>CM060623.1:11732623-12932623 GCA_030578275.1 Meda fulgida | reverse complement strand
AAAACAGCATCTTCTCGACATGTCGACAACACGAAACCAAACTCTTCCAGGCCCCAGCTACAACTACAGTGTTTTAATACACTGTATACATACAGGTCCTTCTCAAAAAAATTGTATATTGTGATAAAGTTCATTATTTTCCATACTGTAATGATAAAAATTTAACTTTCAGATTAAACAATTAAAATTCAACTTTTAGATTCATTGCACACCAACTGAAATATTTCAGGTGTTTTATTGTTTTAATACTGATGATTTTGGCATACAGCTCATGAAAACCCCAAATTCCTGTCTCAAAAAATTAGCATATCATGAAAAGGTTCTCTAAACGAACTATTAACCTAATCATCTGAATCAACTAATTAACTCTTAACACCTGCAAAAGATTCCTGAGGCTTTTAAAAACTCCCAGCCTGTTTCATTACTCAAAACCGCAATCATGGGTAAGACTGCCGACCTGACTGCTGTCCAGAAGGCCATCATTGACACCCTCAAGCAAGAGGGTAAGACACAGAAAGAAATTTCTGAACAAATAGGCTGTTCCCAGAGTGCTGTATCAAGGCACCTCAGTGGGAAGTCTGTGGGAAGCAAAAAGTGTGGCAAAAAACGCTGCACAACGAGAAGAGGTGACCGGACCCTGAGGAAGATTGTGGAGAAGGACCGATTCCAGACCTTGGGGGACCTGCGGAAGCAGTGGACTGAGTCTGGAGTAGAAACATCCAGAGCCACCGTGCACAGGCGTGTGCAGGAAATGGACTACAGGTGCCGCATTCCCCAGGTCAAGCCACTTTTGAACCAGAAACAGCGGCAGAAGCGCCTGACCTGGGCTACAGAGAAGCAGCACTGGACTGTTGCTCAGTGGTTGCATGTCATTCGGAAATCAAGGTGCCAGAGTCTGGAGGAAGACTGGGGAGAAGGAAATGCCAAAATGCCTGAAGTCCAGTGTCAAGTACCCACAGTCAGTGATGGTCTGGGGTGCCATGTCAGCTGCTGGTGTTTGTCCACTGTGTTTTATCAAGGGCAGGGTCAATGCAGCTAGCTATCAGGAGATTTTCGAGCACTTCATGCTTCCACTTGTTGAAAAGCTTTATGGAGATGACGATTTCATTTTTCAGCACGACCTGGCACCTGCTCACAGTGCCAAAACCACTGGTTAATGGTTTACTGACCATGGTATTACTGTGCTCAATTGGCCTGCCAACTCTCCTGACCTGAACTCCATAGAGAATCTGTGGGATATTGTGAAGAGAAAGTTGAGAGACGCAAGACCCAACACTCTGGATGAGCTTAAGGCCGCTATCGAAGCATCCTGGGCCTCCTATAACACCTCAGCAGTGCCACAGGCTGATTGCCTCCATGCCACGCCGCATTGAAACAGTCATTTCTGCAAAAGGATTCCCGACCAAGTATTGAGTGCATAGCTGAACATAATTATTTGAAGGTTGACTTTTTTTTTTTTTGTATTAAAAACAATTATTTTATTGGTCGGATGAAATATGCTTATTTTTTGAGACAGGAATCTGGGGTTTTCATGAGCTGTATGCCAAAATCATCAGTATTAAAACAATAAAAGACCTGAAATATTTCAGTTGGTGTGTAATGAATCTAAAATATATGAAAGTTTAATTTTTATCATTACATTATGGAAAATAATTAACTTTATCACAATATGCTAATTTTTTGAGAAGGACCTGTATATACATTGACCCTCAATCTACACAGCCCCCATCCAGAGTACCAAGTTCATGAAGGATAATAAAATAAGTTTCAGCAAAAACAGTTCCTCTATGACACTGTTAGAAATACATTTGAGAAGTGTTTGTTTTTGTCATGTCAGCAGTGAGGAAATGTTTTTGTGGAAGCTGCAAGTGGTTTATTCGTTCCTCATCTGAAGAATATTGCAAATGTTTCAGTGTATTAATTCATTGGAATTGAATTGCCCTGCTATCTGAGGCCACTAAGATTCTGCACAATTTCTAGGATACTAATCAAATTAGTAAATTTGCATATATTGCCGAAAGTGAGTTTGCTTTCGCAGCGCAGAAAACCGCATCTTCCCGACATGTCGACAACACGAACCAAACTCTTCCAGGCCTCAGCTACAGTGTTTGAGGCTCAAAGCAGACATTGTTTGCGAGTAGCCAATGAAGACCATAGGTGACATTATGCAAATTTGATACAAACCTACGTAGGTTCGAGTTGCAAGTAAGACTGGAATTACTGATGCTTCGTTCAGGCGGTTCAGAATCGGTCCTTTCACATTCATAAACAGCTTTTATAACATCCTAAATGAAAGGTTGTAGCTGAAAAGTATAATGTGGGCACTTTAAGCTGAAATAAAAAATAAAATAATATTAGATGAAGAAATGAATGGTAAAACTCAAACGAGACTTAGAAATGTTGCCTCAGCAACTGACTGAAATGAAATGTTTCATTTCAATTCCTAGAACTGAAAATAAAATAAATGAAAGCCAAAAAGAAATCTATAAAATTACTAAAACTTCAATTAAAACTGAACATATGAAAAGAAAACCTAATTAAAAATAATAATACACACTACACAAGTAAAACTAAACGAACACTGAATCTTATAGAACTAATGCCTTATTATTCGGACCTCTCGGTTCTCTAGTTTTAGACCTTAATGCTTGTCAGTACCAGCGTAAGCGAGTTACTATCTGTGTGGTCAGCCTCTAGAGGTGAGGGAGTCCAAGCCGTCCGCCGGTCATAAGGTGTCGATTCTGGGCATCTGGGTGAAGAACCAGGCTCAGGGAGTCGCCATTACTGAGATGGCCACTGCTCTGGAGAGCGGCAGGTATGAGTGTGTGTCCTTTACTGTGTTCTCAGGGGCGTCATTTTGACTTTTGTACAATAAGCAGTAAAACATATCATTTGCGTATGATGCAGGTTTGTCTGTCGTGATATCGGCGGCTCTGACCCGGAGCGAATGGCTGCCCCGCGTGTATCTGAGTATGTTCAAGCAGTCTTCAAGGATAGTCCTGTAACGGTGAGTCTTTGACTGAACGCTCAATAGAGTTTGAAGCTGTGTCTCGTGCGAGTAAGAATTGGCATGCTTCATTTATCTCCATGTGTTTCTCAGGTGACTGTAGTGAGTAATTTGAGTACTCTGGAGGAGGAGTACCCCTGTTTGGCTGCAGTCAACCGCTGTGCTAACAGTAAGAGCATAGTTTAATATGGAATATATGGTTATTATATCCGTTTTATATAATATGGAATTTCAGAGAAATGTTACTCTTACCGGTATACTAAACACAGTTTGTTTCGGATCAGTTATAGCCAAAACTAGATCCCTCAATGTACTGATCCATACCCAGAACCAAGTCTAATAAATAAAATAGAGAAAATGCAGGATTTAATTATTTAGAAAATTATTCATAATAATTCATAATCTGATTTCAAACACTGAATTTGTTACATTTTTCCAACAGAAAAATATATTTATTTATTTATTTTAAATATATATATTTTTAAAGAAATTAATACTTTATTCAGCAATGATCCAATAAAGACATTTAAAATGTCACAACAAAATTATATTTCAAGTAAATGCTGTTCTTCTTAAACTTTCGAATCATTTAAGAATCCTGAAAAAAAGAATCATGGTTTTCACTAAAATATTAAGCAACACAACTGTTTTTGACATTGATAATAATAATGTTTCTTGAGCACCAAATCGTCATATCAGAATGATTTCTGAAGGATCATGTGACGCTGAAGACTGGAGTAATGATGCTGAAAATTCAGCTTTGTCATACAGGAATAAATTAAAATTTTAAATATATTCAAATAGAAAAGTTACTTTAAATTATAATAATATTTCACAATATTACTGTTGCTGCAGCGTTGGTGAGCATAATGGAATTCTTTCAAAAACATTAAACCTCTTAATCTGCGCCCCTATTTTTGAGAAAAACAATTTACCCAAATAAAAATGTCTGCAGCTCTTAAACCCTATGGTCTGTATTCATAACTCTGTTTCTATACTATGAGTTATGACTCTTGGGTAAGAAAATTCCAAGTGTCTGGTTTAAAAAAAAAAAGACCAGAGTAAAACATGGTAAAATATACATGAATGTGACAAACGATTTCTTTGAATTAACTCCACTTAGGGGAAAATGGATCAGACTTTGTTGTTAAAGGCCTGAAAATATCATAAATATAAAACTCTTACCGACCCCAAACGTTTTAGCAGTATATATTATATATATACTTAAATATACTATTTTTTACAAATCCTTTTACATTGTCATTAAAAGAAGTCAATAAAAGTAAGCATGTGGTTATTGTCGAGCCCATTTTCACCTAGAAGGAAGTAGGATGAGGTATGAGACCATGACCCAGACAAAGACTCCATCTCTGGATCTCATTGGTGATTGTGTTCTGTAATGTGTCTTAAGTTTAAAGGCTGATGTTTCTTCTTCAGCTGTGCCGCGTCATCAGGCCAGAGTGATCAAACTGCTGTACTGTGGAGAAGGACCCATTGAACAGACACTCATGGTGGTTGGCAAGGTAATATTTCGGTTCATTGTATCTGCACACCCAGGACAGAGCATTTTCCAGGCCATATGAACGTTGTATGTTGTTTCAGGGCGTTACGTACGACACCGGTGGAGCTGACATCAAGGCCGGTGGAGTCATGGCTGGAATGCACAGAGATAAATGCGGATCTGCGGCGGTCGCTGGATTCTTCCAGGTACTGGTCCCACACACACACCTGCTCGTGTTACTGACGGTCAGAAGAATAATAGAGACTAATATCATTGTTGTTTTAGATCATAGCCAAACTGAAGCCCAAACACCTGAAGGTTGTGGGTGCGATGGCAATGGTGCGGAACAGTGTCGGGTCTGGTAAGCAACTTTGTCTGCATGTGTTGACCAGTTTGGGTGTCTGTTACTAAGTGTGTTTTTTAACCCTTTGACAGACTGTTATGTGGCGGACGAGTTGGTGGTGTCTCGCGCTGGTCGTAGAATCCGAATTGGAAACACTGATGCTGAAGGAAGAATGGCCATGGTGGACTTGCTGTGTGAGATGAAGGAGCAGGTACATGCATATATCAGCATAAAGAATATCATGCATTACTATTTTAAGATTTAAAGGGTCCTATCATGAGATCAAGATCATCTTGTTATATGGAAATGTGTAGCACCTACAGCTCTGTATATCATGAGTTATCACGAGCAATGTAATGTTTGAAGCGACATCATAACAAATGTCAGTAGCATGAGAAGACGAGCGGTTCATTCATAAATCCGTAAGATCTTACCTTCATGCTATGAAAATACAAACCGTAAGCCCGAACACAACGAGCCCAGCGCTGAAATGGGCGGAGCTACATAAGGTCTATAACAGTGAAAACCAGGAAAGCTGGAAAATTCCATCAATGGCAGGGAAAGAGTTAAATATGACATTTATCCTTTTTGGTGGTCTGGACCTCTCGTGTTTGTTTCTCTAGGCGTTGCGGGAAGTGTCTCCTCATCTCTTCACTATTGCCACTCTGACCGGACATGCTGTCAGAGCCATGGGGCCGCACTACTCTGTGAGTACTTGAACATCATCACACATCAGTGCCACTGTGACCGCTTTCAATTTGACCCTCTCCGTGTGTCCCTGTAGATCATAATGGATAACGGTTCTGCTCAACGCTCAGGAAACGCTCTGCAGTGGCAGAAAGGTAAGACCTTAGACCTTTTAGTTTTTGTTTCCATCAACGTAGTTTGATTAGTCTGAAATCTGTTTGTGTGGCAGCGGGAGAGGTGCTGGGAGATATGTTCGAGGTGTCCACTATCCGTCGGGAGGATTATGAGTTCCACAAAGGGAAGTCTGAGTATGAGGAGATCCTGCAGTCCAATAACCTGCCTTCGTCTGCCACACCACGCGGACACCAGGCGCCCGGCGCATTCCTCATTATGGCTTCTGGACTGGATAAGGTAGACGCACGCACACACTCGCCTAAGGTTTCAGCATTAAGAGAACTATGGGAAAACCCTTATTCCTGATGTAATATCAGTTTAGGATTTATTAGCTCTTTCTCCTCCATTAACTTTTTCGTTATTTATGACACATTAAGCACTTCCCGCTGGGGTGTTTGACGAGATCTCGCGATACCAAAACGTGATGATAATTCCCGTCGAAGTGAAAAGCTGTCTTGTGACACGCATTGCAAAGTGTTGCGCTGTTATCATTTACATGCGTGGAGCGTCTCAAACTCCATCTTTGCATATGCTGCGAGTTGGGTTGCTTATAACATTCATCTGGGAACACAACGTGCGCCATTTTACCAAATTTGTAATATAAATCATTTATAAGCCTACACCAACACAGGAGAATACATCAATATGTTTCTAAATATGCGAATTGTTGTTCATCGTGATTTCAAAATAAGTTTAAACCCTTGCTATGAGTTTGCGTGTTTTAATGTCCAAATGTTATTGTTCAAGAAATTACAGTGGCTGTAGAATTTCTATCGAAAAGAAGTGAGCAAATATTAAAGATTAAGTGGGCATTTGAAATTGAATGCTGTTTGGCTAATATATTAAACAAGGATTTGAACTGTAAAGTTTAACCACAACACTCACCAGGCAGGCGCCCTCTGCAGGCATTTGTTGTAATAATGTGCATAAGTTGATTGTTTATATTATGTACAGCATATCACATTATATGTTTAACAGTATTCAATAAAACCGTATGATTTCATGCTTTTGAACAAATTATAATTGCTTCATTGTTATGCTATATGTATTTAAGTCATTTTAAAGGCTATTGTTCACTTAGGTCTATTTTTATTACCACTAAAATTATCTGATTACTTGATTAATCCTCAAAATAATCTATCTATTACCAAAATAATCATTAGCAACAGCACTAGATTAGTTAAAACATTTCAAATTGCACCTGCATTGTTTTGCATTTTGTGACTTTCAGTTGAATAAAAGAGAATTTTCCAGTCATATATTTCGTCATTGAAGATTTCTTAAAAGTGGTTAAAATATTGTCTCGTCCCGTTCTTGTGAACCCAATATCACGTATCAAACATTTAACAGCATATAAATCAAAACTGCCTTAACGTAACAATGACATTTTTAACATGCGAAGTCTTTGACAAAAATGTCATTTTCTCAGCTTTTTGTTCAAAATGTTATCAACGTTTAAGTGTTGATTAAAAAAAAAAAGAATGAAATTGAGTTTTTTGTTCATCTTATCATACAACAAAGCATTCTGGGGGCCATGCAAGTTTTATGAATATGATCAAAAAACTGGTGCTGTCTGGCAACCTCAAAATAAAACGCTGGTGGGGAAAAGTTTAAATCGTAACCCTTTGGCAAAAATACATATAATAACCATCTACACATTTGCCCCTCAGCATGGAGTGGACTCGGACAAACCTCTGCCTTACTCCCACATCGACATTGCTGGATCCAGCGGCCCTTTCCCTGGGGTCCCGACAGGAGCCCCAATACTTGCCATGGCGGCAAAATACCTGCAGCTCTAAACATGCATCCAATGATTTTCTGTTCCTTCGTGAATTCAATCATTTCTGTCTCGTGCCATTTCTCGATGAATGGCTTTCATATCTGCTCCGTCCGACACAGTGTGGCCAAATAATGCCGCTTTTATCCTTCCATTATGAACGCCATCCATATGTCATTTTATCGCTTCATACATGCATACATTTTTTTCATACATGCATATATTTTATCTCTTCACATCCTAAAAAAATCGATATGCTCCTCTCTCATACACAAAAATCGTCTCATTTTGAACCTGTGCAGGTTTTCTGTATCTAAAACGCATTTACCGAGATTAATTAACCAAAGCAAAGTGTTTTATTTCCGTTCTTACCCTGTAGCCTTACAGTTTCTCAGTTGATGTGACATTAAAGAGGGGGTGGGGAAGTTGAGCCAGTGATTTGATATTGAATTGCATCTGTGACTTTTTTTGACAATACTGTTGGAAGAATATTGCTTATCGTGTAACCGCCCATTTTGTATGTAAACAAAATATGAGAATAAAAGCATTTTGGAAAACAAAAGGAACATGATGCCTTCTGTATCCAACTGAAAGTCCAGTTCATCTGTGACCATGAGAATAAATGTGTCTGTGAATACTGAATGTAATAGAATATGTTTTAAAGTTTATAAAATGGGCATCTAAAATGTTTTGATTTACTATTTTGTTTTATTTGTAACACTTTACAATAAGGTTTAATTAGTTAATATTACAATAAACTAATGATAAAACAATACTTCTATGCACGAGAAAGCATGTATTAATCTGAGTAAATGTTGATCTTAACAATATTTATTAAATCACATTAACAAAGGTTGATAATAAATGCTATAAGAATATATTGCTTATTGTTAGTTCATGTTAATGCATTAACTAATATTAACAAATGAGACCTTAAGTGTTACTGCTTTATTTAAAACCTCAAATAAATCATTTAATTTCGAAGTGTTAAAAAAAAAAGAATTCATTTAGTTTAGGGTCCAATTCTCACTTTTTCCTCAAACTCATATTTACTGCTTATAAGTTGTTAAGTTTGGCTATTGAGTAGGATTAAGGGATGTAGAATATGGTCATACAGAATAAGGCATTAATAAGTGCTTTATAAGTACTAATAAACAGCCAATATCTTAGTAATATGCATGCTAATAAGCAACTAGTTAATAGTTTTGGACCCTAAACTAAAGTGTTACCATTAATTTAACTACATTTCAGTACATTAATTATACAGTAAATGTCTATTCATTTTCCCAATTCAAATGTTTTCATTTTTGTTTGAATTGTTAAATTGATACCATTCCTTCATCTTATTTTTGTCACTCTAGTCATCCACATATGAAAAAGATATCTAATGCATGAATCTTGCATAACATAAACTAAAGATGACAATTCAGCAATGTACAATAATATATATAACCATTACATTTTTAAATGACCAAATTCTCTTATATTGTACTTTTAAATTAAAATGATCACGCCTGTCAATGATGTAAGATTTGTTCTCAAAGATAAATGGGAGTGCTAACATGGGTCAGTTCAGAAAATAATTATATTCTTATTACATGATTTTTTACATTAGCCAAAGATAGCACACTATGATTTTCTTTCAAACGTAATGTACAACTGTATGATGTGAATGTAGGAATGTGTGAAGGTGGCTTTAAGGAACTATAAAATGTTGTTTTTGTTTTACAAACTTTTTATAAGGGAAGCGGTGATACAGGGCATCTGGAAAGTATTCACAGCGCTTCACATGTTCCACATTTTGTTATGTTACAGCCTTATTCCAAAATGGATTAAATTCATTATTTTCCTCAAAATTCTACAAACAAATACCCCATAATGACAACAGGAAAGAAGTTTGTTTGAAATCTTTGCAAATTCATTAAAAATAAAAAACGAAAAAAATCACATGTACATAAGTATTCACAGCCTTTGCCATGACACTCAAAATTGAGGTGTTTCCACTGATCATACTTGAGATTGGAGTCTACCTGTGGTAAATTGAGTTGATTAGACATGATTTGGAAATGCACACACTTGTCTATATAAGGTCCCACAGTCCAAGGAATTGTCTGTAGACTTTCGAGACAGGATTGTATCGAGACACAGAACTGAGGAAGGGTACAAAATTTCTGCAGCATTAAAGGTTCCAATGAGCACCGTGGCCTCCATCATCTGTAAATGAAAGTTTGGAACCACCAGGACTCTTCCTAGAGCTGGCTGCCTGGCCAAACTGAGCGATCGGAGGAGAAGGGCCTTAGTCAGAGAGGTGACCAAGATCCCGATTGTCACTCTGACTTAGCTCCAGCGTTTATCTGTGGAGAGAGAAGAACCTTCCAGAAGAACAACCATCTCTACAGCACTCCACCAATTAGGCCTGTATAGTGGCCAGACGGAAGCCACTCCTCAGTAAAAGGGACCTGAAGGACTCTCAGACCATGAGAAACTAAATTCTCTGGTCTGATGAAACAAAGATTGAACTCTTTGGCCTGAATGGCAAGCATCATGACTGGAGGAAATCAGGAACCACTCATCACCTGGCCAATACCATCCCTACAGTGAGCCATAGGGGTGTCAGCATCATGCTGTGTGGATGTTTTTCAGCAGCAGGAACTGGGAGACTAGTCAGGATCGAGGGAAAGATGAATGCAGCAAAATACAGAGACATCCTTGATGAAAACATGCTCTAGAGCTCTCTGGACCTCAGACTGGGGTGGCGGTTCATCTTCCAACAGGACACTGACCCTGAGCACACAGCCAAGATAACAAAGGAGTGGCTATGGGACAACTCTGTAAATGTCCTTGAGTGGCCCAGCCAGAGCACAGACTTGAACCTGATTGAACATTTCTGGAGAGATCTGAAAATGGCTGTGCTCTTCTACTTGATAGAGCTTGAGAGGTTCTGCAAAGAGGAATGGGAGAAACTGCCCAAAAACAAGGTGTGCCAAGCTTGTAGCATCACGCTCAAAAAGAACTCAGGCTGTAATTGGGGCCAAAGGTGTTTCAACAAAGTATTGAGCAAAGGCTGTAAATACTTCTGTACATGTGATTTGGGGGTATTGTTTGTAGAATTTTGAGGGAAATTCATTTAATCCATTTTGGAATAAGGCTGTAACATAACAAAATGTGGAAAAATTGAAGCGCTGAGAATACTTTGATGCACTGTACATTAATAAAAATAAAAAAAAAGTAAACTGTATGAAAACATCAATATTCAAATAAATCTGTCATTTAACTCATTTTATTGCAGTGACATCTCTGTGACTACAATCCAAGCAAAAAAAAAAACATGCAAATGTTCTCAGAAATATGATCTTTTTGAAAATTAAACGTTTTAAATAAAACAAAGAGAATACCAGTGCATAAGAATCCTTTATTCATTCAACTTAATCTATATGCATATGGTTCTTTACCACAGGTTTCATCAGGAAAAAAAAGAAAAGAAAATAGAGGAAAAAATTAACCCTCTACAAAATTTCATATAGCCTCTGTCTTTACATAATCTGTTCACTCAACACGCAGCAAGCAGTGACCTCTAGAGAACATGAACCCTGTCTAACAGTTGGAGGTTTTAATAGTCAAGTGCTTAAAAAGACCCACTAAGTTCTCAGCAATTCCAGCAGAAAAAGAGATTTCTCGTTTGCATGTTTATGTATTAATGGGTCTAATTTTGGAAGGCAGTTCTCAGGCTAGACAAATGATAACAGCTGGTAAGTTGAATACAAACTGAAGTTCACAATAAGAGCAGGGAGAAAAATGTGTGATGTGTTAACAAACAAGCATGAACATGTTACAATCAGCAGATTTAAATCATGAAGGTTGAAATATAAGGGTGTCACAGATATGATGAAGGGGGGGCAGGACGTCTCTACAGCTGGCTGACTGCTACCTCAGGACCCCCCGAAATACATCACTGCAACCCATAACCAACAACCAGATCCTTTTCTCTATCCACTTTCTTGACAATAATGGAGTGATGTCAAATGGAACTGATCTAAAGCTCTTTAAATGCTGATAGGAGACACGTATGCTGAAGTTACAGGAGTCTGTAGTTCCAGTAAGTCTGGAGAACTGTGGGACTGATCTATAATACTGAGTCAATGGCGAGTACAATCACTGCTGCTATTGAACTTCCTGCTGGTCACTGAACATCTGGAGAGGGTCTCATTCAACTGGGGAATGAAAGGAGGGAAGCTGCTATTGTGGGATATAATGAAACTGAAGCAGATGGGAGGAATAAGGCAGGAGACAGGAGTGAAAGATGAACTTCAGTGTTTACTTGGTGTGAACCATAGAGGTGCTGAACAGAAGCTTCTGCTTTTTCTTTTTCTTCTTCCCCCCTTTCTCATCTAAAAAGAAAAGAAAGGGAATGTGTTACAAACGCTCTGGAAATCACTTTCAATCCGCTTTCATTTGTCCGTTTCAGAGCGAGCTAGTTAAGGAGGAGTTTCAGTTGAATGAATCCGCTGGTTCAAAGAAAAGATTTACTGATTCATTTGAAAGGTCACTGTGCAGAATACCTGTGTGGTATTTTATGCACTTTTGTGGTTTAACACATGTTTTAGTAGTATTTTTAAGTAACTTGTTTTTGATTTTGATGCAGGCACCCCCATTATTTGTGTGCCTAACAAACACTGCTTTTATTATTGAAAAAAAATAAAATAATGATAATAATAAAAGAAAAACAAATATAACAATGACATGACACTGCTTTAAAATTTTGTGGTCTAAGAAACAAACATGTTTAATAAGCAAGGATGAAATAAATTAAGCAAAGGTGAGTGTAAAGACATTTATAATAATACTAAAGAATGATAATTGAAGGATCATGTGACTGAAGTAATGGCTGCAAAAATTTCAGCTTTACCGTCACAGGTATAAATTACATTTTAAAACATTCAAAGTGTAAATTGTTAACAGTTACTTTAAACAATAATACACACTTACTGGTTTTACTGTATTTTCTTCCATAACACGTTACATGTAGTTACTGTAGTAATAGCTATTAATTATGTATGATTACATGCTAACCCTAAGCCAACCCCTATAGTAAGTACACGTAGTTCATTATTATTACTCCGCATTCCACTGTAACATAGACACCCTAAAATAAGCTGTAACCCAACCTCTTTTTGAACAGTAGCGCATCTAATGTTTTTCTCACCAGGGATGGGTAAAGCCTGTGCTGGGCCTTGATTTCCATTGTCCAGCTGAGACAAAGCCTGCTCGAAGGCCTGACTGAAGGAGTTTTGGAAACTGGGTACTGGGACCCGATCCGAGCCGTCACTCTCTCCATCACTGTCTGCCATAGGAGGGGCCAGGAACATGTCTGCTATGGAGGAAAACACACACGTCACTATAAAACTATGCTAATAAGAGTTAGTGAGCCAACAAGAAACAAGTGTATCAGTCAGGTCAAGTGTTGACAGGAGGCTCACCTTTCTTTGGGATGCTTTTAGGCCCGGAGTCCACACGGGCTTTCCCATCTTTCAGCATCTACACCAGAGAGGATAATCAGTATGGGACAATTTGACACTCACAATAGCATTCAAATTTAGCTTTAATTTCATTTTAGTGCAGATTTTCCCACTACATGAAGACAATGTGATGGCTACGCAATTGACTTATTTTGTTGTTATAAACGTGACAGAAAATGCTTTAGGCAAACCTGAGCAAAGGACATGCAGTGAGATTCCTCTTCCACACTGGCAACACTCAAAGACGGACTGTGCTCACTCAGATTAGGGAACATCACTCCATCTGGAAATAAATATGGGAAATAAGCACAAAAGAAAACACTGAAGGCCAGGGCGAGCGAGAGAGAGAGCGTGTGTGAGTGTTACCTGATAAAGGGCTGGTGCTCAGAGGGGACGGGGGTCCCAGCAGGAACTCTGGGATCTGCATCCCTGAGCCGCTCTGAGGAGGAGATCCAAACGCAGGAAAATGCTGGAGGTTCTCCAGTCCAATGTGCACCTCTGGATCTGAACACACCAAGACATTCAATAATCACACCCTGATAAACCAACTACAACATCTGAATTGAGTTGTCAATTCAGACTTTTTGTCTAAAAAAAAAAAAAAAAAAAAAAAAGTTTCTTCAGAAACACAATAAGCAATGGAGAATTAAATCCTCACATTTCCCCTGTTTCCTGTTTTCCTCTATCTCAATCCTCTTCTCCCTTCTCTTTTCATCCCTTGCTTTCTTCTGTCTCAGGCGCTTCCGTTTCTCCAAATCATCTGCAAGACAGACAAAAATGTAAAAAAAAAAAAACATTTTGAACAACTTGCAAAAACGATTACATGATATATCACTATTTATTTTTCCCCTAACTTGAATAGCTAAACATTGAATCGTGACATATGTAGTATAATGGTTTCCCATCTCCACTTTGTAAACATGGTTTTCACAGAAAGTACAGTTTTCCACCAAAATAAAAGCTAATGGTTTAACACTTGCAAATTCAGAAATTAAGACATGAGTACTGTAATTTTACTAGATGCATTTAATATTTCTTTATCATTTACATTTTTTTTATAGTGGAGTTGTATTACTGTATTGTATTATTACGCATGCATATACCTGCGAAGCTGTCCAGGGTCTCTTTAGAGAGAACGGGTGGCTGAAGATTGAGCTCACACAGGCTGAACTCGCACGTGAGGGGCAGGTGAGAGAGGTAACGGTGCCGACGGCGAATATCCTACAAATGAGCTCTGTGTTAATTACTTCATCATAGTAAGCATTACTTAAATCTTGATCCTTTGAGAGGAACATTAATTCACTCAAGTAAAAGATTATTTTTACACACAAAAATAACCATTTTAAATGCCAGGATGTTAACTGGGCACTGAGGTCATCTGAAAATGTGTGACAGTACTGTCATAAATGTGAGAGACCGTGTGTACCTCAGAGACAGTTTGTCCATCAATCTCCACTACGGTAGCGGTGATAGACTGAGGGCTGTTCTCCAGGCTCCCGTACTCTCTCAGCAGACAGCGCACGTTCACCGGGTGCAGAAACATCTGCTGACCATCCTCGGCTATAGAGAAATAACAGTCACATTTACTCTCCATCTCCATTGCTTACAGAGTTATGGTGGCACAATATAACTGGAAAAGAGGTTTAAAGCTTCATTACAAATAGACTAACACACACCTTGATAGAAGTAGTAATATGGGCCATGATGAGCAGTCTGACTGGTCTGAGGGGTCTCTTCTACAGGTTTGTCTTCCAGTGCCGCTTCAGGCATCTCTTCAGCCACCTCGGGAACACTCTGAGCGGTCATCTCTTCCACTGGCTCCTCATGAGCCTCCTGAAGCTCATCATCAAAAGCTGAGGCATACTGCAGGATGGGCTGTGGTGGGACACACAACATTAAGCCCAATAACACGCACTGATATTTGGTCAATATTCAGGTTCCAATTTAATTGTCTTTAACTATACAATAAATGCACTTATTGTGTACTTACATGTTTTACATTGTACCTTTATCAGAAAAAAATATCTACAGGTAATAACAGCTGTAATTCTGCTGCAAGCTGACCCTTCCTTTCCACCTTAAACCTACCCAAACCAACAAACCAGTCTCTAACCTTAACCGTATCCCACCTCAATAGCAGCAAAACTGTTTTGGGTTGCACTTTATTTTACAGTACATGCACTTACCTAAGAAAGTACTGGGTAATATAAGGTAACTACATGGGTTAAGGTTAGGTTAGGGGCAGGCTCAAGCTTAGTACCTAGTTATTATCCAGTTATCACAATTACTAATAATAGCGACAAAAGCAAACGGGTCATTCTGTCAACTCAACAGGAGATCCCCGGCTAATATTTGTACTTTTTTTTTTTTTTTTCCCTGGTGAAAGAAATACATAAACGAAGAAGAAAGGCAAAATAATAAATGTCATGTAATCCACTATTTTGTAGAGGGGGGCCAAAATGACAATTTTTACCTGAAATTTGGAGCCAAATTACAGGGGGGAAGAAAGATAGCAGCATCATTAGTAGTTAAATCTGTTTACGTTTGCAATCTTTGATGCATTTTATGCCAACGATGACAGTTCAAAAATGGGAAAAAAAACATTTCTTTTTCTTTTCTTTTTTTTTTACATCTATGACATTTAATATTTTGGCTTTCATCATCATTGATGTTTGTCTTTCTTCAGAAAAAAATATTAACAGAATCAAACATTTGAGCAAGAGAAGTTTCTGAAAATTGGTTTGATTTGACCCAAATAGAACCCATTATAATCAGTAATGCTGTCTACACTGGATGCAGTGCTTCGTCTCGTCCTTGAGTGGTTGCGGCACCGGTTTAGAAAGAAAAATGAAAGATTCCAATTGGAGTTTTATCCAAAGCGACTTACGTTGCATTTCAAGGTACACATTTACATTCTTATCAGTTCTTGCTTTCCCAGGGAATCAAACCCATGACCTTGGCATTGCAAGCGCCAACGCTCTACTGTTTGAGCTACAGGAAAGCTTATAATCTGAAGCCCAGAACCTGTGGGGCAGCAGAGCAGAGTCCTAAAAGAAGGGAGCACAGTTTCTACTGACCTTGGAGTTAGTGGGGTTCTTGACCACAGTCACCTCTGAAGAGAAGTGCTCTGATAGAGATAGTTTCCTCATGTCCGCCATATCAACAGAACCGCAATCCTTACGGCGACACTTCAAAAGACCCTCTTCCCGCTCCTGTTCATTCAGAGATGAAATTTGAGGGTTACATGTTAGAGTGCAGTGTTTGGAGAGTAACAAAATATAACAATTTTCAATAATGTAAAATAGCTCAACACTTTTCCAAGTTGTGTAGCCTTTTTAAATGTCACAATGTATATATTCAGTTTCATAAAAGCATGAAGCATAAATGATTTATAATAAATTAATTAATTGTAAGTTATTGTCCCCTTAAATGGCTTTAATGTAGTTTAAGATATTTGAGTAAATTATAGTAATTTTATTTGTATTTATGCATTTTGCAGATGCTTTTATCCACAGGGACTTTTCAAAGTGTTAAAAAAAAATGATTTTCCCTTTATCATTTTTTCAGGCATTTAACTTTTTAAAAATTAAAACTTTAAAGTTTTATAAAAAAGTTTAACATTCATTTTTGTCCCCTTAAATAGCTTCAATGTCAACATCTAAACTAGTTGAGTAACTTATTCCAACTACTTTTGATAACAGCAGTGTGACTTGTTTAACTTGTTTTGAGTTTCAAAGGAGCTTGTCCAACCAACATTCATATGCTGGTGTGAATGCCTGTGTACCTGCAGCTGCAGTAAGGCGCTCTGTATGAAACAGGCCTGTGGGTCGTCTTTCTCTTGGCTGAGCTGGGATTGGAGAGCCATCCTCTCTTCAGCCAGCAAACCCAAAACCTGCTGCTGAGACGCCAGTAGCAGCTTAGAGTATGCGCGCAAATGCACATCTGCAGAAAATGGGGGGGGGAGAAAAAGTGTCAAATAAGTCATATCCCCACAAAAATCGCATGCAAACAGCAGAATGCCTCACCTTCGAAATGAATGGGCTCCTCCACTTTAACCCACTGAAAGCTGGGAAGAGCCACCAGCGATCCCTTCTCTCTCCGCATCAGACGCATAGTGATGACGTTACCAGACACGTACTGGTGGGTCTCCATTGCAACCACACTGAAAGTTCACAAGATGGGTTTTATTCACAACATAAATGTGATATTACAATTTGTTCACTTTCAGTAAATCTGTACTCTACTGGTCAAAAGTTTGGCATGATTAATCTCTTATGCTCACCAAGCCTGCATTTATTTGATCAAAAATACAATAAAATCTAATATTGTGCATATTAGAATGTTTTTTTTGTTTTTTTTAAGGATTATGTGCCACTGAAGACTGAAAAATTCAACTTTACAGTTACAGGAATAAATTAGAATAGAAAAGTGCCATTTTAAATTGTAATGTTTCGTAATATTACTGAATTTTTCTTCAAATAATTTCTTTCAAAAGCAATTTAAAAAAAATCTTAATTATTCCAAACATTTGACCAGTAGGTAATGTATATGGCACTTTTATGTACCAGGTGTTTGATTTTGAGGAGAATGAGGTTCACATTAAAGGTGCAGTAATCGATTTCTGATAAGCACTGTTAAAAATGTAGGGAATATTTGCTAGATGTCTGTTCTGTGTGTGCTAAAAAAAAAAAAAATATTGTGTTTGTACCTAGTCCTAGCTGTGTGAATAGGAGAAAAACAAAAAGTGGATCAGACCAAACACCATAACACTCTTGTATCCACTCATGATGAGGGAGGAGAGAGTGTGAGCGAAGTAATAATTGGATAATTGGAAAAAGACCCGCTTTAATATTGTAAAAGCTTTCCAGTGCTAGAGAGACATTAGAGAGCGGGAAGTCCTGAAAACAGATGCAGAGTTTGCTTTAGTTTCTGCTTGATGTATAGGTAACACTAATTTTTGCTTTGTTTCACAGAACAGATAAGCTGTTGTTGTTAAATCGCAGCGGATTCATCTATACTTGCGTGAACTTTTTTAATGTGGTTTGTGGTTGCCTGTGGGGCATAGCATGTTTGTTATATTCAGGGCGAGCAATGGAGGGAGGGGTGTGTTTGTTTGGGTGTCGATTTCAAATGTCAACAGTTTCGCTTACTGCACCTTCAACCAAAACAAAACAAGCATTATAAACTATTCAGTTTGAACAATTTCAGCATGAACCTCTTGAGATCAGCGCTGTGCACGGCCTCATAGCAAATGGGGCACTTGGACCAACTCTTCTCACTCAGAGAGAGGTAGTGCAACATGCATGGCCAACAGTAGATGTGGCCACAGCGCGTGATGTGGGCCGCCACAGGGGGATACAGGCAGATCGGACAAGATGGCACCTCATGACTGTAGATGCGCTGTGTGGAAAGAACAAATCATGAGCAACATTTGAAGAAAATCCACTGACAGCATATACAAGGAAGAGTAAAGTCTGAACTGACCACTTGCTGCACGCAATCCCAGTCCACCAAAGTGTCCGGATCAGTGAAGTGTGCTTGATAGTCCTGATCGTCTATCACCACAAACTGGCAACTTGTGGACAAGAGGAAGATGTGCTCATAAGCTAATCATTTTTCTCTTGACAACAGAACAAATTAAGCTGTTAATCCAGTTTGGCCAAATGGAAAAAGGTGGAGCAGACCTAAACTGTTTAATTTAACCTTTAAACAGAACACAAGTGTTATTACGGTTAACTAAAACTATTAAGGAACATTTATGTTAACTGAAATAAAATTTAAAGCAATTTAGATAATACTTTCAGTAAATGTTTCAGTTAGTTGCCAAGGCATCTTTTCTAATTTTCAAAGTAAAAAGTAAACTGAAATTGAAAATAACCAAACTAAAACTGTAGTTAAAAAAAATCAAATACAAATAAAATATATTTTTTATTTTAATATGTTCCTTCAGGTTTAATGTTAATAACATTTTTTGCACAAAAAACAACTATATATGCAAAAAAAAAAATGTCAACCTTCATTCTGACCCTTTATCAGAATTGATCAGTTTTTAAGAGGCGGCTCCTTTAAGGCTTGTCAGTAAACAGCCGCTGTTATGACTGACTAATATAATTGCATAGAAAAATTACATATCAACATCCACTTGCTATTACATCCATGTTTGTGTTTTGAAAATATTACACATAAAACCTTCATTCACAAAGCGTTATGAAATGACTCACTATGGTGAAATGATGTACAATAATGATACTAATATAACACTGCGGTACACTAAAAATTGTTGCGTGTGATTTAATACCAATTGATATAAAAATATGCAACATTCTGCTGTACTCACTTGGCCTGTAGGAAAAGCTCCTTGTTGAAGGGCTTGTGTTTGTGACCCCACTTGTTGCGGCGACCCCAGCAGGAATGGCCATCTCCTCCGGAGCCAAAATGGCCTCCACGTGGCTCAAACGTAAAGTTGAGCAGGTGGTTCAGACTTATCTTTTTGGGTCCAGCAAACTGAGCCGGGCTAAACTCTGCCCGGCGGTTCTCTGCTACCTAAAGAGAGAACCCAACAGTTTATCCTGGTTATTCCACATTCAGGTCTGTTCGTTTACTTTGTGTTATTTTCTAGTAGTTCATTAACCAGTGTGATTCCTGCAAACCAGCACGTAAACATGCAATAAGGAAGCATAAAAACAGCTCTTAATGAAAGCACAAATGAATCACAATCCAAAGGCTTATCGTAACACACCTCTTCTCTTCTCCCACCACCAGCGAGGCCATACTGTCGCCCCCCTCCGCCACCTCTCTGAGGGGGTCTCTTGTCAAAATTCTTGCTTTTCTGTGGCTGGGAGCGACGTGGGCCTGGAAAGCTCTCGGCCTTTGTAAAAGTAGGCTCACGCTTGCGGCTATAGCGCTTTGAGCCCCCATTATTCTTACCATCTAAAAGAACGGGAAAAAGAAGGATAAACGTCAAAAAACATGAACATATTACTCCAACCATAACATTTTACTTGACAAGGGGGTGCCTCCACCAACTTCAGGGAAAATACAACATTTTCTTTATTGCAATATTGACAATTTGATACGTGTCGTCCCTCTGCAAGCTGAAATAAGATATATGCCCCTTTTGTAAAATGAAAGACGTGTGCACTTTTAAATAATGTTGACAACATTCACACATGCCTTAGCTGATCAATTCAGTCACACACTGCACTTTAAAGTGTTTCAGAGGACCACATGATAAGAGCAGGGGGTGTAAACACACATAGCTTATCATCCGGCAACAGAGCTCGCGGTCCCATACGCTTCACAAGCCCACAACAAAACATTGTCATACTCATAACTAAAACAGACAACACTGTTAAAGGTATCTACAGTGATTTGGTTGATATGCTGGAGGCTTTCTTGGGTCCATTCAAAAGCTAGAGGGCAATACAACGCTGAAGCTTTTCGTCTGGTCACATGGCAGACTGCTGACAAGAATAGATCATTCCTGACCCTCATGTCTCTGATCTGCTACTAAGAAGAGTAGCAGATACAATAAACCGAAATATGTTTCTCCTTGAGGGAATACAGTTGGAAAAGTTGGGCTAGTTTAGGGGAATTCAGTTTTGATTTTGCTTTATCAAGGCAATATAGGAGAGTGACACACACACACCACCCATGTTGTGTTATTAGAACATTATTTTGGGTGGACTGTGAATATATCTTTACTGGTATAGATGGACACCAGAATAATTGACAGTCACAAGAAAAGCAGTCTGATCAAGATGGGAAAAGGTTGAACTAGTATCCCATAAAAGGTTCAGAGTTCCACATTGGTCCAAGAATTTACAGCTTTCAGTCCATGTGTTTATGTAATTTATTGTGGCCAGTGCATATATCCATTCCACCTCACATATACTCATGTTCTGATAACACAAGTGATTCTCACTCTATATAGATAAATAAACAGATATCAATAGTTTTGATTCACAACTTAAATCCAATTAACTACTAACCTAAAATTTCTCTAAAACAAACTGAATTCCCATAAATGTATTAACATTGTTCATTAAATATTTATAATTTTAATATTTATATAAAATATTGAACATATTCTATCATAGGTCTATAGTTTACTATGGATTTATTTTATGTTGATTAAAATATTAAATGTACACCAAAAAAGTAAAACATACCTGAAAAACAATTCTAGAGGAACTACTGCCTCTTATAATAGTTACGGTCTGACACTTTAAATGCTAAGCTTTATTGATATTTTACGAGTTTCTCAATTGTTTATTCGAGAAACGGGCCAATCGCTAGCAGTGGCTACGTCATCTCGGCAGACACAAACAAAACCATGCCGTCCCAAACATATAAATACGTTTCCCTCGAAGCAGACAACGACAAGTGTGTGTTTGTGTGTATAAGACGCTGATTCTGTAACGTTACCTGTTTTGGCTTTAGAGTCAGTTGGAGTCGAGCCTGTAGAGCTAGAACGGGGCGGGATCTTCGTGTTGCTGCTGCTGTTGTTTGCGTTTGGGTTTTTCTCCATTTTGAAGCCGAACTCCGGAGAGAGAGCTTCGGAGCTCTTTAGCATTAAACGGGGAGAACAACTGGTTGTTGTGAACGCGGGTCAGGCGACGAAGGCCCTTATTCATTTCTGTCAAACGCGGAGACTCCATTACGGCGACATCTTGACCACAAACAAACCGAGAAAAACAGAGACACAATCCAAATGTCTCAGTAAAAAAAGCTGTGTGCTAACACAAAAAAAACAAGTGCCCAAAAAGCGGGGCCTCGCCCCTTGAAAAGCGCAGTTTTCCTTGGCGTGGGAATTGTTGTGCCCCACAAGGCGTTAGCCGCTCTCCGAAAGGGGAAAACGGATGAATAATTGGGTTTTAACCCAAATTTTACTTCAGCTAAATAAAGTCACATATATGGCGACGGGTCGCCAAACGGGAACTGTGAACACCCGGATGAGGGTTATAAGCCTCACAGGGTTACGAAGTGCGCATGCGCGGAGTCGCCGCTTCTCATTGGTGCACTCGACTGCAAAATATGGTGTAATCTTAAAGTCTATGGGTGTAATGCATGTGTGATCTCGGATACTTTTAATAGGCGAAGAGCTTTACTGTCAAAGCATTTGTTGCTATTAATATTTGGTTTATTAAAAAAAAAGTCAACAGATGTTTTGAGTTAACAAAAAAGCAGCAGTAGTTTTAGTTAGTACAGAAGAAAAAGTACAAGTGATCTAAACAACACATGGCCAGAGTTCATAGTCTTCACAAAATTATATAACTAACGTAAAAATATAGGCTACTCAATTTACAAATGAAAACTGTTTTGTATATTATCAGAAATGTTAGGGCTCCACATTAACCATGTCCTATCAGTTGTATAAAATAAAATATCAGAACATCTGATCACTGCATGGTTACAAGATGCATTTAAGACCTACACAACTAACACAAAGTTGTATATGAGGGGTTTTAGATCTCTTCATTATCATCACTACAATCTTCGTAAGCTTCCTCCTCTCTGACAGCACTCAGGGAACAGCTCAGGATTGCTCTCCTAACCTCCTGTTTTTCTGCTGTTGTGGAAGGGAAGAGAAACACAGAATACGGTAGGTTCACAAACTTGTCGTATTAAATCCCTTGTCTACTCCAATATCACAAACTATAAGAAAAAAAACACTCATAATATTGAATTTATAGTACTTCCAGAGATGTATAGTTTGCCATCTGCCACACTCTTTTCCAAAAGAAATAAATATACTGGTTTTGTGGGGGAAAAAAATCCATTTTGATTTCATGTTGGCTATAATTTCTCATGATCTTGACAAAACGAAAGTTTGTTTTCTCAAGATGATAACTTAATTATTAAGATGCACTCGAATATTGAATAATTGCAGTATTAGCTATAAATTATTTATTTGTGTGCACATCATTATTTTCAGTGTTGGGCACATTAAATTACTCTTAAAAAAAATAATTAATTACTAGCTACTAATTACATCTTCAACAGAGTAATTAGATTACTATACTTATTACTCTGTGTAGAAAGTATTGCATTAGTTATTACTAATTACTTTCTAAATCCCATATCAACCATGACCAGTTACATGAAACTGCTCTTTTAATTCATTCAAATAAATAATAGAAAATTGCATAAATTATTATTGAACTGACCAAATAATTACATTAAGGAGCTTACATTAATTGAATTAAATTGAATATACTTTATTGTCCCATTTCTGGGAAATTTGACTTGGACTTCCATAACACGGCCAGAACACAACATTTGGACTTTTACACAACACAATACATACCAACAAACAAAGTTAGGAAATAAACCTAAATTATATTAAAAACCTACAGTATACCAATCTAATCTTAGTTTTGGAATTATCTATTCCATAATTTAACATCAGTTTTATAATTATTTGATTTACACATCAAAATCCTAAAATTATGTCCCTGAGGGTAGTTAAAATTCTCATGTAAATTGTGTCATTAGCAGCAATTTTGTTTAGCTTGTTTTAAAATAGATACCTTGTACAACTCATGTATTCACCACTCATACATTTGAACATAGACATTACATTTTTATGTAAAAAAATGTTCTACTGTTTTATATAGAATTGTTCTATAGTCTATAAGGTATTTAATGCAATTACTGTAATTAAATTACAGAAAAATTAAGAGTAACCCCTTACTTTACTTTTTCAAGGGAAAAGTAATTAAATGACTTAGTTATGCATAACACCCAATTTTTTTCGTAATCTTTACTCCAAATAACTTCTCCCTCTTGAGGTCCTTTCACACAGCACGTTGATCCTGGGAAATTGCCGTAAAATTGCTAGAGTGCCTTCTGTGTGAACGCAAACACGTCCCAGGATTGATGCCGGGATGGGGACCTAGTAACATTACCGGGATCAGTCCCGAAACAGCCCTTTGTGAACAAAAGCCAGGACCAATACCGTAAGGGGTGTGTCGTAGTGATGACAACCTTTGCTACAGCATATGGGGAATGAGCCACTCGGCAAACCCAGTGGCGCTACTGGGGAGTATGGACTCGTCTTCGTGTAGAAATGACGAAGAGTTATCAGCAGAACTGACATCTGACAGGAGTTATCACATCCTGACGTCACGTGCCTGTACAGGATCTTTACGGGATGTGTGTGAACGCACTCACAGATTCCAGAAAATCACTGGCAGTGTGAATCAACCAAAATCAAACGATCCCAGGACAAACCCCGGGACACATTATCCGTGTATTTTCCAGAATCTCTATGTGAAAGGGGCTTAGCAGTGACATTTCTTCTCTTCTCTGATGATGTGTTTACTGGCACGAGGGAGGAACAACCTGTCACTCACATGACATCACTGCAATAGCAAACTACAACCAATTCCCAATGGACAAAATCAAGTCTCGCCCTACTGTACATTTCTTGTTCGAGAAGCCATTTAACACAGATTTGTCACAATAAGGAAGAAAATTCTATCAAGTTCCATTTCATGTGGACTTTAACTTCCATGTTGTTAATCTACAGCAAAAGTGCAGTGCTCCTAATACACACAGTATGAAATGTAATTGCTGTCGGATAATGGATTGGATCTTTATGTCGAGATCACAAGAAAACATGAAAAAATAATTACACATTGCCTCGTAGGGCTTCTGTAGGCTTTAATGTAACTTACCATGTAACGTAGAAAGAACTTACCATCTGTTTTACAGTCCAGCAGCATTCTGTCGAGCTGTTGTCTATTGTACTTAACAAGAAACTTCTGACATGTTCTAATCGTTCCTGTGGAGGAGATCAGGAAGGACATGGATAGCAGTAAGAATATATACACGTAAAGACATTGTGTGGAGTTGGCTTTCATCTAGACTTCTAAACTTGGACCAGTACCTCCAACATGTAAACAGTTGAAGAAGCAAGGCACCCTATGGCCTCTGTTCTCAAGGCAGGAGATGAAAGTAAGGGCAGACCAGATGAGTCGATATTGCCCTTTCCTGCAGCGTATGAGGACCACTCCGGTGTGGGCATTGAGGTATTTCACTACAGAACATTTGAAAATATTTAACATTTCTGTAAACGGTACGTTAGGCTGGGCTAAGTAAATGCAATGTCGCTAAATTAGTTAAAATAACTGTAACGTAAAACAATGATAAGTCGGATTACTTATTTTACGTTGAGATCTTCACGATTAGCACAACATGAAAACAAGACCAGTGTTTACCCATCACCCCTATGTTAAAGTGCGCTGATCCGTAGTCCCCGTGTGCTCGGTTCACGGCTGCACGGACTGTGTGGTAAATGGCTTTATCCTCCAACAGTGGCAGACTGCTCCGTTCAGAGAAGCAAACCTCGCATAGCAAATACCTGCACACAGTCCAAAGAATAACGAAAGGTCGGAATTGTTTAGAAGTTCAAAACCTAACAAAGTGCAAAATATCTGTTTTTATTTTTTTGCTTTTTCATTACCTCGACTTAAATCTGACCATATTTCCAACACGTGCATAACTAGCTTTGAAAACAATGGACTTTGCTTCCGGGTTTCTTTTGGCCAATAATATTCCACGTTGGCCAAAAGGGGCGGGGTAACAGTTTGACATCAGCATAGCCGGGCTCTGGCATAGCTGTAAGCCATTTTTAACAGTAGCCTAACACAATTATCATAGTGGCAAGGCCGTTATTCCGAAGATCCCTACAGTTAAAACAGAAGGAATATTAGAGGTTTTTAGTAGTTAGGACTATTTGGGGTAGTTGTCTCCATTTCTTCGTCCTGTTATCTTAAAGGGACTGTTCACCCAAAAATGTTTGTCTTCATTAGGCTACTTACTGACCCTCAAGTTGTTCCAATGAGTTTCTTTCTTCTATGAACACAAAAGAAGATGTTTTAAAGAATGACTTCCTAGTATTTTTTTCCTATTATGGAGTCAATGGGTGCCATCACTGTGGTTACCAACATTTAAAAAAAAAAATCTTCTTTTGTGTTCAACAGAAGAAAGAAACTCAAGCATATTTGAAACAACTTGAGGGTGAGTAAGTAATTGAAAAAAAAATGTTGGGTGAACGATCCGTTTAAATAAAATTTTTGGAGAGAAAGTTTAGGCCTAGGCTATTCAAAAACCAGGCTGATATTTGAAAGCAGTTCTTAATCATATTCCTTAATGTATATGCTGACATATTATTAATGTAAATTTAATTTATTACATTTATTGAGATTTTATTCAGCCTATTTGAATTTTTATTATTGTTTATTAAAGCTGATTCTTTTTTTCTGAAAGAGACAGCCTATGCTTTTCTTAATAACACTTTACGGTTAGACTTTATTTTAAGGTGACTGTATTACAGTATAATTTTACATTTACGCGAGTAATACTTAATAAAGTACTTATCACGAGAGTTTGGTTGAGGGTTAGTTGCATGTAATTATGCATCATAGTTAATGAAAAATAGCCTAGGTCCACATCTAGCATTTATTAATCTTTGTTAATTACAACATTTACCAACAGATTATTAAAATCAAAAGTCTTATCTATTAATGTCCTATTATTTAATGGACCTAAATGAACATGAAATTACAATGAACAGTTGTATTTTTATTAGCTAACTATTTTTAATAATTTAACGAAGATTAATTGAAACATTGAAACAGATGTATTTTTCGTTAGTTAATGCATTGTAGTTAACACACCATAAGCACTTCTAGCTTGTCTGGCACATTTAAAAACAATTCATGAATACCATATTTTAAGCACGCGAGATGTTCCCGTCATAATTGTATAATCATTATCATTATTAACCGAAAGATGGCGCTAGACAACAGCGAAAACTTAACCTTAAGGTTGCTTTACGTTGCCCATTATTTGTCACTGAACATTTTAAATAAACATATACATTAATAATATCGATACGATTATTATTAATAAAAACAACATGAAACATAAAAATGAGAGGTTTTGTATATAGCATCAACCACGAAGGCAACTTTACGCATAACTTTTTATTATAGAAATACATAGTGATCAGCGGTGACTTTAAAATGTCCTTGGAGATTTACAAATACGCTCAAAACACAAATGTCCTTGTGGCACAGAAGTGGTGCCAGTGGTTCCCCTGCTTGCGTTGGCACAGGCAGCCTGTCCGAGATGGGGATGATGATGATGATGATGATGGTGGGTGTGTGCGCGCGTTTATCACAGATCTCGAGCTCGAGCTGCTGCTGCTTACACAGAATACGCGTCACAACATACACAACTCTGCATGGCACCGACCTGTAATCATGGTGCCGTAAACCTGTGTTCTAGCGGATCTAGGCTCATAATTCCAGGCTGAGGATACAGGTGCTTTCAGAGACGCCAAATCATATCATCAGTTGGAAGGTGTGCATTAAAAAGGGGACTTGGGTTAGTTAATGAAAAATGTGGATCTACGCAAGTATTTTAACATGTATGCTTCTTTTGGCCAGAGATGCAAGAGCCATGAATAAGGTAAGACGCTTTTCATTTCGTTTAATTTTTAACAACAAATACATTTTACGTACAGATTACGCACAACTTGCTAAACACGGTTTTGCATAGATTATTCGTGTGTGATCTCGTTTTGATTACTTGACAAGTGCATTTATCATCTGATTACTATTCATTTCATTTGTCTTTAATATTGGCATGCCATTCGTTTGTTGCGCATGGTGTTTTTGGCAGAGTTGAAGACTGCACATCAAACCTCCAGCCAAATTATGAAGAGCAGACAGCATTTTCTCGATTTTGCAATAGTACTGGATCATGGGAGTGCCGGTATTTGTAGCATTCGTGAGATTTTGAAATGGAAGTTCATCTGGGGATTGTGAAATGACGTGTCCTGTAATCAGCGTTAATGAAACGTGAAATTCCACGAGGTCAAATAATGTTAATCTGACTTAAGGATTCTGAAGGAACATGTAATCTTAATTAAGCCATTATACACTACCGTTCAAAAAATTGGAGGTCAGTTAGTTTTATATAGGCCTATAATATTTCACAATATTGCTGTTTTATTGTGACCTCACATTAAATGTAGACAATGGTTTCATAGACAATGCTTGAATCTAGTCCCAGACTAAAATGCATGTTTGATCTGTTTTAACTGAAAGCAACGTTCACTGATCTTAAATCTTAAATGTCATTTGCCATTGTTTTTTCTCAAGATGCACACCAATAATGTGTTTTTTTTTCTTTTCTTTTTTTCTAAGGCATTTTTATAAATGCCCTAATTGAACTAAGGCCTAATCCTGGCTTAATCTAAGCTCTGTCTGTGAAACCGGGTCTATGTGTTAAATAACCGTTCTGGTGACAAAGATGCACTAGTTAGTTCAGGACTTCAGTCCTTGAATTTGATTGGCCAAGCGGCTTTCCAGGAATGCTGATGTTTGGTTCAACAGCACTGGGATTTGCATCACTCGACTTGTCCGTGTTCACGGCGTTCCAGATCAGACTAAGTAAGTGGTGCAACTGGACAGAAAAGCCCATATGGGAGCAGGGAGGTTTTCACAGTCAGTTCATTCAGGATAACTCCAACAACACTTAACAAATATGCTTTCAAACACAATCTCTCCTCCCAAAGCGGCATACAGGGAACATATTTTGGCACATATGCCTTGGCCTAAATTACTCCTGAGTCCTGGCACTGCCAGAACATTCCAGTCTTTAATCCTTGAGATGGCATGGCAATATCATTTAATTGGCATTTTAGACCCCTGACCTTACTCTAAATCCAGTCCAGGCATTTTAGGCTAAAACTGTGAGAACTGACCACAATGCAGCTTGCTTTGGTAGTTTTAATGCACAGTGCACCTGCAAAACACCATACTGAGTTGTAAAGTAGCTGAACTCCCTGCCAAAGCTCCCTAATGTATTTATTTTGCTCTGTTTGTCCTTGTTTTAGACTCAGATGAGTCAGTGTATCAAACCTCAGTTGTGTTAACAGTGCAACTGAGATTGCGATTACAACCAGAGACAGATGTCCCTCAACAAGTTTTTGAACAGACAGCACAGCCGTCATTTCCTCAGAAAACCACGACATTTGTTTTAAAACTGACCCTGATAGGGTGTGTGAGTGTGTTTTGGGCTTGGTGCCTAGTATGGTAATTGGAGTCGAGTTCTGCCGGGGTTAAAAACAATATATGTCTGCTTACACAGCTGTAGCACTTAAGAACAGCCCTGTCGGTCCCACAGAAACATGCCCTACCCTTGTGTGTGTGTGTGTGTGTGTGTGTGTGTGTGTGTGTGTGTGTGTGTGTGTGTGTGTGTGTGTGTGTGTGTGTGTGTGTGTGTGTGTGTGTGTATGTGTGAGAGAGAGAGAGAGAGAGAGAGAGAGGTCTTGACTCATAGTAAATGATAGTCACCAACTCAGTAACCCTAAGTAATTGTGTTATGTTGCGAAATGTTTTAAAACGTCTTTGGTGTTGGTTAAATGTGTGAAAAGGTGAGGAGGTTACAACAGCATTGGCAGCAGGGCTGTGATAACAAAAACCCGTTACTTATGTGAGATAATTAGCTGAAAATTTTGTAAAAACCACAAATTTGCACGTTAAAAAAAGCTAAAACTGAAGAGCCAAGAGAATGTGTTTGTTCTTTAGACATTTATCTGTCGCCTAGTATAGAGGAAATTTTGTAGCATTTTCAAGAACATGTTTGATGGAATAACAAACTGGAATAATAAAAAAAAAAAAATCAAGCAAAAAGTGTTATTTCACTCTAAGTGTCTAACTGTCTAAGTGTTGTTATTGTTAACCTAAACTAAAACTAGGCTATTAAAATACATTTGCAGTAATTCATATAAACCTGAAATGAAATATAATGAAAAGCTAAAAAAAACTGAAATCAGTTGAAGTTGAAGTCCTAAAATGAATAAAAACTGAAATAAAAAAAATCTTTAAAATAATAATAATAACAATCAAAATGACAAAAGCAACTTAAAAAAAATAATTAAAGGCAAAATTAAAATACAAGTTGTTACAAATAAAAGCTATTTAAAATGTTAATAAATGCTAGAATCGTAATTAATACTAAGATAATACTGGAGAATATACATATATATTGCAATACATTTTAATGTATTTTAAATAAATGATTAAAATACAGACAAAAAAGCATCATGTCATTAATAATAAGGTTTGTAGTTACTTGAGTAGATTTGTCATGGCAGTGATTTTAAATAAAAAGTATATTTAAAAACATGCTATTTAACATTAAACGTAACATATACTATCATTAGCACAACATGCCAAACATGAATACTGATCTTGGAAATGATGCACAGAGAGACAAAGATGGAGGGATGAAGAATTATAGGGTTGATGCTAAAACAGAACCTAGGCAGAAAAAGTAAAAAAAATGTTTTCTTGGGACATTACCTCACACAGTGCCAATCAAAGACTCGAGCTGTTCCTGTTTATGAAACTGTCGTAACACTTCTACCACAAGATTTAAACTAGGAGTAACCGGGAACATCTGTGTCCCATTAATGCGTCACATCTTTCACCGAGCCGTCACGGTAATGATGGCCATCATAACTGTCATATTTTTATCCAGACCAGACACTGAGCCTCAAAATGCTGCAACAATGCCAATATTCTTTTATACAGACCTTTACATAAGAGTTGTTCTTTGACCTCGGTGTGTTTAGTGAATTTACAGGAAATACATTGGTTGTGTGGTGAGCAAGATCTGGACCTTTGGTGGCCCTTCTATTCGCAGCTACTGACCATCCAGCGCTATTATAACTCCTGGTCTGCCACAGCAAATGATGTTTGGTTAATGTTTATTTGCCAGCATGAACCTAGGCTATTTGCAGCAAATTTGCGTAAAACGTTTGGTTTCTCGGCATTCATTTTCAAGTGCTTTCTGCCCTCTGTTAAATCAACAAACGATTGTAGTTTTTTGATCTTCGTTTTTAACTGATTTGTTAACGGTGTCTTATAAACCTTTAAAGACAGACGTAGAAGGTTATTAATCGATGATATTTGCTTCTGTTGAAGCTGTCAGTCCGCATTATTTCAACGTATTTTTTTTTTTTTAAATAATTGTTTAACAGAATTCATGGTGAAAAACAGCATTACCCATGATGCTCTACAGAAAATTCCACCAATCAGAGAGCCATTTCCCATTTAATTTCACAAGCAAAATGCGCTAAAAGAGTTATTAAGCGCTGCCCACTCCCATGAAACACCTGCGAATGACACACTTGAGTCGGTCTCTTTAAAATACTTAAATATTGGGATATGTACAAATGCATATTTTGCAATAAACTCAAAATATATTATGTTATATATATATAATCAATATTTTTAAATTAATGGTTTAATATTTCTCCATCGTTTTTAATTCAGTTATGTTGTACGCAATGCTTCATGGGATTGTAGTTTTTTCCTAAAGCCTAAAGAGTACACAGTCATAGTCTTGTACCTTTGTATTTTTGTCCGGTTTTCAAATATTTTTTTTGCTTTAAATCAAAGTTTGTAGTGTTGTGATTCACCTCAGCTGATTTTATTGGTTCATGGCTTATAATACTTTAATAAATACTTTTTAACCCTATGGGAGTAACGAATGGAAAAAATACTTCCGGAACCAGCGCCGCTGAATAAGTGGGCGGACACTGTTGCACTATAAATCAGATAGTTCTGACTCTAAATTCTGATTGGATAAGCCGTGTTCAAAGCCAATGCACATTCTATTTTAATGTGGCAAGTTGCCTAGAAACCATAAACAGCATACACACTATAAACAGCAGTAGAATAATGAACCATGGGTGTGTCTCAATTGGTTCCAGGCAGTCAGAAGTTCGCTGAAACATTGCTCCATTCAAATTTCCTCAATGCACTTTAAAAACTAGTGATCATGCTCAGAAGCATGACAAACAAAAGTCATACAAAGCAAATCATAACAAATCAAATAGAAAGTGTTATAGCATTGTTGATACTAAATAACAGTGATGTTTTAATGCACAAATTACGTAATCGAGTCGTCAGTGCCCCAATGATTAGTGTATAAAACCTTTCTGGTGCCTGAATTCAAGTTCATACCATACAGGGTAAACATCACTCATCTGATCTTAAGAGGCGCACTAGCTTTTGACGCTTGAGACTACCGTCTTTAGTGTCATTGTTAGCGTGCTGTCATTGTCCATGCTGGAGACGGTTTAAGTAGGACTGTAGTGTTAGGTTTTTTATTAAATTGGCCCTGTCCCAAATGACACACTTCATGTGCACTTGCGGTCTTGTGGACTTACAAAGGACGCCGCATGCGTGTATCCATTAAGTCCACAAGACCATAGAGTATCCTGTTTGTCATTTTGGGTTTCAGAAGGGTGTTCGCGAGCGCCCCCTTTGTGACCGTTATTCGCACTCGATGCTCAGAGAAAGATATTAGGGTTCCATTTGGGACAGGGCCAATGCTGTTGCTGTCGCAAAGAGGAGCAAACAAACTTTGCCTCATGTCTAAGAACACCTGGTGCCTGCGGTAAAATCACTGTAACCCATGGCCTTTATTGCCTTAATGCAATGCTTTTATCCTCAAAATAAGTTTTGATATCTTGAAATTAGGAGAGAGGCAGATAAACCCTTGTGAAAAAGAAGTGACCTTAATTGTGTTAAATGTGCACTTCAAATCCTAAAAAAAAAATATATTTGCAGATAGCATTTGTTGTGCTTTAAAGAAGTACACTTATTTTGATGTGTTCACCATACTAAAGCACATGTAAACTTGATTATAATTTGAACTTGTTACATTTAAAGTTAATATATTTTATAATACATCATTACAAATGTCCAATTACAAATATATTTAAAAACATGACATTTCAACAGATATTACATTAAAATCTATATCAGTTTACCATAAATGCTTATTTAGTTTACCATAATGTCGGTACACTTTTACCAAAGACATGGAAGAAATTATGAAATTAAAGATGCACTGAAATACTACTCAAAAACACTTAAGTTCAACTAATTGCATTTAATATAAATCTAAACTAGAATATATTTTTTTTAAATTTGCAATTAACATGCAATTAAGTGTCAGTAAAACATTACATTCCGTTCGCACAAGTATATTATTTTATTGCCATAAAAAAAGCTAAAGTGTACTTCTTTTCACAAGGGGACACAAGCATGCAATGATTACATGTACTAAAACCTTAAAAGAATGAAAAAATCGTGAAAATGCTGATATCATTATCATATATCATCAGTTCGATGTGCAAAAAAAAAGCTTGTGTTATAATCAGATCGCGTTGACTGAAATCACCGTATCTGAGATGCAGAGTCTGATAGCGTGAACCATCTGTTTGACTTCCTCAGCCAGAACGCCTCGCATCTCTTGGCTGTGCTGAGAGCATGAAGAGAGATCTGTGACACATAAACACACTCATCTGGAATGTAGCTGTGTGTCCCCAAAATCAACAAGTGCACACTAAGCTAGTTTGGGGCTAATTGACACGTCTGTCCTAATGGCATGTGTGTGTCTGTGTGTGTCCTGTTGGAATGGAGTGATGGAAAAGTCTGAGTCTTCAGATCTAGATTCATTATTTAAGGCTGTGATAACCGCAGTTGATTCAATTAATACAGTACTTCAACGATATGTTTTGCTAGGATATGTTACGACATTGATTTATTATTTGTTTTCATCTATAATAGGGGTTGTCAGTATTTTGTGACCCTGGGAATGCCACCCAGACTCTCAACTAACACGGGATTATTGTCTTGGTGTGCTAATGTTGATTCTTTTGCCATGTCCTTGATTCATCAGGTCATCGTATTGATAGAAAGATGTCACGATACTCCATACAGAAAAGAAAGATTTAAATTTCATGACAGAAGCAACCAATTCATCCAACAATGATAGAATAGAATAGATATATATTTTTTTAGTTCAATCTTTTAAACCAAATTATCTACAACATTCACGAGAATATAACCTTTTTTTAGCCACAGATAAATTATATTACTATTTTTTTCATATATATATATATATATATATATATATATATATATATATATATACACACACACACACAACTGTTCAAAACTTTAGGTTTAAAAAAAAAGAAATGAAGAATTGATCAAATGTGACAAGAGTTACGTTTCAAATAAATGCTATTCTTTTGATTTTTTTTATTAAATTCTCTAAAGGAATCATGAAAAAAAATCATGGTTTCCACAAAAATATTAAGCAGCACAACTGTTTTCAACATTGATAATAATAATAATAATTACAAAAAAAAGAATTGAGCAGCAAATCAGTATATTAGAATAATTTCTGAAGACACTGAAGGATGATGCTGAATTTTTTTTAAATTATTTTCCCTATTTTTTGTATCTTATTATTTGCTTAGCAGAATAATGAAGGCACACTTGATATGAACCGTGACACTGGTGCACATCAAAGAAATGTATCTTTGAAATTTCAGAATGCTCTAGACAGTTCCATGTGTTTTTTTAAGTGTGGGATCATCTTGAATTCTAGCCATAAACTTGCTTTAGTGTTGTTTCAAAGCACTAGAATAAAGGGAGAAGATGAGCCGGCCATTGACAACACCTCATTGAAACAGAGATCAGACTCATAACCTGAACTACTTCACCAGGCATGGGGTTATTAGGTTAAGAGGCTTTTTCAGGAAAGCGGCCAATGTTGACAACTGCTCCTGCCAAGTATTTTTGGAAAAACAACTATCTTATCTCAGGACTGCAGCCCATTCCCTGTTTGGTCAGACTGAGGTACACTGGTACAGTTAGAGCAAATGTCAGTGTAGCAGGTTTAGATAACAAATGTGTTTGTTTGCATGACCTGGAACTGTTGGAATGCTGTTTGTTTAATTGATTAGACCGAAATCTGTTTGGTAAAGACCCCGGTTTTATGTGCACTTACTGGACAGTTCATTTAGTGGTTCATTTACATGGAAGTAAAATAATGACAAATATCTTTAAAAAAAAAGTGTGTGATATTTTTCTATGGAAATGCAGCTTAAATGTATAACCATGCATAATTTCGCAAAAATAAAGTCACTGTTTGGTTTTAAATAGGCAAATGCTTAAGAGTGTATGATTTGATTATTTGTGCAGTAATTATTATGTTTCTACAGTAGCATGTTATATGTTTTGACAATGCAAGAGTCAAGCACTCTGTAAAGTCTCCTCCAGCACATCCCAAAGACTTTCAATGAATTTAAACCTGAACTCTATGGAAGCTTGTTTCCTCCACAGAATAAAAAAATAAAAAAGGTAATTTTTTTTCCTCACAATCGTGAGTTTTAATTTAAGAATTGCGTGATTTAAAGTCAGAATTGCATGATATAAAGTCTCAATTGCGTGTTCTAAGTTATAAGAGTATAACTCACAATTGAAAATTGCGTTTTTTTTTGTAAGAATTGCGAGATATTAACTCCCCGATTGAGAAAAAATATTTCTCGCAATTGTGAGTTTATAACAAGCGATTGTGAGTTTATATCTCGCAATTCTGACTTTTTAACATGCAATTGCAATTTATATCACGCAATTCTGACTATATCTCGCAATTCTGAGAAATAAAGTAAGAATTGCGAGATGTAAACTCACAATTGTGGGATAAAAAGTCGCAATTATCTTTTAAAATGTTTTATTCTGTGGCGGAAATAAGTTTCCACATGATTCAGAGGTCCCAATTCATGTGTGAAAATGATTCTTCATGCTCCCTGCCAACCATTCTTTCACAATTTGAGCCTAATAATGGAAATATGGAAATATGGCCATGATGTGTCAACCTACATGGTTGTTGTACATGAAACATGAAAAGCTACAAATCAACTAGGGGTAGAAGAACTTTTGTCAAACATATAACATGCTAGAAACATAATAATCACTGCAGTAATGATCCAATCATAGACTCTTAAGCATTTGAATCCAAACAGCGGCTTTTTTCTTTTCTTTTTTTGGCCGGGCAGTGTAACATATGTGTATGTATTAGAGAGTGTTTGGAAAGCTACAGAGCCTACAAAGAACTGAGTATGCCTTGATGCCTGATGCACACACCAAAATGACCATAACACACTCTTTCATTCCAGTTAACAAGGGCTCTTATTGTCAAAGCCCACTAGGCCTTATAGACACTGTGTGTGTGTGTGTGTGTGTGTGTGAGAGCATGTTTGCAAGTGTTGCTGGACTTTTCACCTAATTAACTCGTTTAGCCATTCTGGTAATTTCAACAGAGGATAAAATGTGTTTTTGAGAAGTCGGGCAAATTACTGTCAGATTAAATCTTTTTAATATCCCCTATACCAGTCTGAGCTTACACAAAAGAACAGCAAAGCTTTATTAAATCCTTCCACTTCAAGCTGACAGCTCAGTTTCTGCGTGGCACCCTGTGTGCATTAGTGTGTGGTTGTCATGGAACATGATTAAATGGCAGTCTCCACAAGGACTTGGACTTTAAGCCTTGTTAATAAGAGTTTTGATCTGTCAGTCCAGGTAATTAACTGGCAACTGCAAATATAGTATTGGGATTCCCTGCCCATAATATGAATAATTTACTTTAAATTGTAATAACTACATTTAATCATCTGGCGATGATCTTTTTTTTTCTGGTTCTGATGTAAATGATTATTTAAAGATATAAATGAAATTTTTTATTGAATATTGGCAATATATGGCCAAACGGCTATACACCGTCTACTTACGCCCTAAAGCGCAACTTACGCAACTTGTGACGTCAGAAGTAGTGTATACGTCATGGTATAGTGTAAATATCAGCAGTACGTCGCATTACTCACATAAGTTGTGCTTTAGACTAAAGTGGAATCCGTATGTTCATTTGGCCCGGAAGCTATTATTTTACTTTATAAAGTTTTAAACATGAATATTTTCCTCACACAAACTTATGGCTTTACTTCTGATGGCCTTTATTAACGAGCTTCAATCTGTGGTCGCAATCCACTGCCATTATAAAGCTCGGAAGCATAAGGGTGTTTATTAATATAACTCTGTGTGTATTCATCTGAAAGAAGAAATTCATATACACCTAGGATGGCTTGAGGGTGAGTAAATCACGGGGTCATTTTATTTTAAAGTGAACTACTCCTTTCAGGGGCGGCTCCTTTTAGGCTAGTCAGTAAATGGCCATGATTGGCTAACGTCTTTTCATAAGAAAGACTTTCAACGCCCACTCACTATTGCACAGTGTTTTGAAGGAGAAAAAATCCATATAAAACCCTTATTTACAGCAAAGCATTACTAAATCGTTTCCTTGTGGTTCACAATGTAGCTGCTGTCAGATCCAATACAGTTGGCTACTATCTGTCAACAGTTTCTTTGCAAACAAACTCTCCATTACAATGTGCCGCGTTTACAAAACAATCTGTTGTCAAATTCTCAGAACATATACACCTTATATACATATAATATATACAATCCTCCTAGGCAATCCATGACACCATTAAAAATAAACCATCCACTTGTTCATATCCCTCTGAAGTCTGTACAGAAAAGAGCACATGAGCTGTTTATACAGGGGCGAATGTTCCTTGACGCTTCCATTTACTTGTCGTGCGCATGCCGTGGAGTGTCAGAAACTGAACACGCATCTGTATACATCCGGTGTAGACAGCATCTTTATTATAATTATATTATAATACCATTATAATGGGTTCTATTCGCTTTTACGCTACGTAACGCTCACATCCAGTGTATGTCTTGCTCTGGAGGAAGTCAAATGCAAATGTATTTGTCCGTGTGACGTCATAAGTCACACTAAATCTAAACAAACCGTTTTTGGAGCTTAATTAATTAAATGCTTTGTTTATAATGTGGATGTTTTAAGCCATAAAACTTGGAGTATATATTTGTATGGCATAAAGACCTCTTATATGCGAAAAGATCAAGACAAATTTGTTTTCTTAGCTCATGACCCCTTTAATAAACGTTAGATTTTAATTGTAAAATAAAGGCAGCTTGGGGTAAAAGTCACCAAATTACCTATAGTAATACACTTTAAGTTGGTAGATATAGAGGTGGTAGTGATATGGCCATGAAATTTGTCATCATATGCTATTGATATAGCATTTGTTTTTATGTATTCATTTATTTTCATTTTAATTCTTAAGTAGTATTTAAACATGCACAACAACAAAAAACATGTCAGCAAATGGTGTACCAGTTTTTTTTTTATTTAATTTTTTTACTTACTTTTCAAAATCTCTCAAGTAGTTATTATTCTTTCTTTCAGTGATTTTTATGGCATTTTTTCTTCAAGCTTTTGTCTCAAAAATGTATGTTATAATTAGAGGGATTCTCATAAGCTTAAACAATGAAATGTTTAAATTACCTAAAAAAAAAAATTAGACATTGCACATGATGACCTCATGGATCAGGACAATGTTACAGCACATAACAACAAACAGGTGTTTATGTCTGTGGTGTATTTTGTTGCTATTTATTGTAGAGAGGAAAAAACCCAAGAGTTCCTTTTACCCCGCTGAGCCTTTAGACCCATTATACCCGACTACGTGGCAGTTGCGAGATCAGACAAATGGATGTCTCAAAGACAGAGCGGATCTTATAATGAAGAATTTCTGAAAGGCTGAAATCTTTCACTGTCTGTAAGCAGTTCCACATGTGCTATGGCCGGGCATTTATAGAGACCTCTAAATCTCAGTACAGATAGACGACAGGCCTGAGCTCTTTGGGCAAACAGTCAGAGAGCAAAAGGGCCAAGATGGAGGCGTAGCCCGATGTCAATCAAATACAGTAGGTTATAGTGTTTTAACTTTTATGGGGTCATCATACTGTCTTTACATATTAATGCCAACCAGAAAGGAACGTTTCTGATGCACTGATGTATTAAAGCAGTCATCGAGACTATAGTGATCTTAAAGAGATTTACTCACCCTTATGTTGTTCCAACCCAATTTTGGACCCCATTGACTTTCACTGTACACACTTAAACAGTTAAAACATTCTTCAGAAAATCGCCTTTTGTGTTCCGAAGAAAAAAGAAAGCCATACAGGTTTGGAACAACAGGGAACTTGGAGCTTAAAGAGAAAGTTCACTGAATAATGATAATTCTGTCATCATTTTCTCACCCTTATGTTGTTCCAATCCAATTCTGGAACTTCCACTGTATGCACAAACAGTTGAAACATTCTTCAGAAAATCACTGTTTGTGTTCCACAGGAGAAAGAAAGCCATAGAGGTTGGAAACAACATGAGGGTGAGTAAATAATTCATGTTTGGGTGGACTGTCCCTTTAAGACAAAGTAGAGCGTCTGTCAATCAGTAGAGTAGAGTGTTAGGCCACCTAATTCATATTCATGAGCCAAAGAAATAAGGTTTTGTATCTTTTCAGATCATTCCTACAACCCTGTCTTCAGTACATACTCAACAGCAGCAGGTTGTTTTGGCAGCCTGAGAAAAAAAAATCCAGCACATCTGTGCATCATTTACTTCTTCTTCCTTAATCATATGCCTTCATTGCGCATTTGTCCGTTCTGTGGTTTCTTCCCCTGTGGCTTCACATATTCATTTCGCTTTTACTGCTACTGTTCATGAAGCTGGATTTATTAGTGCTGTCGGCATCACCCAGGTATAGCAAAGGCAAAAAGCTCCTCATCTTTTTGAAGTACATGTGGTTGAGGTCTCCGAAAGCACAGCACCATATATGGACAACTTCCATATTCAACAACACCTGGCTTTCATGATGCTTCATATCAGTCCAATTATTGCTTTATGGCACTAATACATACTCTGTAAATGATATTCACATGTATCTAACTGGATGTCATGCAAGGCTGCTATTGAGAAATGAGAGAAGTTCTGTCAAACTGTGAGGTGCTGCAGGATGTGGTTTAAAAACAAGTTGTTTATGGGAGAAGGTGCAAATCCACTCAGGTCCCATCACTGTGCAGAATTTATGGGAATTTCAAGCTCCAGGCTGTCTTCAAAGCCAGTGCCATGGTTAAAGCTTTAGCGCTAACCGACAACAGATGTGTGTGTGCGCGAGAGAGAAAAGAGTCGTTTACTGTATCTTCTCCAAAGTTAGTAGTCTTGATTCATAAAATGTAGATCGATTTTTGTGTTTTGTGTAACTTGGAACTTCAGATAAGGCTTTAAACGTATAGGCTATGTAAAATGGCACCGATTCATCAAGTAAAAGTATGTGTTTATGAAGGTCTGGTAGGGAGTTGAAGTTGTGGGCAAGTGTTATAGGGCCTGGTAAAGTTTCACTGCTGTGGGTTCCTCACTGGCCAGAGTGTAACGGCTGATCACTTCCAGAGCATCAGGGTTCAAGACTGTTACGGTGAATTAAAGTGCAGAAAGACTTGAATCTGATTATTGAAGAGGGGCATGAAAGGGTTAAACTTCTTGTTTTGATCTTCATGTTTAGGCTGGATATGATAAGAATCATAGAAATCATAGAAATCATATAAATGTTTACATATGATTATGACAGTCATTCAAAAACAAGATAATGGGACAGTTAAAATGTTTATAATGTTACAAAAGATTTCTATTTCAAATAAATGTTTTTCTTTTGAACTTTCTATTTATCAAGAATCCTTTAATTTTTTTTTATTAAGCTGCACAACTTGAATTGATAATAATAAGAAATGTTTCTTAAGCAGCAAATCGTCTTATAGAATGATTTCTGAAGGATCATGTGACACTGAAGACTGGAGTAATGATGCTGAAAATTAAGATCTGCCATCACAGAGATAAATTAAATGTGAAAATATATTCAATTGGAAAACAGTTATTTTTAATTGTAATAATATTTCACAATATTGCTGTTTTACTGCAGCCTTGGTAACATAGACTTCTTTCAAAAACATTTAAAAATTCTAAACTTTTGAACGGAAATGTACTAAAGTTATATTGTAAATGTGTTTATATTTTTTCGTTGACATTTGACTTTCTCACATCTCATTATCTCTGTCAGATTTTTGGTGAGCCGGAGCCGGTCCGGATGATATCTGAGGGTTCAGACTGCCGCTGTAAGTGTGTGATGCGGCCGCTGAGTATTGAGGCGTGCACGAGGCTCCGAGACGGAAGCTTGCGAGTGGATGATTTTTACACTGTGGAGACGGTGAGCTCAGGCTCTGACTGTAAATGTTCTTGCACGGCTCCTCCATCCTCACTCAACCCTTGTGAGAATGAATGGAGAACAGAAAAACTCAGGAAACAAGCTCCTGAACTACTCAAGGTAAAAAATAAAAATAAAAAAAAATTGATATGTGACTTGATTTTTCATTCTAATCTAAACAAAAAAAAATTGTTTAAAACAATGTTCCAGTCACATGACATTTTTAGTTAAGTTGCACTTTACTATTAGCCATCAAACTGAAGTACATTTTTAAAAGAACTGAAATGGGGATTTGGATCGTACCACATCAACAAATCTGTTACATTTATATTCAATCAGCTATGAACCAAAAAGTAATGTTTTAAACACTATTTAGACACATTTGAGTACAAGCATAGCAAAAAATGGCCAAATAAAATACATTTAAATAAAAGAAGCTCATATATTTAGTTTGACTTCCTGAGGTCGGTCATCAACTTTTTATGAGGGTTAACTTCTTTTCATTTACCATTTTTATTTCCATGCCTTACTTTTACATTTTTAAGATTTTGAGGCCATTATTTGGCCATTAAAATTTCATAAATTTTTTTTTGTTTGTTTTTTTGTTTTTTAATGCTCTGACCTTACTGTGACATTTTTGAAGATGTTTAAACCTTACTGTGGTTTAGTTTTAGAGTTTTAGAGTAGGTAGAGTCTTAATTTGGCCTTTGTTAAAATGGCATGGCCTTAATTTAGCATTTTTTCTCAAGTCTGCGTTTTCAAGATGTTCAGAGCTTTATTTGGTATATTTTAAAAGATGTTCAGAACTTAATTTGGTATTTTCAAAAGATGTTCAGAACTTTTGTCCCTCAACTGTTAAAAAACTAACAAAAAACAGAATTAGTTTGTTGTTCCTAACTGAAAGTCAAAAGGATTTTCTGTGGTAACCAGCAGCATGATGCAGATGCTGTCCACCGTGCTCAAAAGAGCAGTGTCCAAGAGCCATGCCAATGCTTTCATATCGAATATTATATTGGCTTAAACATTCGTTATTATCCTGTTTGTGTTTAGCTCCATTCCATGGTGGATCTGCTGGAAGGAACGTTGTACAGTATGGATCTAATGAAGGTCCATGCCTACATGAACAAGGTTGTGTCTCAGATGAACACATTAGAAGAGGTAACCATCAGATTGTATATGAAAGCTTCAAGCTTCAAGGAAATTGCCAGAAGTATGACACTGTTTTGATGATCTCTTCATAGACCATAAAGACAAACCTTACCAGGGAAAATGACTTTGTGAGAGACAGTGTAGTGAATCTGTCTAATCAGCTAAAGCGCTACGAGAACTACTCTGACATCATGGTGAGCATCAAGAAAGAGATCTCCAGCCTGGGACTGCAGCTGTTGCAGAAAGATGCAGCCTCCGACAGTAAAGCACAGGTAACACACGTGGCCCTATCAAACATTGCGGCGCCAGGCGTGACGCAAGTGTTTTTTTGCTAGTTGTGTTCAGGCGCATTGTTGGCGCGTTGCTATTTTGAGGCAACTGAAATAGACTGTTCTATTCAAAAAAAAAAATTTTTTTTGTTATTTAAAGACCGCGCTAGTAATATGCGCCAATAGGCGGGTCCAGAATGCGCGTACACTTTGTCCCGCAGATGGTCTGCTTGCGTGCTTTAACCTCGTGCATGAGCAGATCCGTTTCCTCGCTAGAGAACCGTTCAGTTTTTTCACTTGCAAATTCCGCCATGTAAATAGCAAATCCGCCATGGCGCGAGCATAACTGGCTTTTAAAGGGAATGGGAGATGAGACTCTGAATGGTTTATTGTACGTTACGCTTAAAACACACCCATTACTCGTTTAGAGAATAGGGACAACACTGCGCAGACCATTTTTCCCTTCGTTAAACTAGCAAAAGTGGATTCGGACACGCCCTAAGTGCACTTGTCCACGGTTTCTCCAACACAATAGCACACGCCCAATTGCACACGATCCGCCTTGTAATTCAAAACTTTATGATTCCAGGGCACAGAAAGTAAAAAGTCCAAGGAGGTCATAAAACCACCCAACAAGAAACCCCCAGCTGTCAAACCTCCACCCAAACAGCCTAAAGAGAAACCTGTCAAGCCCAAGAAAGAGGCTCCTGCCAAATCATCAAAACTGGCAAAGCCAGACCCCACCTCCAAAACCAAGACCTTAGTCCACCAGACAGGAGTCATCAGGGGGATCACATACTACAAAGCATCCAGGACAGAGGACTCTGAATCACATTCAGCAGGGAGAGGAGAGAGAGGTATGGAGACCATGCACATCAAATCTGTGTTCAATTAATGTGTTCTAAAAGCTACCTCAGTATAGTTCTACCAGAGCCGAACGCAACTGGCTTAACTGTGGGTGATAAAGGGATGGGATGTTTTGATTGGACCAGTAAGCAATCACCTATTATTATTTTATTTTTTCATATTTATGTACTGCTTAGCTGAGTTTTAGGATAGTTGTTTGCACCTGTACCTTTTTTGTGACCCACGGCTTTGAGAACGCTGCAGTGAACCTACACATAAAACATTACAAGCAGAAAGTTGAGGGAAACATTTTATTGTTTATATTCCACAAACCTCTTGTAAGACTGGATCTCTGACATATTCTCTATAAAAATTTCTCCAAAATCCCTTTCCACTTATATATTACTCCTTTTTAAAACACTGTAGTAATTGTGAACACCAGAATAGCCCATGGTTAGGAAAAGGGGTTTTCTTTTCATGAATCTGGACATGAAATCTACAGGGTAGTCGTTTTATTAGTTTTGCTCTTGTTTTAAAGAGTTAGTTCATCCAAAAATGTCTGTCATAATTTACTCACCCTCAAGTTGTTCCAAACCTGTATTAATTTCTTTATTATGCTGAACACAAAATAATATATTTTGAAGTATAACCAAACAGTTGATGGACCCCATTAGTAATACTATGGAAGTCAATAGGGTCCATCAACTGTTTGGTTATAGACATTCTTCAAAATATCTTCTTATGTGTTCAGCAGAAGAAAGAAACTCATACAGGATCTCTTTAAATGCATCTCTTGAGAGGCGGCAACAAAGTTATTTTAGTGAAAGGCTGTTCTGTATTTCTTTATTTCATCAGCAGTATAACCAATAACTTTCCTCCGGGATGAAATCATTTACATTTCTGTCTAAAATCAAATAAAAAAAACGAGACAGGAAGGGAAGTGAAAATAATCAAAAGTTTCTTGAGGTGTCCTAAACTATTACAGTAATGGCCTTGTGTCCTTGAATGACAGATGTCAGTGATGGTGTGTGTATTAATATCTGATGTACTCTCTCCTGAGCTCATGTCCATATGTTTAATGTTCCAGACGGTCCCACAGTGCAGGAAGAGAAAGCTCAGATTAGGGTCTCTCCACTGACATTGTCTTATGGAGATCTGTTGTACATGGCATGAGATGAAATGGATTCAGTGTAGGAATGTCAAATCCAAGCATTGTAGGCAGAGACTGGGTTACAATGCAGGAAGTTTCTTCGAGTGCAACATCTCATTAATAATTCTTTTGATGTGAGGAATCTGAAATGCTTGGGGTAAAACTTAAGGCCAAGAGTTGTAATGTTGCTTTCAAACCCTCCCTGTCTTTCTCTTACTGCTCTTTTCAGAAAACCCAACCAAAACCCACACTGGCCATCAAACCGAGGACAAAAGGGGCTCCGAGCTAGTCTTGGAAGCCTCTGAAATAACGTCGACTGTACCGCCAATAACAACCACCACTACGCTTGTTGCTGTGACAACAACAAGCACCACACTAGCAACCACCAGGGAAGTGCCAATCATGAATTCAACCCTGTCAACACCAGCTCCAGAGAAACCAATGGGCAGTGGAGGAAAGACGCATTTGCACAAAGCAGGTACATCAAGGCCTCACCATGGTCCTGACCTGACCCGCATGCGCAAAAGAACAATAAAAAGACGCCGCGCAGCACGCTGTTATATGAAAGTAAACACGGAGGACATTAAAGCAAGCGATTACATGTTTATTTATTGTGTGATCTGCCACGGAAACCAGCGAATTTAAGCGCAGGCAATATAAAAAACAAAGACGAGGATGTTTAAAAGAGTTTATGAAAAACATTTATGTTTTGCTTGTACGTGTAATACTTGTGAGCTCTGACACATCACTGTCCTTCCACTGAATGTATTTCGCAAACACGTTGGGAATGTAACATCTTGTGACTCCCGCGAGTGCAGAATTGTGACGAATGTCGATCTATAGTGATGTAAAAGTCGCATGAATTCTGATATGACTGTCCGGACTTAAGGCGCGTTGCAAAACATCAGACCTGTATCGGATTTAGGACCACTTATGGAAGTGTCACACATTTTAATTAAAAAGATCAGATTCCATGTGATTTGTGCCGTTCGCACTGTCATGAGAACAACAGATCTAAATCACATGTCACAAAAAAATCTGCTTTTGGGCCACATTTCCCTGCAGTCTGAACTGCATATACTGTATATGAGTAATATATATATATATATATATATATATATATATATATATTATATATATAATGTGGTGGGAGTAAAGAGGGCCAGACTCAATACACGGTGAAATTACACCAGAGGGGTAGCCTAGTTGACACCAGAACGTTCTCAGTTGTAACTGAGAGTGGGTCTGGGAAAGGTTCATTCACAGCCCATTTCCAAAGGGGCGTCACCAACGGACGTCGCTCAAATGCCCCTGGGCGCAATTGGATAGACCTAAAACCAATCCAGAGCGATGAAGGAGATGTTTCAACGTCGCTGCGCTATCGTCATTGTGTAAAGCCCACCTCAACGTTTGTGATTAGTGCCTCAATTTGCAAAATGTGGAAATGGGCTTTCGGGCTCTAGGCCAGACGGACTTGCAGGGCAAATCTCAAATTTGCCGGAAGTTCGTCAGGGTTTTCCCAGGCTGCCAGAGGGGCCTTTATTGAGTGACAAAAGATTGGAATTAGTGCAAGTGCTCCAAGGTCCAGGAAAGCCAAGGGTTCAGTGCAGAAAACTTGCTGGTGAACTGCAGCCTCTGGGTTCCTTAATGATCACTGGAGCCAACAAGAGAAAAGAACCAGAGAAAGCATTAGTCTGGTCTTGGGAGATCTCATCTCCCCTAAACTTCTTTCTGGTGTGCTTATATCCTCTTCTCCTGATGGCTCTCAGGTGGCTCTCATTCCCTGACTCTTCCTCCTGGCAATTGGATCCACTCCATTTCCATGACAACGCTGACGATTGCTCGGGGAGCTTGCCACAATATATATATATACATATATACACACACACACTCTAGATTTTCATGGGATATGTGTAAAATTGAACTTTTTGTATTATTATTTGAATAGGTAAATCTCTAGACTGTGAGGGCACCCTTGCTTCAGTGGAGATTCCAGAGAAGCATCACAGTTATGGACGGAATGAAGGAGCCTGGATGAAAGACCCAGTGGCCAAAGACAACAAGATCTATGTTACAAACTACTACTACGGCAATAACCTGGTGGAGTTCCGCAACCTGGAGAACTTCAAACAAGGTAAAAACAGTCAAAAACAAAGAGGGGTAAATTCATTAAACAACTGTGCAGCTTTTCCATGGTAGTTTACAGCAGTAGTTCTTGTTTGCTAATTATGTGCAATAAAATAGCACTGTACCATAAGTATTGTACAATTGTGAAATGTAAATTAGAATATAGATTATCCCTAATTCACAAAAGTTTTACATTTTATTTTATGTTTTATTCATACATTTACTTAAATCATGATTTTTTTTAGCGTGGCAGCAGTAATTGAATGAAATAATGATTAAATCATGGAGAAGAGTGCTAAAACCAGACATATAGCAAGACCATGGCATTTTTGAGAGCCAATTCAGGTGTCAGTATTGCAGTTTGGGATTCCTCAAAATCTGGCCTGCATGGAGAATCGCACTGTGAAAAATGGCATTCAGGGAAAACTTTAGTACTGATTTGTATAATTTCTTGAGAATTGGGTGTTAAAACAATGATGCAGTAAATTCCCCCATTATGGTTTGAGTTAAATGCAGTTGAGACAAGGTATGAGAATATTCATGATGGCCTTTATTATGTAACTAATAACAAATTGTATCATAATCAATAGGTCGCTGGAGTAACCTCTACAAGCTTCCCTACAACTGGATAGGAACTGGTCATGTGGTCTACAACGGTGCCTTCTATTATAACAGAGCCTTCACCAAAAACATCATCAAATATGACTTGCGCATGCGCTACGTGGCAGCTTGGACTCAGCTTCATGATGCGGTCTACGAGGACACCACTCCCTGGAAATGGCGAGGCCATTCAGACATCGATTTCGCCGTGGACGAGAGTGGCCTCTGGGTTATCTACCCAGCGCTGGATTACGACTACTCGCAACACGAAGTCATTGTTATCAGCAAGCTGGACCCAAGCGACCTCTCCATGAAGAAGGAGACGACATGGAGGACTGGGCTGAAGCGCAACTCGTACGGAAACTGCTTTATCGTGTGTGGCGTGCTGTACGCCATTGACGTCTACAACCAGAAAGAGGGCGAGATTTTGTACGCCTACGATACGCACACGAACACTGAGGCCGCTCCACGTTTGCCGTTCACAAATGAGTACGCCTTTGTGACCCAAGTGGACTACAATCCCAAAGATAAGGTGCTGTATGCATGGGACAATGGCCATCAGCTGACCTACAATGTTCACTTTGTTGGCCAATGAAGTTCTGGGTCCAAAACCTGACGCGGTGGGCGTCTTCGCAATCGGGCCTGGTGAATAGGGAAATACACCATTTATAGGAGCACATTGTTTTCTTTATTGGTATAATGATTGAGTTCAGGTGTTAAAGTGAGTCAACGTTATTTGGGAATATATTTTTACCCTCAACTAAAGAGTTTATGGACTTGCATGTGTAATTTTTTTATGTAATCCATTATCAGTCCCCAAACCTTTACCACTGTAAATAGGGGTACAGTTAAGGATCCTGAACAATTATAAAGTGTAACCTGAATGGTTTTACACAGCTTTATGCCATCATGTTTATGATGATCAAGATTTGTGAAATGTGTTGTAATATCATTTAACAGCCAAATATAATTTAAAGGAATAGCTCACTTCAAAATTAAAAATCTGTCATAATTTACTCAACATCAAGTTGTTTCAAACCTGTATGAATTTCTTTCTTCTGCTGAACACAAAAATAAGATATTTTGAAGAATGCCAGTAACCAAACAGTTGATGGACAACATTGAATTCCATAGTTTCTTTTTTCTTTCCTATGGAAGTCAATGGGTTCCATCAACTGTCTGACGTTCTTCGAAAAATATCATCTTTTGTGTTCAGTAGAAGAAATAAATTCATACAGGTTTGAAACAACTTGATGGTGAGTAACTTATGACAGAATGCTCCTTTTGAAGTGAACTATTCCTTTAACTCTGTGCCAATCAAATGTTGGGGGGTGGGATGTTAAATGTTATGTAAATTTCATTATTTTAGCTATTCATTTTGTAAAATATTAAATTCTCATTGTAAATATGTTCAAGAATAAGTTGTGGTACAATATTCATATTATAAACCTCAGATTTATCATCCCCAGATATTTAAGATTGTAGTCACTCAACATAAGTGATTACTTATGATTACTCCTGGATGAGTTACAATGTTTTGTATGTTGCATTTACAGTATCTTTAAAATTTCACATTTTTGTGTAAAATAGTTAAAATAAACTTAACAACCTCTAAAATCAGTTGCTGTGTTTGTATTTGATAACACACAATGTGATGTTATGCATATTGCACTTCACTATGTAGTATATAATACAGTATGCAACCCATACAGAGACAATAAATCATTGTCACTTGTCATACAACTCCCCATCTCCAGATGTCTGACATTTTAAAAATGTTGCAACATGACTGAAGACATAGACATAGTGGGGAATAACTTTAGGTCAGAGTATACAGTAAGATTTAGATTTATGGATAATTTTATTCCTTTTAGCCCTGTGAAAAAGCAGTACACTTTAGCAGTACTTATTATGAAAATAATATACTTTTAAAGAATATACTTAAGAGCACACTGAATGTAATGTTTTTTGACACTCAATTGCATGTCATCGACAAATAAATACAAATGTGTAATAAAAAGAAGAAAAAAATGTCACAATAGATTCTTAAGTAATCCATAAAGTTTTAAGAAAATACGTATTATCATTGACAAAAAGGTATCCAGAAATATGGTTGATCTAGAATTCCATAGGACATTAATATAGGTCAAGTTTGACTCCCTTTGTGCATTCTTGTGGCAGTGATGCAAAAACTTTTTTTGAAACAAATATGAAAATACCATTGGTGAGGGTCAGAAACAAGTTTTTTTTGTTTGTTTGAATAATTCATGGAAAATCAAATTAATCAATCTTTTCACAGCATGCCAGGTCAATTTGACCCCTATTATGCATTCTAGGGTTAAGATAGTCAATAAAGGGTACTCTCTTTAACTTCACTTTAATTTCACATTATACTATTTGCAAGAATTTTCAAGAATATTCATTTAAGATTTGAAGTACACTATACAAGTGCACATTTCAGTGCGCTTTTTCACTAGGGTGAATGCTATGAGTTAAAGAGTTTAAATTATAAAATTATTATTCTGTCATCATTTACTCACCTTCATATTGTTCCCAATCTTTCTAGCTTATAAAAGTAAAAGATGATATTTTGAGACACGTCTTTTGTCCACATTGGAAATCGATGGGGTCCAGGGTTGTTTTGGACCCCATTGACTTTCAGTCTATGGACAAAAACAGATTAAAAAAAAAACACAGAACACCCTAGTGACCATATAGTAACATACTCAGAACCATTAATAACACTTTTTTTTCTGAGTCAGAAAATCAGTGGGTGTTTATGCGCAAATGGCATGCATATTTCATGTCTTCCAGGTCTGAGGTCACATTCATTCTGTCTGAGCAGGAAAGAGGAAACCCAGATATAAAACCCAAAAGTGTTTTCATGAGGTCATTGTTGCGTTTGGGAGGTCTGGGTGTGGTGATGATTGACTGACATGACACGGTGTGTGTGCTTAGATGAACTCAGGAGAGGTATAGAATTGTTGGTAGAACAGGGCGGAGGTTCTTCTTTAATGTGCGGAGTCTTCGCATCTGAATTAACCCACAAGACACTTCCCCGTGAGCCAAAATCTTGCACAGCAGAATTTCAAGCCAACATCAATGCTCCATCAATGATGCACAAATAAACTCCATTTATCTGTTAGCTTGAATTCTCAGCAGGATAAGAATTTGTTTTATGTGAAAGCCACACTTGGAGACTTGAGAGACATCTATTTGTTAATATGGGCATCAATACATGTAAGACCTCGCTAGCAACCCTAATAAAAGCTGCAGGTTGTCATATTTGGTGCAGGATGTCATTAATGTGATTAAACTGAGAAGACAAATGAGCCGTGGCGGGTTAGTGTTGTGCAGCTTCAGAGTCCCAGACCCCCTAAAGGTCCTCTTGGCTTTCCTACAAGTCGTGTTCCTGTGTATCGCTCACCCTTTCCAATACACACCCTAATCCAAATCACTGTGTTGGGACCGCGAGTCATCTATTCCTTTAAAAAACATTAAATAAACAGATTTTGAAGACATTTGCAAGACATGCAAGAACTAAATGTCAAGATGATCAATAAATTCTTGAATTTTGTACATGTCTGTTTACTCAAAGAGGGGATTTCCATTCCTGCCCAGCAGAGGCATTGACCTTCACTATACAGGCATAACTGGATTTTGTTGAGTTTAATGAAGCTCACTGAGGTTGTTTTCCACAGCAGTCCTTAATTCAGTTCTCTCAAAATGCAGTTAAGGCGTACAAAACAAAATCTGAAGATTAACCGCAAGAGGATTGAAACTCATTATGACAATAACACTGCTAGAAGCACCCAGAAGTCCTTCACTTACGCAAGACACTGAGCAAATAAGCCTTGATTTATAAAATGCATTTGCAAATGTCTGGCATCGACTCAAATCATATTTCATGCATTACATTACTGAGAACTTGTTTAAAACAGAGACTTGAAACCCATTAAAACAAGAAAATGTGTGAAGTTAGCAACAAACTAGTTAATCAAAAGCCTTGTTGGGCAGCAACTGAATTTTAACTGTATTTCTCAGTAGCTTCCAGGACCGGTGGTCAGCAAACTTTTGCCTAACTATGTTTCTGTTCCTCTATGGAACAGAAGTGAATTGATTTATCCTAAATTATGTCTTTCTCTCTTGTAACTTTGAAAAAGTGAGTCTAGTGAGTCAATCCTTCAAAATCAATCATTCTTGTGAATCGGTTTGTCCTAAACTATGCTTTCTGTTATATGTTGCATTGAAAACTCTGAATCATTGATTCCTTCTAAATGGTTCTTTCTCTCATATGTAGCCTATCCCTGGAAAACCAAATCATGCTAGTGAATCAATTCACCCTAGCGCTGGAAAACCAAACCATTCCAGTGAATCGATTCATCCTAAACAATTATTTTTCTCATATGTGTTGGAAAATCATAATAATTCTAGAGTTGATTGAACCATAAAAAAAAAAATCTGTCTGTTTTCTGAAAATCATAGTCGTTCTTGTGAATCACTTTGTCCTGAACAATCCTCTCTTTTATATGTATAGTCTGCATATGAAATCACATACTTCCCTACTATATAGAAGGCGAAAAACAGTATGTGGCAAGAGTGGTATGTCCCAATTCACGCTCATAAAAGAGTAGGCAAAAAGTCCCCAGATGACCTACTCTCCAGAATCTCCAGTGAGATTTTGATTTGTGGATACGATGAACACTTTACTATCCCATAAGGCCATGGGAGAGGAGTTGCGAATGGCAGTGAAGCGACGTAACTGACGCTAGATCATGTGACAGTGACAACATGGCGAATGTAGTACTTCCAGATTAGATACACATTACAAACATTTATACTATATAGAATTTTTCTTTTTTTTTGCGATCACAAATTAATTACTTATTCAATATAAATACCTGAGAGTATTCGATTTCGGACACAGCCAAAGTCAGAATAAATTTAGTGAACGGGTTTATAAGAAGCGTCGGAAGGTCTGAATCATTCTACTGAATCATTTATGGTTTCTTTCTCTCATATGTAGCATTGGAAGCATATTTAGCATTGGAAAATCAGAATTATTAGTTAGTCGATTCGTCCTAAACAATCATCATTCACTCTAAATTATCTCCTCTTTCATTGTACACAAAAAACAAAAATGAATCTTTCTTGTGAATTGTAGTTCATGCTGAGTGATTCTGTTCCTCATGTGTAGTATGTGTTTGACTTGAAGCGGTGCTGCACAGACCGATCAGGGAATGACATCAAAGTACCACGAGAGCGAATGAAAAGCACAGAGCCGTCTGCTCTCTATCGCTCTCGCAGTACTTTGATGTCATACTTTTGATGTCATTTATCTGCGCAGTGGCGCTTCAAATCATACACACCGATTGTGTCTGATTCATTATAGTGAAGCGGATCATTCAGACAATTCACATAAATGAACAGATTACAAGAAAATGTTTGTTGTTGTTATGTTCAGTTTAAATGTATTTATTATTTTAAGCTGTCAAAATAAATAAAGAATTGTGAAAATGTTTTAATTTGTATAAAAATTATATAGGCTATGTCACTGGAAACTTGGTAAAATCAAGTAGTTTTAATGTTTTCTATTTTTATACCAAATAAACCTTGAATAACTTAAGTTTAACTTTTATAAGTCACAAGCTACAGTTTCAAAACAGATCCCCCGACACTGATTAAAGTCTACAGGAGGAAAAAAGGAGTCAGGAGGCTGGAGATTGGCAAGTATTTGGTGTGTCCTGTTGTGTTGTCCAAACATTTACTAACAAGATGTGAGGGGTGACCAAACCTAATCAGAAAAAAGGAAGTAGCCCTCGTGACCTCGTGACACACACACAGTGTACGGCAGTAGGAAGCCATTGTAAAAAACACAATGCTGTCTTTAGGACTGATGGAGTCAAATGTGAAGAATCTGAAATATTCAGAGTTCCCACTCATGATGTCAAATGAGAGGTTGATGTTCTGATATTATATCTTGATGAAGAGCTGGAAAATAACTGCACAGACTGTTTTGTATGACACACATCTTCTATAAAGCTTCAAATACGTAGAATAATATAATAGCTTCAAATCTCTGACCCTGACAAGAAACATGACCGACCCAAGTCATACTGTTTGTGATGAGATATCTATAGGTTCAGAAAATGTCTGGGAAGCATAGTTTGATTGTTCGCAAGAAGTGCACTCTGTTTGAGAGGGCCTTTGTGTAACACTTATCAACCACAGTGCTGGGAGTTTCAGCTGCAACAGGAAGCTGAATCAATGCAGTTTGTCTTCATTTAGTGCAAATGTCATCCATGGGAAGAGAGTCTAGAGAGAGAATAATGACCCGTGTTGTGACCGAAAAAGCTCAACATGTTCAGACTGTGATGTAAAGTACAGTCACAAAGGCTAGCACTGCGTTCAAAGTCTCAAACTGAGAGAAAACAGAAATGAAAAGAAAGGTATGTATACAGGAAGAATAGGTTGAACCACAAGAGGCACATTCTGTATGTCACAAAGCAGGTTTAACGCACTTAATAAATCAATGTTCGAAAGCAATAGGAAATACTTCCCAGGGTAAGTATGTGGTGAAATGTAGGAATCTATACAGAGGTCAGACATTTCACACATTTTTAAATAAATATAATATATAAATGTATATTCAAGTCAATTAGTTGCTTTTTTGACACACTTAAGAAGGGGTAAAGTGCATCTTTAAATGTAATTTCATAATTACTTCTACTGTCTTAAAAATATTATTAAAATGTCAAATGTACTGGCAAGCCATGGTAACTAAAAGATATTTTAATGTTATTTCTATTGTAGTTAAGTATATTTAAAATGTATTAAATGTAGTGCTGTCAAATCGATTCATCCCGATTTGGACTAATTAAGTATTGAATAACACATCAGTTAAATTATGAAGTACTTTAATTGTGCTTTAGTACAACAAAATAATATTAAAATATAACTATTCAAAACGTATACTATGAAGTACATTTTTTAATTTACATTATTACAAAGAGCACTTTTTAAAAGTGTACTTTAGTGTAGAAACAGTCATGAAAGTGTCCTCTCCTTAAAGGAACACTCCACTTTTTTTGGAAATAGGCTCATTTTCCAACTCCCCTAGAGTTAAACAGTTGAGTTTTACCGGTTTCGAATCCATTCAGCCTATTTCCAAAAAAAGTGGAGTGCTCCTTTAAGTGGCCTTTTTATTCTATTAATATATATAAGTACAGTTTTAGAAAAAATATATTGGCTATTTTAAAGGCCCACTGAAGTGCCTTGAAACGTGTAGCATTATTCAATGTTGACGTAATTTCCACTGAAACAGGAAGACAGGGCGGGAACTATCAAATAGCACTTCCCCTTTTTTTAAATAGCCAATAGCGTTTCGTTTATATCAGCTCGACCAGAGCCGTTGAGCTCAGTAAAACCACAGTTTCCTCCTAATCTCCAACCATTTCTCCTCCTAATCTCCATATCGCTTTAAAATATAACATTCTGTTTTCTGCTTTGCGCCGACTCGCGCATATGATCCGCTCTGTGTACAGTGTCTCGGACCGGAACAGACTGTGTGTGCGCTGCGGCGTTTCACGTGACATAAACGTGAAACCAGACTTCATTCGCGCCAATGGAAAGCATGCATATTTACACTAATGCTCTATGTGCCATTCATCATGTAGAAAATAGTAAATGTGTGAACATTTTATTCGCAGCTTTAGCATCTATATAATGTAGGAGGTGAGATGCTTTAGATTCTAGAGAGCATATGATTGGACAGAAAATATGATGCGAAGCTGATGTCATGAAAATCCTTGATCCATATTGTCGGAAGTGAAAGACTGTAAGTTTTTAATCCTTCTGTCTTCTAAATATGAATTTTGTCATTGTTTGGAGCACACTAGCTTATAGATAACAGTAAGGCTAACATATTCATTCAAAAAGCCAAAAGCACACATACATTACACTTATTTTTTCACAAGGGAATTTGTGACAAATAAAACTAATTAGTAGGCTACTTTCCAAAGAAGAATTCCACATGTTCCATGTACTGTAAAGAGTAACAAATCTACAAACAAATGCAGAACAGATTACTTCCAGACACATATGATGACACAAGGAGGAACACAAAAGACAAAACACATAAAACTTAATGGTGCAAAAACATTTTTTATTGATTCAGCAGTGTGGGCAATGGTGCTTGAAAGACCAAAACTATGTAACAGAACGCGGCGCCGGGTTACCCAGCTGCTCTGTTCAACACAATGGTGTGGCAAACAGCCAAGAAAAATACACACTCAGCACACACAAACAAACGATCAATCACCCATCCATCCACACAAACACATGCAGGCACGAAAAATGCCAGAATAATCAACTCTCGCGTGCTGTGAGTTTTGCACCACTGAAGGCAACGTAATGCTGTAAACAAAACTTGTGATTCAAGTCGCTCAGCAGTGAAAGTCTTTCAACATGCAGGGAGTGGCGGGGTCAGACAAGTACAATAAACAAGGTAAAGAGGTAATATTTTTCAATCAGTGTTTCAGAGTTGGCTGATACAATAAGCAATGTAAATGAAACATGGGTTAAAGGTGAAGTGTGTGATTTATGTCACCGAATGGAATACCTGGCTCTGCGTCCGAAATCTCATACTCTCTTGAGTAGGTACTTATTTTGAATAATTCCTTTATGAGACCTAAAAAATGCCTGCTAAAAAAGTATGTTCTAATCACTGTAAAACCTAACAATACATTTACTCAATTAAATTGAGTTCACTGCACTCAAATAATACTGAAAAACTTGAAGTGGCTTGAATGACTGAAACAGAACTCAAACTGAATGAGTTATAGAACATTTCAGATTCCAGAATGATAATTGAATAATAATTCTATTTAAGTGATCAATTAAGTGATGATTGATCATTAGTGATGAACACCTGCTGTTAACAAGCAGAATCACTGAAGGAAAGAGAAACACAAGAACTACAAGGTTTAAGGTCACCATGATGGAGATCAGCGCTTGCTTTAGTTGCGCTCTTGACCCTTGGCTTTAGAGTACAAGTTTTTCTTTGACTGCTGTAATTGAGTGTTTATCAAACATTTGTCATGGCACAAAATTCAAGGAAAAGTATGATTGGGAATGGTAGTCAAGGTTTGATGATGACAATTATCAGTTATAGACTTGATTCACTGATCTCATTCAGAGTCTAGTCTCTGATTAAAAGGGTAACAAATTATTGGTTTGATTTGAAACTGAGACTCTACAGTATAAGAACTAGCAATGTTATGACTATAAGATAATATGAAGGATTTTACAGAAAATGTAATTCATTACCAAAACTAACACATATATCATGAATCTCAACAATGGTGATCATTAAAAAACTATTCATACTGCAAAGCATGCTGGGTACTACCATAATACAAACCTTATCCATGGCTCCCAGCATGCATTGCAGTATGAATAATTTTTTAATGGTCACCATTGTTGAGATTCGTATGCTGATTCTTGATGTCTGTGTAAGTCAGCTTGAAACCATAGAGGTTTTTAAAATCTGATTGTAACAACACTGGGCCTTACAGCAGAATCACAGTTCTTCTATAATGAATAATACAAATTATATATCACCTGTTTAATCAGAGATTATTCTCTAGAAAAGACCAGGAAATCAAGACACTAAATGATATTTCATCTTTCCATAAATCATCATCAAAACACAACCACATGCTCACATTTTCTTTTGGCTTTTGTGCCATAACAAGTGTGTTATATAAACACTCAGTTACAGCAGCCAGAGGAAAAACTGGTGTTATAAAGTCAAGGGTCAAGAGCCCAACTAAAGCAAACACTGACCACTATCATGGTGTTTTTAAATGAAAAACAAATCATCTTCATCTAAACCTCTGTTCATTCAAAATAACGACTTCTGTAGACGCATGACTCAAATAACTCAATAACTCATAACTCAAACTGGTTAATAAGTGAAGCTGGTAATGCTGTTTGTGAAGTTGCTCAATCCTCCTCTGAGATCTTCAGAGATTTAAACATATTTTATCTTCAGTGATTTCATCTAATGTTGTGGTTGGAAGTCAGTTGTAGTTCTTGTGTTTCTCTTTCCTTCAGTGATCCTGCATGTTAACAGCAGGTGTTCATCATTAATGCTCAACAATCACTTCATTAATCACTTAATTAATCACTTAATTTCTTGACTGCAATATCTACTTTTAGTGAACTCAACTGAAATAATTTCAGAGTACTCATAACTATTGTTTGTTATAAACTTAAATGAATTGAGGTAATAAGTTTCCTCAAATGTAATGAGTTAGCTTAACTCATTGGATTGGACTTTGTGTGTGATATTGTGAGCTAGCAGTAACTGCAAGTGCTCTGAGTTCATTAAAAGTTTGTAATTTCACTGTTTTTACTCAATAAAGTGAAGTTTCAGCTATATACAGTATTAAATGCAGTGTAAAGTTTAATTGTGTATTAAGAAATATTATTGTTTTAGTAAACTCAAATAAAATAAGTTCAGAGTACTCATAACTATTGTTTTTTATAAACTTAAATGAATTGAGGTAATCTGTTTCCTCAAATGAAATGAGTTAGCTTAACTTGTTGGGTTTTACAGTGTAGTATGTGTGTGTAGTATGAATGTAATCTGGATGTGCTACATTCGCCATGTTGTCATTATCATGTGACCTACCAGCGTCAGTTGCATCATGTCACTACCATTCACAAATCCTCTACTGTGCCCTCATGGGATAGTAAAGTGTCCATCGTATGCACACTTCAAAATATCGCCAGAAGTAGCAGGTCATCCGGGTACCTTTTGCCCACTCTTTTATGAGTACTGTGAATTTGGACATATTTCTTTTGTCTCATACTGTTTTTCGCCTAATAAACAGAAGGGAAGCATGCGGTTTTTGGATGCAGGCAAATGTCAAAATAATGACTAGGATAGATCCGCCCCAAAATAATGCTATTGGTTGAGCTGTCAAGCTAATTGGGATCCTTTTGAATTGGAACTTACTTCATGACTGTTAAAAAGTATGTTCTATATAGTAGGAATATGCAACCTGATCTCACAGCAATTCGTACAAATTTTTACGAAGTGGCTAGTTCGTACAAATTTTACGAAGTGGCTAATTCGTACCAATTCACACAACCACACTCCTACGAATTTGTAAGATTTTTGCTAAATCATACATATTTTACGAGTTGCCCAATTCGAATGAATTTGTGCGAATGACCTACCCCTGACCCCGCCCCTAAACCTAACCGTCACTGGGGTTTAGACAAATCGTACGAATTCGTACGAATCAGTCACATTTTACTCACTCGTACTAATTGGTCGTGAGCTAGCGTTGGAATATGGGTAGTATGAATGAAATTCAGACATATTACATTGGCCATGTTGTTTATAACCTACCAGTGCCAGTTGAGTTGCATGTCTGCCGTTCATAAACCCTCTCCCGTGGCCTCATGGGATTGTAAAGTGTCCATTATATGCACAAGATGTAGGTCATCCGGGTACTTTTTTCACCTACTGTTTTTCAATCATTATGTATTTGGACATATTCTGTTGCCATGCTGTTTTTTGCATAGGAAGTATTCGATTTTGGACAAAGTGAGTGTTTACACCCTTGGAGAGAAATCAACCTACAAATAATCTACAAAGCTTTTTCTGAATATTAAACTAGTATTTCATATTTTGAAATTGTACACAGATTCTACACACAAATGTGGGCCCTAAACACCTCGATATCTCAACATTTTTTTCTCAAGGCTCATTCACACCAAATATATATTGTTACAGTTGTCATTCTTTGTGTGAATGTGCCTTTACTCTGTATGATGATAATATCTTCTCTAGAATTTAAGAAGAGGTCTCAACAAGTGTGCTTAGATTTGCCAAAATATTATCACGCTGGTTGTTATACGTTTTTGCTGCAGTTCAAAAATGAAATGTCTAGTTAATACCCTAACCATTGGCAAACTCGGTCCTGGAGTGCCACTGTCCCGCAACCCTAATCAAACACACCTGAAACAGATACTCAAAGTCTTCAGGGTTAGAAGGCTACTAGCAGATGAGCTTTATCAGGGTTGGAGCTTAACTCTGCGGTACCTAGTATGTCCATCCCTGCACTAAACATAACTGATAGTGTTAGCACCACTCCTTTTTAGCTTGCATTTAAAAGTCTTTGAGCTTTTTTATTGAGTGTCATGATTTGTGTTTCACTGTACTACTAGACCCAACTGCTCCTCACGGCAAGTGCAATGCTGTACCAGGTGAGTACATCTACATCAGTTTACTACATCAGAAAATCCATACATACAAAGCTGGTTATGTGACGCAAACAACAATATGTATTAGATTACAAATCAAGCTCTATGGGAAAAGTGTTTTGAGGTCGTAGCATAGTACTGTGCAAGGAACATGGAAATAAGCATTTATTAATTGGTAATTTGCCTCTGTAATCAAAATTTGCGTGAAAAGTTGATGGAGTTGTATTGAACAAATGTAAGTAGACATGTTTTTTCAATGAGCCTTTAGATATAGAAATTTAAGTTAGAAATAACAAAGTTGATACTTAAAATGTAACTGCAAGTCTTCTGAGCAATTAAAAAAAATCCTGTGGGAACTAGAAAGAGCTGAAACATTTTAGGAAAAAAAAAGTCATAGATTAAGACATGAATATTGATGCAGCTTTGGACTGTTTGTTTAATATAGCTGACACAAAGGCAGAATGTGTCGCTATCAGCAGCCCTGTGTTATTTCTCTGCAGAAATATACTTTCATTAGCTTGGAAAGAAGTGGACTTAATGTCAAGTGTTGAGATATTTTGACTCTGTTTCTTGCTTTCTCTCTGGATGAAGGAGATTCCAGATTCCTGGAAGCCATGAGTAACCAAACTCACATTAAAACGTATATTTGCTCTAAGGATTGGGAAAATGCTTATGAAAATGCTGTTGTCAACAACAGCTGTCCCCAAGGGCATATGCTCTGCCATAAATCAAAAACCATTTGTTGGAATCATTCTTTTATTCTCTTGAGCACCACACATGTCTAATAAAATGCATTATTTCACTCATGTTGTAAATTAGTGTGTTTCTGGACATCTTTTTAAAAAGAAAAAGAACACTGAATGTCCAGCACTAAATATTATGCAATAGAGTTTTATTGCACCCAAATTATTATTGCATCTATTTTACCTTTTTCACACATAAAAACTCACACATTTTATCACTAAAGACTTATTTCCTGTACAACGTCAGAGTGCGCGTACAATATTTGACAAAAACACAAATCATTTGTTTCCTGTTCTGGCCCTGTTCCTCTCCAGATCCAACATGAGGAAACAGCCCAGTAACCTGAACCCATAACATGCACTTACATTTATTATTCTAACTAATGCCTTTAAGAGTCTGTCAGAAAAGGCCCTGATGAGTGTGGCCTTACGTAGATTAAACCCCTCATCTGCCCACAGTGTTTTTCAAATGACACACATGAGCAACTATTTTCTTACTTCAGCTTTTGTTTAGTTTTATTTGTGCGATGCATCACTCATTTGAGCTGAGAGTTGAATTTTGTCGGTGGGCATTTTCATATTTATACAAGAGGAACTAATTGTCACTTTTTACTCCAGTGAATATTTCTTTAGGAAGGGTTTTCACACATGCAAAAATGTGAAGAGTACACTATCATTCAAAAGTTTGGGGTCACTGTTTTTTATAACTTTTTAGAAAAAAAAAGATTTTCTTATGCTCACAAAGGTTGCATTAGTTGATCAATAATGCAGTAAAAACAGAATTATTGTGAAATAAATACTTGTACTCGAGTGCTGTTCCAGGTGAGCTACAGAGAAAGTTGATTACATCAGAAAAGCCATACATATGGAGCTAGATGCATGATGTTTTCAAATGTATGAGTTTACAAATCAAGCTATATGGTAATAGTGTTTTCAGGCATGGAAGAAGTCTAAAATAAGTTTAAAATCAGTCAGTGAAAATAAAAACAGTAATATTGTAAAATAAAATAAATTAAAATAAATATTTGAATATATTTTAAATTGTAATATATTTCTGTGACGGAAAAGCTGAATTCTCAGCAGCTATTACATAGTATTAAGTGTCACATTATCCTTTAGAATTCAAATAAATCAATTAAAGAAAGAAAGAAAGAAAGAAAGAAAGAAAGAAAGAAAGAAAGAAAGAAAGAAAGAAAGAAAGAAAGAAAGAAAGAATATATATGTGTCAATGTTGAAAGCAGTTATGTTGCTTAATATTTTCTGGAAACAATTCTATTTATTTTTAGGATCGCAAAAGAACATAATTTATTTGAATATAATATATTTTATCGTCCCCAAACATTTGAACGATATTCTAATGTACTAAAATATAAAATATTTATTTTAAAATAGTTTAAAATAGTTTTAATAGTATAAAATAGTTTATTATTAATACATTTTAATTTATAACATTTAAAACACCTGAGAACTTACCTTCTACCTTCATTATGGTTGACCCTTATTCGAATATATTCTAGTGTGGTTTTATTGAGTATACTGAGATTTTTTCCTTGTAACATCTTTCCTGCATGATAACTTGGCTTTCCTGCACCTCCCTCACCTTTTTTAAGCATCTAATCTGATCTAAGACCCAATCTCTGGTAAAATCAAATACACTTTAATTAGCCCACCCTCCATAAACTGGGCCAAACACGTGGTGTAATGTTACATTTCTCTCGATGACAAGCTGAGATTTGCTGTGAGTGATAGAACAGGATTTAATGCCTTGGGCTTGAGAGCAGATTCAGTCAGGCATCTGAAAAATCCTCTGTTTATTGTGAGAATGATAAATTAGCCACAGATGTTTGAGTGGAATACGGTGGGATGAGCGTTATACTCGCCTCCAGAGAACAGGTGATGCCATATGTTGTGAAATCAGATCGCCCTGCAACTCTGATGCTTGTGGGTCGTTTGTAACTGATTTTATGCCTCGTTCTGTAACTGACTTTGAAGCCAATGATATTCAGATGCTGTGCCAATGCAAACAAGGGGTGAAAAGGAAGGTTTCGCAAAGTAAACTGTACTATCACCCGGAACTGATTTGGAAAACATTGATTTATGTGAGCGTTGGTGTTTGGGAAGAAGGAAAGAATAGCTATCTATCATGCCAAAACCCAGGTTAAAAGGATCGTTCACTTAAAAATCAAGATCTTAGATTTTAAGTTTCAAAAGAACACAAATCACCATAAGTATCATGCAAGTGGTTTATATTCTGACGGCATATAATAGCTTTGAGGAAAAGACCAAAATAAGTTATTCACTGATAAGCTTCACCTCCAGTCCAGTGAGCTGTTCATCACTGCAACAACATAAATGCATCAGTGAGTTGAACTCAAGAACTCAATCAGTCCAATTTATGAATGAATCATTCAGGTTTTCTAAAATGAAATCGCAGGGACCATGCATCGGGGAGAGGCATCATTGTGATCTGGACCCCCTCTACTCAATCCCACTTTTCCCCATACTAGCAATGCCCCAAAAGAAACTACTTCAAATCTTAAAAGTGTCATTTACTTTACTAAACTGAGATAATATTATATTACTGAAACAAAAGTCCAGCTAAATGTACTTAAAGAGAACACGTGTGCAATGTTTCTAATATACTTAAAGGATTAGTTCACCCAAAAATGAAAATTATCCCATCATTTACTCACCCTCAAGCCATCCTAGGTGTATATGACTTTGTTCTTTCAGCCAAACACAATCAGAGTTATATTAAAAAAATATCCTGGCTCTTCCAAGCTTTATAATGGGAGTGAATATTAACAGAGATTTTGAAGACTAAAGTATAAACGCATAAGTATTCCATACGACTCCAGGGGGTTAATAAATGCCATCTGAAGCGAAGCAATGCGATTTTGTATGAAAAATATCCATATTTCTAACTTTTTAAGTTAGACTGGCTTCCATACAAAAGTCGAGTTCCGGCCAAAGAGTGAACTCTGGCCCGACGCATGACGTATTGACGAACGCGGAAGCACAGAGTATAGTGGAAAACAATACACCGGTCACGAATTAGAAGTCTAAAGCGAGAGTCTTTAAAGAGAAATGTTGGAGGAGCTTGTCAATGCAAGCCCCAGTTTCACAGACATGGCTTAGATTAAGCCAGTAGGGCTTAGCTAAATTAGGACATTTAAGTAGCTTTTTTAAACATGTCTTAGAGAAAAAGAAACATACTGGTGTGCATCTTGAGACAAAACAATGTCAGTAACATATTTTAAGATATTACTTTCAGTTAAAACAGCTCAAACATATATTTTAGACTGGGACTAGACTGTGAAACCAGGCATAAAAGTTTTTCTTTTAAAGGACATTTTAAATTACTTTAAAGTGTATTATAGTTTAACACTAATGCTTATCAGTACATTCAACATTACATTTGAACCATATTTCAAAGACAATAGAAGAAATTATGAACTTATAGACCTTATGTAGCCCCGCCCTTTTCCCTCATTGTCTTTTGACTTCCGGTCTGTATTTTCACAGCAATTCAAATAGAGTTGATCAGGTTGTTGATTATGGCCTGTGGAATGTTGGTCCACTCCTCTTCAATGGCTGTGTGAAGTTGCTGGATATTGGCAGGACCTGGAACAAGCTGTCGTATACGCCGATCCAGAGCATCCCAAACATGCTCAATGGGTGATATGTCCAGTGAGAATGCTGGCCATGCAAGAACTGGGATGTTTTCAGCTTCCAGGAATTGTGTACAGATCTTTGCAACATGGGGCCGTGCTGCAACATGAGGTGATGGTCATGGATGAATGGCACAACAATGGGCCTCAGGATCTCGTCATGGTATCTCTGTGCATTCAAAAGAAAATGCCATCAATAAAATGCACCTGTGTTCGTTGTCCATAACATATGCCTGCCCATACCATAAACCCACCGCTACCATGGGCCACTCGATCCACAACGCTGACATCAGAAAACCGCTCACACACACAACGCCATACATGCTGTCTGCCATCTGCCCTGTACAGTGAAAACCGGGATTCATCCGTGAAAAGAACACTTCTCCAAAGTGCCAGACACCATCGAATGTGAGCATTTGCCCACTCAAGTCGGTTACGACAACGAACTGCAGTCAGGTCGAGACCCCGATGAGGACGGCGAGAATGCAGATGAGCTTCCCTGAGACGGTTTCTGACAATTTGTGCAGAAAAAAAAAACATTCTTTGGTTATGCAAACTGATTGTTGCAGCAGCTGTGCGGGTGCCTGGTCTCAGATGATCTTGGAGGCAAAAATGTACTATGATGTACTGACAAACTCTCTGAAACGCCTTTGGAGACGGCTTATGGTAGAGATATGAACATTCAATTCACGGGCAACAGCTCTGGTGGATATTCCTGCAGTCAGCGTGCCAAATACACACTCCCTCAAAACGTGCGACATCTGTGGCATTGTGCTGTATGATAAAACTGCACATTTTACAGTGGCCTTTTATTGTGGCCAGCCTAAGGCACACCTGTGCAATAATCATACTGTCTAATCAGCATCTTGATATGCCACACCTGTGAGGTGGATGGATTATCTCAGCAAAGGAGAAGTGCTCACTAACACAGATTTAGACAGATTTGTGAATGATATTTGAGAGAAAAAGGCCTTTTGTGTACATAGAAGAAGTCTTAGATCTTTGAGTTCAGCTCATGAAAAATGGGGGCAAAAACAAAAGTGTTGCATTTATAATTTTGTTCAGTGTAAATTTAAATTGTTATACATTTTCATTTAATTTTAATTAACATGCAATTAAGTGTCTGAAAATGCTACATTCAGTTCCCACTTAAGTATATTATTTTCATTTTTAAAGTATGCTAAAGTGTACTTTTTATCACACTTGATATGACTTGGCGTATAGCGCACTAGTCATATGGATGAACTTTTATTTAATGTTGGTAATCTATTCCTTTAACATAGCAAAAACATTTTAAATGATGCAGCTTATACGCCTCATTTGCAAACACACGAAGTTACATAAAGCTCTGAAATCGCTATTCCACTCACATATCTCCTCCACCGGCTGAGGTGGACATCAGCAGTATACGCATGTGTTGGGTAAAAAGATGAAGAGCCAATATAAAAGTGGATTTACTGTTGTCTTCCACAGCACAGATGTTGGCAGGGCAAGACTCAATTTTACTTGTAAAATATGAGTGGGAAGACAAAGAACCAGGGCAAATTCCTAGATGTTCATTCCATGGAATTGCCTGTTTGGTTTTTATGTAGGAAATGGCAGCATCTCTGAATCCAGGAGCACTGGAGAGTTATTTAGAGAGTGGATACATTATAGTAGATATAGTGGTTGCGGTTTGTGCATAAACAAGATCTGCAAGGTTACAAAGCTCAAAGTCCACTCCAATGGGTGATATTTTATTTAACAGAATTCACTCTCCAAGAACTTCAACGAACGGCTCGTTTGGACTACAACTCATTTTTTCAGGGCTTTATGAAGTTATAATGTTTTGTGATCGAGTACTGTTTGTATTACCATAGTTTTCTGACAAATATCATGATTAAATGGTGAATAACTTCATATCTAAACTGTGTAAGAAAATTGTAAAAAATCCGTTCTGGACATTTCTCTTGTTTGTTAACATTCTTAAGTCTGAATCAGGCTTGAAATGGTTTGAAATTGAAGCCATCCTTAATATTTACATCTGAGTAGAGCTCACGGTTATGGTAAGTGGCGTGACATTTTCTGAACATGCACTAGGCCAATAGCTTACAACATCAAACTGGGCCAGCTAACCAATCACAGCACATTTTGTACAGGTTCTTCTAAAAAAATTAGCATATTGTGATAAAGTTCATTATTTTCCATAATGTAATGATAAAAATTAAACTTTCATATATTTTAGATTCATTGCACACCAACTGAAATATTTCAGGTCTTTTATTGTTTTAATACTGATGATTTTGGCATACAGCTCATGAAAACCCAAAATTCCTGTCTCAAAAAATTAGCATATTTCATCCGATAAAAGAAGTGTTTTTAATACAAAAAAAAAAGTCAACCTTCAAATAATTATGTTCAGTTATGTACTCAATACTTGGTCGGGAATCCTTTTGCAGAAATGACTGCTTCAATGCGGCGTGGCATGGAGGCAATCAGCCTGTGGCACTGCTGAGGTGTTATGGAGGCCCAGGATGCTTCGATAGCGGCCTTAAGCTCATCCAGAGTGTTGGGTCTTGCGTCTCTCAACTTTTTCTTCACAATATCCCACAGATTCTCTATGGGGTTCAGGTCAGGAGACCACAGATGGTCAGTAAATCATTTACCAGTGGTTTTGGCACTTTGAGCAGGTGCCAGGTCGTGCTGAAAAATGAAATCGTCATGTCCATAAAGCTTTTCAGCAGGTGGAAGCATGAAGTGCTCCAAAATCTCCTGATAGCTAGCTGCATTGACCCTGCCCTTGATAAAACACAGTGGACCAACACCAGCAGCTGACATGGCACCCCAGACCATCACTGACTGTGGGTACTTGACACTGGACTTCAGGCATTTTGGCATTTCCTTCTCCCCAGTCTTCCTCCAGACTCTGGCACCTTGATTTGCGAATGACATGCAACCACTGAGCAACAGTCCAGTGCTGCTTCTCTGTAGCCCAGGTTAGGCGCTTCTGCCGCTGTTTCTGGTTCAAAAGTGGCTTGACCTGGGGAATGCGGCGCCTGTAGCCCATTTCCTGCACACGCCTGTGCACGGTGGCTCTGGATGTTTCTACTCCAGACTCAGTCCACTGCTTCCGCAGGTCCCCCAAGGTCTGGAATCGGTCCTTCTCCACAATCTTCCTCAGGGTCCGGTCACCTCTTCTCGTTGTGCAGCGTTTTTTGCCACACTTTTTCCTTCCCACAGACTTCCCACTGAGGTGCCTTGATACAGCACTCTGGGAACAGCCTATTTGTTCAGAAATTTCTTTCTGTGTCTTACCCTCTTGCTTGAGGGTGTCAATGATGACCTTCTGGACAGCAGTCAGGTCGGCAGTCTTACCCATGATTGCGGTTTTGAGTAATGAAACAGGCTGGGAGTTTTTAAAAGCCTCAGGAATCTTTTGCAGGTGTTTAGAGTTAATTAGTTGATTCAGATGATTAGGTTAATAGCTCGTTTAGAGAACCTTTTCATGATATGCTAATTTTTTGAGACAGGAATTTGGGGTTTTCATGAGCTGTATGCTAAAATCATCAGTATTAAAACAATAAAAGACCTGAAATATTTCAGTTGGTGTGCAATGAATCTAAAACATATGAAAGTTTAATTTTATTATTACATTATGGAAAATAATGAACTTTATCACAATATGCTAATTTTTTTAGAAGGACCTGTATTTTAGAAGGAGGGGCTACATTGAAACAGGAACTAAATGGTGCATTCAGGACATACTGGGGAGAGAGGTGCTGTAATAATGTAAAATTTGTGGTAAAATAATGTGTATTTTTAACAATTAAGCATGAAAGCATATTCCAGTACACCCCAAAAACAAAATCAAGAAGGGCATAATAGAAACCCTTAAATGGAGGAAAGCCATGGAAGAGCTATAGAAGTTGTTCTTTAATTACATCTGTTTTTTTATTACTTATGAACTGCCAATTGTAGCAAATATGAAATGATTTTTTAAGGAGCCACTGCCCTGAGGTTGCTGAGAAGATGAATGTGAACAAGCATAAACTTAAAACAATGTGACAACTTGAAATGTGTGCTGTTCATGTACTGTTTATTAAATATGTTCCACGTAGCCAAAGACAGCCACTTCATTTTCAGCGCTACTCATAATCCAGCTTCAAACAATGTTAAAATGCATCCGTCATAATAAATGTTTGAAAGCAGGACCTGTAGTGATCCAAAAGATTTTCAAATATGCAGAATGATTTGAATGCGGGAGAAACATGAATTTGCCTTTGTTTGGCAACTTTTTAAGACTTGATGTCTATCTGTAGGATTAAAAACTAAAATTTCCAGTTGACAACTTATTTTACTTTCAAAAATGTGATGTTTTTTGCGGAGTGAAAACGCATATTCAAGGAAAATAGGATAACATTAGACTTTATTGATCAGGTTTTGAGAACTGCTTGAACATTTTGTAAAGTCATCTGAAAAAAAAATGTTTATTCAGAGGAAGCCATTGCATTAAGACAATTACAAAGATTTAAAATGTGCACTGATAATTAGTGTACAATAACACCAGGAACATGCATTTGGTATATATATATATGCAAAATATTTAATCAGTTTTTACAAATATTTTAGGACATTTATTTGTGCGTGTGTGTGTCTAAAGCTAAGTCAATGGCATGAGCCAAACAAAACATTAATAAGTATAATATACAACAATATTCCAAATAATTATCCAGTATCGAGTTTCTGTAAGAAAGCGTATATCTCATAATATTAGCAAATAAGACTTGATGAATCAAACTTTTAGCCTAGTATGATCCATTCAGATACCTTTCAACCTGAACCTGATCTCACCAAGAACAACATCATTGTTGATCCTGGATCAACATTCCAATCAACCAATCAGGAGTGTGTTTCCTGAACAATGACGTAACCCGCCTGTGCAGAAATAAAAGAGCAAAAAAGCAAAATGCTTTACATGGAGAAACGAATGGACAGGGGTGAACAAACAACCAAGGTGTGTATGAGTCGGGGAGTCAGTATGGGTCAGTATGGGTCAGTATGGGCCTGAACACTCAGCTGGAGTAATTACTTTAAAGAATAGATTTAATGGAGATGTTCTTCATACAGAATGTGATCCTGCAGGACATTTTATTTGCCAAGTAATTAAGTATGTTGATAATATACTAATATAGGGAAACTTATATGGGTATAATAAAACTTTGGAATTTTTTTTTTCCGAATCCATAGAACGTACATTTATTGGATGGTTAAATAAATATCCAAATGCCATTTTGTTAGTTGGAGGGGATTTTAATATTATACTAAATGGAACTATGGATAAATGGCCACCAGGTCGACCTAACATAAATAACAGCAATCTTAAAAAGTTTATGGATAAATTCAACCGTACAGATATTTGGAGAGCCAAATTTCCACATAATAAGTCATTTACCTGGAGTAATAAATCAGGGTCTAGTCATTCCAGAATTGACTTCTGGTTATTGTCTGAGAGCTTTAACAAAGATGGTGTAGAAGTTGACATCATTTCTACTCCACTCACAGATCATAAAGCTTTCAGCATTAATATGAAATTCTCTAATACAAGTTGTTTTATGAATGGATCGTTTTGGAAACTTAACAATTCACTGCTACTATGGTATATGGTGAAGTAAAAAAAGTAATCACAGGGTTGATGTGTAGCTTTTGGGATAAAGCGAATAGGGAGGATGCATTTTGTTCAAAGTGGGAACTTCTAAAATTTGAAGTCACTAAAGATTTAAGGAAATTTGGGAGCCAGATAGCCAAACACAAAAGAGCTAAAGAAACCGACATTGTTGTTGAAATAACAAAACTAGCAAATAAAAGCCCAGAAAATTTGTTGGATGAAGAAACATTACTAATGTCAGATCTGCAACTCAAACTAGACGAACTGGAAAGAAAGCTGAAGGTACGTTTGTCCGATCAAGGAGACGTTGGCTCGAAGAAGATGAACAAAATTCACAATACTTCTTTAATTTAGAGATTATAAAATATTTGAACTGATATTCGCTAAAAGACTCAAAGCTGTATTAGATTCAATCAGGGGCGCCGCTAAGGGGGGAAAAGTTAGGACGATTCTAAGGCCCCACACACTTTTAGGGGCCCCCGAGATCGATTTTAATAATTGAACGGGTGCAGTAGTACGGGCCTTGCCTCATATTTTTTCATGGGGCCCAAAATCCCTGGCCGCACCCCTGGATTCAATTATCGAAGAAACACAATCTGGCTTCATGAGGAATATCACAAACAACGATTAGTTTTAGATATTATGGATTATCCTGAATTTAATGTAGATAATGGGTTTATTCTTTTTCTTGATTTCTGTAAGGCTTTTGACTCCGTAGAACATTCTTGTTTAGTCACTTAGTAAATTTGGTTTTGGAAATTTCTTCAGTAGCGCAATTAAAACCTTTTAGAACCGCAAGTTCGCGATGCTGTCTGTGAGCGTTAGTTGGAACGATAGTTTCGGGAAACACCAACTCGTTGAACTGTGCTGATAACGACTGAACTTGCGAACACAGTTGGCTAACGATGCTGTTGGGAAGCGCACCCCTGATTTGAGGGACAAGATTACAGTTTATGTCAAGTTTAGGATTACTACCAGAGCTGTGCTTCTACATCAGTGTTATTCCCCAATCATTTCCCGCTGATTTTAGGGATAACTTATGGGTATAGGTTTAATGGTTGGAATATGGTTAGGGCTAAATTTTCGGACAATAATGTAATTCCAGGATCAACAAAATATGTTGACCCAGGAACGCGCCTAACTCGGCAAAATCAGGACATGCCTTTTAAACCTTTAATAAAGCATGTTTTAAATCGTATAGGGCAGCGATTCATGTCATGTCATTGAGGCTCTGAGTTTGAGAACCTCCAGGGCAGGAATAGGAAACACGGTTATAGGGCTTGTGAACTCCTTTCTGAGCTTGAACATATTGGATGTTGAATCTATCCAAGGAGGTCAGTTGAGGGAGCCTGGTGCATTTCAGACCTCAAACTGAGTGTTGAAAATGAAATGGACATTCATAAGAGATCTATATCTTAAGCCTCAGGCTCTAATATGTGCTGCTTGAATTTCTACAGCACCGAACTGTTTGTTTGAGATGATATTGAAGTCGATACAGTGAGTTTTCGTTGCATTCCTTGCCCTGAGACTTCCCTCCGTGAATCCATCGCCAACTGTCTTCTTTGATCCATCTAAAATGTAGAGGAAGTACGAGCGAGCCGCTGACACAGTGAGCATAAACTGTGCAATAGGGTTCTCGTTGATATTATCCAACTCAAGCACAGCACCAAGCAAATCGCATTAAAAAAGAATGTGTTTCATGCTTTACTGCTAAAATAATAAAGAAGATCACTGAAGAACTGTTTGTATCTGTTTTCACCGCCAGTGGGCAGTTTCAATGCAACATAATACACATGATAGCATATTTATATAGCAGCAAGCTTGGCTCCATATGTGAAAATCAACAGAAGTGTGAAGAAAAGAAAAAGCATTTGAATGAAAAAGCAAAACTAAAAATCCATCCATAATATGTTGAGACTTTCACCTCATAATGCTAATGTTGGTGTTGGCTGACGTTGGGAATGTTGCAATTAAACAAAGAGCACAGAGAGAGAGACATTTGAAAGAAAAAATATACAATATTTGACTTTAATTCATTTGATATTTTTTCATGTATTGTTGATTTAATACATGTATTTTATTTATTTTTTAAATATGTTATAAACCTGTTTTTTTAATACTCAGTTTATATTTGATCTGGGTGTTGAAAGAATAAAACCAGACCTTAAAATGATTAAAACACATTTCCCTCATTGTAAAAACACATCAGACGGAGTGATTTTATTATGCTTGCTAGTTGAAATGCCAACATTTAAAAATCACATTCCAGTAGGCCTATATCTATTCAAACTTGTTTTGTAAGAGTACTCTCAAAGGAGATGACATCACTTGTACTGCAAGGTAATGTACGTTTTTAGAATTGACATAAGTCAGCAGCCCCAAAGGATCATGGGGGCTTGCGTTGGCCAGTGTACTGACAGACAGATTTGTCGAGTAAATGAGACTCAAGAACAAGACAAAACACTTAACATTCAAATCAAAATTCAGACTTTAGACTATCAGGCCACATAATTGTAATAGATGGACAAAGCATTATTTTTATTGGAATCAAATGTACATGCTATTGGAATGAATACACATGCTTATAAATCGAAAACATGCTTTTCTTAGCTAGCAGCCATCATCGTGCCCTGACAGTTTAACAATGGGTGGGGAAAGAGGAACGAGAAGGCAGAATGTTAATCCATATGCGATATGTTTCACAATCTTTAGATGGTGTTTTTGTAGTTTGCTAAAGCTTTTCGAATAAATTGCACAGAATGTGGATTACAGATGCATAGATATTCGGAACACATTTGTCTGGAATAGGTTCTGAAATCATGGAAACGCTGAGCATTCGGATTTGAAACGGTGCCCTGGTTTAACACTGAAACACATAATTACATAGAGCTCATGCGAGGTTTTGTTGTTGTATCCATTGACGACATAATGGGTCTTGCTCATTCACCTTTGCCACCAGACACTAAACCAAAACACAAATCAAAGCTGCAAGTTCCCTAGGAAACTCCAAAGATGGTCAAACCTTCAGCAAAGAAACATCTATACTTTTGAACTGGAGTTTAAAACACCGTATAAAAGCAGAGGAACCATTTTTGGACCTTAACCGTACTGGCAGGTAAGAGTGCAACTGCAACCTTCTCAAACAAACCCGATTGAAGCTTGTATGGAAATCTTCCTACACGTTTTCTCGTTTCTCAAAGGAACCAGTGGGGTTTTTATGAACAATCCCTTTTCAGGGTTGGGCCGCATGAAAGAGAACGTATGTATCTCTTTGGTTGGTGGATCATTTAAGGATTTACAGATGTTGTGTATTTTGAGGGTGCATGAGAATGGTGAATTGAAGGCCCTTATCCATGTATTTCCGCCTATTCCACACATCACAGAGTAGATTCATTGTAAAAACTGCAAACAATGTATTACAGGAGATGAGTTCAAAGCAAACCTTTGTTAAAAAGGAGTGCACTTAATTGTGTTGAGTGTCAATGTAATTTAAAGACAATATAATATTACTTCAATAAAAGGCCACTTGTGTGTTTTTAAAGAGAGTGCAATACTATGTTTTTTTTATTACACTTCAGCACTTCGCAATGATGTTAATTTATAAGTTTCGCCTTAAAGTAAATTTATTGTTTAAAAAAAAAATGTTGCCATGCTTTTAAGAACACTTATTTTGATGTGTTGACTAAAGGACATGTACTTGATTATAATTATAGTTTTAACTGTAGTTTTACATCTAAAATGTATTTGTACTAAACTCCACCTGTGCACTTTAACCATATTTGAATGACAATAGTAATTATGAAAATACATATAAAGATGTACTAAATGTGATTTAAAAAAAAACACTACTAATTTCGTTTAGTATCAGTTTAAACTATAAGCTAAGTTTCATTTAATCACAAATAACATACATTTAAGTCTCTGAAAATATTACATTCAGTTTGGACTTAAATATATTATTTTAAAGCCCGATTTTAAAGTAAAATCAATGGATGGTAAACCAGTATACGATGAGTATATGGATGCATGCAAAACATTAAAAGCAGCTAAAAAAAAGTTTATTTGGGAAAGCAGTTGTGTATCATGTCTAATTGCCTAAAATTTGTCTGAACGTCTTGCTACAGTATGTGGCAAACCCGCACAACTTGAGCTTATTAAAGAATAATGATGAAGCCCTTATTGGTGTTACTCTTGACTTCACATTCCATATGCCATCTTGAAGCCTTTTCATCATGGGATTAGAGCTTAACTGACTGTCCAAAATCATAAAACATCAAAACGCTGAGCAAGAGGGTTGTACGCAGAGAGCACATGGGTTCCGTGCAGGCAGCAGATGCGGCTGGGACTTACATTCTTTAAATGAGTCATTCTGACAGCACCAACTGACAGATAATCCAGGTTTAGCAGTCGGTCAGTCCTCATTGTAGTATATTTTACATACCCCATTTTATGACTTTACACATTGGATAAAAAAAAGGTTAGTGCACCCAAAAATGAAAATTCAGTCATTAATTACTCGCCCTCATGTTTTTTCCAAACCTGTAAGACTTTTCCTTCATCTTCAGAACACAAATGAAGATCTTTTTAATGAAATCTGAGAGCTTTCTGTCCCTTCATTGACAGTCTACGTAACTACCACTTTCAAGGCCTCGAAAGGTAGTAAAGACATAATTAAAGTTATCCATGTAACTCCAGTAGCTTAAAGGACAACTCCGGCGCAAAATGAACCTTTGGTCTAATTACACATTGGTACATAGTCAACCGTTCTCTGAGATTTGTTTTCATGATTATCGAATGTAAAGAGTTTATCTCTAAAAATTGTTTAGCTTATAATGCTAGTATATAGGGCATAGAGTAATCGCTAGTTAATACCACTAACAAGGCTCAAAATAGCCCAACATTATAGCATAAATGAGGGTCCCTACATGCAAACTGAAGCATTGAGAATGTTGTAAGTGTACAGACAGTTTAATAAGAAGATATTTTATAAAGACAGTCCACTTCGCGTATACAGGCTTGGAATCTCATACAGTTCAGCGCACTTGGCTCGGCTTTCATGATTCGACTGGTCGAGACTGTTTTCCAAAGATGGCTCCTGCCTGTATACGCGAACTCTTTAAATTCGATAATCATGAAAACAAATCTCAGAGAACGGTTGACTATGTACCAATGTGTAATTAGACCAAAGGTTCATTTTGCGCCAGAGTTGTCCTTTAACCTCAATTTTATCATTTTTTTGACAAAATATACATTTTATGACAAAATATTAATCTAACGATTATCTATTTATTATAGATATTATAATCTATAAATTAATATAACGAAACAACTTCTGCTCTCACGTCAACATGCATTGGTGCTCTCGTGAACGTGCGTAGTTTTTTCACTTTCGATCCATTGCGTTCCTCCAATAAACTTTGCATTCTCTTGCAAAAGTTCTGCATTCCCCACAAAAAAACTTGCTTACTCACAAAATCATTGAAATGTAGTTTTTCCACTCATCTCAGTTTTGGTATTGCTTGCAAATGTTTTGTGACAGAAGAACACAAATGTCTGGCAGTAAGTAACCATACAATGAACACTTTCCTATCCCATGAGGCCACGGGAGAGGAGTTGTGAATGGCAATGAAATGACGCAACTGACACTGGTAGGTCACATGACAATGGCAGCATTTGCCCGGATTACATTCATATACACATTCATACTAAACAGAACATACTTGTTAGCAGTCGCAAATTACTTATTCAAAAGAAGTTATACGATTTTGGACACAGACATAGTTTTTCCTCTCATGTTATTTACAACACTAGTTTTCTGTTCACTTCGCTTGCAAACGTTTTGTGAGAGAATGCAAATGTTTTGAGAGAATGCACAAGTTTGGCAATAAACACAAACCCATTGAAATATAATTTCCCCTCCCTTTAATGGCTCCATACATTCCATTCTGTTATAGAAATTAGGATGATAATTGTAAAATTTCCAAAGATGGGTAAACAAAATCTAAATTCATTTCAAGTTGATGTCCTCATGTAAATTCACTCTTAATCTCCCACTAAGCAATGGGTAAATATAGCTCTTTATTTTCATCCTGTTGGGTTGGATCATGTTCATATTCTTTCTATTGTGTAAATAATCAAGTCATCATTAATAAAGTTGAGATTGACCATAACCATTTCTGGAAGTCTGATATACCCTTTTATAGAAACATGTTCTTAAACGCATGGTTATTTTGTTAAAATAACAGTACATAGTTCAAAAGGTAATACATAACAGAAATGACAGAAAGTACAATTTATTATGAGTATGTTTTCTCTCTCGTTCTTTCTTCTTACATTCTCTAGGTGTAACTTGTAAGCAATTACTTTAGATTTAGTGAGGTGCCCTTGTTGACCCATGAACAATGAGGGGCACAGCCATGCGATGCATTTCTGTCCCGTGAGACGCTTCAGAGACCACACAGGATCCGTCAGAACAGCAGGCTCAATGGCATGGAACTCTATATTGAAACAAAGACTGCAGCTCCAAGTCACAAACCAGAGAGGGGTCCAACCTCTTAAAACATTTCCAATACATCAACATGGATCATCTTCTCCAAACACTGATGCCTATAGCAACGGCATGCTTCAGGGGAGGTGCTTTAAAGATTCAAGAAACCTCTCAGAGAAAACCTCCAAGAAATCATTCCCAGGCAAAAAAGCTCTGCTCATAGGTAACCATATGTCAATGCTTTTCTAAAATGTGAGTAAAATGTTTAGCAAAGTATTCAATATATATTTAAACACTGCATTACACATGCTTAATGGGATTTTGTACACCAATTAACAGATGTGGTGTATTTATATTATATTATATTATATTATATTACACTTCAGTTTAGGGTCCAATTCTCACTAACTAACTATTAGCTATGACTTTTGCCTCAATAAACTCCTATAGTTAATAAAGTAGTTGTCAAGTTTAGGTATTGGGTAGGATTAAGGGATGTAGAATATGATCATGCAGAAAAACTCATTAATATGTGCTTTATAAGTACTAATAACCAGCCAATATCCTAGTAATATGCATGCTAATAAGAAAGTTAATAGTGGACCCTAAACTAAACCATAAACGTTTACTATATTGTATCGTATCATATATCATATCATACCATATATTATCACTGGGCAGTTGAATGCTTGCTTCTGATTGGTTGATGAATGTTCTAAGACAATAATTGTCCATGCAAAGCTGAACTTTAAAGATGCGGGACAGTAGTATCCACTTGCATTAATAATTTATTAACAAAACAACCAAAAGACAACACCAACAAAACAGCTATGGAAAGAAAAGACCTGACTATGAACACAGGAAACACTGGGTCAGGGTAATATTGGGTTGTTATAGCTAACAATACACACCTGGACACAATCAGGGAACTAATTAACAAGAAAACTACAAAGGGACTACAAAATAGTGCACAGGAAACCAAAAGTCAAACTAAAAGTCACAAAACATAAGCACGGGAACACAAACAAAACAAGAAGTTAAATCTTGCCTTACATTTTTAAGAACAATCAACTTGATGTTTGAACTTGAAAAAGGTACAAAATTATTTTAAAGTAATGTAGAAGCATTATGTTGTCATAACTTATTGATCTTTTACATGTTAGCTCCATATCACTTCGCCAAATTATTTTAGCTATTTCAAAAGTCCCAAAAACAGCAAATTAACCAAAGCCAAAAACTATATTGACCAAGTGATTAAATATGACTAAAAATAGGAAAAAAATTACAAACAATTTAAATGACCTTTTATTATCTATTGGACTCCACTTTACATTGTGACTGTATTGCCTTTTGAATTATTTTTCCAAAATGCAACTGCCCGTCATCAATTATTCCTTATTTACTGTATATTATGTGAGGGAACATGTACAGTCAGCCTGTGATACTAATATACACTATCCTACCTATTATTCGGCTACTTTACAGTTAAATAAATATGCCTAATACTATACCAAGATTCAGCTGATGCTGGCAACAGCTGCAGTTAAAGACGTTTAAACCTATTAATCAACATCTCTGTTTATGTTCTCGCAGCATGTGGAGTGCGATGTGTCCTGTCACCACGACCTTCCAACTGCTCCACATCATCAGCTCATAAAGATGAGAAAGACAGACCTCATTCCACTTCTGCAAGGAGACAGAAATGCAGTAGAGACTGTTTTGAAAAAGAGGGTGAACTGAGGGTATGGGAATCATACACTGCGATAAAAAGAACAGAGGACAGAGAGAGAGAGAGAGCGAGGAGCGGTATACACAGACAGAGAGTCCCGCTGGATTCAACCCACCGGCCTTCCACTGTCCCACTGGAGAATCAGATGGGACGCCGAGCACTAAGCACACCAGGTATACGACTCTCCGTATAAGACCAAATGACTAAATTATTCCCCCAACATGTGATGTCATGATGATAAAATCCCCCTTTGCATAAGTCTATAGAGTTCTGCATTGATGACTTGTTTTTTGTTGGCAAAAACCATAAAAAATTACGAAAATTGTATTTAGGCTTAAAAGTTCATTTGTGAAGATTAGCATGATGAACAAATCGTTTTTGACCGTTTGGTGCAGGACATGCACATTTTATTTTCAAATGCTATTCCATATTAAATACACGCCATTAAATATTTAACAACAAAATGAAAGATAATGTTCGAAAAACTCCGTCAAGTTATTCGCTTCGCAAAAGCACACTGAGAGTGTTTTGTGGCATCTGAGACAAGTGTGATCATTGACCTGTGAACATGAAATTGAATAAATTGTTTACGTCATCTCAAAGGTCTCGTGATCAAAGTTATAAACTAGCGGAAGAACGTTGCTGCTACGTTCTCCATCTCAAAGTAAATAGTGTCAAATGCTTACAAGACAGTTATAATGAGCAGCAAAATCATTCTTAGTCCATTTCTCACACACTAATTCTCAATCGTTTCATTCTTTATGGAGAAACTCCCATGTGTAAAATTGTCTGGAGAAAAAAAGATGACCAAAATGTCCTTCAAGATACAGATGGACACTTTACTGAGGGCAATCTAACCCCATCACTACATCTCTACCTGCCTTCATCATACCATCCGCAGGACCAGGGAGAAGACACAGCTGCGGGACAGGATAACAGGTAAATCTAAAACTGAACTGATAGACTAACTGATTGGCTAACGTCTTAGGAAGGAAATGCATAGGAAATAGTACCAACGCCCACTCGCTATTGCACAGTGTTTTGAAAACAGTTGTCTTCTTCATCTTTCAACATCTTTCATTGCACTGTACCTCACTTACAATTACAATCTACAGTCAAATGCTCCAAACAAACATATAATCCTCACATTTTGTTCAAAGAAAAATACAAACTTACGCATTTCACTATAGATTATGAAACACTTTAGAGCCAATGGCATTTCGCATTGTAACACTATTTCAGACGGCAATTTGAGCGTTATGAAGGAATCGGGCTGAAGGACGAGATAGGCTAATCTATTAATTGCGTCTTTTACTCACACAATGTGATAGAATCAAAATACTTTGAATATTTGTAATTTTATGGAAGACGTTATTGTACTTTTATCTGTATAGCCAATTATGTGTTTTATATAATGTTGTTTTATTGAAACATTTTTAGGTTAGGTTAGCTTAAACATATATGCTAATAGGGAAATTTTAGGCTATTCAAATTATTGTGGAAGTTTGAAGTGAGAATCATACCTCAACATATGTCATGGTGACAATATTATTCCCCAACATATAATTTCATAACGATAAAACTCTCCTTTGTAAATCTTTGCAAAAATTGTATTTAGGCATCAAAATTCATAAAAGTGGTGTTCATTTGTGAAGATTATCTTCTACAAAATGTGTAAGAATCATAAACCTTTGCTTGTCATAGAGCTTAACTTATGCAATAATTCAAACGCCAATGGAAAAATCCTATTGTTCATGAGTGAATTATGTTGTCACTATTATTATGAAGTGTAGTCTAATGATGTAATGTGTGTGGAAAATGCGAAGAGTGAAGAGTAAACAAGATGGTTGAAGTTCACTACTCCTGTCTCGTGTGTTTCTCTGCTTACTAACTCCTGACAGACACCACAAGGTTTTTGCCAAGGAAACAGGGTGATGCTAACTTTAGATTGGCCTACAAAAATAAGTGAACCCTGCAGCGCTCGAATGAAGCCAAAGGTTTCTCATTGACAGCAGTGGGTTGCCAGCCTTGTCTCTTCAACATGTGGCAGTATCGGACACCTTGGAAGTAAGAACAGATTAAGTGCAAAGTGCTTGTACAGTAAAAACTACTTGAAACGAAATAGATGGCTAGCATATTCGAGTACCAAAAATATTGGACTCATTCATACATCCCCTTGAGCGGTTACTAAGGATACGTGAGTGATATCATGAGTCCTCTGTGCCACAGAGGCAGTATTAAGTGACATTGTAAGCCGTGTGTTTAGTGTCTGCCATTCAGTGGTGACAGTATGATGTTCTCACTTCCATGGAAACTCACAACAGACTAGAGGAACTCATGAAATGGCATTAACCTGACGCTCACAGATGAAGTAGATTTAACTGCACTCAACAGACATTACTGAGCTGCAGGGCCGTCGTCAGGGTAGGAACACTGTCTTAACTCCTGTGGTGAGGGGGTCCCACTAAGGTCTTCTGTGATTTTGCCTTTTCATTTGGCCAGGGTGGAAGTGTCACATGCCGGTCCTGTCGTGTTCTGCACATGGGTGTTTTGTTATTTTGGGCCATGTGCTCTTGTCGTTGTCTGATCCCTCCCCCTCGTTACCTGATTATTGTTTGAGTTCTTCCACCTGTCCCCTCTTGATTAGTCCCCTTCTTAAGCCTCCTCTTGTTTGCAGTCTTCGTCGGATCGTTGTCTAATGTTTCCTGTTCCCTGTGATCCTCCAGTAAGTTTCATGTTCTGTTTTTGTTTTATATTTATTTATTTATTAGTTATGTTTTCCCCCTCGTGGGTTTTGTTTTGTGGTGTTTTCTTTTGTAAATAAATACAATTTCTCCTGCACTTGAGTCCTCACACTTTTTCCCTTACCCGTTCCGTGACATAACGATCCGACCAAATGAGGACTCAGCGGAGAAGAGGGGCCACGTCAGAGACTGTTCACGTCACGTCTGCCCAGCCAGAGACTGTTCACGTCACGTCTGCCCAGCCAGAGACTGTTCACGTTTCGTCTTCCCAGTCAGAGACTGTTCACGCCCGTCTGCCCAGCCAGGGACTGTTCACGCTCCGTTTGACCAGTCAGAAACTGTGCATGTCCCGTCTGCCCAGTCTGATACAGATCAGGAGATGCCCATTCGTGTGGCCGCCAAGGCTTTAATGGACTATTTGGAACGTCTGGCTCGGATCCTGGACATGCCGGTATCTGCTATTCCAGAGCCGGAGCCAGTGTCTGTCGTTCCTGAGCCGGAGGCAGAGCCAATGCCAGTTCCAGAGCCGGAGGCAGAGCCAATGCCAGTTCCAGAGCCGGAGGCAGAGCCAATGCCTGTTCCAGAGCCGGAGGCAGAGCCAATGCCTGTTCCAGAGCCGGAGGCAGAGCCAATGCCTGTTCCAGAGCCGGAGGCAGAGCCAATGCCTGTTCCAGAGCCGGAGGCAGAGCCAATGCCTGTTCCAGAGCCGGAGGCAGAGCCAATGCCTGTTCCAGAGCCGGAGGCAGAGCCAATGCCTGTTCCAGAGCCGGAGGCAGAGCCAATGCCTGTTCCAGAGCCGGAGGCAGAGCCAATGCCTGTTCCAGAGCCGGAGGCAGAGCCAATGCCTGTTCCAGAGCCGGAGGCAGAGCCAATGCCTGTTCCAGAGCCGGAGGCAGAGCCAATGCCTGTTCCAGAGCCGGAGGCAGAGCCAATGCCTGTTCCAGAGCCGGAGGCAGAGCCAATGCCTGTTCCAGAGCCGGAGGCAGAGCCAATGTGCACATGGTGTCCAATGTCCCCCTCGTTACCTGATTATTGTTTGAGTTCTTCCACCTGTCCCCTCTTGATTAGTCCCCTTCTTAAGCCTCCTCTTGTTTGCAGTCTTCGTCGGATCGTTGTCTAATGTTTCCTGTTCCCTGTGATCCTCCAGTAAGTTTCATGTTCTGTTTTTGTTTTATATTTATTTATTAGTTATGTTTTCCCCCTCGTGGGTTTTGTTTTGTGGTGTTTTCTTTTGTAAATAAATATAATTTCTCCTGCACTTGAGTCCTCACACTTTTTCCCTTACCCGTTCCGTGACAGGAAGTGGCCCATTTATAATGCAATCCAAATGAGTGTCCATGATAAAGAATAATCTTCATTGTTTACCCTCCCAAAAATGAAACATAACATTTTGTAATGTAGTATTATACGTTCCATATTCTAAATGAATGTTTATTGCATTGTTTTAGTGTCATGTGTGTTTCCATGATTGTGTTTTTTATGTGTAGCCTACATGACATTGTGCACCTTCTATATATTAGTAGCCTATTTACCTCAGCTTGTGGAAAAGCTACTTTTGATGAACTTTGATTCATCACGTAGCTTTGTCTTTATACCACTAATGTTTATAAGGTGTTGGAAAATTATGATACGAGAGGAAACAAAACACAATAACATTTCACACCACATTACATTTGATACATACAGATACTGAGATAAGAACAAAAGATTGTTTGAACAAAAAATGCCAAACATTTTCAGGTTTTTCTTTCTTTCGGGAATTTCATTCTTCAAATGAGGCATTTTTCTTCTATATGATATCAGGACAGTTGTATCACTCTGACATTTTTTACTTTATTCCTCAAAAATGTCAAATTTTATCTTATTACAGAAACTAAAACATGCTCAAAATGGAAGAGGTGCTTTAAGTCATTTATGAATGTATTGCATTTATTGTATTTTTAAATAAATTAAAGGTAGGGAGGGCAATTTTCGGCGCGGCTAGCAATAGCGAGCTAGCTTTGAAAGCATAAGATCCCACCCTCCCTTCAGAGTATCTCTAAAGCTACGCCTCCATCAAAACACATGAATGCAGCCAGCATAAGTCACATCACTGACTTAATAAACCTAATGAAGTATTGTACAGTGCCACCTGTACTGTTAAAGCCTTTTCAACAGAGTGCCAATAGAGCTAATCTCCAATCCACTCACATTACAATGGAAATTTGTACGTATTGTTTTGTACATATTTTCAGTTTCCCATGACTACATACTTCACTGCATGTTTCAGTATCATAGCAGCTGTCAGGCTGCAAATATAATATCACATAGGCTTTTGCTCATGTTCCAGGCTAGCAAAACTCTTTTCTCTGAACATATCTCCGGGGTGCTGTAATCAAGAAGGGATTTCTGGTTTGCTAAGCCTCAGGATGGAATCACTCTTTATGACTTTTGGACATCTAAAACAAAATAGTTTTAAAAGTAATATATGCTGTAAAATTATTTTGCCCTCCAGACAAACAGTCTTTTAATCTACGAACAAATATGTAAACTTTATTTTCCAAACAAGATGTGATGTAAACAGTCTGCTTTCTCACCGTAAAAAGGATTGCTGCGATTAACTTAAAATTCAACATTAGAATGAGAAATAATGTGTTGTTTCAACTTAAAAAAAGTATGTGTTCATGCTTGACTTAAAATATTAAGTTTAGTTAACTTTAGTCTGGTTTAGTTAAGTTGGATATTTATCTCAACAAATTTTAAGTTGTTATAACTAATTGCAGGATTTTTCTTTTTACAATGTACCTTTTTTTTCCTTCAAGTGTTGACAATTTGTTTTCCTTAAAAGCAGCCCAGAGGTGCACGAGAACCAAGACGTCACAGAGGAACTCGGAGAGCATGACATCACCATGGAGAGCCAAAAACAAGACATCACCATCAACAAAACAGAAGATGAAGGACAAAATAATTTCAAAGATTTCACACGATATGATACTACAGATACCTGCCGGAATGACACACAGAACGATACTCCAGAGGAAACCTTTGAGAGTCACATGATGGAGGAGAGACGCCAGCAAGACGACAACAGACAACAAGAAACCACAGAAAGCCAATGTGACATTAGCAGATCTTTTAATATCATAGAGGACAAGTCAGAATATGTCATCACAGAGAAGACTGAAGGCATATATAGGAGGACCATATCGATTAGAAGTTCTTACAAAGCGTATGATGCCAAAACACGTTCTTCGGCCACAGCTACACCTCTAACGCTCCCGTCCACCCAGACGAACAGAAATCCCTTTCCCTCTGTCAGCGTCCTGCCATCGTTTTATAGAACTTCATTTGGCTATCGCTTCAGATCGACGTCTGAACCCTGCCGATCCAAAACAAGGACCAGAAAAGCCTGTGATGACAGCAGATTTACGCGGCAGATGAATGACATGCGACATACCATAGAAATAAAAGGAAATCCCTGCTTATTAAAAACGAGGGCTGGAGCGCCAGGAAGCCCCCACCCCAAAATAATGAGCACTGACAGGGGGTCCCAGTCTCATAAAATGAAAACTACCAAGACGTTTTTGTGGGGACCAGAGGGACCCCAAGAGACTGTGTGTGAGCTAGAAAGTCATGTGAGCAGGTGGAGAAGCCTGGATTGAGTCTGAGAGTGACGGCACAGTTGTGTGTGGCCTTTCATGCCTTTACAATGCAGAAAATCTGCTTTGCAAAAAACTGTTTGATTGAATCAAAGCCGGTCAGACTGGGGCGTTGGACCACTTTAGGGTTAATAAACTCAAATGTCTTATGACATTTTGAGAAGAGGGGTTTTAGCACCGGCTGCAATGTTCTCGCCTTCAATATAGTCCAGCAAATAAGAATGATAGACTTTGTACACTCTTAAAAATAAAGGTTCCAAAATAGGGGTCATAGAAGAACCATTTTTGTTCCCAAAAAAACTTTTAGTGAATCGTTCTAAAAAGAACCATTTTTTGAACATATTCATAATCTAAAGAACCTTTTTCCACTATAAATAAACTTTTGTGGAACAAAATGGTTCTTTATGGAGTCAATGATGCAGATAAAGAACCATTACATTAAATTTAACAGAATGATTATTTATCTTACGCAAACCTTTCTCAAAGTTAATAAAAAATAGATTTTTGAACTGACACTAGGTGGAATGAGCGGCCAAATCATCTAAAAAAAAATTATTTTTAGAACGATTCACTAAAAGGTTTTTTGGGAACCAAACTGGTTCTTCTAGGACCCCTATTTTGGAACCTTTACTTTTAAGAGTGTAGGGTTTCTGACACCCATCTGGTCTTTCTCAGTGAATGGTATTGTCACCGATTATTTAAACTCTGATTTCAATTCATTGACAATGTAATCCCTGCTGGTTTTGGTGCTTTTTATTTCTTTCTGACTTGATATATAAATAAAAAATCTTTTTCATCCAAAAATCATGTCTGGTGACAGTCTTTTAGCACTGGGGAGTGGCATTACATGAGAGAAAAGAAAAGTATTTCAATGCAACAAAAATTAAACAAAACCAGCTGTTGATTTTTAAACTAAACAAATTTAAGTGTAGTGCACACTGAAAGGTCAGTTCGATACTTTGAAATCAGTTCCATGAGTTGTTTTGTGAATATATAAAGGTTAGGGTCGGAAAGATTTTGTTATGTTTTTGAAAGAAGTCTCTTTTTGTTATGTTAGTATATTTTAAAATGTTATTTATTCCTGTGATGCAAATCTTCAATGTCTTCCAGTCTTCAGTGTCACATCCTTCATTCTAATATTATATATATATATATATATATATATATATATATATATATATATATATATATATATATATATATGTAAATCATTCTAATAGGCTGATTTGATTGATCAAGTTGGTCCAAGCCTGTATAAATGTCTTTGTTTGGTTAAACACAAAAGAAGATATTTTGAAGAATGTTTGTAACCAAAGAGTTGATGGACCCCATTGACTTACATAGTGTTCTTTTTTTTCCATACTATGAAATTCAATGGTGACCCACAACTGTTTGGTTACAAACATTCTTTAAAATATCTTAAATGCCAAAAATTCCAAAACTAATAATAAATTCATACACACCTATAAAGAATCAGTTCATTTTTAAGGCACTGAAGAAAACAATGACATGCTCACAACTCTCTAAATCAATCCTTCTTTATACACTTTCATTTTGTATCTATATGCTGTACTGTTATATGTTGAATGAATTATTCAGATTCTGAACATTTTCAAAGAGTGTAACTCGAGACTCCCATCAATGCCATAGATTTTCTGATTAAATGAACACTATACTTCTATAAAACAGCAGCAGGGCTGTGGAATACCCAGAGGTCTCTGTCTCCCAGCATTCCCTTCCACTTCAGACTCAGAGTAAATATTTGTATTGCCCTCAGAAAATGAAAGAGAGAGGATGTAAGCCGGGTATTGATAAAGCCTGAACATACACATTACTTAACTGCAAGGCAAGAACAATTGCTGTTTTTGAAAATAGAAATAAAACATACATGTAGAAGTAGAAAAAACACTAAAAGTCATTCGTGAAAATCATGATGGCATATGGGAAGAGACACTCTCAGGGCTATTTCATTAAAGTCAAATTTGAGTTGAGCATTTTCTATTTACATGATTCTGACAATTTAATGGACTTGTTTAAAGTTGAATAAATCCAATTCAGACAATGTAATAGCATCATCAAGCTGCATGTCTTACATTGTCAATCAGTATATAATACAACAAAGGTATTTTCTGTAAACAAATAAAACAAATGTTTTCAAGATGGTGGGGTGGTTTCAATCCATCTGTGAAATTGAATAGACATTAGATTGACTTGAAAACATTTGCTGTCCTCTAGTGGTCACTTTCTGCTGTTGGCCTGGAAGGTTTGAGTGACCTGTGGAAAACAGATACAATATATGACTATTTATTCTCATTTCTACCTCTCTTATCTTTCCCCTAAATCTGTAACACTTTACAACAAGGTCTCATTCATTAACATTTGTTAATGTATTAACTATGAACTGACAATGAGCAATACATTTGTTACTGTATGTATTCATCTTTGTTAATGTTAGTTAATAAAACATACAGCTGTTCATTGTTTGTTCATGTTAGTTCACAGTGCATTAACTAATGTTAACAAATACAACTTTTGATTTGAATAAAGTATTAGTAACAAATTAGCAAATTATAAAGGCTGTAGAAGTTTTGTTTATTGTAAGATCATGAAAACTAAAGTTTAACTAATGCTAACTAATGAAACCTTATTATAACATTTTAAGCCCAAATCTGGCTAGTACACGTTTAGATTTAAAATGTCAAATCTTAAATGTCTTTTATTATTTAGTATTAGTCACAAACCCTCCAGACTTTATAGCTGTTCATATTTCCCAACACCTTGGGAGACAAGGTTCATCAGAATATGTCCATAACAAAAAGAAATTTCATATAAAACAATTAACATTGTACTAGACCATTTCAAAACGATTTATTTATTTATTTATATGAAAATATGCCATAAACACTACTGGTCAAAAGTTAATTACGTTTTTTAAATGATTTTGAAAGAAGTCCTCATGCACACTAAGGCTGCATGTATTTGATTAAAAAAAATACAGTAAAAGCAGTAGTAATATTGTGAAATATTATTACATTGTAACATAATAATTATCTATTTGAATATATTTTAAAATGTAAATTATTTATGAAATGGCCAAGCTGAATTTTCAAAATCATATGCTGACTTGATGTTCAGCATATTCAAATATGTTTTGGATTGACAGACAATTTCATAAAGAGAAACATAAAATAAAATAAGGAAAAGCCACATATTTACAGTTATTATTAGGCTATTATTAGTTCTATATTAGGCTATTATTAGTTGTATATAAGTTGTATATACATACAATTCTCTTGGTGTTGTATGCATACATTAGAGGTGTAACGGTCACCAGCTGGAGTGCCCTTGAGAGCCACCAGAGGGCACTCCACATCCGACTATTGTCATTCCCTCACAAACTACGTTTCCCATAACTCACTGCCCGGACTCTTCATCCATTATCACATTCACCTGTGTCACATTGTCTTATTTAGCTCACCCCATATAGAATCCCATCAGCCTGGTTTTCTCATTCATTATCTGTGAAGAGTTGTTTAGTGTTTATAGGCTGCATTTCAGAGCATTTCTCTGGTTCCATGTATTTCGGGTTTTTGGACTCTCGGCCTGCCTTTGGATTACCCGTTTGCCTTGTTCCTAACCTTGTGTGTTTGTTTGGACTGCCTACCTGTGTTTTGACCTGTTGCCTGTACACTGGACTACGTGTCTGGATTGCCCCATTATTAAAAGCTGCATTAGGTCTCAACCTTCTTGTTTCAGAGCAGTTCGTAAAAATATGCAAATATTTTTTTTTGTAACAAATCACAACAATTAAATGCAAAACAACAATAGCCTGATGATAAACAAATAAGAAGGCAAGAAAATCAGGATTTTTTTAAAACATACTAATAATAATACAAATAAACAACAAAATAATACAAATATGAATAACTAGCCAACATAGGAGAGTATTGAAATCAAATCCATGGGTCACTTAGCCACTATGTTAAGACTGTGTCTTAACAAAAGGTTTGACCAACTAGCAGTTAGATATTTTTCCAGTTCAAATTAGACCTATTTAATTTAGGCCTACTTTAAAAAGTTAGGACTAACGTTAGTCTTGAAGAATAAAATTAGACGACTAAAACTAACGTTAGTCTAATCAGTGTATGCAACCGGCCACCTATCTCTAATTACAAAATAAATACAAAGGTACTTAAAAAGTAGGCTATAAAATTTCAAGGCTCAATCTATAGTATTTTTTAGGCACCTTAATTTGAGTTAAGTCGCATTCATCGTTGCCTCTCAGGAAACGGAAACCCAGTGTTACAGCGTAACCATGGAGTGCAATTCCGTTTCCGCTCCAGTTGGGATTTGTGTCCGCTCTGCAGGAATGTGTGGAGATGCTCGAGCTGGGAGAGAGGAAGAGGAGGAGGAGGAGGAGGAGGAGGAAGAGGAGGTATAACAGCCGCACCTTCCCACTGACAGATGAACACATTAACGGCTCTCTGCACTGTCACTGAGGGAAGCTGCAGACCTGTCCGTTATCGCACATTCCCGGGCTCCTACTCATGGCGAAAAACACCCTGTCCTCACGATTCCGGGGAGTCGACATCGACGAATACGACGAGAATAAATTCGTGGACGAGCAGGACGAGGCGGCCGAGCAGCAGCAGGAACCGGACGCCTGTGAGGTGGACGAGCTCATCGGACAATATCCTTCATCTGCCTTCACTGTCATCATCATCATCCATTAACGTTATACTGTATTTATATTATTCTACCGATGCTGACGGATATTGCTTATTATCTCTAGAAAACATGGCAGGGAAAAGTACATCTATTTTAAGGGCACCCAAAAAACAACCTTGTCCTAGTTTAGATGTTCCTCGTACATTATTTAGCCTACAAACACATGTTGTGTTTTAAACACCAGTCAGCTGTCTATCTAGGCAAATGCTGTCCAAGTGTCTTGGTAGGCAGCTCACTGTGTGTTTGAGACGAATGTTAATAATAGTGAACCTGTCAAATAGTTAGGATCGGAATGTGGTTTTATTTTATTCAAAATTGTAGATTTTTTAGTTGTAGTCTATTTGAAGTAAGTTAACAGGTTATTTTGTGGAGTTATTGCTGGTGCTGAATGCTGATTTTCTTTCTGTTCTATTCATTTGGCTTTGTTTGTTTTTTGAAAATAAATGTTTTTATTTATTTGTTCTTAGGTCTAGTAAGTTGTTACTGATTTTTTTCCCCTATTTTTTTCTAACTTCAGTTTAGTTATCTTTATTTTAGTTAGTGATATATCAATTATAAATTATTTTTAATAATATTTAAACTATTTAGGTTTAATATCCTTAAAGGCTGTTACGTTAACACATATACTGAGAATATTTGAATGCACATTTTTTTAAACAGTGCCATTACTTTTGGTTCAATGAAATTTTTAGGTAACACTTTATTTTATGTGTCTTTGTAACACGTTACATGTATTTATTGTAGTAATTACCGTACTTTAATTATGCATAATTACATCCAACTAACACCAAACTGAACCCTAATCCTACCCTAACCCTATAGTAAGTACATGTAGTTAATTACTATTCTGTAATAAAATGTATTATTACACTGTAACGGGGACATATTAAAATAAAGTGTAACCAAAAGGTAGTTTCAGTTTTTCTAATTACATTATTTTTTTAAAACCTCGAATAATCTTGAAAATGACAGGGTCGTGTAATTTTAACGTGTGATAGATAAGCATTAATCTTCGGATGTGTTTTTAAATGACACACCAGAGTTGCCAAATCAGGACGTAAACAGTTATTTAGTTTCTGAGAAAAAATCTCCCCCCTATTTTCCCTCCAACTGTGCGTGATGTCATTTATTGAATCAGGTCATCAGCCTTTGTGACCGGAATGATCCATTTTTAGTGCTCAGAGCCACATTTTTAGACTGTAGGAGCTTTAAAGAGGTTTGAGTCCAACACCTCCTTTACCCTCACTATGAAATAAAGATTATATTCATGTTCATGTCATCAGCATATGGACTATTCTAGTGTTTAAAGGTTTGCCTTGGTATCAGGTTACATGCTTTCAGTTGATTATTTTAGATAGTCCCACCCGAAAATCATTTTAGTTAGTGTCGGGATGGTCAGAATGATATTTTTATAAACAGAATGATGTTTTGATAGAGAATCCGTTTCAGATAATTTTTTTCTGAGAAATCAACCCACAGATTATTTATTTATAGTTGTCTCTCTATTAAGCTGGGATAGAGTGTTTTAAAATCAACATATTTTAACATAAAGTCATGATTAGCCAGTTCAAACCAAACTTCTGAACACAAGCTTCTCTGTAAACTTTTCTTGTAATAATCAAAAACAATTTCAACCACGCAAAAATAAGATTTACTCTCTCTAAGGAATGCTCTTAAGGGTTGTTTGAGAGAGACTGACTGACTGGTTGGTCAGCTTTCCTTAACTAAGTGTGATGCACAGGAAACATGATGTCAGCATTTCACATCGCCTTGAGGAATCCACCAATCAACTCCAAGAATCCAGCAGTGAAAGTAAGAGCCAATTCTATTACTCAGTTTGATCTATCAATTTCAGATGTTCAAGAAGACGGTTAGTGTTCGAAATCGAATACTTCTCTACTAGCCTATATAGAATGCGAAAAACAGTAAGCCAAAAGAGTACTATTCGATGGATACTGCTATCCCATGAGGCCATGGGAGAGGATTTATGAATAGCTATAATGATTTATGACTTGATAGTAACAACATGGTGGATGTAATACATCTGAATTTCATTCATACTCCTATATTCATAATATATCAAATGTACATTTTAATGGCCATGAAGTAAATTGAAATGTAGTAGTACCTACTGCCTTAAATGTGCGGTACTTTTAGCTCGAGGGGTGTGAATTTCATATTCTGGGTTCAGTACAACTTAAGCTCATATGACAGCTTTTGCAAAAATGTTGATTCCACAAAAATTAATATCTACTTGTCTTTCTTTTTCTTCAAAAATAGCAAAAAATGGGCCATACTGAGGCATTTGCAATGGAAATGAATGGAGTAAACAATAAAATACTATTTCAAAAGTATAGCTACAAGATGTAAACAGTATGTGTTGACATGTTTTTGGTGAGAAATAATTAGTAAGTAAGGTTTGTGTCTATAGCACATTTAAAACAGCTTGCGCCGACCAAAGTGCTGTACATAGCGCAGTTGCCACAGGGTAATAAAATAAAGTAAAATACACTTACAAATCAGTGATTTAGGCTAAATTCACATCAAAAGACAAACACTTAATTACAAACATAGCAGGATAAGACAATTAAGATGCGGGGAAGGCCAATGTAAAAAGATGAGTTTTGAGCCTGGCTTTGAAAATCACAATTGAAGGGCCACTTCTGATGTCAGATGGCAGTCGGTTCCACAGCTGAGGGCCAGCAACAGAAAAGGCTCTGTCACCTTTTTGCTTAAGCCGGGACCGTGGGACCTGAAGGAGGCCTTGACTGGAGGATCTGAGGGACCTGGGAGCTACGTGAGGATGAATGATATCTGTTATGTAGCTGGGGGCCAGGGTGTGAAGAGATTTAAAAACCATCAACAGTATTTTAAATTGTATTCTAGACAGGACTGGAAGCCAGTGCAAGGAGCCTAAGACAGGTGTAATGTGTTCATGTTTTTTTGTGTTCGTGAGCAGCCTAGCCGCTGCATTTTTAACCATCTGAAGCCGTGCTACCAGAGTTAAAGGGAGACCAAAGTAGAGAGAGTTACAATAGTCTAGGCGGGAGGTTATGAAGGCATGGATGACTTTTTCCAGATCATTGTATGACAGAACAGACTTAAGTTCTTAATTGGTAAAAACTGGTCTTTACAACAGATGATATTTGTTTCTCCAGGTTAAGATGGGAGTCAAAAATAACACCTAAGTTACGTGCAAGGGGACCAAGGTCTGCAGGGATGGCAGTTTTGGATTTCAAGGGGCCAAAGACAATAACTTCAGTTTTGTTGTCATTTAACTGAAGAAAATTGTTAGCCATCCAGATTTTAATTTCAGACAGTCTAAAAGAGGCTGCATGGAGTTGCTGGATTGAAGTGGGATGTATAGTTGGGAATCATCTGCATAGAAGTGGAATGAGACATTACATTTTCTGATGACGTTACCTAGGGGGAGCATGTAAAGGCAGAAGAGTACTGGACCCAGAACGGATCCCTGGGGGACACCATAAGACACAGCGGCAGGGGAAGAAGAGTACTGGCCTATGGATACTGAAAAAATATATTTGATGGAGATAGGAGTGAAACCAGTTTAGAGCTGTACCCTTGATACCAACCCACTATTCAAGATGCTCTACTAGTGTACCATTGTCTACAGTGTCAAATGCAGCGTTAAGATCTAGCAGGACGAGAATGGCACTATCACTGAGTCAAGAGTGAGCAAAAGGTCATTTGTCACCTTTAACAGGGCTGTCTCAGTGCTGTGGCGGGTTTTAAACCCAGATTTAAATGGCTCTAGGATCTCTGTGGGATTGATGTATGAAAGCAGCTGCGTTAACACCACCTTCTCCAAAAAATTTGAAATAAATGGCCGTTTTGATATGGGCCGGAAATTATTATGACATTTTGCATCTAGGTTATGTTTCTTTAGCATAGGCTGGACAACCGCATGCTTGAAACATGTGGGAACGGTGCCGGTAGCAAGGCAGGAGTTAAGAATAAATTGAATAGAGGAACCAACAGCATCAAAAGCATCTTTAATAATCTGTGAGGGTATGGGATTGTGTGGGGTTGTTGATTGATGCTTTACAATGTACAGTGTAGGACTCTGGAGAGACTTGGGGGTTAACTATTGAGTTTATGGTATTAAATAAAATTCTAGGGCGATGGGAATGTTTGGTTATTATGTCTGAGAAATGCTTAGCCCTGGCTTTTTTTGCTGCATCTTGGAAATTGGCCAGGGAATTTCTGAATATTTCTGAAGAGACCAGGAGGTGATATTTTTTCCACTTATAATAATTAAATAATTAGCTCGCTAACCTTTTCTGTATGAAGTTATATCCAATTTTACAGCATAATGCCTAAAATGACAAAAAAACTGAACAGTTTTACAGCTCAGATAGTACACAGGTTTTAACAGGATTAATGTAAGTGCTTTTTCAAAATTACAAGCTTCACATTCCTGCTTTTAAATCCTCCAAAAATTGGCCACATTCACTACCATAGTAAGCACCTCACCGCAGCTTTGATATTAGCTTTTATATATATATATATATATATATATATATATATATATATATATAAGAAAATTACGGACGAGTCCTTTTTTTTTGCAGTAACAAAAATTCTGCAACAAATGCTGTCGAACTTCGATACATGAAATATTCCTTTAATAATATCAAGCATCAATAAGTTTTGGCAAATTGAGAAAATCATTGACAGAAACTGTGATGTTTATTTTCTGCTCATCTGATGGTGCTTTTTGACAGTGACAGTGTCTATCATGTTCCCCCAATGTGTGTAAGCTACAACAAGTAAACAGGAAAGTGATGCAGAGAAAACCAAAAAATAATGCTGGAGTAATATGTAACATTTCGGGTGGCAGCTCATGTTCGAAAAAATTTACTACGACTGGTTTAATTGATCTTCTGAGAACACGACAGCATACTGACTTCAGTTATCCACTTAGTAACTTACCCAAATTTAATTTTCAAAATGTTAATTTCAGTTTTCGTCTAAATGAAAACGTGTATAGAGTGGTGCAGGGATGATGTCAGAACTCGAAAGTCTAATTTGCCTCTGTTTCCTTTGAGATTTTCCTATAGGGTTTTATAATTGGGAATAAGTAAAATATAGTCTGTGGTAAACATAACTTAACGATACTTTGATGTTTTGTTCTACAACGTACATTGCACACACTCACAGCCCAAGCTGTCTTATATTGTTACTTATTAAAAACGTTTTCAAAAATGAACATAACTGCTTCAAAATTCGTGTTTTTGCTATGAGTGTGTGTAATTTACATTGTAGAACAAAACGTCCAAGTATAGTCAAGTTATGTTTACCACAGGCTTTATTTTACTCATAAATTGAAAAACCCCTAAGTAAAATCTCGAAGGAACCAGCGACGAATTAGTCTTCTGGGTTCTGATGTCATACCTGCACCACTATATATAGGTTTCACTAGCACATGCATTTAAACGGTCCAAGGCTGGTCTCTTTTACACCACCTCCACTTGTTTCTTTCGCTCCGTTCTTCTCCTCTCTCAGGAGCGGGCCCAGGCGGTGGTGTTAAGAGTGCTGACTGCATTCAAGAGCAGCGATATTGAGCCGGCAGTGAAGTCCCTGGACAAGAACGGAGTGGACCTGCTGATGAAGTACATCTACAGAGGCTTCGAGAAGCCCTCAGACAACAGCAGCGCCGTCCTGCTCCAGTGGCACGAAAAGGTCGGTCTGGGAATAAAGAGCTTTGATTTGTTTTAAGCCTTTTTTTTCCATCTCACATGTCTATTTCTATTTTTGTCTTCATATTCTCACTCAGGCTTTCGCTGTGGGGGGTCTGGGGTCCATCGTACGGGTGCTGACTGCGAGAAAATCTGTCTGAGAAGCCGAAAGAAATGAGATAACCAGCCGCGGGATTTGTTTCTCTTTTCTTAGATGTGGACAATTTGCTCTCTCACAACTCGACCTTATCCAGGGGAAAACCCCTCAAGCTCAAGCGATTGTTTCACTCAAAACAGAGATATTGAATGATATTTAATGTAAATGATTGATTCTTCAATATACGGGAGACACGATTTTCGACTAATGAAGGTGAGCGGTTGTGTGACAGTCTGTGAATTGAGACAGAAGGACTATGAGTCTCATGAAGAGACTTTGCTGTATAAGCCCTGAGCAGCAGTTTCAGAGCATTAAATACTGTGACGAATATGAACGTTTTATTTGCTTGTTTTACTTAGTTTACAGTCACCCTCGGATGTATAGTTCTCATTTCTTTAGTTCCAATTCTCAGTTTTTCTTATTGTACAGAAAGAGGATGTTGTTTAATCTATAGTATTTAGGTGGTGGATTTATGGGTTAATCAATTCGTAGTGTGGCGTCGGGTCGGGAGGGTTATTGTGAAGTGCCTGGTGCAATAAAGAACATTAAGAGTGTATTTCTTTTCTTTTTATCTGACTATTTGGTCATTACACATCTGATATACTTCTCGGGGACATTATTTTTTTTAGAAATTTAGGCTTTGGTGGCTTTTAACTTTACACTTAACACTTAAAGGGTTAGTTCACCCAAAAATGAAAATTCTGTCATTAATTACTCACCCTCATGTCATTCCAAACCCATAAGACTCTGTTCATCTTCGGAACACAAATGAACATCTTTTTGATGAAATCTGAGAGATTTGAATCCCTCCATGTGCAGCTATGCAACTGAATCTTTGAATCTTCAAAAAGGTTGTAAAACTAATCCATATGAATTGACACTCAATCACTTTATATGATGAACAGATTGAATTTAGGCTTTTATTCACATATAAACATTGATCAGCGAGAATTAACCTCATTGGTTCTTGCTGAAGCTCAAACGTGCAGCGTAACACGAGAATGAATCTCATTGGTTCTAGTGGAAGCTCAAATGTGCCGCGTAACGTAACCAAGAATGAACCTCATTTATTCTTGCACATCGAGCAAACATGCTTAAACTATGTTTACCTCAACTGATGTGTGCGTTGATAAATGTTTATATGTGAATAAAAGCCTAAATTTAATCTGTTCATAAAGCGCTCCAGTCTTTTTACTTTAGTTTTTAAGGAAAATATACGGTTTTCCTACACAAGGATTACCTACATTTTACCTAAGTCTCTTTGGAATTGTTCCCCTAGGTATGACTTTTTTGCCTATTTTAATGTGTCCAATTTGAAGAGTAATAGTATTTCTCTCCTTAAAAAAAAACTAAAAACAAACGTGATTTGAGGCATCATTCATGTCACAGAATGTAGATTGTTTAACATCTGGTTTAAAACAGGGTTGGAGGTTGCTTTAATCCTGAATCCTAATATGAGGAATACTAATAGTGATACTCAAGGCTGCTTCTAAAATTTAGAGGGATCAAGACAAAATTTGTGGACCCCTCTCATCACAGGGCAATGCTCCCGGTTGTACCCCTGCCAACACCCCCCTTGGCGGCCGCTGGTAGAGCAATACCATAGTAACAATAACAGGTTGCCACATAATATGCCAATGAATATGCATTATTGAATACAGCCATGCTCACTAAAGTTTCAGAAGACATTCAGAAGACAAACACATTTAAATACAGAATGGATGCCCTAAATTACCATTTAATGTGTACGGAACACGACTCAGCCATCTTGAATGTTTGGTATCTCCTATTCTTGACCAAAGTAACATTAAGCGATCAAAGACTCATTACCCTGGTTTCACAGACAAGGCTTAATTCTAGTTCCAGTCTAAAATGCACTTTTCAGCTGTTTTAACTGAAAGCAACTTGCACTGACATTATGTGACATATCTTAAAATATGTCACTGCTATTGTTTTGTCTCAAGATGCACACCAATGTTTGTTTTTTTTCGAAGGCATGTTTACAAAAGCCACTTAAATGCCGTCATTGTACTAAGACCTAATCCTGGCTTAATCTAAGCATGTCTGTGAAACCAGCCCATTATTTTCTGCAATTTTAACTAAACCACCATCAACAGAAGTGTTGTGTTTTCCTTTATATGATTGAAAGGCTGCTTTGCAGAGCACTCTTGCAGTATTGCCATGTCCATATTATTATGAAGCTTGTTGTTTGGGCCTGGCTCATAAAGCCAACACATTATGGAGTTAATAAAATGGGCAAGTGCGGGTTGTGATATTTTGGTCTTATTTTTAATATAAAAGCACTTGGATTTATTTAGGTTTATTTAAGGGGGTGTTTACAAGACCATTTTAACAAAAAATGAGCAAATTTGTGAAAAGGGTGACGTCATGCGCATGCGTATTACGTGTTCAGTCTATAGGCACGTAGTGCTTCTTTACAAAGTGACATCGCCAACTACTGGCCTGGTATTAGAAAACAGCATTTTTAGTTCTTTTCACTGATACGGGAACAGGGATTGTGTTGACAACTTTTGTCGCCTGTACACAAAACTTTTTTAGTACATCACTGACGTGTACCCTACCCTAAGTAAAGGCTCATATCTCTTTTCCGGTGGTTTTCATGTGCATACAAAAGAGACTCTGATGCGTGTTTAAATATGTCATTAACTAGTTCAGTTTGGTTCTGTGCACACTGCATATCATTTTTGCTTAATTCGGTTGTAGAATCCAGTTGTCACTCCCGTAAATGACTGAACTCTGTGTGTATAGAATGGGATTTAGCACTATGAGGTGAATTGACAAAAAAATTGTAGCTGAAGTACGTGTATTAGATATATAGTAACTAATCTATAATCTCTCAAGGGAAACTGAATGCTAATGTTCATCGTTAATTATTGATCTGTTCTGCTCTAAAATGATTTAGAAAGGCTTTGTCTCATCACTTTCAGATCCACTATTAGAGCAAAAACATTAAAGTCAGCACTGGTAACCACATAGAACAAATTAGTCTTCTTTAGACTAAGTCACTGAGAAAGATTTCAATTTTTATCAAGTTTTGATATTCCTGACATACCATGAAGTGAAACCAAATTAAGGATGTAGTGGTATTTTGCTGAAAGCAGAGGCAATGGATACTGTCGTGATAGCTACAGTATCATAACATCAAAACAAACATGAATACAGTTGTAGAAAAGTGCATTATGGATCTTCCAATCTCATTCCTAACTGTTCACACACAGGGCATTGTATCTGCATTTTTCCAATGGGATTTCAGAGAACCTTCATTTACGGCACAGCAAATGTTTTGAATCGGCTAATTCAAGTTTTACATAAAACAGAAATTCTTTGGGTTTCTTTTTCTAAAAACAGCAAACACACGTTAAACATCCCACAGATATATTCAATGCTGACTTCAGCTATAATTACCAGAAGAGTGGTTAACCTTACTGCTGATGCTCCTGAAAGTGTTAAAACACACAAAATTACACTGTTCTGACAGCAAAACACTGGCTCTGACCGAAAACGACTTGGTTTTCACAGGTAAAATGAAAGTTATTCTCAGAGAAATATAAATGCAGTTGACAGTATTTTAGCCTTGAACATTAAGGCTTTAAGTGTACTCAAATGCTTCAATATACACTCAAAACCGAAGTACAATCAAAGCATTCAGTTGTATAAGGCATGCATGCTTGTTTCCTCAGTCTGTGCATATATGCCTCTATATTACAGCTTCAAGCCCACAGTGAAAAATCTCATACACATACACACTCATGAACAGTATTGCGACTAATGCATGTGTATGATGACCAAAAAACATAACTATCCACTGATTTATAAATCCTCATCACTTATATACAGGTATTCATATATAAATACTTGTACGGAATGTATGGAATTGTAATTTACACATAAACAAGGCAGATTAAAGTAAGATGCTTCCACATATTCAAAATCACAACATTATATCTTATGACATCCAATTCCTGATTTTCACTGACGTCCAGTATTGAAGAGAAAAAAGGCCATATGATTATTGTCTTCATGGAGTAGAGGATATGATTGAACACCAGCTCAAGCTCAGGTGTTACAAAAAAGTAAATGAAAAAAAAAAATCCTTTCTGTGTTGAAAGATCTTCCTCAGTTGAAGGTTGTTGGAAACAGCAGTGGTAGTTTTTTTTAGTTTTTTTTTTAAGCGGATGAAACTACAGAGTACACGAGTTGAGACGGATGATGTAATTTAACCAGTACTTAAAAGACGAAACTCCCCAGGTCACAGAAAATGATGTTCATAAAGCATTTGTTTTTAGTCCCTGCAATATTTGAGTGTAAAATGGACAGTTGTTTTTGTGTCCCATTCTTTAAAGGGCATGAGCTACATAGGAACTGCTGAGGCAGAGATTGAAACTGCAGAGTCTGCAATTGTTCCCTTCAGACGTCAGTAGTTTCCTCAATCATTCACCGTTCCCTCTTTCACTTTGTCTCAGAGATGTTTTTGTCTCTCAGCTCAAACTTGAGGTTCCTGAGATAGAACGGCGTATGATTCCTTTGGGTGTGGGCTTCGAACCAAACCACGACATCTGAAACACACACAAAACATTAGACTCAAATAGTATTTCAATCCTTCAGACACACACGCTATACAGAAATCTGGCCACCTCATTGAGTCAGAGAACAGGATATTTCAGAACGTGATTAGGAATGCACTGCTACAGAAATGTATACATTTATACATTTTTTTCCTTTTAATGTTTAATATCCATCTATCCTTCCAATATTGATATTTAAATATTATTAAAAATAAAGGCTGGAAAATGTCTTTTACAAAAATATTTTGAGTACAGAAGTGGAGGTGAATAATAAATCCCTGATAATATTCTGCTTTTCTGATCATTAAAAAAAAAAAAAAAAAAAAAAAAAAAAACTGATGAAGTACATCCCTAGTGACATCTAACCCTGTTTCAAATAAAATATATATAGGCCTATATCCCCCCCCCCCCACACATCCTCCACACACACACCACAGAGTACCACAGTGTTCAAAGGGGCAGCGCTGTAATGAAGCACAGTGATGTGCAGTGATTTCCAGCTGGGTTGAGCTATAAATACCAGCCAGCTGCTATTCCTGACCGTGTCACTGAGAGCTAATGGTTTGATTCGGTGCGGTGAGCCAGATATCCTGACCTACTTTGTTATCTGCCTTAGCAGAGTGGCCTAGTTAGCTCTAGGGTCCGTAGGAGAACGCTGCCGGGCGTGATGAGGGTTGAAAAGAAAGCGAGCTGACTTTATACCTGTCGTCCTCCATCATACTTAGACTTGTTTCTCTACACACCTTGTACTCCAGTGTCTGTTTGAGCATGTCCTCTTCATCTTTTGAGAAATGCAGAAGAACTGAAACAGCTCTGATGAGCTGGAAAGCCTGAACAGAGAGAGAGAGAGAGAGAAAGAGAGGTAACATCTCATTCATTCAAGCATCACTTACAGGTACGTTAGTTTTTGTCCCGATAGTTTAAAAATTACTGATGCACATACTAACCGGGTTGTATTAAGAGGATTATTAGGGTAAATAATGTACCGAAAAAACATTTATTGGACAACAAACGATGATTGGATGTACACTAACAAAGTTTGGGGTCAGTAAGAATTGTTAATGTTTTGAAAGATGGCTCATATGCTCACCAAGCCTGCATTCATTTGATTAAAAAAAAACAGTAAACAGTAATATAGTGAAATATTATTACAATTTAAATGTTTTTATACATTTTAAAATGCAATTTATTTCTTTGATGGCAAAGCTAAATTTTCTCCAGTCTTCAGTGTCACATGATCTTTCAGAAACTTTTAACTTGAGCGCTGTATTTTCAGAATGCCGTGCCATGCACGGTTAAATGTCCGTCTAGCACGTTTACATTGGAAAAACAGTGGAATGGAAAAACACATTCTGTGTGAAGTTGAACAGCCCCTTTGTGCTCAAGAAACATTTCTTATTATCAGTTATCATAATTTGAGCATTTAAGTGAAATAGTATCTTTTGTAACATTATATAATGTATTTACAGTCACCTTTGATCAAATTTTTGTTGAATAAAAGTACAAATTTATATATATATATTTATAAAATACTACTGACCCCAAACTTTAGAAAAGTAGTGTCCTTTATTTTTATTTTTTTAAACAGGTGGGAAACTGATCAAGCCCTCACCTCTGCCTCTCTGGAGGACATGAACTTCAGCACCACGTGTTTGAGGTACTCAAAGTTGATCTCTCTTGTGTCAGTGAGGTCAGAACTGTTGGTGACTGTGGTGTTGGAGGTGATGGGCGGCAGGCCTGGGGTTTGAGGGAGTCCTGGGGCTGGGGTTGGGGTTGGAGTTGTGGTGGGCATCTGTGTCTCTGAGAGCATCTTGTCGGCCGATCTCTCCTGGAGTCTCTCCCTCATCTCAGAGTCAGGATCTGGTTTCAGTTTCTGTTGCATAAACACGAGGAAATGTTTGCCGACAGCTGACATGGACTGTGTTTCATACAGTACACTGACAAATGCATCTGAATAAACACACTTACCAGCTCTTTCTGTAGCGTCCTCTTCAGTTCTGCAAGCCTCTGCTGTAACTGCTTTATTGTCTGACAAAAAAACAAAACACACACATATATATATACATATACATATAGTAGATTGTTTGGTCCTACTTTATATTAAGTGTCTTTAACTACTATATACTTACACTTAAATTCATCTTTTGATACAATGTATGCATCCATGTTTGTACATTTAACTTATATTTTAAATACCTGCATGTAATTACAGCTGTAATTTATTTAAGTAATTGCATATTTAATTACACATTTGACCCTTCCCTTACCCCTTAAACCAAATTATAATTAAAATAGGGTAATATTATTGGTGAATATAATTTTTCGCCTCCAGTGCAAGCTTGGCTATGTCAGCAAAGTTGGTTCAAATGTGGAGAAATGTATTATATTTGTAATGAACTGTTTTTACGTAAATATGTTTTTACAATAATATGTATGAATGAATGGTGCACAATGAAACTAGACATTAAGTAAAAAATTTGGAATTATTTTATTTTGTCTTTTTAAGACAAGTGCATTTTAAACCACTTAAATTCTCCAAAATAACTGACGTAATTCATTTAAATAATTTATTGTTGTAGAATATGTTCTATGTATAATTATGCTCTTAGATATAATTACAAGTTCATAATAAAAAAAAATTAAAAAAAATGTTAAAGTGCCCCTATTAAGACCATTAAAGACTCTTAATTATGGTTTGAAGGTCTTCAATAAAATATTTACATGCATGGAAAAAATAAAAATTAAGATCATTTATTCAGCATCATCTATTTCCTCAGTGTCAGAAATGGTTTGATAAAGGATTCGGTTCTTTGGAAATACATGCAAAGTTAATTTGCTTTCGTTAGTATAAAACAGACATTTTTGACATGTCGAACACAAACAAAACTCTTTCAGGCCTCAGCTACAACTATAGTGTTTAAGAGTCAAGGTAGATGTACTTTGCAAGCAGCAAGTTTGCTTTGCAGACCTTTTACCTTAACAAACAGCTAGATTACACACAACATGAAAGCTAATATCCAAAAAGCATTAATTGGGGCACTTTAAAATCTCTGCTCTTCTTAGAACTTCAATTGGATCATTTCAGTGCTTTTCTTTGCTCTCACCTTGTTCTTTTCAGCCAGTTGTTGCTCGAGGTCTTTATTGACCTTTTGTAACTGGTCAAGATCACTTGCGGTAACCGTCCCGTTCTGCTCACCATCACACTCGTCTGCATGTGACTGTGCTGTTAATCTCAACACCTCACCCTCCAGATCAGACACCTGCCACACAGAGAGATGTCAACACAAAGACATCACATTGGAACAGCTAGCAGCTCAGGTGGGTAAAAGCACACACCTGTGACTGGTAAGAGGAGAGTTGCTGTGTTTGTGTGAGGACTTCCTGCTGCAGTGATGTCAGCTGAGAGGTGTGTTCTCGCTCTCTCTCCTCAGCCTCCAAACGACGAGACTCACACTCAGCCTGCAGAGAACACAGACTGCTACGGGCTGCCTTCAGCTCTGACACACACAAACACACGCAATAAGAAACGGAAGCTTTTTAATGATGACCATTATAAAGCACAGAAACGTTCTGAAGATGGTTCTTTTAATAAATTGCTCACACTAATTACCAGTTTAAATCATTTCAACAAAATCATTGAAGTCTCAGCAGTTACTAAAATTTTTACATGACTCTTTTGGTCATGTCTCAATTTGAAATGAAGCAAGAAATTATTTGAAGCTGTTTTGTGTTCTTAAGGTTTGAGAATCTTAGTATCATCAGAAGTTTAGTATCAAAATCAGTATATACAGTCCTGGTCAGAATTATTTGCCCCCTTGGAAAATATGATCAAAGATGGCTGTAAAAAAAATAAATCTGCATTGTTTATCCTTTCTTTCTATATCTATATATATATATATATAAAATGGAGCATATTTGGATATTCTAACAGGACAGTGATCCAAAAACAAACATTAAAATCAACACAAAATTGGGTCACTGAGCACAAAACCAAGCATCTGCAATGGCAATCCCAGTCCCTGACCAGAACCCTATAGTAAATGAGTGGGTTGAACTGAAGAGAAGAAGCGCTAACATGAACTTGTGAATCTGAAGGATGTAGAGAGGTTCAGTATGGAGGAATGGTCTCTGATCTTGTCAGGTGTTCTCCAAACTCATCAGGCATTACAGGAGAAGACTCAGAGCTGTTATCTTGGAAAAGGGAGACGTTCCCTGTATTGCCCCCCCAATAAAAGGGGGCAAATAATTGATCCCAACGTGTTTTGGAGAAAAACATTTATTTCATAATGTGATCCCCCCCAAATAAACAGATAATTATGGACGGGTTGAACCAGTTTCTTTCCTGCTGCCAAAACACATCTGGTCCCTCACCTTCCTTCAACGTGTTTAGTTCTTCCTCCTTTGCCCCTAAATCCTGAGAAAGACGAATCACTTCCTGTTCCGCCTTCTCAAGAGACTCAGTCATTTTGCTGACCTATAAAAGACAAGCAATAAATTAAGTAAAACAGGTGCATTACTTTATGAGTAAAAAAAAAAAATGCATATTTGAATATGCCAGTGAATTAACCTGCTGTTGGAGTTCTTCCCTCTGTTTTCTGGTTTCCTCCAGAGCTTTGGCAATTTCAACGCTGACCGTCTGTCTGCTGCTCAAATCCGCCTGTGACACAAACAGAAATATGTCACACAAATGCTATACTGGTCAGCAACACGACTCAAGCTCAAAATATACCTCTCGAAACGTGCACAGTAGGACTGGGCGGTATGACCAGTAGGGATTATGATGGGCCGTTTTATAATATTCCTTCGGTTTTAACTTCCACTACCTTTCAAAATATGGGGGCATTAAGACTTTTTTGTTACAAGAAATTAATACTTTTATTCAGCAAAGACGCATTAAATTGATCAAAAGTGACAGTATTTCCACATTTCTATTTTTTTATTTCAAATAAATGCTGTTTTTTTTAACTTTCTATTCATTATATAATCCGGGGAAAAAAATGGTCATGGTTTGCAAAAACTATTATGCTGCACGGCTGTTTGTCAACATTTATAATACTCAGAATCATGTGACACTGAAGACTGCAGTAATGATGCTGAAAATTCTGCTTTGACAACAAAGGAATAAATTACATTTTAAAATACATTAAAGTAGAAAACAGTTATTTTAAATGGTAAAAATATTTCATAATATTACGGTTTTTATAGCATTTTTGATCAAATAAAGAGACTTCTTTCAAAATCTCATCGACCCAAACATTTGAATGGTGGCGTTACATAGTGAATCTGTTTGTGCAGATGCAGATGATTCTCACTCTAGACTGGTCGAGTTCTGCTGTCAGTCTCTCTACAGTGCTGTCAATCTCAGCTTTGCTCTTCAACAGTGAGGCCTTCTCCTCCTCCAGCAGCCGCTTCAGAGAAAGACAAACATCAGACAAACTTTTAATAATGTTCCCATGTTAAGTTCGTGATAGTCAAAGAAACACGAGTGATGTGTTACACACCAGGTTGTCCTGATGCTTGTTGACCTCGGTTTCTCTCTCTCTCTGTAGTGCGAGAAGTTCCTCCTCTAGCCTGGCTGTTTTCTCCAAGCCTCTCTGTCTCTGTGTGGAGACCTGCTGTTGTAGTCGCTCTCTCTCCTCCGACCACTCCACCTGCTATGGGACCAAAGGTCAAAGGTCAAAGCTCGAAGGCAAATTAACAATAAAGCTGATCTGTAAAACAGACATTGATCTGCCTGACAAGCCCATTTCTTAATAACCCTAAACACCATAACATATTTTCCTCATCTAATGCTGCCGCCCCAGTACGTATGACAGATCTCTGACAGAAGAGGGCGACATTTTAGCAAAAACAGTTGTAAGAAGAAACAAACCGATGGACGGAACTGAACAGGCTATTGGGTATTTTGTTGAGACTTTGAGTGACATAATGTACCAGTTTTTCTGTGTGCGTTTCACTGTCTTCGAGTTGCTGTTGCAGACTCTTCATCTTCTCAGCGCAGTCAACCAGCCTCTGCTCCAGTTCTGAGATCTGACAGAACACATTCACATCATTCAGATCAATCAGCCACAGTCATGTGATGTGTGGGTTAACTGGAGAATCCTAGTGCTCTCACCTGTGCGTCTGTCCTCACTTTGTAAGCCCTGGATGAATCGTCTTTGTGCTTGACCAGAGTCTGCAGATCTGTAATGCTGGCTTTCTGTCGAGAGATCTGGAAACAAATGAGAAACAGGAATTCTCTCACTAATAGCTGTATGAAACAATACAGTATAGCAGCACTAAGCACTGAACAGTACAGTACACAGTAATCGGTTTGATTCACAAACCATAGATGTTTGACTCCATTCCAAAGGGTTTTTGCAAATTCAATTTGATTCAATCAAAAATAAATGATTTGAATAATGATTAAATTCTGTATTTGGATACTTAAAATACATTCTACGTTACCATTTAAAAGTTTTGGGGTTAGTAAGACTTTTTTTAACAACATTAATCATTTACATTAATAATACACATTACACTGATTGATCCAAGAAAGAAAATGTTTCACGGTTTCCACAAAAATATTCAACAGTGATAATAATCAGAAATGTTTCTTGAGCACCATATTAGAATGATTTCTGAAGGATCATGAGACACTGAAGATTGGAATAATGATGCTGAAAATTCAGCTTTTAAATCCCAGGAATAAATGACATTTTAAAATATATTCAAATAGAAAATAAAATTGCAATACTATTTAAAATATCACTGTTTTTACTTTTTGATCAAATGAATGCTTCTATCAAAAACATTTAAATGGTTGTGTATAATATGTTATTAAAATAGTAAATACCAAAAACTAATACAAAATTTTACTGAACCAAAAGTAACATGAAAGGAAGCATTAATTACACATAACAGGCTATTTTGTTTATATATATTTTTTAAAGATTGTACTTATTATTTACGTGACTTTTTCTGGCCTGAAAATCATAATTTTAAAAAACGACATGTAATAATGTAGAGCAGCAAATGAGGTTAGATGCTGGGTTACCTGGGCTTCCAGTGAACTGACTGTTGTGGTGTGATTTGTTCTCGTCTCTAGTAACTGACCTCTGGCCTCCTCTAACCTCTGCTCTAATGCAGACTTCTAAACACACACAAACAGAACATGCGGATATTAGATGACTGAAACGGCAGTAAGATGAAAGGCATGAATAAACACGTGTCCTCTGACCTCTTTCAGCAGTTCCTGTAGGTGTTCATCCTGAGAGTAGTTTGCTTCTAGTCTCCTCTCTAAGGAGGTGGCCTTCTCCTGCAGAACAGCTAATAGACACTCTCGCTCCTCTTCTGTCACTGCAACCTGACCAATCACAGTACGGTATGAAGAGTTGGTACCAAAGTGACCAAGAAAAAGAGTTGCATATAGGTCAATCCATTCACACACACTATATTTATATAACTTAGCATCAGGGCTTAGGAACAGGACATATTTTTGGGTCCATAAAATAGCAATATAACACAAGGGTGTCAAGATGCATTATTTAAACTGTCTTTATCTTGACACTCTGTCTAAAAAGACAAATTGGATATAAAATGGAAAGCAGACAAATGTATTTTGCTTATAGTAGTTTATTCTGATGTAATTTTATAACCTACATGTTTTGATTGGATGCCACTCACACGTGAGCCTGAATAATTGATCACATTCTCAGACAGTAATTTTCACATGCAAATGTGAGTGAATACTTAACATTATCAGTATCAAGGAATTCTTTGTTGAGTCAATCAGACCTTGTTCTTGTGCTGCTCATGCTGTAGCTTTAGCTTATTGTGTTCAGACTGGAGATGCTCCATTGATTTCTCTAGTGCATTTGCATTGCTTTTTGCCTGGAAAGCAAAAGAAACAATAGAATGTGGAAATTATTTATATCATACCATTCAAGGAAAACGTCTCGGTTACGTATGGTAACCCTCGTTCCCTGAGGAGGGAACGGAGACGTCTCGTCGGAGGAGTTTCCAACGAATTGGGATCACGCTAGGGAGACCAATCGACTTCGAGTGAACTAAAACGAGCCAATAAACATTGGCATGCAAGATTTGGATTCCGTGACCCGCCTACCAGTGCGGGTATAAAAGCGGAAGCAAGCGCATACACAAACGTTTTTCGCTGAGGAGCCGAACAGTGTCCAGTCCTCCGCGAAGGTACAGCAAGCATGGCGACGGGACGAGACGTCTCCGTTCCCTCCTCAGGGAACGAGGGTTACCATACGTAACCGAGACGTTCCCTTTCGTTCGGGAACTCCTACGTCTCGTCGGAGGAGTTTCCAATGAATTGGGATCCCTAACAAAACGCCATGGTGCTGACCCCTTCCAGCGCCCAGCTTAGCTCCCGGCATAGCAGTTTCTTACTTGTATGAGGGGAGCTAGCTAGGGAGAATCACACTGCTGTTCCGCAAGACCCGCTCAGTGGATTGGATAACACTGGGAAAGCTGGCCCACCCCGTAGGAGGGAACGCTGCGGAGACCCTGCCTGCCCGAAGGGAGGCACTGGAATACACGTATGTACTAACCCTTAGGATAGTGAAACATACGGCAGTCCTTGAGGTAGTCCCAGCCCGAGGGGTGGGAGTGTACTCAGCAAGGACGACAGAACGGGTCTGTCGAGGGGAAGACATGGAGCTAACCCGGAGGGTAGCTGGAACATGGAAGAAATGGGTCGCCGTAGGGACCACTGTTAATGCCACCCTGTCTAATAACAACTCCTACGAGAGGTAATAGACCTGGCGCCGGGCGATCCGCCTCGCCTGGTGCCGGAGGGGTGATGGAGGAACTCACGAGGTTAACCGTTTGTTGGGGAACCAACGGAGCAAAAAGACGCACGTATCCGGCCTATGGGCGGGAATGGCGTAGCAAGCCGACACAACCTAATTCCTCGCGCTACTGGCCGTAGCGAGTACACGGGAGGAAACAGGTTCAACACGGAGGCTAAAAAACCTAGCGAACGTGTTAGGTGTCGCCCAGCCCGCAGCTCTACAGATGTCTGTTAGCGAGGCGCCTTGCGCCAAAGCCCAGGAGGAGGCAACACTCCTAGTAGAGTGTGCCGTCAACCTGGGTGGGCAAGGCATGTCCTGGGACTCATAAGCCCGGACAATAGCATCCACTAACCAGTGGGCTAACCTCTGCTTGGAGACAGCCTTCCCCTTCTGCTGGCCTCCGTAACAAACAAAGAGCTGATCTGAGGTCCTGAAGCTTTGCGTTCTGTCCACATAAACCCGCAAAGAGCGGACGGGACAGAGAAAAGCTAGGGCTGGGTCTGCCTCCTCCAAGGGCAGCGCTTGCAGGTTCACTACCTGGTCCACGAAAGGAGTGGTAGGAACCTTGGGCACATATCCGAGCCGGGGTCTCAGAATAACATGAGAAAGGCCCGGACCGAACTCTAGGCACGATTCGTCGACCGAAAAAGCCTGCAGATCCCCTACCCTCTTAAAAGAAGCCAAGCCAACAGGAGAGCTGTCTTCATAGACAGGACATTCAACTCCACCGAAGGCAAGGGCTCAAAAGGGGGACTCTGCTCTGAGCACCAGAGATAAGTCCCAAGAGGGTACGGGGTGCAAATTACGAGGAGAATTTAGTCTCCTGGCACCCTTAAGGAATCTGATGACCAGGTCGTGCTTCCCTAATGACTTACCTTCAACTGCATCGTGATGAGCGGCTATTGCGGCAACATACACTTTGAGGGTGGAGGGAGACAGCCTTCGCTCCAACCCATCTTGCAGGAAGGAAAGCACGACTCTGATCGGGCAAGCCCTGAAGCGGCACAGAGCTAAGCGTACTGCTTGCAACTCTAGGCAGTTGATGTGCCAATGCAGTTGAGGCCCCATCCAGAGACCTGAAACTGCATGCCCGTTGTACGTGGCCCCCCATCCGCTGGCAGAGGCATCTGTAAAAACCACAGCATGCCTGGACACCTGGACTAAGGGAACTCCGGCCCGTAGAAACGCAGGGTCCGACCAGGGACTGAAGGTTTGGCGACATTGCGGGGTAATGTTGACCCGGAACGTGCCGCTCTGCCACGCCCATCTCGGGACTCGATCGTTAAGGCAGCGCTGAAGCGGTCTCATATGAAGCAAGCCGAGCGGCATTACTGTGGCTGCGGCTGCCATATGCCCCAGGAGCCTCTGAAACTGTTTCAGTGGAACCGCTGACCTGCCTTGAAAGGACTTGAGGCAGTTGAGCACTGACTGGACGCACTCCTCTGAGAGGCGCGCAGTCTGACCGACCGAGTCCAACTCCATACCGAGATAACTCCATACCGAGATAAGAGATCCTCTCCGTGGGGCAGAGTTTGCTCTTGTCCCAGTTGACCTGAAGACCCAAACGGCTGAGGTGTCGGAGCACCAAATCCCTGTGTTCGCACAACAGATCTCGCGAGTGAGCTATTATGAGCCAGACGTCGAGATAGTTGAGAATGCGAACGCCATGTTCTCTCACGGGAACAATGGCCGCCTCCACGACTTTTGTGAAAACAAGGGGCGACAGGGCCAGGCCGAAGGGTAGGACTTTTTACTGAAATGCTCGACCCTCGAACGCAAACTGAAGAAAGGGTCTGTGTCGAGGAAGAATCGAACATGAAAGTACGCGTCCTTCAGGTCGATCGCTGCAAACCAATCCCGGGGACGGATGCATTGTGCAGGGCCCGATTCAAAACTCGCAGGTCCAGGATTGGTCATAACCCACCGCCTTTCTTGGGTACAATGAAGTAGGGGCTGAGGAACCCAGACTTCATCTCGGCTGGAGGGACCGGCTCGATCTCGTCCTTCGCCAGCAGGACGTCGATCTCTTTCCTCAAGACAGAGGCATCAACACTCCGCACACGAGTGAAGCGGATACCCCTGTACTTGGGAGGCCGGCGAGCAAACTGAATTGCATAGCCGAGCCGAATGGTACGGATGAGCCAGCGGGACGGCCTCGGAAGCGCTAACCAGGCTTCGAGAGACCGCACCAACGAGCCCACCCGAACCACCGGCGCACCCGCGGAGGGGCAGCGAAGTGGAAGGCAGGGACCAGACTCCGGAGGCATTACTGCGGCCGAGAGAGAGGTCTGGGTGTGCAGGGCAACACCTACCTGCTTCCACCGAGGTGCAGACGGCAGGGAAGGCCCGGAGGCGTTCGACTGCTGGCTGTCCCGAGGCGAAGGAAGGAGGGGAAACGAGGAGCGAGGCCTGGGGGCGTATGATTCTGGATAACCAGCGGCGGAACAGAAACGAATTCTCCACCCGGCCCTCCCCGGGGGAAGGAGTGGTGATGGCACGCACTCCCAAGAGCAGAACGTCACATACTCTGGGTAGCTCCTCTCAGGGTTGTTTACCTTTCCTTTGCTGGGGGAAAACAAACTCCGAGCGGGCTGGTTTTGAGGTGCTTCTGCGCCACCAGTGTGGACATCGTCTAACCGAGGGCCAGCGCTGTGACTTATCACGGACAGTCACTAAGCACAGCTCAACCCCGAGTTAGAACTACGCACGTGCAGTGGTAGTGAGAGAGGAATTTTTTTTGCAGATTTAGGCATGTTTGGCTTGCCATATTGGCACCAAAATGCTTCCATACTGCCAAAATTCTTCACACACATCCAGGCACTTTAGAACAGCCCAGGAAAGTGTGGCTTTTAAGTCTGAATCTTCAGCATGAGAACACACCATTATAATAGGAACTCAGCATCATATTCAGAGTATAACAGCCCTCTCTCCGATGTAGCGATCGACATCTGTCCTCCCTGGGGCCCCGAATGAAATGCCTGGTCCCTCATGAGAAGGACCAGAGACCCATCCGAAAGCCTAGACGGCACACGGCACGCTGAGCGGCTGAAGCCTTTACGAGTAAGGGGAGACGAACAATGTGCCGACGTGGTCATGCACACCTGAGAGAACATGAACCACCCACAAACGCAGTCTCAACACACTGATTAGGCATGTGGAACCGTGATCGTGGCCGTCAACCAGGCATGCAAGATAGTGAACGTGGCCATCGCTTTGATGACACACAGCACGCTGGGCGCTCAAGCCTACAGGCAGGCGAACAACGTGCTGACGTGGTCATGCTCTCACAAGAAAGCATAAACCACCCACGAACACAGTCTCAGCATGTTTGCGATGCGCTAGAGGAGTGAGTGGTTCGTGCTCACTAAAACCCTCAGATCACCAATGTTATTTGCCAAAGTAGCCCTCCTCTGTTGCACCAGAAGAGAAACTAGATCGGGAAATAAGCAAAGGGACTCACCTCACAGAGGCACACGAGTCTTGATCTTGACCGCGCATCTTGAGCGCCGTGACAACCCGCGCTGTCAGCCGGCGCTCGATGGCACACGGCACGCTGAGCGGCTCAAGCCTTTACGGGAAAGGGGAGACGAACAACGTGCCGACATGGTCATGCACTCCTGAGAGAACATGAACCACCCACGAACGTAGTCTCACACACTGATTAGGCATGTGAAACCATGAATGTGGCCGTCAAATAAGGACAGGAAACGGCCGCATCCAGAAACACACGAGTGAAACGTCATCCTGAAAAGGAAGCGATCTTCACTCGTGTTGCTCTTTCAGGAAGAAAGTACTCTCTATCGTGCTGAAGCACACAGGGACCCAACGCGGCAACACAGCGGGAAAACTGCAAGCCCGCTGTGCGCACTCAACCGTTTACCAGCTGTGAAAACAGCTTTTGAATTAACAGCATATAGATCCAGCCGGTAGACAGGAAACCGCGCGGTCGCTGAAATGCCATCTCACCAACACAGAGAGATCCCCTCCCGAAACAGCAGACTCGTAGCTCGTAAGAAAAATACAATCTTAAAGCTCATTCACTCAGAGAGGACACAATCGGTCGGCTCTGAAGCTAAAAGCGTTTGTGTATGCGCTTGCTTCCGCTTTTATACCCGCACTGGTAGGCGGGTCGCGGAATGCAAATCTTGCATGCCAATGTTTATTGGCTCGTTTTAGTTCACTCGAAGTCGATTGGTCTCCCTAGCGTGATCCCAATTCGTTGGAAACTCCTCCGACGAGACGTAGGAGTTCCTGAACGAAAGGGACTTGAAAACATTGAAAAACATATTTGTTTCTTAAAACAGACATTGACTGTTTCCTTAGGAGTGTATGGTTACGTCAGGAACAATTTATGCAAGTGAAAGAAAGGGTTTAAATATTTATACAACAGATTATTTAAAAAATATATAAATTTATAAATGTAATAAATGATCAGCTTTTTTTATATTAGTCAAAGATTGTCAAGGATTGTCACGATGCAATTATTGTTTGATATTTATACAAGAGATGTAAACTGTCAACAATAAAATAAAGACCAAACACAAGCAATAGAAGAATTGAAAATAATAAAATATACAAATATTGGAAATAATTTAGTAATTGGTTTTAATAATAACAAGCAGCATTTATCGGTGTTCAAGCAGATAAGGCCTTTAAGGCCGTTAAGCACAAAAGCATCAAAAGACGATAAGTTTTATATAGCATACAATTAACCACTGACATAATAGATGGAAAACAGCATTTACAGCCAATACAGGCAATTTACCATAGGAAATATGTGGTTTTAAAGCTTTTTAACAGTTATAGCGCCACCTATGGTCCGATCTCAATGAAACTTTGCATGCTTTTTCACCATGTTATTACACATAAGCTCATCAATTTTTGATTTATTATTTATGATTTATAGGCTTGAGTGTATTTTGACACGCCCCTTTTCTAATTTACCGTTATAGCAAACCAAAGGGCAAAGTTCAACTTTTTTTCAATAATTATTGATCTAGAGAGTCCAGAGAATTGTACTAAACTGGTTTGGTTCAGATCGGGCGAAAAACCAGGTACTAGTTCGCAAAAGTAGGTTTTTGGTGTAAGACTTAGATTCTAAGTCAAACGGTCTACGAGTTATGCACAATTTAGTACTTTTGGTTGCCAAATTGAGGCCCTACCATCTGGCTGAGTTTCAAGTCTCTAGGCCTTATGGTTTGGGCTGCACGATGTGTTTTAGGGGATTTTTTTTTTTTTCAAATAGCAATTACAATAGGTTTTCAGCACTTCGTGCTTGAACACCTAAAGATTTCTTCTTTAAAGAGTTAGTACATCCAAAAATGAAAATGATCCCATAATTTACTCACCCGCAAGCCATCCTAGGTGTGTATGACTTTCTTCTTTCAGCAAAACACAATTGGAGTTATATTAAAAAATATCCTTCCAAGCTTTATAATGGGAGTGAAAAGAACCTGAGTTGCATCAGGTCAAAGGTCACTCTTCTTCCAGAACTAGACTCGGATGCGGCCGTTACCGGAAGGCAGTGATTATAGAGTTTATAGAGTTATATAAATATGGATATTTCTATTAACGCATCGCTTCAGAAGGCCTTAATTAACCCCCTGGAGCCATATGGATTACTTTTATGATGGATGGATGCACTTTTTGGAGTTCAAAAACTTTTTAATATAACTCTGATTGTGTTTGGCTGAAAGAAGAAATTCATATATGTCTAGGATGGCTCGAGGGTGAGTAAATCATGGGCTACTTTTCAATTTTGGGTGAACTAAACCTCTAAGTACACCATAAGCAATGTGACACTGTTATAAATGCATAAACATAACGTATAAATAAAAGTGAAAGAAATGAAAACAGTTATATGGGAGTGGTGACTATATGCTCCCAAAAGTAACCTTCTTGGCTTCTGAGTGTCATCTGTGTTGATGAAGAGCTGAAAGTTGTCAAGTGCCCACCTTCTGGAAATCCTGTGAGACCTGCTGGATGAGCTGCTGTAACTCCTGCTCTCTCCTCTCCAGATCCACAACCCTCCTCTCAGCCTCCGCTCTCTCACTCAACAACTCATCCCTGAGAGACAGCCAGACAAAATTATAAAAACTGAAATAATTAAGCAAACTCCACAGATGTACAGAATAATCTGACTGCAATCGCATTTTCAGAAGGAAGCCTTGAAAGTGTTTTTTTGTTTGATGAATATTTCAACACTCTTTGAAACATTTCATCCTGTTCCAAATATTTTGAAGTAGGAATGAATCATTTTTTTTTTAATCAAGATTTAAAATCTTATGAAAATTTGTGGTTTTGCACACCCTTAATTTTAAGTCTGAAGAACATTGGCTATGTTTACATGCACAACTTTTGTTTTCAATCGGACTGAATTAATTCTGATTTATGAGTCTGAATGAAGCGTTTACATGAATGCTAAACGTGTGATCGGGTTGATGTGCACGTTTATATGTCACAAGCTTCAAATCAGATTCGATTTTTTGACACACTGCACGAATAGATAGTTTCCTGCTGTTTGTGCATAATAACCATTCTTATACATCGGTTCTTTATTTGTTTTAAACAGCAGATTTCCTGCTCCACTTCACAGACGCTGAGTGAAAGGATTTTGTATGACTCATTTGTACGACACTTTATTCAACAGGAAGAACAGCTCGTTCCGCGCGTCATAGCTCAATCGGATCAATTAAGGCGTTTACATGAAGGCTTCTCAGTCCGATCGAGCCTTCAATCCGATTACTAACGGATTATTGGTTGCATGTGAACGTAACCATTGATCTTTGATAAAATGAAGTCAAACCTTATTTTACATTCTTACAATTTGGAAGTCAAGTTCTCCTGTGCTTCCTCACACACCTTTGAGTCTGTAGCTGTGAGTTGATCCTGCACATCTCCTCGTGTTCCTCTACCACCTCGTACAGCTTGTCTTCGGTTTGACTCAGGCTCAATCTCGCTGAGTTCAGCTCCTCTCCTCTCATTCTCAGCTCTTTCTCCCGATGACTCAGCTGTTCCTCTCGCTTCAGCAGCTGCAGAAGAAATGCCCACTAACGAATTTGTTCTTGTTGTCTATTGCAAAGAATATGAGCTACTGTACTCTTGAGTTTTCTGACACGGCTTGGTGTTAGATTAAATATTCCTTTAACTTGAATGTGCATCAGTGTAAAAATTATCGTTGAATGCAGAAATGTAGGAAGGTGATGTGTATAATTTTTCGAACTATGTTTTTTGCTATATACAACTAATAAAAGAACCTGAAGGTTGACTGTGCTGACCATATGTTTGACTTTAGCCAGTTCCTGCTGCTGAAAGCCCTCCAGCTCATCCAGATCATCTCTCTTCTGGAACAGACTTAAACTCTGCTCGGTCATCTCATCTAACCGAGCGGTCAGTGACAACTTCTCCTGTTTGAGAGAAAGAGGACAAAGCAATTATGAATTATTAGGATATTAGATGTGACTAACAAAACACTAATTAGAGCGACTTTATCCAATACGTCACAAAGCATCTTAACCTGCTCTAGTGAAGCCAGCTTTTCCATCCACTCCTGGTCCTTCTTCTCTAACGCTAAGGCCATTCCTTCAGCCATCTTGGCTCTGTTAGACTGAAAAGCTTCGTTCTGGTCCTGAAGTTTGCGCATGGATGCTGGATGAAAACAAAAACAAGTTAAAAAAAGCTTACATTTTCCAAAATCCTTCTTAGATAAATAATCCAGATTATTGTCAACATAATGCCTATGGGCCGCATCTGTGGCGAACAGTCAGTTTCCACAGACAATTTTTACAGTTAATACACTTATAATGGAAGCTTAGCAGAAAAGAGGTCTTTAGGGTTTAAAAGCAGAAATTTGTAGCTCGAATTTTTGTTAAAGCACATAAATTAGTTATTCAGCAATGAAAATGTTTGAAAGTAATTCGGGAATATTCCTGTGACTCTAAAAACAGCTTTAAAGAGACATAACATTATAACTCAGTGGTTAGGTGTTATCACTTATGGTAATGTTAGACATGGGTAAAGTAAATGTGATACATATCAATACATAATGTATTCATTTTGTTACCTTTGTTAAAATTGCATTAAATGTTATTAGAGACAAAAATACACACTTTCATTAAATGAAATGAAAAGAACAACAACATTGCTTAATTTCCAGACGTCCTTGGTAGTAAAGCTGTAAAACACATTGTTTGTACATGCATTTATTTCTATTCAATTGTTTTATTCAATTTATTAAATTCAGTGCATTTAACCTCTTAATTTGGGTTTATAAATGAGATCTGTGGTTTCAGATCATAACGTTTCGGAGTGAAATAACATCTAATATTACCTTGTTATAGGCACAATCTACAATTGCTGAGAAAAAAAAATCATATCATAAAAAGTGGCAAAGGACTTTTCTCAATAGATTTCACCTTTAAAACTCAGATGCCATGAGCTGAAAGACATATTTCCTAGGCACTGAAAACTCCCAAAGCAAGAGGTTTCAGGTTAAAGTCAAGCTCGACCAACAGCATTTGTGCCATACTATTGATTCATTTACCAAAAAGAATCATTGACCAATCCCTGAGCTTTTTTAAGCAAAGAAAAAAAAAACACTGAGAGAATTAATTGCATGATTACAGTAACAAATGATATTATATTAATACATTATTGTTAGTTTATTAATTTGTTTTTATTATTATTATTTATGACTAGCGTGATAGAATCACTTACTGACCTTATCTTTGTAAAGTTACAATACATCAGATGTTAATCTACCCAAATAAGTATTCACTTAACCTCGCAAATTGTTTTTTTTTTTTTGAGAATCATTTTTGATTCTTTCACACAGAACGCATTTTTCCATTCCACTGCACTCCTTTTCCATTGTTTTTCTATGCAAACATGCGCTAGATGGATGTGTTTGACTGCGTTCACACCTTGCATCTTTTGCAGCGTCTCACGCATGACTAAAAAAAGCAGTCTAAAAAAGTTCAAAGAAGTGCAACTTTTAAAAAAAACACATCTCTAGAGTTGTCTTGAGTTTTCTCAGTTACCCTGCCATGCGTCTCATGTTTTTTACAGCAAAAACATGCTCTTTGTGAACTGGCCCTTAGTCACATGTCAGCTTATTTACTGTAACCTTATTTACTGTAATTTATTTATTTATTTATATACATTTTAAAAAATCCTTTCAAAATCACATTTTAAGGTCTGGGGTCTCTGGGGAGGTTTTTCTTTTTCCACACTATCATACAACCTGATATCATTCCAATTTATTTTATTGTTTGTAGAGCTAGCAAGTGTCAACCTTAAGTCGCATGCCATTTAGATGAAGGGATTAAAGAATGCGGTTAAGATACGGTTAAAAGATGCCTGTGTCTCATATGACCTTGTTATTTGTACACACTGTGACTATACAAATCACAACATACAAATAGGAAAATGTTGACGCTATTTTGTCACTTATTGGGAGCAGTATGCTAGCTGGAGCCATTTACTTCCAGTCTTTGTGCTAAGCTAGGCTAGCGGTGGGTGCGTCAGACAGAGTTACAGAATGCACAGAGATGAAAAGGGTATGTATGGACTTATCTAACTCTGGGGGATACGGTGAATAAGCTAAAGTCGGCGTGTTCCTCTAAGGTAGAAATAATTTTCTGTGGTAGTGTTCATGATTGCAAATGCTGTTGATAGAGCTTAGAACTTAATAGAACCCAGACCAAGAGGTTTGTGATAAAACAATTGATATAAAACAAGTGAATAAACCATTTAACGGTCTTCTTTTTCATTTTTTTGGGGGGTTTCTGATCAAGAACCAACCTTACTTGTCTATAAGTTGATCATATATAGCCAGAATGCATGTTCGTGTAAAAGCATCGGACAAACAAATGGGAAAGGAGTAGAGGAGAGAAAGCCAAAAGAAGGAAGAGGTGAAAATGGGAGGAAAAGAACGGTACGTACAATCCTGATACTTCTCTAATGCAATCTCAAGCTTCTCCTTGGTCTTCTGCATTAGCCGAAGCTGCTCAGCGTAGTCTAGGGTTGGGGAATGGGATACCGACACACACAAACACACGACCGGAGGGAGGCAGAGGAGGATGAGGGGAGGGGGGGGGGGGGGGACAAAAACAGGGACGAGAAAACAAAGGGATAAACATGATTGAGAAGATAAACAAATGGAGGGAAAAACAGAATGATTTTCTGAGATGAGAAAACCAAACTGACTGTGAGGCTGTGCAATGACAGCTACCTTTCACTGCTGAACCTTTGACCTTTAAACTAATACATCATCCCTGAACAGGTCAATAATGCAATCATCTTATCTAGCACAGCTCATTTAGGGTTAAAGGAGTTTCTAGATCAGGCTATGTGTAACTGCATACCATGGCAGGCTGATAGCGAGAGCCAGGTATCTATTATTCATGCTGATTTTTCCAGTCATTTGCATTCATTGACTGGTTTGCTCTGCGATGAATGTGGAAAATCTGTCAAATTCTATGTGCTTTAAACAGTTCCGTTGTGGCAAAAATAAATGGTTAAAAAGTGGTATAAAAGGTTTAAAGGTATCCGAATACAGACTGAAATAGATAAGACCATGTAAGAGTTGCAGGTGAGAAGGGTGTAAAAATAACAGCCTGCAACTTAGATTTTGTCGTATTTTTTCCCCTCTTTCAGTCTCTTTCTCCTGTTGTGTTCACATGATTTTCACTGTATTGTGTTGACGATACCTGAGAGTTTAGCCTCCAGCTTTCGTATCTGATCGTTTCTGCGCTGAATCTGAGAAGAGGCATCATCTCTGGAGCTGCTGCCATCAGACGCCTGAAAGCGAAAGATATAGATGAAGAGACATTTATCATCCTAATAGCACCATAGAAATAGACTAGGAATGCATCAATATTAAAGTAGTAATACTGTGAATATAAAACCTGTAGCTGTAGTTTGCCTTTTTTTTTGCCAAATAATTGTAAATATTTCCTCCTAATTGGTGGTTTAATTGAATTTGTATCAGCCTTTCACTACTGTATATCATATCATATGTAGCATAGTAAAAAACTAAATAATTTATAATAATAAATGTCTAATATTAAAACTCTATAGTCTTGTGTGTAAAAAAATTAAAAAAATAAAAAATCAACACTTTTAAAATGCAAGTGAATGTAAGCAGCGAAATCAATAAATAATTAAAAACAGTTTAAATAATATATATTTATCAAAGTTTTAAAAAATGTGTATATGTATTTATATAATTATAAATATATATATATACACACACACTTTTTTAAACATTGACAAATATATATAATTTAAACCATTTTAAACTATATATACTGTACTGTATACTTATTTGTACTGTGTGCATATATATATATATATATATATATATATATGGTAAGAAAAAATTATATTTATTTTGAGATTACATTTAGCAGTGAAAATGAGCATGAACAATTAAATATAAAAATTAGACAATTAAGAAATTGAAAAAAAAACAATATAATTGCACATCCAACATAAGAACTATATAATTGAAAAAGGAGAAACCCTTAAACAGCACACATGCAGAATCATTTAGGCGTTTACAATAATAATTAAAACATCTGCATTGTCCTTGGGGTCCAAACCCATCAGTTTCTCTCAATAAAACACCTATAAGGGTGGCTTTGATTTCGACTCATTCTCCATCAAGCCTGAAGGCTGCAGCTTTAATTATTTAGGGGCGAAAGACAAGCTGATCCTAACCCTGAGTGTGTTGCCATTAATTGCTAGAGGACAACAGTGTCAGGTTACACTGATTTGTCAAAGCATGTGATATTATTTAGCACTTTCTATAACATCACTGGTTTCCCAAGCAGCATAGCACAGCCCTCTAGTAATAACCTTTAGACACACTAGAAGGTTCCTCATGTAGAGCAGTGTATAAACACCACTAGAACAGTCATATGACTTTCTCTAGAATGGACAGTGTGGATAAGCCAGTTATTTGAAACAGGGATAACTATCATGCTGTTTTACTAGGGCCAATCTGCTTTTGCATTAGGAAATATTTAGGTATTTACTATGCACCAATCAAAATGTGTCAGCTGGTACTTTGATAGACTTGGAAGTACACTTGAAAGGTTTTGGTTTCACAATGATATGTTTAAGAAAAAAATGATTTACCGCCATTCAGACAAGCCTAAGAGAAACATACTATAGCATTAGGTTAATGCATAATTATTTCTATGTAAGAATAGAGAATATACCCTTCATAAGTTTTGGGTCAATAAGATTTTTTGGTTACACTTTATTGTAAGGTGTCATTGTTACTGTGTAATTATATATAGTACGTATATAATATGAATATATAAATATTATAATAATTAAGTATTGAGCAATATTAATTCAAAACGTACTTAATATGGGGTTAGGTTAGTATTAGAGTTAATTGCATGTAATTATGCACAATTTACTGTTATTGCTATGGTAAGGACATGTAACATACGTAACAAGTACACTGTAAAATAAAGTGTTACCTTTTTTTATTATAAATAAATACTTTCATTCAACAAGGATGCATTCAATTGATCAAAAATGACAATGAAACAATGTTACAAAAGGTTTCTATTTCAAATAAATGCTGTTGTTTTGAACTTACTATTCATGAAAGTATCCTTAAGAAAGTATCACAGTCTTCACAATAAAAATAAGCAGCACAACTGTTTTAAACTTTGATAATAAGAAGAAATCAGCATATTAGAATGATTTCTGAAGGATCATGTGACATTGAAGACTGGAGTAATGATGCTGAAAATTCAGCTTTGCCATCACAGGGATAAATACAATTTTAAAATATATTAAAATAGATAATTGTTATTTTAAAATTTTAATAATATTTCACAATATAACTACTTTTACTGTATTTATTAATGTAGTTTGGTGAGCATAAGAGACTTTTTTCAAAAAAATAAGTAATAGGCCTATATTTTTATATATATATATATATATATATTTTTTTTTTTTTTTTTGCAACAGACCAAACAACTTAATTGGTCTAAACACTACAAAGGTTTATAATTGTATTGTATGATGAAGATATGAGATCAAAAAAAGGAGAGCAAAAAAGAGAACTCACAAAGTCATCCCCTGAATCAGCGCCCACAGAAGTGATGGACTCTTTGCTCATGGAGCGAGGGATGCGGCCAGAACGAGGGGCAGCGGCGCCTTCCTCTGCCAGCTTCTTCTTCAACTTTGCAAACATCTCCGTAGTGTAGATGTACACGGCCTATAGCCGTGTGTGTGAAGCAATGTTCTGAATGGCTCTCTCGAGACGCTTTAGGGTGTTCGTAATGCAGAACGGGTTATATCCACGGCATACGCAGATCTCATCCTGGGGTTACTCTCTGCTGCCTTGACTCTGTGGAGACAATCACAACACTAGAATTACATTAGCAGAAGAAATTCACTACACTGATACAATCAAATAAGGATTTTAAACAGCAGATACTTTTCAGAATAAAATTAGTGAATTGTTTAGTATACAACACTGTCTAGTAACTTTTACATCTGTGTCTGTGTATTATGATGATGCTACACCTGTTTATCTAGTTAGTGACATATCAAAATAGTACAACACTTATATTGATACTAGCCTTACGAATTATTTAAAGCAGATGCATTGTTTTCAAATATCAATAAATAAAACCAAATTTTGATAAGGTTCAATGTTTTAGAATAGACTACATGAGCAAAAAGACTCAATGTTGAAATTGCTTGATATGCTACATTGTAGTAAGCTAACCAGTGTCAGGTTTAATAATGACACGTACGATTGATGTCAAAACCATTCATCCATCACATGCTGACAGTGCATGACAACATCGAAACAAAACTGTCAAATTAAAAACGCAAAGCGGAGAAATAAGATATCAATAGTAAACAGAGCTAGCTTATGTTAGCTCTCGTGCATATTCCTTACTAAACCAACAAAGCATACAAGCGTGAACCTACCGTAAAACCTCCATAAACTCTACAACAACCAATGTTTATTGTGACGGAAATGAAAGTTTAACGCAAATATATATTTTTTTCCAGGCGTTACATCTGTGTGATGTTTATGTCGGGGCTAGCAACTGGCTAACTAACTTCACCACGTAATCTCCAGTCACCAGAACTATGATGACGTTCCAGGAACAACTTGGCGATTTTGCCCCGCGCTGATTGGACGACCATAGGTCAGAGGCGTGGCTACATGTTCGCGTGATTTTATGTCAAACATGAAAGCTGTCAGATGTAGCATTGCTAAATCAGACGCATAATATTATTTAAACTATTTAGATATATATTTAGATGATTATATCAAATATTAAAATAATAATGATTGATTGCACAATTTTACTTAAAATCACTCTGATGTTCGGCGGAACAATGAAAGATTGCCTATTTTTTCTTTAGTTGACATTTTATTTTTGTTAAATGCATAATTTCATTTTTTCACAAAATTCCCAATGATGACCTCTGCTGTAAGTCGCTTTGTTATGGTATAAATTAATCTAATATATAAATCTGAAGATGAGAGTTATATGACTGAGGGGAATTATCAAAAACTCACCTGTAATATATAATGTCTGGAAAGACCATATTAACAGGTGACTTTTTAAAATCTAAACACTGATAACAAACCAAAAGATAAACAGAATAAGAAATGATTTATACATGTATTTATTTATAAAGAAGACATTCAATATCTCTGAGGGCTGAAGTTTTTTTTTTTTTTTTTGACAGATTGCAGTTGGTCGTGTCTTTTAAGATGATTCTCATGTGGGTTGTGTAATCATGAGGACTGTTTTGGCCCTCATATATAACTTGTTGGCCCATGCCTGTACACATGAGTATTCCGAGAAATATCACTGTCCTTCATGTGTTTCTGTTAACATTGTGCATATTTTACAATGCCATTTGGGGCTATTTTTTTTTATTTTTATTATAATGATCACAACCTGTCCCAATAAAAGAGTACCTTTTATTTCTAAATATTTTAAAAACAAAAAAGTTGTTTCAATTAAGGATTAAAGGATTGTAGGCCTATTGTGTCCCAGTCAATTCCCAATATTGACTTGTATATTCAATTTCAATAGGCTAGCCGTGTTTTATTAATGATCTAAAATCTAATGGAAAAAAAGTATCAATATAAACCTAAAAATCTAAATAGGTGGCCTAAAAACACATTAAATGACAATATTTACATATCTAGAAATAGCCTCCCACCTTCACCCCATACCCCTCCACTCACATTTTAGTTTTGTAGTGTCCCTTTTTTCCTTATAGAAGATTAATGTCAAAAGCAATGGTTACCTCAGAGACATTTGCACTGGCCGACTCCCAAAGAAAGTCAGTTGTATTATAAAGGATCCCACTCACCCTGGACAACCTGTTCTGACAGACAGCAGCACTAGCTGCCAGATATGTGTGGATGTGCCACGGCCTGAGAGACAGCAGGTGAATGTGTGTGTAATGTGTGTGTCTGACCTCAGTGTGTTTCCCTACTGCCCACCACAGTGACCATCAGTAATGTGTGTGTCTATATATGTTTATAAACACTGTGGTATCAACTGTTCACACATGTTCTAATTTGTTACACTGTTTATTTAAATGTAAGTTATGTTATATATAATATTTTATTATTTTGATGTTTTCATTATTATTATATGTATTTCAAGCTTTGGCAATATTGTTTTATTTACAGTCAGGCCAATAAAGCAATTTTGAATATGTATCTCTACATATATTGTCATATTTATAGTATATAGCATATATCTATACTATATATTATTACAGCAATACCTCACTGTCTTATATTTAGGCTTTTTTATATTTTTGCCAATCCTTGTGAGCTGCTAAGCGTTGTTTTAATGACAACGACAATAAAGATATTCTATTCTATTCTATTCTGTCTCCACCTGTACAATGTCACAGCTCACTGCCAGAGCCCCAGGTGTTCGTCCACACATGCATGAGATGTCCATATGGATGTTGGCCTTGACCTTGATGAGGTCTCAAAACAGGAGGGATGTGGGTGAGGCGTAAATGAGTCTCTGTTTTAAAACTCTGTTTAGAACACTGGCATTGCAATCCAGTAGAACAACAGCCTTTCTCTATCTTGCTGGTATGGATGGCTCAGGCTCAGGATAGTGTCACATGCACCACAGAGTTGTCAGAGTTGTTCCTCATTCTTCTGCACAACCAGAAGATGGTGCTGATGAAGATAATAACCTGACAGTGCTCGGCAACTGAAATCAACCCAGAGCACTAAATACCACCACATAAATAAATAAATAAATAAATAAATAAATAAATGTAAAGAACATAATGAAATTACTAACTAGGTTCAGTGTGGTGTATAGACAACCATAATGGCAATAATCCATGAATTGAATTGCTCAAGCGCACGCAGAATGAAGTAGACTTGCTTGATAATGTTGTTTTGAAAGTCCCTAAATATTTTGGAACGTGTTTTACTGTTTTTTTTTCTCCACGGCTGATTCAACAATAGGCAGTAAAATTAAAATATTGTAATGATCGCCTGACTGCACGAACCAGCCAGCGAGGTTTCGATGCGTCTGATTGGAACCAATCCGACGCTTCACCGTATATCAAGCGGTGAGAAAAACAATACATCACACTTCAGCGGTTATCTCATCCTGCATTCTGATTGGTCAATGCGTGTGCCACTCTATTTCGCTTCGCTTCTGCTACAGGCCGGTGCGTATCAAACACCTTGCAGTCGGTTCAGAGCCATTGACAAAAAAGGGGGTCTCTCTCGGATATGGTGGAGTAGGCTACATCGGGGCGGCTTGGAAACCACCTGGTTTGGAATAACCCGATGGAAATTGGAGGACGGGGGCATTGCGAAGTCCGTCTCGAGGAGGTTTTCATGGAGCGTTGAGATTATGAGGTGGCTTGCCTTAATGATGTTTACATCTCCGGCTTTCCCATTCATCGTGTTTATGTGCATGGGGTTATCCGAGGCGGTTCATTCCTACGATGCGCTGCCGTTACTAAGGAAATCTCGTGCAATCGCAGAAGAGCATCCAGATACGAGCGCGAACGAGTTTCCAGGGTACCGGCTCGGTATTGTCGCATTGACACCAGCGCCCACGATCGCGTCCGCCAGAAAACCGATAAATGTCGCCGCACCAGCAGCCACCATTAAACCACCAACAACGGACCCCACCTCCACCACCCCGTCCCTGTCTAATCCCAGCTACATGGCCGCGTTCGCGCGGAGGAAGCTCAGCTCTGTTGAAACGCAGATGAAAGAAACGCAGATCTCTGATAATAAAGCAGACAGATCAGGCATCGTGCCCGATTTTAGCACAACCTCTGACAATTCTCAAGGTGAGTTCAAATGGATAGCGAAGGAACTGAATACCAACATTTAGAAATCACATTTATGACAACAGAAATGCTATTAAGATGAGAATATATTCTTATTAAGTATGCCATTTATTAGATAGGTCTATATCTAATCAGTGCGAACATCAGGCCTTTGCTGCTTTATAATCCTGTACTGTAACCCATCATCATTCCTGCAGTCCGCCTCTCAGAAATCACTTCATTAGCAGTCATAGCCATGCAACATGATATATTGATGAGGCTATCGATAGCATGCTCACCTCACTCTACTACTATCTATCTATCTATCTATCTATCTATCTATCTATCTATCTATCTATCTATCTGTCTATCTGTCTATCTGTCTGTCTGTCTGTCTGTCTGTCTGTCTGTCTGTCTGTCTATCTATCTGTTTGTCTCTGTCTGTCTGTCTATCTATCTATCTATCTATCTATCTATCTATCTATCTATCTATCTATCTATCTATCTATCTATCTATCATAATGTCCAAATCTATCATTTTTACCTTTATTTTGTTTACATATCATTATTATGTAACAGGCTCTTATGATGTCTAACTGACCTATCCATTGATATAATATGGCTAATCATATTATAATGTGCCATACAGGCTCTGTATTGATTGAACTGCGGGTATTTGTCCTAACTAGCAGTCTGACTGTCCTGACTTTAACCCTTCAGTATGAAGCGATTCAGGAGCTGTGGGCTGTATCAGTTAGAGGACTTCAGCTAGTATTTCCAGGTCTGGGATTGTTAACATTTGTATTAGAATGGTATTTGTTTAATGTGTTGCCAGTAGCTGTTAAGAAAGAAGGACTGCAGATTATCCATTGTGTGTATGGGTAAAATAACCAGGTCACACTGTTAATGAGACTGAGGTCTACATCAATCTTGGATTTACATAGTCGTTTGGGTGTACCAGTTGTTCATATGGAATTATCTTTAGACATGGCCTACTTTTCCATAATAATGCTAAATCCCCAAGACAACCACCAGCGCACTGATAAGGGTCATTGACCCCAGTGATTTTACACTGCATTGGCTTAGATGTTTGTAGACATTTAGAAACCTTTACTCACTTCCAAAAGAACAACAGGGGGGACAAAGAAGAGCAGCTGGATCACAGAGGGGTGTTTCTCCATAAGGATATTTTGGCTAAATTTGCTTTCTTGCACTAATCTTCCACCACATTCCCAAACAAAATGCAAGAAATGATACCGAACCGAACCGAAAAAAAAAAAAAAAAGAATTTATTTCCAGATGAGGTAAAGCAGGCAAACAGATGTTTAACCCTTCTCTGGCTTGTCATTGTGATTAGACATTCCACAGCTATTGTTCCTTATGGTGAGATTATAATCGGGAGACAATGTCCACAAAAGCACAGACTGTCTAAGCCTGCCGTTATTAGGACACAGGAAGTGCTAGGGAAGCCCGTCACATAACAGAACCTCTGCAGGGCCAGAGAGAGTGGGCTAATTGAGAGTGACAACTTGCATCTTGTAAAGGTATCCAAAAACGGTTGAGGTTGGGCAAATTTAGAATTTACAGAATTTAGAATTTTCTCAGTCGCTTTGGTGCATTTCTCACATCACTATTTACATTTGCACAACAGTTAGTTCAACCTCCACAACATTTATTCATTTTTGCACATCATAGTAGCAGTTTATCCTTCCAGCAAATTGCTAATGCTTTTGGACATGCATCAATTGCTTTCATACAACTCTCTGCTGTTTTATAACATTATCATTTGCTTATGTCATGTCAGTCAAAATTAACTTGTGAATGCTAAATAGTCATTCCATATAAAACGAATAGTCCTCATTTCATTGCTTGAGTCATCACAAATAAAAATGTTGAACTAGTAGTTAAAATCTGTCAAGCAAATTTGACAAAAAATTGTAGATTTTTTTTTCTCCATGAAAATGTCTCCTAAATTGAACAATTTCTCTCAGGGACGTCTGGATGTGCATGAATGCTTTTACAGTATGTATGTTGTATGTTCAGTTCCAATATGCACTGTAATTTTGTTTACAGTTGTGCACAGCTCTACCCAAAGGGAGTTTATGTTTGTTGTAAGTAAGGGTGTATTTTTTTCTTTTGCACAATGCTGTGAACAAATTAGAATTGCAAAGAGCATATGCAGTAAAAATGTGAAACATACATATTCAGTGTCTTGTACTCAGTTACCTCACTAAATACAGTAATGTGTAACTTTACTGTAGTTTTAAAATGGCTGTGCAAATAGTATAGTGCTGTCTTGAGCATTTTCAGGTAGTGTCACAAAGATCTGACTTTTTTGCATTGGAGAACATTTACAGAGTAAACTGTCATAATGAAAACACGACAAAGCCATCTTGTTCATAAACAATGGTGTCAGGACTTTTCATCTTGATGACACTGACACTTTCATTGACATGAATACTTGCTTTTGAGGAATGAGCTATCCATTTTGAGCAAGTGACACGCTTTTGCAGGTTATCAACTAGGTTTTGTAAACTAATTGTTTTGAGAACTGCATTAACTGCTGTGCAGATGTAAATATTGATTTGAGAAATGCACCAAACCGACTGAGAAAAACTGCATGTTATCATACACAAAACAAGACTAACTACAACAAGATGCAATTTCTTTTCATTTTATTCCATTTTAATTGAAAAGGCTTTTCTTCTTAAAACAAAAGGTGATTCACTTCTAAATGTTGCGCAACCCTACAAAATACATCTGTTCGTTTTACTAATCCAGATACAATTTCAGAAGTCAGAGCTTTCCTCTTATGCATAGGACTTTAGCTAGAGGGGCATCTGAAATATTCTAATGGAAACAGATAAATCCTTTATGATGAGTATGATTTTGGAGGTGAGCTGGTTTGACCTACATGCTAGCAGCTGTGCATTAGATGGCCCAGTGAACTCTCTTTAACCCCTACATTTGATTCAAGTCTGTGTGCCGGAGTGGGATGAGTGCCATTTCCACTGGAACTAATGGACAGAAGAATATGTTTGTCCTGACTCTTTCAGCCCGACACCTTTGTCATGTGTTCGTTCTTTTGTTGTCTGACACCCAGTGTACGTCTTGTCTTTTAGCTTCATATAACATCGAACAACCCCTAATATACGATTAGTTATTTACTTGATGGTTAATTTTTATGTCACATCTGGTCAATGAAGCCACATGGCATTTACCTCACATCAAAGGTTCATCCTCTCAGTTGGTTCAGTTGTAATCGCACTGTCATATTTAATAATTTCATGATTTTATCGTAAAGCGATGAGTCTGGTCGGCAGCCTCATTTACATGGATGTATGCATATATGTCAGACTGGGATCTGTAAGCTTCTTATCCGCACCCTCCACAGCCCCCCTTAGGAGCAGAAGGTATTTACGTACACACTCCACAGCTCCGTGTGTTAGAAGGTGTGTCGGTGCATACCAATTATGCTTTTCCCTTTCGGCAGGTGCCCCTCTAGGTGACCTACTGCAGTAAATCTGCTAAAATGGGATCTTGGGGATGAAGGCATGAGAGATTCTCAGAAAGACGTCTGGTTTCTTAAATGGAGTTCATTGATCTGATTCTGAATCTTCAGTCATATTAAACTGCACGATGAACCTGCCGTTTGTTAATGTTATTGGTAACATTACATTGACTATGTTCTTAATAGATGTGTGAGTGCATTGATTATTGCGTGTACACAACTGTTCAGAAGTCTTGGGACAGTGAGATTCTTTAAATGCTTTTGAAAGGAGTCTTGAATACTCACCAAGGGTGCATTTAGTTGGTCAAAATAGAGTAAAAACGGTTATATTGTGGAATATCTTTAATTTATAATTTATTCGTGTGATGGCAAAACTGAATATTCAGCATCATGATCCTTCAGAAATCATTCTTAAAAATTTGTATTTGGTGCTGATTTGGAAACATTTATTATTATTATCAATGTTAAAAACAGTAATGCTGCCTAATATTTTTGTGGAAATATAAAGTTCAAAAGAACATCATTTATTTATAATAGAATTTTCTTTTGTTCAATTTCATGCATCCATGCTGATTTAATTTCTTAAAAAAAAAAAAAAAAAAAAAAACTTTACTATCACATGTAAAAAAATAAATTCAGTCATTATTTACTGAAGAAAGAAAAGCAATACGAGTTTGGAACAACATTAGGGTTTTGTGTCATTTTAATCCATGTTCATGAGTGAACAAATTGCTCTTTTTAAAAAAAAAAAATCTTTTTAATTAATCATTTGATTAGCTCATCAATCAAACTAATCTAATTCTTGAGTTCAAGACCCTCTTTCACATATAAATATACATATACAATACAATTTACCATTAAGAGATCATGTGAGATTGAGAACAGAATTTACCCGTATGAGAAGATGTAGCCTAACATTACCAGTAAATTACCGTAATGATGCTGTGTGTGAACAAAGAATGAAGATTACCGGTATGAGCGTGTATGAAGTCAGAACACTGATGTGAGAAGTCTGCTTTGTGCCAATCTTAAAGTTCTTATGGAGATGACATGATAGCTCCGTTGCTTTTTAATAGTTTTTATGTAAATATGCGCTAAATGGGTCTGTTTGACCATCTTGTAGCTTTTTCTATGGGCAGTTGTGGCCTGATGGTTAGAGAGCAAGACTGGTAAACCGAAGGTTGTGGGTTCTATTCTCAATACGGCAGGAAATGGCCTGAGGTGCCCTTGAGCAAGGCACGTAACCCCCAATCACTCCCCAGGTGTCACAGCAAAAATGTCTGCCCACTGCTCCGGTGTGTGTGTCTGCGGTTTGCAGTGTGTGTTCAATACTCACTCCAAATGTGTGAGGACTAACTTACACGCTTGAGACCCAGCATATAACAAGTACTTACTTTTTTAAGTACAATCAACACTGATGTTTAAGTCATTTCAACTTAAATTACATTAAACTGACTTAAATAATTTAACCTTGTTTAACTTAAAAAAATTGAAAATTGCTCAACTTATTTTGAAGGGGTAAAGCAATGTAAATAAGTATGTTGTCATAACTTATTGATCATATCATTTTTTACAGTGTAAAGTCATTCTGGTAATTTTACGGCGATTTACTGGGATACCTGTGAATGGGGCTTATGATCCGGCTAATGATTCAGAAGATCGGGGAGTTGCACGGACACCTTTTGTGATGTTCTTGTGCTGTTTTTGCTTCATTTTTGAAGCTTGAAGCCTTTGTACCCATAAGAACTCATTGCATGTAAATGTTGGATAAGTAAAATTCTCCTTTTGTGTTCCATGGAAGAAATCAGCATTTGGAACAACATGACTGGGAATAAATTATGACAGAATTCATTTTTTTGAATGAACTGTTCCTTTAACACCTCGCCTGGCTTTGATTTCTGTCCCCTGAACTAAATGACCACCAAAGGGAATAGGCCGTTCCCTCTAAGGGATAAGAGGTTGCTTCGGGTACATGTAGATGAACAGAGGCTGATGAATAAAAACATGTATTACATGAAAGATGGATTCAAATGTGCTCTTTCAAATTTACATTTTTATAAATGCAGCCCACTTTGGTTTTTGAGATCAAACACATTTGATCATTAGCAAACAGAATCGGTGTCCTAGCAAGTTAGCACATACTCAAGACAGAGCTGTGGTGTTCATGAAGTTTAAACCAAGCCGTAGTTTTAACTATCTCTAGTTGTGTTAAGAAAATAAATAATAGAAAAAGAAAATCTACATCCAACTATATTCAATTATAAGCCTATTCGAAGTTGGCCTTGACGTCAAGGTGTTGCTTGTTAACTAAAAAATGCTGGGACAAATAGTTTCCAGCCTAAATTTAGATCAATATTTAAATATTACAGCAACACTTCTGGAAAATTCTCTTCGATTTAATTGCAGTTGGTATAGATTTGTAATTACACAAGCTTCATTTGTTCCCTTGAGCTGGAATTTGCTGGCATGTTGAAATATAATGTCACTGATTTGCCTTTAGAGGTTGTGTTCTCCCTCTGTGGTTTAACAGCCTCTCCTGCATACTAAAGATCAGATACTGCTCTCTCTCAGTCTAATATCAACTTAATGAAGTATCAAAGAATCTGGCTGGAGGGAGTCATTCTTAATAGCTGGTAGAGATCGGCAAGATGGAGTAGAGTGATGCGTAGCAGACTTGAACTTGAAAGAGAAATTTACTACCGAGCAGGAGTGCTGCATTAACAGGGCTTTATGTTTGAACGCTCTACGGGTGACAATTTATCATGGTTTCTTCTTTAGTTGCAGTTTTGTGTACCCTAAGGGGGCACTTGAAAAGATTTTGCTTTGTTAAACCTACACTGCAAAAAATAGTAACTTGCAGTTGTTATCATATGGAGCTACTTCCACCTGATCTAACCCTTGTATCTATTCATTTATTTTTTGGCTGTTGTAACCTGATATATTTAGGTTCATTCAGTGATATTAAAAATATTTTTGACTTATTAAAGTTAGATTAGGTTAGACCACATTAGATGTAAGCAGGTTTTTAGGTTTACATTTATTCCAGTGCATAAAACCAATCCGATCTTTAGAGAAAATTTAACTGTTTTACATTTTAGTGAATTGATGAGAAATTCATATTAATTTGTATGATTTGAGTCTTGCGAAAACAAACACTCTAAAAAAACCCCAACTAAGCATGAACTGGAGCATAAGCAGATCGAACGAAAATGTACGAATGAGATTGTATGAATTCACCACCAATTCGCCAATATTTAAAATTGCCATGAGAGTGTGTATAAAAGGGAGTGCCAGGGGAGTGAGGTTTACACACACAGCTCTTACTGGCCTACATCCATTACATTTGAGGGTTTGTAAGACAAAAAAAGGCTGGGAAACGATGTCTTAAACTATCACAAAGAGTAGATATTCACAGCAGAAATAATTGTTTCAAAAGGGGCGGGGGGTTTTCACAGTGTTGCCATAGAAAAAACATTTTGGGTTCCCGAACCGTTCAATGAACAGTTCTTAAAATAACCTTTTTTTTTATTAGTGTGAAGAACATTTTGTGCAATGGCAAGGTTCTATGAATGTTAAAGGTTCTTGGAACCAATCAATGCCTATAAAGAACCTTTATGTTTAAGCGTGTACGGGGTGAATTTGTCTGTCCTTTGTCAATATTTGATGATCTTAACATCTTTGGTTGTCAAAAATTCATAAGGAATCCTTTGTCTGTGTGTCCTCTGAAGAGCTGGTGTGTAACTGCAGCGGTGAAGGAGTGTCGGACCCTGATGAGTGTGACCGTGAGACGGGTCAGTGTGACTGTATGCCGGGTTACACTGGGCTGCAGTGTGAAGAGTGTGAGGAAGATCACTTCACCAACGGCACCATCGGCTGCCTGCCCTGTGCATGTGACTCCTTCGGTGCAGACAGCTCAAGCTGTGACAGGTGAGAGGCATTGTGGGAAAATTACATTCTTATCTGTCTTGCTATGTTGTATAATCTGTTCTGTACAATCTATATCTGTTTTCTATTTGAATATGTTATTCCATTGGTTGAATTATTAGCAGCCATTACTCCAGTCTTCAGTGTCCTACAGAAATCATTCTATAATTCTATTCCTCATTCTATTCCTCAACTCCTTTAGATTAAAACGAAAACATTTACCATGTTTAAGAATATAAAATCCTTTGAGAATGTTCCCAGATATCCCAAAAGGCAGAGTCTTGTAAGATTTAGCTAATTTTCTCCCTAAAGTATAGTTAAGTAAACAGATAATCAGGCAGATTAGCTCAATCCCGTATTGCTCCTTCTCAAAACCTTGAGGACATATCAGTTTCCTGTTGGCATATCTGTCCTGTGCTTTAACTGTTTAGAAGGTTTACAGAGAGACATGCTGAGTTTTGCCAGTTTGAGCCTAATTAAATGACATTCCCTGCAGGGAGCCGATTGTTGTGGTCTGGCTTTGTTTTGGGATGAGGCCGTAAAGTAATTGGCTTTTAGAGCCAGTAACCATGATTCCATAATCAGGATTAAGTCTAAATTTGAACATTTCTTGAAGGACAAATGTACAGTTTTGTTGGTTATTTGAGAATAATTTTAGCTGACTGCTCAAGTAACATCAGTTTTGAACTGCAGAATAATAAATGCTAGTTCAGTCTCACATTATGAAGGTCAAAATATATGATCTGTTCTATTCCTTCTCAAAACCCACCCAAGCATTGATTCGCTGGAGAAGGAGTTGATATCTAGCTGTAATAAGTTGGTCATTGCTCAGTTAGACCACCATATTTTAATTTAGCAATAAAGCTTTGATGTTGCGTGATCTTTGTAATGAAGCTTCGAATAAAAATTATATTTATACTGTACTTGGATGGTTACAGTTTTGTCTGTGAAACCATTGGTCTGCTAAGGCTGTTCTCCTACTGTGTTCATACCTCAAGAGCTCCTCAGGGAAATTATAATAGCCAATATGAGGCCATTGAATATTATGAGTTCTTATATTAGCATATCCTAATGGCAGTTTTTTTTTCTTAAAAGAGATTAACTTCCCAACGAACAGCATAGTGCCCATGTTAAGATGCATCTACACATTTAAAATGTGGCTTTAATATATCGGCCAAATTTTCTTATCAGGCCGATAACGATAACATTAAAATGAACATATATCGGCCGATACCGATAAAGATGGCCGACATATCATACATCGCTAATCCAAAATACATATTGCTGTGTGGTTTAAGTAAGTCAGTAAAGTATGATGCAAGACAAGTAAAGGTTTTAGTATCTGCACAACTTCAGTTGCTTAGAAACCAAATATTTCATGCAGTCTACACCCCTTCAGGAAAACATCTAAGCCTTTCACTTTAAAAGCATCAGTCGAGGTTCAGAGCATCCCACTTCCACGGTTGTCATGGTTGTGAAGGACGCAGGAAGGAGAATGATGCTGGCATCTCCATGGCAGCAGAGAGACAGAGAGAGGGAAGAGGGGATCCAGTCGTTGTGTAACACTGACCTAGTTAATATGCAGCTGATCTGCCCCAGGGTCTCTGAAACATTAATGAGCTTTCTGCTACTGCCCAACGCTGTCTCTATCTGAAAACACACTCGTACGCACACATAAACAACCAATCCAAATGATTAAGGAAGCCCCTGGTGATGCTATTATGATATATTATGTGTCAAGCCGGCTTCATTGAGTGCTTTAGTGTGCTTTGGCTAAAATCTGTCTGTGCTGCCTGATGCTGGTCGATTTTTGCTTTCAAATTGTTTTTATTTGATCAGTTTTAGTGTGTCAAATTATAAGGGTTTGTGTTCAAACAAGCACAGTCACTAGCTGCATTTACATGGACTCTTATAATCCTATTGTAATCAGACTAGTAGCACAGTCGGGGGGGGGGGGGGGGTTGACATGTAACCACGTCAATCGGAATAAATTGGCTAAATGCGATTGAAATTGTATTCGGACTGTAAGGAGTGGTTTAGCTATTTCAGTCATGCAAGCACAGCTCCTATCTCTTTGAATGGGGAAACATCAAATTCTTCAAAGCTGTTCACCAAGCTTACGTTTACATTTCATATGAAATCTGACAACAACTGTCTCATAGAAGACTTAACCAATCGGCGATTGGGTCTTTTAAATAGAAGGCGGAACTTATTCCGCCATATTGCGCATTGCACTTTCTCCCGTTCAAAGTAATATGAGTACACCATATTTGTATATCTAAATTCTTTGATGAAGTGTCATAAATATGTGTTGACTAATTCTAAAAATTCCTTCCACTCATCGTCTGAGAAGTGGAGCAGGGCAGGATTTAGTGATCATGTAAACAGCACTTTCGGATTCATCAATCGGAATGAATTCCATGTTCATGTAAAAGTAGCTACTGACAAGCTATTAAATGGTTTTGATTAATTAACACCTCATTAGAATATATCTTATTATTTAAGTCAGTTACATTTTTCATTAATTCACGGTGTGATCCTTATTAAACATTACTTGGAATGTTATGTTTTAGAACTCAAATAAGTGACGTATTTGGCTTTCAAAATAGTTTTGTGTTTATGTACATTACTGTTTTAATACATTACTAAAGATGTTTGTTTTCTAAAGAAGTCTCTTATGTCCACCAAGGCTGCGTTTATTTGAGCAAAAATAAAGTAAAACTGTAATAATGGAAAATATTTTACCCTAACCCTAACCCTAACCCTACAATTTAAAATAGCCATTTTCTATTTTAATATATTTTAGATTTATTTCCGAATTTTCATCATTGCTCTAGTCTTCAGTGTCACATGATTTCTTCAGAAATCATTCTTATGATTTGTTGCTTAATAAACATTCCTTATTATCAATGTTGAAAAACCTTGTCCTACCTTGGTCGACTTATTGCACTTTATTTCAACTTATTTATCAATTTAAATAATTAAGTGGAAACAATGATACTTTAATCAAAGATCTGAGTTAAATCAACTTGCAAATAGTTACTTGACTTGCCAATGCTTGACTGAAATATTTATTGTGCAATATCATGTGACACTTGTGTGATGGTGTATCATATTACAAATGACCTGTCCATACCAAAATGCCACGTCCTGAGAGTCTGTGCAGGTTTATTTCTGGTATTACAAGTATTTTTTACTGATATTATCACAACAAATAGCCAGGCCGGATTTTAGTAGCTGGCTTTGTAGAATACAGCCATTTATAAGTTGCTTTTATCAGCATTTCCTAAATAATACATAATGGTGTGTTTATATTCATATGCATGTCTTTTTCAATAAGGCTAAATTTGTTCTCTAGAATGGGGGTGGTTGGATTTAGATAAGCATCATGATGCTACAAAACGCTGCCCTGTTTGGTATTTACACAAATGCTAAATGTGCCACCCTAATGAATGGTTCTGTTCAACAGCTGGCTTTAGAGAGCCGTCTATGTCCCACAGACACACAGGCGAGGGGTCTGTCTGCTAATGAATGTGAATGCAAGGGAAGGGCGTGTGATTGATCAGTATCTGACCTTGATAATCACTGTTTGTATGTGATACAGTGTGTGTGTGTGTGTGTGTGTGTGTTTGGGAAACAGGCATCTTCATATGCTCTCACAGACTCGTTTTTTGAATCCGTAGTGTTTTTAGGAAGGACAGATGTTTGTATTTTGCATCCGCCACAAAACCCCCTTTCTCCGGGTTGTATTAAAATGTTAACAGGCGGTCTTTCTCTCTTTCTTGATCTCCCGTGCTCTTTCTCTTGAGATTGTGATTCATAGGTCATATATGTCACACCTCACTCTCATTCCCTCAGAATGCTCTGGGTGCCAGCCATCACCATGGTAACCTGTCTACTGGCCCGTGCACACGCACACACCCACCCACACGCTTTCCCACAGCAAGAACAAGTGTATCTACTAACACCCCACACATGTTATAAGGATGTGTGTTAGGTAACAATACAGAGGTGTTTTTTTTTTTTTTACATATATCTATTGTGGCGACACTTCAGGAAAATGTTAGGAAGTGTTACACCATTTCTAGTGAATGGGAACTGCATCAACCAATTGATATAGACGGTATTCTCCAAGGGACAACAGGGGAAAGGAGAATCATATTCAACTACAAAATGAAGAGGAAATATAAGATATGATATAATGAATAAACAAAAAAATGAATTCTAATTAGGACCATTATTTATTTTATTTTATTTTTATTTATATATTTGCATTGTGACATTATTGTGAAGATAATTACATACTATTTCCTATTAAATTCTTATTATTGTATCACTATTTATATATTATATATATACATGATAAAACTCATCCTGTCTTGACACAATGATTTTTAATTGACGGGGGTGGTTGGATTTAGATAAGCATCATGGTGCTAAAAAACGCCGCCCTAAATGTGCCTAATATTTAGTATATATATACTAAAAAGACTGTACGTCTGTCCTTTACTACCTCATTTTCACTCAGGTCAAATTACTAATGGTATCTTCAAGAAGGGCGTTGCGCTCTTTGTCTTTCTCTTCTTCTGTCTCTCTTCTGCTTTACTTCACTCCCCTGTTTCTGCTAGACCAGTAATATATAATTCAGGACGTGTGTCTGTATTTATGCTTTCAGATTACAGATTGTGTGAGTGTATGGAGGTGCAGGGCAGGTGATGTTCTTTGATGTACCACAGAAAACATCTCTGCGGAACAGAAGTGTCACAATTTCCATATGTTATAGACAATCAGTCTGTAAATGTGGGTGGATGGTGATGACACTGATGATGTTGTTCCTGCCCCTATTTTTAGGACCATTCATCTATCGTTTTTTATGCTATTTGAATGACAGTAACTCACATTTCCCTTTAAAACGCATTACTGTATTTAAAAAAATGTGTAAAATATAATTAAATACACCCTCAATTACACCACCTTTTTCTCTCTTTCAAAATCTCCTTACTTTCTCTCAGATCTCCTTTTTATTTTTGTGGTTTAATCGTCAGCTCTTTTATCGCGGCCGTTGTTGTTTTTCTGGGGTTTCCAGTGTTGAGATCCTGTCAGCATGGCTGAGCACTTTAAGCTTGTCCCACGGGTGTCATCGTCGCCCCTCTCTCATCTATCACTCGCTCCACTCATACACAGGAACCAATCATACAACCCCTGGAAGCCCCTCCTCGCCTCAACCTTCACCCCAGTCCTAACGTAACAGCCCTGGGATATGGAGCCCTAGGATATGGAGTGTTTATGTGTATGGGTAGTCTACTAATGACTATTTTGAAAGAGTAAGGGCTAAAACATCCATTAAATGACATGATAATCAGCAAAATTACTAAATAAAAGAGTGATAAGCACAAGGGGTCATTAGTGGGCTTGCTGAGACAAGGATCACTATTGCTATTGCTGATACGTTGGGTATGGGATGTTAACCAAGGAGGTCTATAATACCTGGATATAGCTATGTGTTAGCATTCCCATTCGTCTCAATGGCAGTTTCGTTGTGGGCACAGGACTCCCCCGGAAGTACAATTTTAAATTCACTGTCTTTGCTAAAAGATGTGACAAATCACTCTGGATATATAGGAGCAACCATAGGAGCAAAACATAAAGATAACCATCTTGCAACCACCTTAAATACCTGCGCAACTGCATTGCAACATATTAAAAACCACTCCAGCATATTAGCAACCACTTGGGAATCAGCTAGCAATGCCCTAGCAATCACATAGGACACCCTAACAACTACAAAGAAAACATGATAAAAGCCACTCCGAAAATCTTTGCAGCCACTTGGCAATTACATAGCAACACCCTAGCAAATACATAGCAAACATGATAAAAGCCCATCTGAAAAGAACACGTTAGCAGCCACTTGGCAATCGCCTAGCAATGCCCTTAGCAACACCCAAACCACATAGCAAACATGCTAAAAGCCACTCAGAAAACCTTAGCAGCCACTTGGCAATTGCCTAGCAATGCCCTATCAACCACCAAGAGCATCATAGCAACTACATAGCAACCACCCAGAACACCTTAGCAATGCCCTAGCAACCACACAGTACACCTTGGCAACTACATGGAAAACATGGTAAAAGCCAATCAGAAAACCTTAACAGCTTGACAAACACCTAACAACCAAACCATCATAGCAACTACCTAGTAACCACCCAGAACACCCTAGCAATGCCCTAACAATCACAAAGAGCACCTTAGAAACTAGATAGCAAACATGTTACAAGCCAATCAGAACAACTTAACAGCTAATTGACAACAGCAATGCCCTAGAAACCACACAGACCATCATAGCAACTATGTAGTCTACGCTAGAACACTCTAGCAATGCCCTAGCAACTACATAGCAATCATGCTAAAAGCAACTCAGAACCCCTTAGCAGCAACTTGGAAATGTTCAAGCAATGCCCTAGCAACCACACAGAACACCCTAGCAACTGCATAACATCACACTAATCATCTTTGCTTTTCAAGCACCACTCACAATTTCTTCAGATGTAAAAAAACAAACAAACATTATGATAGCAGTGATTTTAGTGGTGGTGTGATTTTAGTTCTACATAGCTGTAAGTGGATCGTTCCCTGTGAGATTATTTTGCCGATTTGGTTTTGTTCTGAGGATCTTATTTACTCTGGTTGGTTCTGTGATTTCCCACATATGTAACACTTCCAACAGCTTCAGTAGTTTCAGACTACTGTTATTTTGGGTTGATGACTTTACAGGCAGTAAAGATTAAACACAATCAGTGTGTGTGTGTGTGTGTGTGTGTGTGTGTGTGTGTGTGTGTGTGTGTGTGTGTGTGTGTGTGTGTGTGTGTGTGTGTGTGTGTGTGTGTGTGTGTGTGTGTGTGTGTGTGTGTGTGTGTGTGTGTGTGTGTGTGTGTGTGTGTGTGTGTGTACCCATATGTAGAAATGGTGAAATTAAAAATGAAAGGTCTAGACTGCTGGTGTGTGCATGACTGCATTTTAGACCAGGATTGTTAGCTGTAGGGCAAAGCCATGTGTGTGTGTGATAAGATGCCACAGGAACTGGATGCACAAATAGGACGTTGGGAGCTGGAGCTATTGCTGTCTGTACAAGAAGGCAACATTTCCAGTGTCATAATTGTTGTTGAGCAGAGATTTAGATTTGTTCATGTGTGTTTTCTGTGTTTTCTCTCTTGCAGTTCAGGTATGTGTACATGTAAGATAGGTGTTTACGGGCCCAAGTGTGACGACTGCCACCCTGGATTCTTCCACTTCAGCAGCACAGGATGCCAACCATGCCGATGCAACAACCACTCCACCTACTGCCACCCTCAGTCAGGTCAGCCCAGCACACTTTCAGCATCATTTGAAGTCTCTACATTGAATATTAAAGTGCCCCTATTATGCTATTTTAAAGGGAAACTCCACCAGTTTTTCATATTAAAATATGTTATTCCCTTAACTAAGACGAGTTGATACATACCTCTCTCGTCTCAGTGCGTGCAATATATCGCTCTGTATTGCCGCAAAACTATGTTAGCACTTAGCTTAGCCCAGTGCATTAAATATGGGCCAAAAAGAGAAGCGACCAAACACTTCCTCATTTTCCCTATTTAAACACAGTTACTCGAGTAGTGTAACTCGACCTAGGCTGGTGACACAAAATAAAACGTTGCGCTTTTCTAAGCGTTTGAAATTGATGACTATATTGTATGGCGGAATACCATAACAAGTGCTTTTGAGCAGTTCGACTTTGCGCAATAATATCATCACTCGTGAAAAGTCCTCTTACCGGTTCCCGCTTCCTCTCCCCCTCCCTCTCATTTCCGTCATATCAATATAGATATTATTGCGCCAAGTCGAAGTGCTCAAAAGCACTTGTTATGGTATTCCGCCATACAATATAGTCATCAATTTTAAATGCTTAGAAAAGCGCAATGTTTTATTTTGTGTCACTAGCCTAGGTCGAGTTACACTACTCGAGTAACTGTTTTTAAATAGGGAAAACGAGGAAGTGTTTGGTCGTTTCTCTTTTTGGCCAATATTTAATGCACTGGGCTAAGCTAAGTGCTAACATAGTTTTGCGGCAATACAGAGCGATATAGTGCACGCACTGAGACGAGAGAGGTATGTATCAACTCGTCTTAGTTGAGGGAATAACATAGTTTAATATGAAAAACCGGTGGAGTATCCCTTTAAAGGTTCCTAATTTTGTTTTGGAGGTCTCCTACAACAGATTTAAATGCATCAAAGGTCAAAAAACACTTTTTTCTCATAATGTACATTGTACATCACCACATTTTTCAATGGTTCTCAAATGACTCGTCAGAGGATTCAGTCCCTCCTTTTCGCGAGCCTACTCTGCTCTGATTGGTCAGATTTGTTGTGATTGGTCTACCGCTTACAGCGTGTTTCCGAAACTAAAGGTCCATTACCATAACTGAACTTCAGCTCTGGAGGCTTCCTAAAGCTCAGCGGTTGTACATACTGTAAAGACAGTATCGTCTTTGGCGTTGATTTTACCATATCAATCCGAGCGCAAGTTCGGTGATGGAACTAGTTATTGAACTTCAACCTCAATCGCAAGGACGACTCGAGCAGGACATTTCTCAGCTATTATTTCAGCTAGTCAGTTTGATGACATTATGAGATGTTGCGACGGTAATTCCTCACCATCAGCACAAGTGTATGTTCATCAACAAACCAATGTGTATATTTCTAATTTAATGCGATACACGTGTGGGATCTGTATCAATAACAGCACATACGTTAGCTGAGCACTAACATGAATGACTGATGTAACATTAAAGTTTGTAAAACAAATCTTGCTCCATCCTTTATCATTACTCATAGTAAAAACCACTTTCCACCACTTCCAGAGGTATTCAAAAGTGCATTCGACCGGATTGCTAGACTTAAATTATATTTTGAATAGAATATTTATTTTATTATTTATTTTTATTTATTAATGTTTTTAAAATTCATATACATTTTGTGCAAGAAGATTATGATTCTTTTATTTTAGAATGACATGAAGATGATTAAAAAACATTGGTTTTCTTTTTGGGTGAGCTATTTCTTTAAATGAATATCTGCAGATTTGAGATCGACTCACCTAGAGCGATTCATCACAACATCCTCCACACTTCCCTCTCTTCCTCCCTGTATCCTAGGCAACCAAGGCTTAATTAACCTCAATTTGAATCCGAACCAAAAAAACCCTATCAACATAATGCCCATGCTTTAGAGTGTGTGTGTGTGTTAATTTGTTAAGCAAACCTGCTGACATCTGAGAAGTGTAGGCGTGTTTGTCTTAAATCATTTCACCCAGGCCTCAGTCTACTGATGCCATAGACATGTTTGGCAACTGCATGTTCAAGTGCATGTGTCTAGGAACCCATCTGTCCCTGTCTCTCTCTCTGTCTCTCTCTGTCTCTCTCTGTCTCTCTCTCTCTCTCTCTCTCTCTCTCTCTCTCTCTCTCTCTCTCTCTCTCTCTCTCTCTCTCTCTCTCTCTCTCTCTCTCTCTCTCTCTCTCTCTCTCCGCGGTGTGTGTGCAGATGGTAGCTGGTACCCTTTTCCCCGATGCGGAGAGCCACAGTCAGATTTACAGCCCTCCTCAGTCATAAAAACCCAATCAGCATCTCCTGAGACTGCTTACAGTTCATAGACTCACACCCGCCCCGCAGCATAATAACACACACACACACACACACACACACACACACACACACACACACACACACACACACACACACACACACACACACACACACACACACACACACACGACAAGCAGTATATGCGCCAGAAGAATACTGCGCATTTACACAAAGCCTTTTGGTCTGTCTTTCTTTCTCCCTGCAAAACACTTACTGGATAGCTGTAACGTGCAGATTGACCTGATGAAGCTGAAGCTATATTTTTTAATGTAAATAAAAATTGATAAAGAAAGATATAATAACACAAGATTTCATATTCTCATCAAACAAAATATGAAAAAAAACCCCATCAAACCAGTTAAACAAAAAAACCCAAAACGTGTAACATATTAACATTGTCCTTGAACCAAGCGTAACAATTTGATTTTTTCATTAATATTTATAAACATTATTAAATCACATAAATCTCAATATTATCTGTTAATTTGCATTCAATTACTTAAGCATGAAATTGAATCCAACATTGGTTTATATAATAGAATATTAAAGCAATTATCCCTGTGAAGCTATGGTTTACAGTGACTTTAGGACAGCTGAGGGCCGTTGTTAGGCACAACATAAAGTGGAGTTCATTAAACCCCCTTAGCTGTTCTAAATTCATATAATATATATTTATTTTAATAGTAATTTGGTGTATGTACTTTTTTGTGGGGTATTTCACAATGGCTTCAAACACAGTGCAACCAATCAGAATCAAGGTTCGGAACTATTTACATAATATAATATAAATGTATGTATAATATATTATGTATGTGTGTGTGTGTGTATATATATATATATATATATATATATATATATATATATACACCAGTACAAATTTAATTTATTAATGAGAGCACTTTAAACTTTAGTGACAGGCTCTTCTCTTAAAAGGCAGAATTCTTTCGAAGTGTCACTTTGCTAAACTAGTCCTCACCTTATATAATGATTCACATAAGACTCTCAGGAAGTGTCATATCCTGTCTATACTATTGCTAATGATCAATTGTTCTGTATATTCTCCTGGTGTTTCAGGTGTTTGTTTGGACTGTCAGGATAACACTCAGGGCCACAACTGTGAGGAGTGCCTGGTGAACTTTTACCGGCGTCCCGGCGAGGGGTCCACGGACGCCTGTCTGCCTTGTCCCTGCTCCTCTGAGACGTCCAGCGGCAGCTGCCATCTCGGTGGGTCTGCATCTCTCTGACATGTTGACAGGGTTCAGGGCAGCTTCTGGATTCAGCACTGCGTGTCCTGAAAGTGCCTGGGAATTATTCAGGAGGGCAGAAAAGTGGAAGGCATAGAAAGCTCAATTTTGATTTATTATCTCTTGATTTATATGGATCTTGACATTTACACTACCAGTCAAAAGTTTTTAATGTTTTTGAAACGTTGAGTCTTTTAGCTCACCAAATCTGCGTTTATTTTATCAAAAATACAGTAAAACAAAAAAAAAAATATTAATTTATTAAAATATTAAATAACAATTTCAACTGTTTTCTATTTTAATATATATTTCAATATAATGTATTCCTGTGATGACAAAGCTGATTTTTTGTTTTGTTTTTGCTGCTCAATTAATAATAATTAGTTCTGCTTAATATTTTTCTGGAAACAATTATGATTTTTTTATGATTCCTTTATGAATAGAAAGTTCAAAAGAACATCATTTATTTGGGAAAATTGTTTTCAACATTGATAATAAGAAGAAATGTTTATTGAGCAGCAAATCATCATATTATAATGATTTCTGAAGGGTCATGCGACCCTGAAGACTGGTGTAATGATGCAGAAAATTCAGCTTTGTCATCACAGGAATAAATTGCATTTTAATAATATTTAATAAAAATATTTAATAATATTTTAATGATTGTAATAAAATGACTATGTTTTTTTTATCAAATAAATGTAGCCTTTGTGAGCATAAGATACTTCTATCAAACACATTAAATATCCTATTTATTCCAAACGTTGCCCAGTAGTGTGTGTAGAAAATTAATAAATGGGGTTAATTCAGAGATCATGTTACCTTTAAGGGTCAAGGCCTCAGGTTTGATTGTGCCAAAAGTACAGTATCTCCAGTCAAATTCTGATAGTTCATTATATAAGTTTCCTGGCGGTTGTTGCAAGTAACCATTGGCTTGTACCTGGAGGTTTATTGCATTAGGATGACAGTGAGTTGTTCATTTCTTGATGGATTTATACATGACTTTGTTTTCATCTCAGCTTCTCTTCCATTGGATGCAATAGCACAGCAACAGCAATGGTGATGCGGCTTTGGGTTGTCACTTTACATTTACGGTCAGTGGAGCCTGAGGAGGAAAGTCAACAAGCGAGTGTGAGGAAAAGAGAGAGAGAGAGAGAGGGCACTGAAAGTTCAGAACTCTTATATAAATGTACTCCATATTATTTATATATTTACACGTCGAATATGTCAGGCATAATGTACAGTCTGCCAATCATATAGTATTTACTTCTGATGATGATCGTTGGACTGTGCATTAAGCCACATATTACATGGCTACTTAACAAACAAATAAATACATGGAATATTAAATATTATTGAAATCATTTTAATATATAGAAGATAGAGGGAAAATGAAAAAAATGAGGGAGATGAAGCAGAACATCAGTGATTATCAATGCGTCAACAGGCCCACATCTGCGCCTCTCGTCTTCCACGACTGCAAGTCCAGATTTTGTGGAGTGGTGTAATGGTTAAATATCTATGCTGACGACTTAAAATTTGTAGGTTCAAATTCTGCAATTGTGCTCTTGAGCAAAACGCTTAACCCGTGTAAAGTGTACTGGAAATTTCCTTGGAACTGCTAAATGACTAGCTCTTTTATTTTGAGGCTTTGCTAATTTTTTTTTAAAGTTTTTAAAACTTGGAAAAAATCTTACCAATCACTTAAGAAATGAGAAATTCAACATGAGACAATGTTTTTATGTGGAAAAAAGGTGTGACGTTTAGTTGCAATTCGACTTAATGACCCCATGAAGTTTTATAGACCCCCGGGGGCCACAAGGGGGGTGATATGCGTATCCACGGAAAAGTTCAGAGAAGAATAGTACACAAATGTAAATAAAGTCATGTACTAAATAGTCTAATAATTTAAATACATGTAAATACAAAAATACATACAGCATACAAAAATAGGATAAAATGCTTAATTTGACATTACTATGGTTTAATTTGCTTTCTAAAAACAGGTTGTAAAAATTTGATTAATTACAATTTGTTCTATAGTTTTGTGTCTTCAGGTTTATACATCTAAAAGTACTATATGGTGATTAGAAAATAAAATACAGAATGGCCAAATGTTTGTGTGTGCGCGCATTTCTATACTGGTTAGTTTCCCTGGTGATGTTAAAGGTGGTAAACCCTCACGTGTTGGCATCATGAAGCTGCCACAGGCACGGCCGAGGAGTTCTCATCGCAGGGATGGGAGGAGTGCCGAAACCAATTCCTCTGCCTTCTGGCCACTTCCGTCTGTCACTGCCCAGCAGTGTGTCTGTGTCTCTCTGATTCGCTCCAGACTTGTGCATGTCACAGGCTGTGGCAGAAAGGAGAGAGATGTGGTTCAGGGAGGGTGTTGTCCTGGCAACAGCGCCCAGTAAGAAAACAGATCAGTGGGGTCATCATGACTATTGAAGCTTGCTTTACTACGTGTGTGTTTGTGGAAGATTTTACATTTATTCTGAACATCTTTATATAGATATGAAACCTGGTAGCAGGCAGTTGTAGGTCAGACGGTGAGTGTCAGCTCAGAATGTTAATCCAGTGCAGTCATTCACACATCCTGCTAAGTGTGTTTTTCTTTCCTATCATAAATATTTCTGTGTGTGTGTGTGTGTGTGTGTGTGTGTGTGTGTGTCAAGTCAAGTCAAGTCAAGTGTATTTATATAGCGCTTTTCACAATATAAATTGCATCAAAGCATCTTCACAATATCAATCAAATAACATAATGTTTGTTTCTTAGTGAAAAAACATCCACGTTTGGTAGGTGTGTGTGTGTGTGTGTGTGTGTGTGTGTGTGTGTGTGTGTGTGTGTGTGTGTGTGTGTGTGTGTGTGAGAGAGACATGGCACTTTTTGGACATGGTACTATGGTAATTCTGTACCTTGGAGTACCATGTAAAAACCATGAATAAGGTAATCCTTAAATACCATAGTAAACATCTGAGTGCCATAGTGTTACCATCTGATACATCACTGTACTATGGTACCATAGTACTTTTTGCGATGCTCACAGACAAATAAGAAAAAAAAAGACGTTACTTTACTACACAATGTGTATTTTTTTTCCATATACTTATATATATTCTCAAGGTGAACGCTTACCTTCAGTCTAGGGGTCAAACAACTAAAAATCAAGTCAGGAATCTGGGTGTGTCTCTAGAGTCAGACCTTAGTTTCAGTAGTCATGTCAAAGCAATAACTAAATCAGCATACTATCATCTGAAAAATATTGCAAGAATTAGATGCTTTGTTTCCAGTCAAGACTTAGAGAAACTTGTGCATGCTTTCATCACCAGCAGGGTGGATTATTGTAATGGACTCCTCACTGGCCTTCCTAAAAAGATCATTAGACAGTTGCAGCTCATACAGAACGCTGCTGCCAGGATTCTGAGCAGAACCAGAAAATATGAACACATCACACCAGTCCTCAGGTCTTTACACTGGCTGCCAGTTACATATAGAATTTATTTTAAAGTATTATTACTGGTATATAAATCATTCAATGGCCTAGGACCTCAATACATCGCAGATATGCTCACTGAATATAAACCCAACAGATCACTCAGATCACTAGGATCACATCAGCTAGAAATACCAAGGGTTCGCTCAAAGCATGGTGAGTGTGCTTTTAGCTACTATGCCAGCCGTAGCTGGAACCAGCTTCCAGAGAAGATCAGATGTGCTCCTACAGTAGTCACATTCAAATCCAGACTCAAAACACATCTGTTTACCTATGCATTTACTGAATGAGCACTGTGCCACTGCTCGTCCGACTGTTTGTACTGTATTTTATTTAATGTTTTAATTATTCTGATTTTATTTGATTATTTCTGTATTTTATCTTTTATTCTAAACTGTTTTAATTTTTCTGATTTCTTTTGTTTTAATTTCTTCTATGTAAAGCACTTTGAATTACCATTGTGTATGAAATGTGCTATATAAATAAACTTGCCTTGCCTTGCCTTGCCTATTAATTATTATTATTTTTTTTATTTTTTTTCGGGGGCTGGTTGATTAAGTTGGGGTACGGGGTAAGAACCAAAACATGTCACTGTTACAAACTCTTTTTTTCTGACTGACAAAAAAACAACAACCAAACAAAAAAACAACAACATGATTTAAATGAGTAAATTCAAATATATTCTCAATCACTGCTTCATTTTTATGTTATTCTGCATGTTATCTGCACTGTAGAATATGATGTCAGGCTTGGCATTTGGTGCTTTGGCTCCACCCTGTTGTTGGAGTTGGAACTACAAGTGTCCCCAAAAAGTATTTTACACTCAAGTTATGCTTAAAATTGTCTGAATTTCAATGGATGAATAATAAAACAATCAAATGCAGTTTTTCTTAGAACTATCTTCACTTTTCAGGGCCATAAGTTTAATTGGCTTTATTAATTGTCTGTTCAATCTCATTTACAGATTCCAGTGGACGACCCGTATGTGACGAATGTAAGCCTGGCTTCTCTGGCCCCTCATGTGACGTGTGCACAGACGGTTTATTTAAATCGGCTGGCGTGTGCGTGTCCTGCGACTGTAATGGGAACGCAGACCCTCGCTCCATGCCACAAATATGCCACCCTGAGACTGGCAACTGCCACCGCTGCATCAACCACACAACAGGAGCGCACTGTGAGATCTGCACACGTGGATACATGGGGGACGCCCGCTATCACAACTGCACCCTGAGAGGTACGACAAGTGTCTAAGCATTGTGGGAACACAGTTACAAACATGTCCACACAGTACTCATGGGGTAACTGTCCTTTACAGTTTTCCTGAATCGCTAAAACACCACGACTCAAAAATGTTTACACTTATTTCTAATGATGTGACCAAACCAACAGTTCATAATATATACAAAGAAGTTCAGAGTGCCAAAATTGACTCAAAATGTTGCACTGAATGTTGATAACAACAATGGATGGAAACAATATAAGAGGGAGAGGAGGAAAAGTATGTGTATAAGAGGTGGTGGACGAGAAAGAGCAAGGTGTGGAGAAAGTTGTCAAGGCTGATCTGGCTTTTAGGGTTTTTCCCTTTGCCTGAGATTGCCTGTGATGTGGACAAAGTCCTCCGGCGGGACCCAACATGAAGACATGATACTGAGCCAGAATGAATCTCTCACTGACCTTGATTTTGCAGTTGCACAACTCTCCTGAGTGTAAAGTAACATGCTTTTCATTTAGTGTTTTTTTTTTCTTCTTCTTTTTTTCTTTTTTTCTTTTTCACAATTGCTAAGACACATTTCTTGAAACCTTCAACCATTTTCTCACAACATTAAACACAGATCCTAATTTTCAAACTAAACTCACAAAACCATTGACTCTTCTGGCAAAGTCAAACAATTGCTTCAAAACCATTTCACTCAAAATCAAACAATGCTTTCAGATCATACACATGAGTCAATAAAATAAGCACTACAGATCATTAGACACTACATACAAAAAATTGAGAACACATCATTCAGAACGTTACAGAAAATATATATATTATATACAGTAAACAATTTTTGCAATTACACAAAATTTTGTAAAACTGAGTAAGGTATTGTACTGTATGCACTGCAAGTATATTATTGAACTGAATATTGAATAGTAGGCATATTGAATGTCTGTATATTCAGCACTTGCATACTGTAAAAATACTTTAGTCCAACTGCATCAGCCAAAAAGGTAAAATACAACTCTAAATAAAAAGCATGTTACAGTACACTCAAATACTATAAGTTGTGCAACTGCAAAATCAAGGTCAATGAGAGAGATTGATTCTGCATCATGTCTTCCGGCTGGATCTGGCCTGAGGACTTTGACCACATTGCAGGCAATGTTGTCTCTTGCACAACGAAGGGGAAAAACCCTTGACAGCACTGTCCTACTCCTCAACACGTACTCTTCCTCCTCTCCGACTCAGATTGTTTCCATCTATTGTTTTGGCACCAGTGTAACACAGTTCAGATGTTATGGGAAGAAGGAGGCTGGAACCGGCGAACATTTCACAAACTTTAATAAATAAATAAATAAACAAATACAACACGAAAGTAAAAGACAGTAGCCCCTCACGGACAACTGCTGTCACATAATAAAACATAAACAACACAACATAAATCCAGGCCTGGCCTCTCTCGATCTCCACTGTCGTCGTTCCTCCTTTTATGCTTCCGCTCCTCCGTGAGAGATACGAGACCGGTGCGTCACGCAGGTGTCGCTCATCAGTAATCACGGCCCTTGACCTCGTCCTGCTCGCCACAGTATCATCATTCACCTGTGTCACCTGTGCACTCTGAGCTGGCTCATATTTCATACAGTTGGTTTGGTCACATCATTAGAAATAAGTGTGAAGAATTTTAAATTGTTGTGTGTACACAATGACAACTGTTGTAGTTGCTTTACTTTTGCCTGTTGTGTTTAGTGTTTTGTGACACTAATGTATCACAGTACGAAATGTGTTCTAATGAGAGTTTTGCACCAAAAAAATGTGCATGAGATTTGCAAACAGTGTCTTACTGCCTGAACTTTTCTAAGGTTTTGCAGGAATAGTGATTTATTATACAAATTGGTTTAGGCTATTGAGAATTTGGTGCAGAGAATGGAGTTTAGTGATTTTTTTTTTGTCAATTCAGAAAAACTGTCACCTTTTTGGCTTTTGCAGTTGGGGTACTCTATTTTCACAGTATACAAGTGCTGAATATACAGACATTCAATAGGCCTACTATATAATATCCAGTACAATACTATACTTGCAGTGCATACATACAAATTATTCATCTTACTACTGTAAGTTGTGATTACTATACTTTTTTACGGAATTGCAAAATTTGTTTAGTAATTTGTTTACTGCAATATACTTTTCCTCTGTTACTGCATGCTTTGGATTCAGTGTTCTCTGTTTTTTGATTTAGCGTCTAATGAATGAACTGTAGTGTTTATAATATTGACTTGTGTGTATGATCGGAAAAGCACTAAAAAGCAGGCAGTCAAGTCGTGAAAAAAGCAGTCAAGTCGTGACTCGTGAAGCTCAGTTTCAAGTCCAATTCAGTTGCGGACCCGGATCTCTCGGCATCTCGAAAACGCCATGCCGATATTGATCCTTGTTTTAGTTCTCCTTTTGTCCCAAAGTCTGCTTACCATGGTCCATAATGTTTGAACAAAACAGTGTGACCATGCTGTAACGCAGTTGTCCACGTCTGTCGCCATGGTTACTATGGCAGTACAAGCGGAAACCAGGGATAACGCGGACATTACGTCATTGACAGACGACAAGTGAACATGGACGAGCCATTATTTAAAATTGGAATTTCTCTGAAATTAAAAATCTTTGGGAACTTTTGGAAAATTGTAAGTACACAACTGCAGGAAATATATCACACTGTGCAAGTGATTTTTGGATATTTTATAACAAAAATCTTACATATTGTAGCTTTAAATGGTTTTGGGGCAATTGTTTGATTGAGTCAGAGGTTCTCTGAATGTAGTTTGAAGATTTGGTTTTGTGTTTAAGGTTTTGAGAAAGTGGGTGATGGTTTCAAGAAATGTGTTATAGCCATTCGGAAAAACTGTAAAAAAGAGCAAGCACCGATTATTGTTCACACAAACTCATTTGATGTCAGAAACCTCACAAATGTTGGCAAAAAAGTGATTCATTCTTAATCAAAAGTGGTAGCTTGCAAACATTGGTTCCAGGCAGACTGGTAAAAAAAAAATGCACCCAGATTCCATGAAATTGCAGATCTGCCAGCCAAACAGAATGAAGGATTGTAGCAGGTGCTTTGCAGTGTTATGAGCATTCACAGTTCCCACGTGTCCTGGAAAACACATGGAAAAATTTTAGAAAATGTAAAATGACCTGGCAAATCTTGTTGTTGTCCTGGAAATTTATTTAAAGCTCCAGTCTGAAACTTTTTGGGGTTAAAAATGATCCAAAATACATTTTTGAGCAAGTACATAACCAGCCAGTGTTCAAAACGGTAAGCTTGTAATAATGTTTTTAATTCCAGTGGTACTGGTGGATTTCCACAGAAAATTCGAGCAGAAAATGCCTTCAAATATGCTTTAATCACGGCCTGATGATCTCAGACTAATTTCAGAGAGAATCCCACCATCATAAGGAATACATCAGTTTTTATAGAATAGAAATATGACAAAAAGTGACATGATACATTACATAATTTTCCTACAATTTGATTGGTTCTTCACATGCAAACTCTTCTCTTAGTAGGTAGAAGCAAACTTAGATCTCAAATGGAAAAGATTAGAAGTGCAGTTGATTACTCAATATGTCATGAGACTATTCTAGACTGTTATATTTTTGATGTTGTCTCAGAATTTTCCACTGGTTTCGACACAATCTTCAGAGTACATTTTGTTCAAATGTTAGAATGTTAGGCCTAAAGGAGAAGTAAGTTAGATGTTAGAATTATGATTAGTTTGATGTACAGTTTACTATTGTATTCATTAAAAAATCCATCACAGCAACAAGAGAATCAGTTGTTATTATAATGTATATTTAAGAGCTCATATTAAAAACTGATTTCATGAAGTCATGATCTTTTTAAAGACTTATGGAAACAGCAATATATTACTTTTAGGGCATGATCCGTGTCATTTATTCCCACTGTAGTAAAATTAAACATGTCTTGGAGAAGTTACCCTGGCAATATGTAGGGATGCACCGATGTAGTAGTATCGGCCAATGAAACCAATTATTTTCAATATCGGCCATTGGCCAACTCAAAGAAAATGTCTCTTGTGTTGAATATAGGGCTGTTAACGCAACAGTAATACATTAACAGTTTAAAAAATAATACTGATGTTAAAGCAGTCTTAGTTTTCAGATTGTGTAATTTTTGCCACAAAATTCAAACAATAAATGGCTTTTGACGCTCTTAAATGTGACATAACAGATCACCTCAGTTCAGCGGCAGCAGCTTTTCTGCCACTTTAATTAAGTTATAAACACAAAAAGAACATGCTTGATCATCAAACGGTGTGTTGAAAGGTATTGTACAACTTCCCAAAATGTATCATGTAATCCCTCAGTCAATGTTTCAATCATAGAAAGAATTCAATATAACAGCTTCTGAACAATATGTCACTTAACGTTGCATTTACCTCAGGAAATTTCACAGTTCGTTAGTTGGCTATAAAATAAGCAGTAGCTTATTTACCATCAATTATACTGTATGCGTGTGCTTGAATCAATGTATGTTTCGTTTATGAAAACTCCCTTATGTGCAACTTATGTGAGTTGTATACAAACATTTCAATTTTATTTGAGTGTAATTATTATATCTGAAAATAAATAGCAGTTGAATATGACTCTGCTGTTCATTTTAACCTCTAATATTATAGCAGTCTACCTTTAACATCCCGACCTGAGGTTCCTCATCCAACCCACCAGAGGGCGCCCTCTACTGTTTACTCTCCGAACTCTATCCTGTTCCTGTCACATATTTACTCCTTCCTATTTAGGAAGCATGATTCCCTTTGTTCATTGCAAAGTATTGTTTGCAAGGTCTGCAATTCTGAGCATTTTCCCCATTGTTGTGTCTTGCCTTGATTTTGCATTAGGCCTATCTGGCTTGTTATTCTGTTACCTGCTTGGTTTTGTGTTTTGGATTTGGTTGCCTGATTGGACGGTTTTCTTAGTGTTTGACCCTGGACTTTGTTACCTGGCTTGCAACTTTATGATTTACCCTGTTTCTACAACTAAATCTCTGTAGATGGATCCCTCTGCTCTCTCTGAGTCTGATATGTTACAGTGTCAAATGAGAGGGTTCCCTGTATTGTTTACAGCATTAGTTGGGAGAGATTTTACTATTGTTTTTGGCAAAGGTCATTCTGAATAATGGGCCATCAGTATTGGCATAGAGATTTAGTATCGGTACATCTCTAGTATCAAGTGGTCATTGAATAGACTATGGGAGTCTGTTGTCCCAATAATGAAATAACATGTCACTGCATTTTTTTTATTATTATCAGCAACTGATCTCATGTCAATGGCATTTGAGGGAATTTGTTGCTGAAGTGGTTGCTCATGAGACCCAAGCTTTGGTGTAGTCTGGATAATTTTTAATGATTTTATGACACTGTTCGCACTTTTACCTTTCTGAGGATAAGTAGGCCCTATCTATGTTGAGGACAGTTGTTTATGGTCATTGTAGGCTTCCTGTGTTGGTACTACACACCTTTGACAACGCCTTATTTTATGTATTATGGTGTCTAACAGTAGATTGACAGTGAAATTAATATATTTGTATTGTGTTTTAAACGTTTTGTTTGACATTCAATTTAACAGCATCCACACATATCAGTAAAGTTTTAAAGGGGTCATGATATGCACTTTTATTTTTATTTTTTTATAATGTTCTCTGAGGTCCACTTATAATGTTAACAAGATTTTAACATCAAAACACATCCTTATTTAGTAATAAGTAGGGGTATAACCGGGGTTTGAAATTAACACCCGCCAACCCACCAAATGCGAGTAAACATCAACTGTGGCGGAGAAATTTACTGCCATAAGTAATACGCAATATCAAACCACTAGCCAATTTGGTGTTACTTATGTAATGAATTAGCTCTATGAAATATTGATAATCAATAATAAATTATGATTAATTATGAATATTTGGATCAGTTAATTCGATTAACTTGATGTGGCTAAATTAATATTACAATCAATTAATCAGGTCGTCCAATGAACTCTTTTGATTATTCATTTATTCTAAGAAAAGGGTATCTTCCATGGCCATAGAAAAATAATTATTTCTTAGCATGTACAGTGCTTTGAGCATGTAACAAGATCAAGATCGTAAAAGAGACTTTGTTTGCAAGCAGTGAATCAGAACCAAATATATATTGTGCACAAGTTTTATTAACTAAATCACAAACATAACTAAACTAAACAAACATATGTACATAAATACAAACATACATATATATATATATATATATATATATATAGGTAACAGGGTGAGTGATAGAGTGACACCGGAAATGGAGCTATGGAGAAGATCCATTTAAACTATGAAAAGAACCATCAGCTTATCTATTTTCAGAGCATTTCATTTAAATTGATACCTTGAATTTTTGTAGTGGGAACAATTCTTGAAGTTGTTGAAAATTGAAGTCGTTGATGGTTCAATGAATGTCAAATGTGAAAGTTGGTTGAAAGTTCTCTCTCTCCATGAGCACATGGCTGGTTGGGTCAAGGCCTGAGGCCATGCCTAGCAGGAGGTCGGAGGTCAGAAGAGTTGATGGTTGGAGTCGTTGTGCCGAACTCCTGAGATTGTCCTTGGTTCTGTTCTGTTTGAGAGAGTCTTCTCTCTCTCCTGAATGAAGGCCTACGGCCTTGGGGCCTGCTGAGGTCATGCAGGACAGCACAACACCCGGAACAAACAGAGAAGGCCAAAAAGAGTTGATGGTGGGAGTTTCGATTGACTTCTGCGTTGCATGAAGAAATTGTGCCAAACTCCTGATGTTGTCCTTGTTAATCAACCCCTAAAAGTTGATTTGACCAATGAGAAGGGTACAATTTGGATCTTTGTTTCAAGCGTGCTCATTTGCATGTCCAGCTGGATTGGATGCTGATGAAGAAACTATGAAAGATTCTTGTAATATGAAGGCGAGACACTACAGGTGAATAGGGTAAAATTTTTAAATAATAGATATCACCATGAAACTTCCTCAGTTGATTACTTACACAAGTATATAAAAAAATTTATTATAAGTTTTAGAAATTGGTATGTTTAATTAAGCAAATTAGGCATTATCTCATTAAATATGCGCAATTTTGCATATATTTTCGGTAGATAGATCTGAACATATGATAAAGCCAGGTGCAAAATTCTTTTTTCATTTTGTTTACACACAAGATGAAAAAAAAAAGTTCAAAGGGATTTCAGGATATATGCTTTCATTACCTAGGAAATCAAAATTGTCCATAGCCTTAAAAAATCGATTTTCGACATATTTTTTTTAGTATAATGTTAAATAAATCAGGCCAGGAATGATTTATTTACAAATCCCTCTGAAAAAATCTTCAGAATACTGCTAAGTGTATAACTAGAAAGTTTGGTCTACATATGTACTACATAAGCTGAGATATTTGTACTGGAGAATGACAAAAAACTCATTTTTAGAAAAAGGCATTTAAAGATTTAAGTAGGGAATTTAATACATTTCTATTGGAAAAAATTGCTCAAAAACAGAATAAATGCTCAGGCCCTTAGTAATAATTATATATAATATTTCAAGCTCATGAAAACGGATTATTTAATAACATGGCAGGCATATAAGGCCTACAACTGCAGTAACTCAATGAATTAACATTGGCAGAGTACACCACGTGATGCATCTGAGCAAATTGAGATTCCGTCATTATCTTTAAATCACCCTTTGGACATTCCCGATTGGTTACTGATAGAAAGGAAATGCCCATATTTGGGTGACATAGTGTTATGCAAGAGACTCATGACAGACTTCAGTAAACAGACGGAGCGCGGCATGACGCGTTGGAATGCTAACTTCTTGGTAAATTCGGGAGAAATTTACTGCCATAAGTAAACAAAATGTAATAAAATAAACATCTTAATGTATATTTTCAACGTTTTCTTTATAGCAGCTTGAAAAAACTCATTTTGAAGGAGTAAATAGCCCAAAATCTCAAAACTGATCACTGCATGAAAAATCGATGTTTTTGGCTGCCGTGTCTCGCCTTAATATGTTGCGCAGCTATCAACATATCATATACACAATCATTTCAATCTTCAAAGTACCAGTTTATAAAGACCAAACATGGTATAAGTGAGGTTACATTGACCATTTCTATAATAAAATACATAGTGTCGAAGGGATAATAGTATCAACAGATAATAGTATTAAAGGACACAACATAAGACAGTAAATCATTCACTGAATGTTTTGGAATGCATGTTAATTTCATGTTAATCAGTTCATCGATAAGTGAATGCAGGAAGGTCCGTTCTGATGTCTGTAGGTCTTGTGTGTCTTGACCACATTTTTGACAGCAATAAAACCAACTTATCTGATCGTAGTCATGGTAACCCAAAACCCTTGCACTGTTGGGGGTTGGGGCCACAAGGTACCATAACAAATAATTGTCTGATTGGTCTGAGTCATTACACTTATTATGTTTACTCACTTTGCGGGGGAAGTTCGTGTAAGCCAAATCTGTGCAGATTTAGCGCAAATACTCAATTCATGAGTCACCATGATATATTAAATACAGCGTATTGTGCAAAATCTGCTCATATCTGGCTTACTTGAACATGCACGTCACTATGCAACAAATAACAGTACGCTTGTTCAGTTGCATTGAAGCAATAGCGAAGATAGTAAAAGCATTTGGTTAACAGAAAAGACATTGCTATTTTCCAACATCCTACATTTTTTAAATGTTCTTTTTACTGTAATAGATCTGTCCACCTAAAACACATTTTTGGTGAAAAGGATGAAGATGAAAAAGCAAGGGAGGAGATGGCTGGATGACAGGATTTTGTTTGAATAAGAAATTCATGTAAATTTTATAAGATGTGACGTAGTTAATCTGGTTCATTTCTTTTTTCTTTCTTTCTTTTTTTGGCTAGTAGAAGTTCTGAATGGCCAGTAACTTAAAAGCCGGAGTGACTTAGTGAGTGGAAAAGTTAATTTCAAACTACGTGTAACTTGGTGTCAAAATGAACATGGAAATATTACAAATGTCATTAATAGCGGGAGGTAAAACTCTAATCCAAAAGCTTGACCGGTCTTATTTGCTTCCTGTTGGGGATCTTATTTTAAATTTAGATTTTAAATGGATTTTCATTTTAATGTTGCGTATGCAGACATTTCTCTCTTTTTTTACATTTTTAAATTACTGGGAGGGAAAACATAATTTGTATGACATAAGAGAAAAATGAGGATCTGCAAATAGAAAATATCATGTCACTGAAAACAAATAGATTTACTTTGAAACAATTTTCACTTAGAAATTGCTAGTAAATTTCACAAATGTTTACAAAGAAACAAGTAGCACATTAAAATAAATGTGACATTTTGAAGTAGAAAGACTGAAATAGTATTTTCTTGTAAAAACATACTTCAATAATGTTTATTTACAACTTTGAAAAATAGTTGAGAAAAAATTAAATGCATTTATTTGAAAAGAAACGAGGCCTAGATGCAGTCCTAATCCACGCTTTGGTTTGGTTTATCAGTAGATTTGCATCAAGATTGATAGTAATTTTGAATACTTGTTCAACTAATTGCTCTAAATTATTTATTTTTCATTTATATCCTTTTGTCTCTGCAACCATTTTAATAATTGACTCTCTCTCTCTCTCTCTCTCTCTCTCTCTCTCTCTCTCTCTCTCTCAGCTGTGAGAATCTCCCCGATTCAAGACATCAAAACCTCCACAACACAAATCCCCAAATCCACAAGTTCCATTTCTTCTACACCTCCTTCCCGTCTCCTCACTTCCCCCTCCCCCACCACCCACCCAAGCCTACCGACCCTGGAGTCCGGCACGGGAGACTCTGCGGGACACAACAGCACGGCCTCTGCCCTAACAGTAGTGTCCTGGACGCAGTTTAACGTCATCATTCTTGCCGTCATCATTGTGGTCGTCGTTCTCCTCATGGGCTTTGTCGGAGGCGTGTATACGTATCGTGAGTACCGCAACCGAAAACTGAATGCCCCGTTTTGGACCATTGAGCTGAAGGAGGACAACATCAGCTTCAGCAGCTACCACGATAGCATCCCGCACGCCGATCCCAATGGACTACTGGAGGAGGAGCCGTGTGTGGTCGCGGCCAATGGGCAGTTAGCGCTCGCCACCGCCGCCAACATGTACAAAGCTTGAAGTCATCGGTACAATTGCATCTTCTTTTAAAGTGAGAGTTCAGCCAAAAACATTCTGTCATCATTTACTCACCCTCATACCAAACCTGTATGACTTTCTTTTTTTTCTGCGGAACATAAAATAATATATCTTGAAATATTACTGTCTTTATACCGAAAGTAGGCGGGGTCTGAAACAACATCTATTATTTTGTGTTCCACAGAAGAAACGAAGTCAGGTTTGGTGCAACATGAGGGTGAGTGAAATAGCAAATGGCATTTTTCAGGTGAACGATACCGTTAATTCCGATGATAAGTGAAAGAATAAGTGAAAGCTAACTTGTTTATGTGATTCTACACACTATTTAGCTCCCCATTGTTTCTTAAATGATATCATCATGCAAGTCCCGTGACATTTTAGAGAGGACTCAAGTAAATAAAAGACAAGCCATTAACATGTTACTTCGCGGTTGCCCTCAGACATAAAAATCTATGACTTGCGAATACATTGCCTCTTAAATGAGCCTCTAAACTTTGTGTGTTTGGGTGTATGGATGCTAAAATTCAGTTGATATTTCTACATACATGAAAGAGGATTCACTTCCACTATTACAGAGGCAATTTGGACCCACATGCCAAGATAATTTCACCCAAAACTGCTATTTGTATAGGAACCTCAAAATGTTTTCAGACTGATCCAATTACACCGAAATTCAGTATGGCTTTGGGATTTTCAATAAAAAAACAGAGGAAGTTCATTCAATCAGCAAGGAAATTGCAATGGAAACAAAGACTGCCAGGTGAAAGCCCTTGATATGGAAAACGTTGCGTGTTCGTTTGTCTTTGAGAGAGACTATTTCATACATATATCAAGGGTGGCACTTTGAATTTCTTTGGAATGCAGTCTCGCTAAGAATTCCTCTTGACTCGATTCCTGCCCCAGACTGGTACAGAACTGAACATGTTACATAACAGTCATACCTGTAACACTAGCACCTGTTTCAGCCTTATTGTATTTATGAGTGTGAGTGGATGTATGTGTACAGTATGTGCGTGCTTGGAGAGAGAGAGAGAGAGGCACAGTGTTGAGTGTGGAGACAGTTTCAGATCTAACTGTGTAGAGCTGGATTCTACGCAAGAATGTACAAAAAGACTGGATTTCTTCTGCTGCATAGTTTCACGAATACGGATCAAACCTTTGACACAATATTGTAGACATAAAAGCCATGTAAGCATAAAATGACCCACGGGAATCGTGTTCCGAAGAATTTGCGAAGTGGAAAGACTGTTTAGGAATCTGTAAGGTACGACGGTGGACAGTGTTTTTTTCCTCCATTTGTCTGCAAGGACCCTTTTAAATGTGATTAGGATCACTTTGATGATTTGGACAAAGGACTGGTGTTTGAACTAATGTGTTTTTCCCCCGTCTATTTAATTCTTCTTGTTAATTTCTATTTATTTATCATTTGTGTTTGTCTCTGTGGTCTTATTTTATCAATGTTTTTTCAATCTTCATGCTGCATTGTACAGTGTACCATACCGAATGCAAACTCTGTAGGCCGAGTTGTGAGCACAACCTCAAAGACGTGTTGGAAGACTTTATTTTCTTCTCTTATTTTCTTTATAATTTATTTAGTCAGGTTATGTTAACTCACAGTACACAATGGGATTTTGGTGGAAAATACTGTATTTTCTCATTCCTGAGTGGTCAAATGACTGAAAATAAAGGATTATTGAATCAAAGGACTTGCTTCAAAGAGATGGTATGTCCATTTTTAAAACTGAATGAGTGAATGGACTGCTTAAAGGGGGTATACAGTATGTCTTTTTTTTTCAATGTTAAAAGGATAGTCGAACCAAAAATGAACATTCTGTAAATGATTTACCCTATGTTGCTCCAAAACTGTGGCTATTTTCCTTCTGTGGCATACAAAAGAAGACTCTAATGTTAACTGTTTTGTCCATACAATAAGAGGACCCAATGTTGTTTTGGACCCCATTGTCTTTCATTGTATGGACAAAACAGTTAATATTAGAATTCGTAATTCGTAACTGTTCAAAACACCATCTTCTTGAAAGAAAAAGTCATACTGGCTTGTCTCGACATGAGGGTGAGTAAATGATGACAGCATTTTACTTTTTGGGTGATTATCACTTTACAGATTTTCAAAAATTATTACAGTTTTTGAAACTATGGCTCCATTTCTCTAAGCTCTACACACATAACCACAAAACACAAGATGCAAAACGTCAGACAACCCTTGCAAAAGTAAACACTTCATTCAAAACTATTTTAACTCTTCTAAAAATCCTATTTTTGTAACTCTAAAAACAAACAAAATGATTAGCTACAAACACGCCAAACTACACACAGATATGAAAAATGTAAAACGCTACTACATATTGTTTTTTGCTTGTTCAGTTTGCAGTGGAGTGTACAGGAGTGTGTCACATCATGTATGTATGTGAACAAATACACTGTATATACAAGTATGCACAACTGATGCATTTTACACAGTTATGGAACTGAACTGAATCAACACTGAACTGACTTAAGCTGAATAATGACACTATTGACTATTTAGAGCTGCTTTACAGCAGAATTTGAATTTGTTACTATTGTGAAGCTGCTGTGAAACAATATACTGTACAAAGCGCTTTAAAAATAAAGTTGACTTTCTGACTTGGCTTGTATGCATATTCAGTATATATATATATATATATATATATATACACACACACACAGCCACACACACACACACACACACACTATACACAAATGCAAGGAGGTAAAATTTCTTTATTTCTCAAAACACTGATTTTTGATCATTGGGTGTAAACGATTGTGGCATTTAAATGGCAGTGTTTCCCAAATGAAACAAAAGAGCTGTTAGTTTTGAGCGATATGTCTAATGTAGAGAACTGTGTTTAGAGTTTTGCAAAAAAATGTGCTTTACAATAGCGAACTGAGTTTAAAGCATATAAAGTGCTTGTAGTTTTGTAGACTTGAATGGTTTCACTGAGTGAGCCTCAAGTACCACTTTTACTAAAAGTAGGCCTAATTAATTTTTTTTTATCTCCTTTCCAGGTTAAAGCTAGGGAAGGCATTTTTTGCCTGAACATTTTTTTTTAAGAAACTCTTCACCCTGATAGCAATCAATAATAGAAGTGGTCTAAATATACAGTATCTTCTGTGGAAGTTGCAAGCAGACATCACAAACAGATTACACGTCATCATTAGCGTGTTCATAAGCTGTGTCCCAATGTGAAGGCTACATCCTGCGAAGGACGCACCATGTAGCCTTCGTAGGATTTCCTAATTGCGCAACCAGGTGTTCCCGATTACCGCTCCTGGCGCCAAGCAACGGTACGAGAATACAGCTGAGCTGCCATCCTGATAGTTTATTTGCTATAATTGAGTAAACAGCTATGGAGCCAGAATTGTCTACTGTCATTTTTTGTTTTAGCTATATTTTACTGGAGGACTGCGCTGCCATTTTGGTTTAGCCAAGACCATGCGATGTAAATTAAGATGGTTTGCTGCGTCCCAATTCAGAGGCTGCGTCCTGAATTGCCGGATTACACTTTAAACTGTTCAGGAATTGGGTGTTAACTTAAGTAATTAATGTAATGAAATATGAAAAGAAAAGAAAACATACATAGGCACACACACACACATTCACTTATCTTACCTTGATGCGATTTTGTAAGCTAGTGTATTTTTTTTTATATAATGCACAATGGATCATGTTGAATTACACAGGTTTTCAACCCTATTTGAATATATATAAAAAAATTCCAGTGCAAATGTTACTCCCGCTCGTCATCGGCAGCTATCAGTCTTGTTGCTAGGCGACAAGATCCTCTGTAGGCTAGACCGGTCCGAGCGCTTCAGATGTGCCCTTTGATATGGGACGCAGCTGTAGTTAGCAACAATTTGTTAATATTGTGACAATAGTCCTACATTTTGTTACTTTGATTTTCAAAATAACCAGTGGTGGAATGTAAGGAACTACATACTTCGTTAATATTCACGCACAAGTGTTAAGTAGCCTACTTTTTTCCCACACAGCAACACTACAAAATGTTACAATATGATGCATTGTTTTACATGAAACTACACAAAAGTATATAGTTTAAATGTATCAACCTTGAAAATATTCAGAAGTAAAATGCAACATACACAGTAATGCTGTAGTAATATAAATGCAAAACCATCATAAAAATCCTGACAAGGAGTTTTTTTTCCCCTGCATATACCTTTACTTTTACTCTTGATACCTTAAGTACATTAGAGTATGCAAGATAATTTTGCATTCCAGATGCTGTCCCACCAGCAGGAGGCCTCACCAGGGTCTCTATTGCGGAGCCCATCCCGGTCCAGCACACCAGGTTCTCCCTGCTTAGCTGAATAAAGGTCTACATAATTTTTATTTTATGTACTGTAAATTTAAAATGTTATGTTATTTTTTTGGGATGTTTAAAGTATGTTGTAAATAGTTGGGAAAAAGTACTTTTATGTAGCCAAGGACAAATTATTTTCATTTACCAATTTTAATTGGGAAAAAGGTCAATTGAAGAATTTGTTTCATGTAGAAATTATGACTGTCATTACAAAAATTACCAATGTCCAGAGCAATGAATTATCTTTTATTTACACATCTAAATTACATAAATAATGTACAGAAATTATTTTTTTTCCTTTTAAAAAAATATAAGTGAAAAAAAGTTAACAATATTGGTGTCGAAGGAGTTAAGATGCAATTTATAAGAAAGAAACACGTGGCTTTTAACTCGGGTTTCACTAGCTGTTTAAGTAAATGAAAACATAAATGTGAATTTGTGTTTCTACCATCAATTCTACCACCGACCTCTCGGCCGTCATTTTTCTTAAATAAAAATGCTGTCGTCACCAGCGCAATGACTCATGGAATAGGATCAGGGCCGGATTAACCATAAGGGCAACTCACTTGCCCAGGGGCACAGGACATCTAGGGGCCCTGGCCTGGGCACCGTCAAATATTATGTTAGATCACGTTATAAGCGCAGTCCTCGCTTTCCCAATTATATGCAGATTTCTGCAACCCGTTCGATCAAAATATAATTTTAAATCACGACGAAAACAGTGTCTGTCTTCCTGAGCAGCGAGCGAGGGCGAGCTCTCAAGTCGACTCGCGTGACGAGGCTCTGAAATTTGAAATCGGTGGGAAGATGGAGAAGCAGTAAAGCGGGAGCGCTAAAATAAAATTAAAAAGAGAAAATAAATTGCAATTAGTCGACAATTTGAAACATATTCCAAAAATAGCCATTTTTTTTTTTTACTTCAAATCAGTGCTCTCTGAGAAAAGGCTATGATAACGGAACAAGAATAAAAAATATAACTATAAACAAGCCAAAACGAAATAATTTAAAGCGAAAGTAAGCGGTCTTGGGCTCGGGTATCTCATTACAATCAAAATGTTTCAACATTCGCCATGTATTTGGATGGTAAACTATTCTTTATTATTGGCTTTTGTTTTACTTCACTCACGTTCCAATATCGACGGAAAAAATCATCCTCTTTACATGCGCAAAAATGTGCTTGGAATAGGCAGTGCTTACGCTGAATGGTATAAATTGTAAGTGACTATTTAAACAGAGCAGTGCAATTTTTATATATTAGGTTGACTATTTTATGATTATATTTTATCACGGCTATAATGAACAGGCTGCGATGTCAAGATTGCAATGCTGATGCAATGCAGTGTGTGTGTGTGTGTGTGTGTGTGTGTGTTTGTGTGTGTGTGTGTGTGTGTGTGTGTGTGTGTGTGTGTGTGTGTGTGTGTGTGTGTGTGTGTGTGTGTGTGTGTGTGTGTGTGTGTGTGTGTGTGTGTGTGTGTGTGTGTGTGTGTGTGAGGCGCGGGTGCGTTTGAACAGTGGAAAGAAAGACTATGAGTTATTCACATAATCTGGAATGCCAGTGTGTTGTTAGGCTCACCTTTCACCCAAAGATAATAATTAATTGATAAAATTAGGGGTGCACGATATTGACAAAAAGGTGATATTGCGATATCGATAATGCATATTGCGATATCGATATTAATTTCGATATTTTTAAACGTATGTAAAAATACAAAAGTTATGGGAAAATGCATCAAAAAAGATGAATAAATAAAACAAGTTTTCTTGCAACATAAGGTTTGTTTCAACTGACAGTCATATTTGACTGGTGCAACATGAATAAATAAATAAGAACCATGTCTACAGACCAGGACATGTTTTACTGGTTGTATGTACTCTACAGTGTAAAAAAAATAAATAAATAAAGAGCAAGTCTACAGAACACACCTAGCCACTTTATGCGTTTTCTGTGATTGGATAGTTATCTGATCGTGAAAAGACCAGTGTAAATGCCCTCCCAAACGCGTTTTGACGATTTGAATCCGATCGCTGAAACCACTTCAGGAGGAGGTCTGGGCCGCTTTCCAGACGACACTGGACAAGTGTAAATGCATCTCGGTGTTGAAACCACACATGTAAAATTTACTCCTCCCAAAAACGCTAAAAATGAGAACGTGTTACAGGCTACATGTCATGTTATGGCCAGATATGACGACGCGCACAACTGCAACACGCATCACCGCAGATGAGCAGCTGAGCATCTCTTCATCAAGCCAACGCGCAAACTATCGAAAATCAAAATGAAAGTAAGTCGCAGACGCGCCGCTTTACACACAATTATCTTCATTAAAAGTAAATAAACGAAATGATCTTAAAAGGGCTGTTGTCGTTCTCTCTGAGTCTTATTGCGTTATTTGATTTTGACATTTTAGCTGATGATCGTAAAATGCAGCTCATTTAACTGTTGCTTTCGGTGACGTGCACTCCATTAAATCTGCATAGGCTATAGCGCGGGAATTGAAGATCGGATTTATATCCGTTTTACAAAAACACAATTATGTGATCAGGTGTAAAAGGAATATCGTTTTGATAAATTAGATAGCTATCCGATCAGTGAAAACGCATGAAGTTGCCAGGTGGCCTGATGTTTATACTTGTGAGCTGGTGTGCGCGTCGAGCCGGCAATTGTGTGTGTGGGGGGACTGTGTGGTAGTAGAGCAAGGGAGAAGTGAGAGAGTGACGGCGATTAGCTTTGGAGCGAGTCTACAGTCATATTGAGAAAAACAAAGTGTCTCCCCTGTTCTTTCTGACCATTGTGGGAAATCTGTAGCATGAAAAGTTAACCCTCTTCTTGATTTCATGTTGTTTATGGAGAAGGAGAATCATGAAATGACTCGGGGGAAATGCAACGGTGCATGTCGGACCGGACGCATCATAAACAAAATATCGCATAAACATCGCGAGACTTGCGATATGATATCGAGCAACGTGATATCGCGATAACGATATTGATTCAATATCGTGCACCCCTAATAATAATTAAAAGGTTTGCATGAGTTCAGTCTTGAAATGAGGCCAGTTATAAGGCCCATTTGATAAAATAAAATAAGAATATATATTTTATTTTAATTGGTGGTAGGCTAATTTCAGATTATAGCATTTTTGAATAATTTCCAGTTAACTGTCTGCTTTATCACACTGTTGCAGTCAAAATATATCCGCGATGACGCAATCGGTCTTCAAATGCAGCCTTCGAAGGGTGCAGCCTTTGAATTGGGACATCCTTGTCGCGCTGCTGTGACGCAATCAGCCTTCAAATGCGGCCAATCGGCCTTCAAATACGGCCTTCAAAGGATGCAGAATTGAATTGGGACAGCCTTCATCGCGCCGCGGTGACGCAATCGGCCTTTAAATGCAGCCTTCAAAGGGTGCAGCCTTTGAATTGGGACATACTTCGGCATTCAAATGCGGCCAATCAGCCTTCAAATACGGCCTTCGGAGGATGCAACCTTCACATTGGGACACAGCTATGAGGCTGTGCAGAGTTAGTCACTCCATGTCATAATTACTTTAATTATAAAATAGAAACCCGTGACATTCCACTCTGAGACAATTATGACTTGGATTTATGCGTTTCTGTGGCAAGACTATCAATGCCAAAATTAATCTGTTGCAGTCATATGGCACAAGTCAGGGCTCTCTATATTGTTTACATTTGTTACGACCCTAAGGGACATGTGTTTGGTTTGTGGTGTGTTCTTTTTGTTTCTTTTGTTTCTTTTCTCTTTCATATAGTAGCCCTTTTCCCCCTGTCTCAGCTGTATGAGTGAGTGGCAGCAGGTATGCCTGATCAACTGACTGAGTGAGTGGCAGCAGGTGTGCCTAATTAACACTCAGTGCCTGGAGGATAATGGTGCATTCAAGTCATCTCGTATAAATCGTATTTACTAGTTGAACGCACTTGAACGCCACCACAATGTCGTAAACACCAGTGGGGAGCTTGGGATTTTCTCTAAGTCCCGATCTTTCCGAGTTTACATTTAAATTTACATTTAGTCATTTAGCAGACCCTTTTATCCAAAGCGACTTACAACTAAGGACTAAACCAAGCGAGTCATCGTGAAGAGACAACGCAAGAAGTGCTCAAAATACAAAGTTCAGATATTGCTCGGAGTAGCATAAGCCAGATAAGCAGGGATTTAAAGGAAACTTTTTTTATTTTTTTTAGATTTTTTTTGTATGTTAAATGCTCACGGAAGAGATGAGTTTTCAGTTGTCTTTTGAATGCTGTCAGGGATACTGCATTCCGGATGAGGGTGGGCAGATCATTCCACCAGCATGCCACCGTGAATGAGAATGTTCTGGAGAGTGATTTTGAGGCTCTCTGTGATGGTACCACGAGCTGTCGCTCATTGACTGATCGTAGGCTTCTGGTAGGGATGTAGACTTGTAGTAGTGAGTGGACGCAGGAGGGAGCTGATCCTGAGATCAGTCTGTAAGCAAGTGTCAACACCTTGAACTTGATGCGAGCAGCGAGTGGTAGCCAGTGCAGAGAGAAAACAGAGGAGTGACGTGGGCCCTTTTGGGCTCGTTGAAGACCAGACGAGCTGCAGCATTCTGGATCATTTGTAGAGGTTTAGTTACACATGCTGGAAATCCGGCCAGGAGAGCATTGCAGTAATCAAGCCTAGAAATGACCAGGGCCTGGACGAGAAGTTGTGTTGCATGCTCTGTTAGGAAAGGCCTGATCTTCCTGATGTTGTGCATAGCAAACCTGCATGATCGAGCTGTCGTTGTGATGTGGTCTGTGAAGGTCAGCTGATCATCAAAGATTACTCCAAGATTTCTGACTGACCTTGATGGGGTGATTGAGGAAGAATCTAGCTGGATGGAGAAGTCGTGCTGTAGAGACGGCTCGGCAGGGAGGATGAGAAGCTCAGTCTTTGCCAGGTTGAGCTGTAGGTGATGTTCCTTCATCCATGCCGAGATGTCCGCCAGACAGCTTGAGATCCGTACAGCTACTGTGGGATCATCTGGTTGAAATGAGAGGCAGAGCTGGGTGTCATCAGCATAGCAATGGTAAGAGAAGCCATGTGCATGTATGATGGGTCCTAGTGATGTGGTGTAAATGGAGAAGAGGAGCGGTCCAAGAACTGAACCCTGGGGAACCCCTGTGGTCAGTTGATGTGCTTTGGATACCTCTCCTCTCCATGTGACCCTGAAGGACCTATCTGTGAGATAGGACTCAAACCAGTGGAGAGGAGTACCTGTGATGCCCAGTGATGAGAGGGTGGACAGAAGGATCTGATGGTTCACAGTGTCGAAGGCAGCAGACAGATCCAGGAGGATGAGAACCGATGATTTGGAAGCAGCTTTCGCGATCCGCAGGGCTTCGGTGACCGACAGCAATGCAGTCTCAGTTGAATGCCCTTTCTTGAAGCCAGATTGGTTGACATCTTGCTGGTTGTTCAGAGACAGGAAAGATGATACTTGGTTGAAAGCAACTCGTTCAAGTGTTTTCGCAATGAATGGTAGGAGAGAGACAGGTCTGTAATTCACTAAAAGTGATGTGTTTAACGTTGGTTTTTTAAGCAGTGGCGTTACCCGAGCCTGCTTGAATGCTGTAGGGAAAATGCAAGTGTGGAGGGATGAGTTGATGATGTGTGTGAGAGCTGGAAGAAGTGTGGGAGAGATTGCTTGTAGAAGGTGTGAGGGGATGGGGTCCAGAGGGCAGGTGGTAGGATGACTAGAGAGGAGAAGTTTAGATACTTCATCCTCGGTTAGTGGAGTGAAGGAGGAGAGAAGGTTGTTGGCTGTGGGAGAGGTTAGTCTGTGTTCCTGTGTGTGTGAAGCTGAGAACTGACTGCTGATAGTTGTAGTTTTGTTAGTGAAGAAGTTAGCAAAATCATCAGCAGTTAGCGAAGAGGTGGGTGATGGTTGAGGTGGACAGAGGAGAGAGTTGAATGTCTTGAACAGTGAACATGTGTTAGAGGCGCTGTTGATCTTGTTGTGGAAATATGAAGATTTTACGGCGTGAACATCAGCAGAAAAGGCAGAGAGCAGAGATTGATACTTACTCAGCTCGGATGTGTCTTTTGATTTGCGCCATTTCCTCTCTGCTGCCCTGAGTTCGGTCCAGTGTTCACGAAGAACCTCAGATAACCAGGGGTTGGAGGGAGTAGCACGTGCTGGCCTGGAGGAGAGAGGGCAGATGTTGTCTAAAGAAGAGGTTCGAGTGGAGCATAAAGTATCCGTTGCAGTATTCACATCCAGAGATGAGAAATGCAAGGGTGAGGGAAGAGAAGATGACACAGCAGAGGAAAGAAGGGATGGAGAAAGTGAGCGCAGGTTTCGTCTGAAAGTAACTGGTAGGGGAGTTGGTGGTGCATGGGTAGTTGAGTTGTAGATTGAACGTAATGAAATGGTCTGAAATATTGAGAGGTTTCACCAAAATATTGTCTGTGATGCAGTTGGGTGTGTAAACCAGGTCCAGTTGGTTGCCTGACTTGTGAGTACCTGTGGTGATAAGCCGTTGGAGATCGAAGGAGGCTAGGAGAGAGATGTAGTCTGTTGCATACGGCTTCTCTAGATGGATGTTGAAGTCGCCACAGACTACAAGTGGGATGCCATCCTCAGGGGAAGAGGAAAGCAGCACATCCAGCTCCTCTTCAAAGCTTCCCAGTTGACCTGGGGGGCGATATATGACTACAATATGGATCTTAATGGGAGTTGTAAGTGTAATAGCATGATATTCAAATAAGTAGTTATTGCATAGAGAATAGAGAGTTGAGTATTTCCAATTGTTGGAGATGAGAAGACCAGTACCCCCACCCCTTCCCTACTGGCGAGGAGTGTGAGAGAAAGAGAAGTTGTTGGAGAGAGCAGCAGGGGTTGCTGAGTCTTCTGGACGGATCCAGGTCTCAGTCTAGCCCAAGATATTAAGAGTAGAATGAGATGCAAAGGCTGGAATGAAGTCAGTTGTTGTGGGCATGTCACTGAGAAACATGGCGGAATACTACAATACTTAAATATTATGCAGTGATATTGTCAAGGTTTTCTGTAATTACAGCGCAGTTAAGCTAATTGCCAGCACAGACTATGATGGCATTATAATATAACAATGCAACATATAACGATAAAGTTGGCAGTGGCTTCATAAATGAATTAAAAACAAAGTACATCTGATGCACATTTCTTTGTTCTTCATTTTCTAGAACAAGAGTTTAAGAACCTTACTGTATTTTTGTATAATTAATTAAGAGAAAGTACTCCGCCATCTTAATCCGACGAAAGTGACTTGAATGCACCTGCCGTCGTAAACACGACTTCCCACCCCGTACGTACAAACTTCCCAGGAGGACTTGAATGCACCATAAGAAGGCTTGATTTTCACACTGCAGAGACAGAACACCTGTGAGCAGTCCACTGCCAACCAGTCAACCCAGCAGATAGAGACAGCCCAGCCAACCAGTGTGTTGAACACTGACTTAAATATTTTGTGAGTCCAGAAAAGTGTCTGGTTTTTAAGCTCAGTGGAGAGAGAACTGTTTAGTTGTTCATTTAGCGTTGAACCTTGCTCTTTCAGTTACTTAGCCTGTGTCAATTGTTGCCTTACTTTGTTTGATCGCTGTCTTCTGAGTGAGTAGTTTTGTGTTGGTTTTTCTTTGCTAATATTGTAATAAATATACACTTTTCAGTTTGCACATTAATCTGACTTGTCCTCTTTTGCCATGGTTTATTTCAAATATTGTTGCTCCTCCTCCCCCTGGACTTACCATACAGAGGAATGTAACAACATTAATTATTATTGTAATGGAATGTGCTTTGAGACATGAGGCAATTTAAGGTGAACATGATTTCACCAAGTACAACATGTTCAAAGAACATAACTGTCCAAAACCCTAAACATACCTAAAATGGCTTGTTTCCTCTGAGCGGTACGGTACGGTACAGTTCGGTACGGTACGCAATTATTTGCGTTTCCACTGTCAAAAGTTGTGAATGGTACCAAAAAGCCGAACCATACCGTACCACTTTTTGGGTACCCTTCCGTTGGGGTACCTAGCACAGTGGTACGGTACTAAAAGGTGGGGCTAGACTCACTGCAGAACAGTTATTGGTTGACAGAGGATCGTCACTTGCGTGCTACATTTTTAATATACAGTTGAAATATAATACCTCTGTTATTGTGTCAAAAAATGTAGTTTTAAGAGTTTTTCAGGTGAGAATGTAGTTTTTTCAAGCTCAAATCTGTGGTTTATTTATATATTTATGATAATTTGACTGAGATCCATTCCAAGCAATCACCGGACGCTCGGCGCTCGTGCACCCCGCCTGGAACAGCCTTTCCTCGGCTAGTCATTCTGATGTTTGCCGCTGATTCTGACGTCTCTGTAGTGGTTAAACATGAGATATAATTCGTTACATTATATACATTACATATTGACTGGAATACGTTCAATATTTTTCAATTTAAACGAAAAGAGGCAGGGTTGTGTTTATATTTAGTTTTGACGAGGCTGAATCCAGCTTCTTATTCGCAGCTTCTTATTGACCTATCCGTTCCACCTTAAATGACGCGAACTGCCGCGTTTGCTGGGTTCTTATTGAAGCTCAACTTAGGGACCGTACGGTTTTTCTCTTTTTCACTATTTAAAGGGATTGTGTTACTTTTGTCTCTATATTCAGGATAACATAATAATAAAAAAAAATGTTTAAATGCAAATAACACTGATATATCAGCGAAAATTGACTGTAAAAATATAAAGGCACAGAAATATAATTAGGCTACATTATTCTTTAATTATTGTACATGTCATCAGCTCAATTTAGGGATCATGTGGTTTTTCACTTATTCACATTTATTAGAGACCCTGTTTGTATTGTTTATATTTTCAGAAAAGAATAATAAACTATTTTGAAAGGTAAATAACAAATAATAATAACACATAAATTACTGTAAAACTATAATTAGGCCTACATTATTCTTCAATTATTGCAATTAACATCATTTGGATGTATTCAATGCATGTATTTAAAAATGAATAAATATTATTACAAATTAGAATTTCACAAGGTAACCAGAGATTATGCACCAGCTTGGATCCAGCCTCTTGTGAAGACTTCAGATGACCCAGCACCTTTGAATAGATGACACCTACCCCAAGGACTCCAGAACATCAAATGATGATTGATGATTATACAAAATTATAATTTTATAATTGCTTTAACATACACATTGATTTTGCTTAAATGCATATATGATATTTGTAAATACTATAACTTGCGGTATCCTATAACTGTACTTTCTGATATCATCTCATTAAATCCTATTGTGGTTTTGTAACACTGAAACCTTCATTTTCTGTAAAGCTGCCTTGAAATGATATGTGTTGTGAAAAGGGTTATACAAATGAATGTATGAATTAAATTAAAATGCATTGACTTGAAAGTGCCAATGCATGGTTACTGTACATTAGAAAGATATGGACCCAATCTGACAATACAAAAGAGTTATCACATCGTTGGCCTATTTGGTTTCACTGATGCTTTATACCCTGCATCTCTGCTTGAATATAATCATGCACAGTTTCAGATGTTTTTACTGTATAATTTTGAAATTATGGACCAATGAAGTTGACAAAACATACAGTTATATAGAGCCCCCAATTGAGCCAACAAAGCAATGGACCCAATCTGACAATACAAAAGAGTTATCACATCGTTGGCCTATTTGGTTTCACTGATGCTTTATACCCTGCATCTCTGCTTGAATATAATCATGCACAGTTTCAGATGTTTTTACTGTATAATTTTGAAATTATGGACCAATGAAGTTGACAAAACATACAGTTAGAAGAGCCATTGCTTTGTTGGCTCAATTGGGGGCTCTATATCTCAGCTGTCTTTGATGGTGCGTTAGAAGATGCACTGGGGCCTTATACATATTGTCATTGACTGTCACCATGCACAAAATTAGACATTTTCCTGTCGCATCTTGAAGTTATGCACCCATGAAGTTGACAGATGTGACTGCAGTTATGGGGAAGTTGCAGTTTTGGTTTCAATTGCATTTTCTGCCCATTTCGCAGCGTTGTTCCTCGGTTGCCTCAGAGGGTGCGTTAAATTTGACATTGTCCCATTATAGTAGAGCTACTCCTCTAACGAAATCCAATTTTTGAGCAATTATTACAGTGTAATTTGTTTTTTTTATGAAGCTTTAAACTTGACACATTACACAATGAGGAGCCTATTGCATTTTCTTCCCATTTCGCGGCGCTGTTTCTCGGCCGCCTCAGAGGGTGCGTTAAATTTGACATTGTCCCATTAGAGTAAAGCTACTCCTCTAACGAAATCCAAATTTTGAGCAGTTTTTACTGTAGATTTTTTTTGTAATTAATTTTTGAATTTTGCTTTTCACAGTGCACAATAATTTTCTGCCCATTTCGCGGTTCTGTTTCTCAACCGCCTCAGAGGGTGCGTTACATTGGACATTGTCCCATTAGAGTACAGCTACTACTCTGACGAAATCCACATTTTGAGCAGTTTTTACTGTAGAACTTTTTTTTTAATGAATTTTTGAATTTTGCACTTTAGACAGTGCACAATAAGCCGCCTAATGCATTTTCTGCCCATTTCGCGGCGCTGTTTCTCGGCCGCCTCAGAGGGTGCGTTAAATTTGATATTGTCCCATTAGAGTAGAGCTACTACTCTGACGAAATCCACATTTTGAGCAGTTTTTACTGTAGAATTTTTTTTAATGAATTTTTGAATGTTGCTTTTCAGTGCACAATAATTTTCTGCCCATTTCGCGGTGCTGTTTCTCATCCGCCTCAGAAGGTGCGTTACATTGGACATTGTCCCATTAGAGTACAGCTACTACTCTGACGAAATCCACATTTTGAGCAGTTTTTACTGTAGATATTTTTAATGAATTTTGGAATTTTGGAATTTTGCCCATTTCGTGGCGCTGTTTCTCGGTGTAGAACTTTTTTTTAATGAATTTTAGAATTTTGCTTTTCACAGTGCACAATAAGCCGCCTAATGCATTTTCTGCAAATTTCGCAGCGCTGTTTCTCGGCCGCCTCAGAGGATGCGTTAAATTTGATATTGTCCCATTAGAGTACAGCTACTACTCTGACGAAATCCACATTTTGAGCAGTTTTTACTGTAGAATTTTGTTTTATGAATTTTAGAATTTTGCTTTTCACAGTGCACAATAAGCCGCCTAATGCATTTTCTGCAAATTTCGCAGCGCTGTTTCTCGGCCGCCTCAGAGGATGCGTTAAATTTGATATTGTCCCATTAGAGTAGAGCTACTAATCTGACGAAATCCACATTTTGAGCAGTTTTTACTGTAGAATTTTGTTTTATGAATTTTTGAATTTTGCTTTTCACAGTGCACAATAAGCTGCATAATGCATTTTCTGCCCATTTCGCGGCGCTGTTTCTCGGCCGCCTCAGAGGGTGCGTTAAATTTGACATTGTCCTATTAGAGTACAGCTACTACTCTGACGAAATCCACATTTTGAGCAGTTTTTACTGTAGAACTTTTTTTAATGAATTTTTGAATTTAGCTTTTCACAGTGCACAATAAGCCGCCTAATGCATTTTCTGCCCATTTCGCGGCGCTGTTTCTCGACCGCCTCAGAGGGTGCGTTAAATTTGACATTGTCCCATTAGAGTAGAGCTACTACTCTGACGAAATCCACATTTTGAGCAGTTTTTACAGTAGAATTTTTTTAATGAATTTTTGAATTTTGCTTTTCACAGTGCACAATAATTTTCTGCCCATTTCGCGGCGCTGTTTCTCTTCCGCCTCAGAGGGTGCGTTACATTGGACATTGTCCCATTAGAGTAGAGCTAATACTCTGAGAAATCCACATTTTGAGCAGTTTTTACTGTAGAACCTTTTTTTAATGAATTTTTGAATTTTGCACTTTAGACAGTGCACAATAAGCCCCCTAATGCATTTTCTGCCCATTTTGCGGCGCTGATTCTCATCCGCCTCAGAGGGTGCGTTAAATTTGACATTGTCCCATTAGAGTACAGCTACTACTCTGACAAATTCACATTTTGAGCAGTTTTTACTGTAGAATTTTTTTTAATGAATTTTTGAATTTTGCTTTTCGCAGTGCACAATAAGCCGCATAATGCATTTTCTGCCCATTTCGCGGCGCTGTTTCTCATCCGCCTCAGAGGGTGCGTTAAATTTGAGATTGTCCCATTAGAGTAGAGCTACTACTCTGACGAAATCCACATTTTGAGCAGTTTTTACTGTAGAATTTGCTTTAATGAATTTTTGAATTTTGCTTTTCACAGTGCACAATAAGCCGTTTAATGCATTTTCTGCCCATTTCGCGGCGCTGTTTCTCATCCGCCTCAGAGGGTGCGTTACAGCTGAGAAACAGCGCCACGAGCATTGAATAAAGTGAAAAAAATTCCACAGTAATAATTAATAAAAATGTGCATTTTGTTATGCAAAAAAGTGCGTTAAATTGAACATTGTCCCATTAGAGTACAGATACTCCTCTAACGAAATCCAAATTTTGAGCAGTTTTTACGGTAGAATTTTTTTTAATTAATTTTTGAATTTAGCTTTTCAGTGCACAATAATTTTCTGCCCATTTCGCGTTGCTGTTTCTCATCCGCCTCAGAGGATGCGTTACAGTGGACATTGTCCCATTAGAGTACAGATACTACTCTGACGAAATCCACATTTTGAGCAGTTTTTACTGTAGAGCTTTTTTTAATGAATTTTTTAATTTTGCACTTTAGACAGTGCACAATAAGCCGCCTAATGCATTTTCTGCCCATTTCGCGGCGCTGTTTCTCGGGCGCCTCAGAGGGTGCGTTACATTGGACATTTTCCCATTAGAGTACAGCTACTCCTCTAACGAAATCTACATTTTGAGCAGTTTGAACTGTAGAATTTTTTTTAATGAATTTTTTAATTTTGCTTTTCACAGTGCACAATAAGCACATACTGCATTTTCTGCCCATTTCGCGGCGCTGTTTCTCATCCGCCTCAGAGGGTGCGTTAAATTTGACATTGTCCCATTAAAGTATAGCTACTACTCTGACGAAATCCACATTTTGAGCAGTTTTTACTGTAGAATTTTTTTTAATGAATTTTTGAATTTTGCTTTTCACAGTGCACAATAAGCCGCCTAATGCATTTTCTGCCAATTTCGCAGCGCTTTTTCTCATCCGCTTCATAGGGTGCGTTAAATTGGACATTGTCCCATTAGAGTACAGCTACTCCTCTAACGAAATCCAAATTTTGAGCAGTTTTTACTGTAGAATTTTTTTTTATTAATTTTTTAATTTTGCTTTTCACAGTGCACAATAATTTTCTGCCCATTTCGCGGGGCTGTTTCTCATCCGCCTCAGAGGGTGCGTTACATTGGACATTGTCCCATTTGAGTACAGCTACTACTCTGACGAAATCCACATTTTGAGCAGTTTTTACTGTAGAACTTTTTTTAATGAATTTTTGAATTTTGCACTTTAGACCGTGCACAATAAGCCGCCTATTGCATTTTCTGCCCATTTGCGGCGCTATTTAAATTGGATATGAGTACATTATAGTAGAGCTACTCCTCTAAGGAAATAAAAATTGAGCAATTATTATTGTGGAATTTTTGTTTTATGAAGCTTTGAACTTGACACATCACACAAAGCACAATTATGTCTTGCAGAATTGCACAACATGCTTATTCCATGTTCTGCCTATTTCGCGGCCGCTTCAAATTGGACATGAGTACATTATAGTAGAGCTACTCCTCTAATGAAATAAAAATTGAGCAATTATTACGGAGGAATTTTGTTTTTATGAAGCTTTGAACTTGGCATTTTACTCAATGCACAACAACTCGCCAAATGCATTTTCTGCCCATTTCGCGGGGCTCTTTCTCGGCTATCTCAGAGGGTGCGTTAAGGTGGACATTAGCTCATTATAGTACAGCTACTCCTCTAACGAAATAAAAATTTTGAGCAATTATTACTCTGGAATTTTGTTTTTATGAAGCTTTGAACTTGGCACTTTACTCAATGCACAACAACCCGCCTAATGCGTTTTCTGCCCAATTTGCGGCGCTGTTTCTCAGCTACCTCAGAAGGGTTAAAAGTCGCACTGGCCCCTCATACTCAGTGTGTTTGATTATTATCATACACAATTTTAGACATTTTTACTGTAGCATTTTGAAATTATGGACCCATGAATTTGTCAGATACGATAATACACTTAGAATAGCCATTGAATTGTTGGCCCATTTGGAGGCGCTTTATCCCAGCTGCTTTTGAGTGTGTGTTAATGGTTGCACTGGAGCCTTATACTCAATGTGCTTGACTGTCATGCACAAATTCAGACTTTTTTAATTTTGTTTTTAGATGTAACCGGAAAGGTGAAAAATATCGTTTTTTTTATAAATATATATACGGCCAGTCAAATCTTCAATTAAATGTAATAATCAGCTCTCTACAACATATGCACACATAATAAAACACTGAAAGCACCTCAAAATATCACAATAATACAACATTTATTGATTGATTAATTGATTTATTGATTGACTGAGTTATAATATTAATTTGACTTTTTCTTTTTCACGGTCTGTAACTTCAAAATGCTAAAGTAACAATGTCTGAAATTGTGCATGCAAACACACTGGGTATAAGGCCCCAGTGAGACTTTTAATGAACCCTCAAAGACAACTGGGCCACCAATGCAACGACTGTTCCAACTGTATTGTCATATCTGTCAAATTCATGGGTCCATACCTTTCAAATGCTACTAGAGGAGTAGATGTACTATAATAGGCTAAAGTCCACTTTAACGCACCCTCTGACACAGCTGAGAAACAGCGCCACGAGCATTGAATAAAGTGAAAAAAATTCCACAGTAATAATTAATAAAAATGTGCATTTTGTTAGTGGAGTAGCTGTACTATAATTAGCTAATGTCCGCCTTAACGCACCCTCTGATGTAGCTGAGAAGCAGCCCCGCGAAATGGGCAGAAAATGCATTAGGCGGCTCATTGTGCTCTGTCTACAGTGCAAAATTCAAAAATTCATAAAAAAAAGTTCTACAGTAAAAACTGCTCAAAATGTGGATTTCGTCAGAGTACTAGCTCTACTCTAATGGGACAATGTCAAATTTAACGCACCCTCTGAGGCCGAGAAACAGCGACGCGAAATTGGCAGAAAATGCATTAGGCGGCTTATTGTGCACTGTGAAAAGCAAAATTCAAAGATTCATTAAAAAAAATCTACAGTAAAAACTGCTCAAAATGTGGATTTCGTCAGAGTAGTAGCTCTACTCTAATGGGACAATATCAAATGTAACGCACCCTCTGAGGCGGCCGAGAAACAGCGCCGCGAAATGGGCAGAAAATGCATTAGGCGGCTTATTGTGCACTGAAAAGCAAAATTCAAAAATTCATTAAAAAAAATCTACAGTAAAAACTGCTCAAAATGTGGATTTCGTCAGAGTAGTAGCTCTACTCTAATGGGACAATGTCAAATTTAACGCACCCTCTGAGGTGGCCGAGAAACAGCGCCGCGAAATGGGCAGAAAATGCATTAGGCGGCTTATTGTGCACTGTCTAAAGTGCAAAATTCAAAAATTAATTAAAAAAAATTTCTACAGTAAAAACTGCTCAAAATTTGGATTTCGTTAGAGGAGTAGCTGTACTCTAATGGGACCATGTCCAATTTAACGCACCCTCTGAGGCGGATGAGAAACAGCGCCGCGAAATTGGCAGAAAATGCATTAAGCGGCTCTGTGAAAAGCAAAATTCAAAAATTCATTAAAAAAAATTCTACAGTAAAAACTGCTCAAAATGTGGATTTCGTCAGAGTAGTAGCTCTACTCTAATGGGACAATGCCAAATTTAACGCACCCTCTGAGGCGGCCGAGAAACAGCGCCACGAAATGGGCAAAATTCCAAAATTCCAAAATTCATTAAAAATATCTACAGTAAAAACTGCTCAAAATGTGGATTTTGTCAGAGTAGTAGCTGTACTCTAATGGGACAATGTCCAATGTAACGCACCCTCTGAGGCGGATGAGAAACAGCACCGCGAAATGGGCAGACAATTATTGTGCACTGAAAAGCAACATTCAAAAATTAATAAAAAAAAATTCTAGAGTAAAAACTGCTCACAATTTGGATTTCGTTAGAGGAGTAGCTTTACTCTAATGGGACAATGTCAAATTTAACGCACCCTCTGAGGCGGCTGAGAAACAGCGCCGCGAAATGGGCAGAAAATGCAATAGGCGGCTCATTGTGTAATGTGTCAAGTTTAAGGCTTCATAAAAAACAAATTACACTGTAATAATTGCTCAAAATTTGGATTACGTTAGAGGAGTAGCTCTACTATAATGGGACAATGTCAAATTTAACGCACTATCTGAGGCAACCGAGAAACAACACTGCGAAATGGGCAGAAAATGCAATTGAAACCAAAACAGCAAATTCCCCATAACTGCAGTCACATCTGTCAAATTCATGGGTGCATAACTTCAAGATGCGACAGTAAAAATGTCTAATTTTGTGCATGGTGACAGTCAAGGACAATATGTATAAGGCCATCAAAGACAGCTGAGATATAGAGCCCCCAATTGAGCCAACAATGCAATGGCTCTTCTAACTGTACTATGTTTTGTCAACTTCATGGGTCCATAATTTCAAAATTATACAGTAAAAACATCTGAAACTGTGCATGATTATATTCAAGCAGAGATGCAGGGTATAAAGCATCAGTGAATCCAAATAGGCCAACGATGTGATAACTCTTTTGTATTGTCAGATTGAGTCCATATCTTTCTAATGTACAGTAACCATGCAATGGCACTTTCAAGTCAATGCATTTTAATTTAATTCATACATTCATTTGTATAACCCTTTTCACAATACATATCATTTCAAGGCAGCCTTACAGAAAATGCAGGTTTCTGTGTTACAAAACCACAATAGGATTTAATGAGATGATATCAGAAAGTACAGTTATAGGATACCGCAAGTTATAGTATTTACAAATATCATATATGCATTTAAGCAAAATCAATGTATATGTTAAAGCAATTATAAAATTATAATTTTGTATAATCATTCATGTTCTTGGAGTAGGTGTCATCTATTCAAAGGTGCTGGGTCATCTGAAGTCTTCACAAGAGGCTGGATCCAAGCTGGTGCATAATCTCTGGTTACCTTGTGAAATTCTAATTTTTAATAATGTTTATTTATTTTTAAACACATGCACTGAATACATCCAAATGATGTTAATTGCAATAATTGAAGAATAATGTAGGCCTAATTATAGTTTTACAGTAATTTAGGTGTTATTATTATTTGTTATTTACCTTTCAAAATAGTTTATTATTCTTTTCTGAAAATATAAATAATACAAACAGGGTCTCTAATAAGTGTGAATAAGTGAAAAAACACATGATCCCTAAATTGAGCTGATGACATGTACAATAATTAAAGAATAATGTAGCCTAATTATATTTCTGTGCCTTTATATTTTTACAGTCCATTTTCTCTGATATATCAGTGTTATTTGCATTTAAACATTTTTTTTATTATTATTTTATTCTGAATATAGAGACAAAAGTAACACAATCCCTTTAAAAACGTGAAAAAGAGAAAAACCGCACGGTCCCTAAGTTGAGCTTCAATAAGAACCCAGCAAACGCGGCAGCTCGCGTCATTTAAGGTGGAACGGATAGCGTCAATAAGAAGCTGCGAATAAGAAGCTGGATTCAGCCTAGTTTTGTTATAAATATATACCGTAGCCTACATATATGAAGTTCATATAATCAATAGGCTATATGCGTTGCCTGAACCACATTTGTGTGCTTATAATGTTTAAAATGTATTGAAATGAAATCGAAAAGAAGCAGAGTGGTGTTTTATAACATATTTCGTTTTATTGTTGCCTAAAATGTGGCCTAGCCTACATACAGAGATAACCGGAGTAGCAGAGCGAGCTGAGTGGCGCTTTCAAGAACGCGCTGTTCCATTAGCAGAATTACTGGACTCGCGTCCTCGGGAGTAATTCTAATGTCAGCGCTTTCTTGTGACAAACATGCCGAGAAGCAAGAACAAGATCTGCTGTATGTCATCCATTGTTGTTTATATGTCGCTTTCTTCGTGCGAAAATGAGTCGTTTGCTTCTTTCCGGCAAACACCACGCCTATCAAGTAAGGGTACTGTTGGCGGTGGAAACGCAAGCCGGATCATAGTTTACCGACCCGTACTGTACTGTACCGTACCGCTCAGTGGAAACGAGACATAACTAATTCCTAAAATTAGAGGGAAATAATAACACTGATGTAGAGGCACCTAACCCTGTTTGTAAGCCAGAACTGTAAATCTGATTGGTTGATTGGAATGTTAAATGGTAAATACACTGCATTTATATAGAGCTTTCACAGACCCAATGGCCACCAAAGCGCTTTACATATTGCCTCACATTCACCCATTCACTCACTCATTCATACACCAATGGCGGTGTCAACCATGCAAGGCCCCATCCAGCTCATCAGTAGCAGCTGGGGTTAGGTGTCTTGCTCATGGACAACTCTTTGGTCAGGTGGAACCGGGGATAGAACCACCAACCTTCCGGTTTGTAGACAACCTACATGAAGCAGACTCTGCTCTGACAGTGCACCGCACCGCACATTCATGTGTTTTGGAGGAGACGTGGCTTTTGAGATGCTCTGAAAAGGATCTTATGCTTTCAATGCAAGCTTGATATTGCTAGTCTCTACAAAACTACACCCTAGCTTTAATGAAGACAGACAACGATAAGTAAGTTGTAAACTGATTTCACAAAAAAAGTGTAAAAGGTGTCTGTGGTGCAAAACTTTGCTCTGTTTGTTCGATCATCCAGAACAGACCGGCACAGTAACAGCTTTTGTCTTTTTTGGTTGTCTGTTTGACGGACCAATGTAAAATGCACACCGTGTTTGGAAAACCTTTTTAAAAAGAGTCATTATTTTTGCAGAAATGAGACATTTTGTCACGGGTCAGGGTGAGTGACCGGTTATTTTCTGTTGTTTGTTTTGGTCCTGTCATTTTCTGCAGCTCATGGTCAGAGCTATCAGTGCTGCCCCTACACCTGTAGCTCATTTCCCTTACCCTTATATTCCCAGCTGTGTCTCCCCCTTGTTGTCAGTTGATTATATGCATTGTCGCCTGCATGTCCCATGTTCTTGTTCAGGTTCTTTTGTTGCTTACCTGCTGGCATTTGTGTTCAGGGAACTAAGAAGAGGGGTTTGTAAGCAAGGTCATCTTATTGGCTAGATCCGGGATTCGTCATTCAGTGGGTCGCCCTGCTGTTCTCTGCCTGTCGGTGGTCTCCTCTACCTGCGTGTCCGTTGTGTGTGGGCATCACGCATGGGAACCACCGTACGGAGAGTCTACACTTTTGCACTGAGTCGCAGAGACTGTTTCTGATTTGTAATCAAAGTTTTCTAATAAACTTTTCTCACGTTCATCACAGCATTTGAGTAGTCCTATTCTATGAGTTCCTGACACATTTTACCTGTAAAACTAACATTTTGCAATTCAGAAGAACCTTAATTTGTCATTTTGGACACGTTTGAATATTTTCACAACTGAATGTATTTTATAATTGAATCATTTTTCAAGAAAAAAAGCAACAACAAAAAAAGACTAAATTATGTTATAACCCTGATCAGCCTGCAGCTGTGATTGTTAGGTTTCACTCACTGTACTTTCCCAATATCTCTTTGTTGTAATGTTAATCAGAAGGCATCTGAATTTACAATGAACTGAATAAAAATAGACCATTGGAAGTTTTTGCATTCAGGACCGCCTTTTCCCTCAAGGGTGTAGATTTGTGCAGCTCATCCAAGAGTAATTCTGACCCAACCCTTCTAAGAGATGTTGGTTGACGGCCAGACATGTCACGGAATTTAAAAAAAGATATGAGTAAATGATATGAGATGTTTATTGACAAAGATTGAGTTTATTTTCAAGCGTATGGATTGTTTCCTGACAGTGGTGAATGTACACTGGGCTGTTGTTCGGCCGTTTCATGCATGAGTGACAGTAAAGACGTTAATAATGTTGCAAAAGAATTCAATTTCAAATAAATCTTATTCATCAAAGTGTCCTGAAAAAATTACAAATGACTTGATCAACATCATATGTGTTTAATTTTTTTCTTTTTATTGCTGAAGTAAGAGTGTAACTCTTTACATAAAATGTAACTAAGTAACGCAATTAGTTACTTTTTAGGGAATAACACAATATTGTAACATTACTTTTAAAAGTAACACTGCTCATTATGCAGTGGTGTCCAGTGCATGGATCAAATGTAATTTTAATTTAAGAATAAAAATGAAGAAATGTTATGCTGTACTGTATATTCATATTAATAAAATAAGTCAATTATTGACAATGAGCATGTGAACTCTTTACAGAAAATGTTCTCGCTTTAATCATTCTGGTGGTTGAATCATCAGAGTAGACATAAAATGTATGTAGCTACAAGTCTTGTGATCTCATGTGGATCCCACAAGCAATTCAAACAGACTAAACAAATAGCTTTATGAAGAAATTCTCGAGTAAATACAGATACGTAAAGGCTGACTGGATGAAGAAAATGTGCAAAAAATAAGCATATCTGGAAGGAAAACCTTCAGACAACCATCTGGAGCTATGCGTTTGAGAATAATCTTCATATGATAATCTTTGACATTTGAACAGTGTTGAAACACTAAACCGTGAGTAATGAGGCAGGAATGATATGTCCACACTGTTTATAGTGTCTGTCTGCACTAACATCCTTTGTGATGTTTTCTTTTTTAGAGTTAAAGGTATAGCCATGATCAGAGTTGCAATGCGGCACTTTGTGTTAAATGAGGTGTGAAGTTGGGTATGAATGATCTGTTCATATAAGTATGTAATAGAGACTATTAAGTAAACCTTCAGACCTAGCATCAAAAAATTATATGAAGGGTATCCTATGCACTTTTATGTTTGAATATTTATGACCCAAAAGTGATCAGAAACAATTTTCACTGTAAAAAGGAGGGAAACAGTGCTTAAAAGCTGCATTATTTTCATGCAAGATTGGTCTGAGCATTAACCATATCGCTCTGGGTTAAGATTATACGTATTGTTTCGGTATAAGCACCAGCCACGCGCCCAGACTGGCAAGTGATAGACATTAAACCAGGTGATTTTTTATGGTTAACTGTGGAAAAAAGGAAAATTGGCCCAAAGCAGGGCACTTTTATTTTTTGCTTCCAGTGAGAGAACCCACATTAAAACCTAAAAACAGACAACTGTGCTATAAAATGTTTAATAAAAATGATTGTAAGATATAGTATTATATGGACTGGTAGACACCAGATAAAATGTATCATGACAAAGCTGCTCGGAAAGACAAAATAATATCCAGGCTCTGCCTCTTAAATGAAGCGCTTAATGCAGACTATAAAATCTTTGCAAAGACAATTTTCCTCACATACTAAATAGAATAAACCAAGTGCTTTGGAAAGGTGTGACCTTGTGATTTCCCTAACTTCCTTAAACCATTCCAATTAAAAGAGGGGAAATGCCATGACCCACAAATTCTTTAGTTAAAGATCAAATTCTTTTCCTGCACCAGACAAACAATACTAAGGCATTATGACACAGTGAGTTATGTACTGTAGGTGTATGCAAACAAACAAACAATAATGTATCAACACTATTTGACAGAGTTCTTTTGCCAGCTGTTTCAACATGTTCTACATGCCTAGCAAAGTGCATTGTTTCTGGTCCAACAATACATTTTTCCCACAATCTTCTTCCAGAGTCTAAATGTTTTAATTAAATGTTGCTGCATCTAGCTAGTATTTCAGGTTGGCCAGTGTTTTCAGCCTGATATTAGTATGGACTAAATGTGGCTTCCCATAAAGTAGCCTATAGTAAGTATTTCATAAATACTTCCATAACTTACATTTTCAGCTTTCGGTCTTGCATAGACTGATGAACACATTATTCAACATTATGACGACACAAGGTTACATTAAGGCCAGAGTCGACTGTAATGTATGACAAGGGTATTGTTTATAAATATCAGGTAATCATGTGTATGTTCAAATGTAAATTTGTCTGCAATGTCTAAGCAACCACTCAGAAAACCCCATCAACTGCATAGGAACACCCAAGCAACCACCCAGAATACATTTGAAACCCCACAAAACACCCTATAAACTGAAAAGCAACCACCCAGGGCCAGAATACTGTAGCACCTGCGTAGCAACCGCCTAGCAATCCCCCAAAACACCCTATCAACTGCCCAGCTGCATCTATCTGTTTGTTTGAAATGTATGGCCTTAAAACCTTCAAACTTTTAGGTTTTCTTTCAAGACCACTTTAAAAAACATTCATCTTTAAACATCAAGTCTTCAAACTTTTAAAATTTACTTTTAAACTTTTGCCTTAAACTTTGACTTGCAAAGTCACCATGAACTTTTATTTAGTCTTGTTGCAATATTTGTTGGCCAAAACAGCAGTGCATTTTATTTGTGCAAATTAACATCTCAATTTCCATTGTGACAAATTACTCCATACAAGGGGTCTATTGAACATGTGTCACAAAAGTTCAGTGACATTTTCTCCTGCGCAATACTAGTGGACATATCCATAAGCTTTTTAGCCAAGAATAAATATGTGCCTCAGAAGATCTATACAGAAGAAATGAAAGCTTTAGCATAAGTTCTGCCGGGAAGACTCAATTGTTACGTCACTTATTACCTTCTCATCTATCCAATCGTGTTCAAATACTTGTGGTATAAAAGATAAGTACTTACTCATGTCTGAGTTTGCAGATGCTGACGCTTCCATTCCATTCCGTGATTCACAATACAAATTCACAGACCTTTAATCAGGCACTGCTCATGAAGCGTTGAGTCATAATGCATGACTTGTTGTAGCCTAATGGGGTTCCGAGGGATCTTGCCCCAACATTTACTGCAACCCTGTGAACACGCAACACTAGTAAAATGCCGACGTAATTGTTTATTTGCTCAAGAATTTGGCACGGAGTCAAGCGCAGGTCTTGCATGAGCAAAGCAGGAAGCGACACTGGATTGACTTGACCGAGAGAGCTTCACGTTTTCAAGATGCCGAAACTTAACGAGTAGGCTGTTTGTTTTGGGCGTTGAAGAAAACACGTGGGAGAAATAGCATATATAGAGGAGTCCGAGCCGAGGGAATGAAGCGGTGCTTTTTAAACAATCCGTTATGGAAATGGGAAATGAAGAGATAGCGAGAAAAGAGTACGTGGTTTTAATGGAGCCCGTGAGCCGTCTGGAGACACAGTATCACTCACTGCGGCGAAAGGTATACTTCTTCCAGTCCATCTGCGTGCTATTCTGCTTCACCAGCTGCCTGTTCACGATCATCAATCACGCATACCCGTCGACGTGCAAGGTAACGCATACATTCAAAGTCAACTTCAAACATTCTCGTGACTGCTTAGTGAGCCAGTGAAATTTATCATTTGCTGTGCTGAGTACACCATACAGCAAAGGTTTCATTCAATCTTACATTCAGATACATGGTACTCATTTTATTATTGATTGCAACACGTATTAACTTCTCTTAATTAATTTATTTTACTTGTAATGACTTCTAGTTCAACTAATGTGTTTTCTAATATTAAAAAAAGTTTAGTATTAACTGGAATCCATACTAGTGTAGGCAAGTGCATATTGTAATTTATATAGCCTACTAGCTAAGCCTGAAATAAGAACCTCTATTACTAGTGGCATAGTAAGAAATAAGTACTAGTACCGTATTACTAGTTAAACTAGGACAGGTACCAATAGTCATGGGAAAACATCAGAAGTAAATAGTTGATAACACAGTAAATAGGATATATGACTAGTAATAGCCTACAGAATAAGTAGGCTACTAGTATCTAACAAAGAAGTAATGATACATTAGCCTAGTACTGTTAGTGAAAATATGTTGCTCATTATTTTCGTTTTTTTTTTTACTTTTTTTATTGATAAAGTACAATTATGCCTCAGAAAATCAATACACTGATTAATTTAGGATTCTTTGCGTGTTTATTGAACTGTTTATATTTGCTCTATATTTACATAGGAAAATATGACCGAGGCACCTAAAATTGGTGAGTTCATTACTAAAGCTGAATTTTATTGTAAATATTGAACTTAGTGTCTTTCACATTGTGGTACCATGATGCATTATTTATATATATATATATATCTTGAATATCACATATTTCATCCATATAGGAATGCAGCTTCAGGGCAGCGAAGCAATGACCCCTACACAAATACACACATCCATCACTCGTCTGACAGGTAAGAAGTAATGTATTAAGTGCATTAAAAGTAATTCATTAGTAGACGTACCGGTAAATACAAAACATAATCATCAATTCACCATTTGGAAATGATTAACTATAACCAAGAGATGTTCCTTAAATCAGACAACTTGTGCCTACTTACTGTAATTTAGGCCCTGAAAAAGTAACTTTAAATAGACAGCATCTGTTTAAATTTGTTTACAATTAAATATTAAGTAGAGCTGCATGATTAATTTAAAAAGATTTTGACCTTGATTCAAACGCCCACGCCATCTTATTCCTAATTGACAATGATTTAGCTATGCCTATTAAAGCTTGGACAAGTGTGATCGCAGCTAAACATTCAAATCATTATTTCGGTGTCATAATTACTTAAAATGATCGCAAAAGTACTGGGATAAAATGTATAGATCTGATGTAACTAATGTCTATGGTAGAGATGGAAATAGAGTAAATCATCTTTTGAAAGTAACTTGACGCTTCAAATAATTTATTCAAATTAATTAAAAATGTTTTAATGAATTAAAAATGAAGTGTTATTTTGTTTAGTTGTTTATTCCGAATCGTCTGAGAATTGTGATCTCCATTTAAAAAAAAAAAGTTTTTAGTCCTAAATAAAGTATGAACATTAAGGAGTTTCATCACTGTCATTGAGCAGGTGAAACACAGATATGTTTAAGCCAGATGTTAGACAAAAGCATATCATATGCAATTTTCATTCTCAAAGATTCTTAAAACATTTTTGGCTAAATGTATTCAAATGTTTCCCTTCTCTCTAGTTAAATATCGTGATTTGCCTAAAGTCGGACCTTATAATAAAGAACAACTTGTGCCATGGGAGCTTTCACGAGAAAATCTGGCACCAAACCATATCCAATACTTGACCTTGGAAAACAGTACATCTCTGAGGGTCCTTCGTGACGGAACGTACAAAGTTTCTTTGCAGATCACGTACAGAGGAACCGATGAATGGATGAAAATAGCCAATGGTGATAGCTACATTCTGCAGCATAATATTAAGCATCACACTGACAGATATAGGACTCTGCCTCTGCTCACCTACTTGGAAACATTGACATTTACATCCCCATTCTGGAGCAAAAGTATGTTCTCTGAAGGTATTTTTTTTCTCGAATCCGGGGATAGACTCGAGGTAGGGACCAACAGTCTGCTCCTAATTGATGTTGGACAGAATTTGGACAAAAAAACAGTCTTTGTGGTGTATCCTCATTTTTCCACATAAGGAGAATATGGCGAAAATGAAAAACAAAACAAAAATGACATTCCCTCTGTAGCTTTGCATAAAGATCGAAAGGGCTACCATGAACGATGAATCCTATTCATTTGTCTGTGTAATCTAAACCAGTTCTTCTTTCAGCAGAATTTTTTGGATCTCTATGGAAGCGTATTGAGCAGTCGAATCAATAGCAGAGCCATGTATAGAACAAAACATACTGTGGAACAGCGACGGTGTCACATCTTAATACCAGGGCACTTTGAAATATACTTTGGTACTGAAATCATTTTCTTCTAGGGTATTTTTTCAAGAACAACATCTCCAAAAAAGAAGAGAAATTGTAATGAAGTACTTTTGTTCTATTTTAATTGAATTTGTTCAAAAGATAAAACAATAAGTTTTCTTCTCAGTAATGTCAAAGCTTTGTGTGCACAAACATATTGTATGTTATAATATTTATGTCATTGTAACCTTATTTATGGCTTTTATATGCTATTTATGTTTAAGGATTTGGGTTGCTAATGCAAAGCTTACAATTATGGTAACATTACTGAATGGAGAGAAAGATCACAATCCTTATACTGCGGTGTTCCATCTTATGCTTTTGAGGTATTATCATTGGAATTAGTAGGCTATTACTTTTTGATTAAAAGGGTTAGCAGTTTCTTGAAATCACCAAATATCACATTTGTAATGATTTGCATGATAGATCTTTTATGTACATGAATACACCTTCAAAATGCCATTAAATCTCTGGCCATAAAGCATCAATAAATACTTTTACATAAAGTCTGTGTCTGTCTCAGAAAATTCTTTATTTTTCTGAAGTTTTACACTATATCAGATATATTATTTTCTTCTGCATTTCAGAGATGCCAGATAATTTGCTTATTTCATTTTATATTATAATTATATTTACGGCATCTGACTGATACTGGAAAATGGCTGTATAGTTTATTTAAACTCTAGTTTCAAATGTTTTATCTTTACTGTATAACACCATATCATTAGTAGATTAGTCATAACTCCTGACATGTCATAACTGCTTTGACAGCATTTGGTGTCTGACAGATAAGGGATTTAAGCCACAATATCTACTTGGTAAGTAGTTGGCATTTATGATAGAAGAACATTTGCATATTAAGTTAGGTTGTAAAACAATTAAAAACTATTTGCCAATAGGGTGAGTGCTATCAATCTACACTTCTATTCAATACATATTACTTCAATGAGCTCATTGTTTCTGCCTTAAATTAATATATTTTTTAATTAATACATTAGTAGATAACTGCGTGATTTGTATATGTACATTTCTGAAATACATAACTTAGACGCAGTCACCTCATAACAGGTCACTCTAAATTGTAATGTAGTCGCATGCATTTTCTGTAAAACTGCTTTGAAATGATATGTATTGTGAAAAGCGCTATACAAATAAAATATGAATATTTTGTCAAAACAGGTCTTAATATCTTATTTTTCTTCTCAGATAAATGTATCTTGTTTTATAGACATGTAGTATACTTTCCTCTAAAACAAATCATTTTTTGAAGTGATAGTCTTATTTTTTTCCCAACAATTTTAAGAGATAATGCTAACATAATTTGTTTCATAAACCCATTCTAGAAGCCCATGTTTGGTCAGACAAGGCCAATCTTCCAGTCTTGTAAGCATAACATATCTATTAATAGTCAAAAAATTCAATACATTTTTTAACTGAACCATGGTAGCACGTAGTCTGGGTTTCCCCATGCTGCCTTCCAGCAGCGTGATTTTATTCACGCTGAAAGGCAATATGGATACCATGGTCCAGATTTTCGCCTCATTTAGGGAACCAATCACAGAACGGGGAGGGAGCAGCAAGACGATGACGACATCTATGTGACACACCGAAGCAGTTTGTTTATTTCTATGGATTTAACATGGCAGCAGACGCGAAGCTATCGCATGTTTATCTTGCACAAACGGCAATAGTCACTGAACATCATTGTTTACACAAAAATATCTTACCCATTGTCTTCTTCCTTGTCTAATTTCTGTTGCTCTACATACGTCATCTGGTATAATTGAAACGATTGCCTATGAGCTACGTACAGGCGCATTTGACAGACATTCTTAGCACCCAATAAACGGCGCCAGGCAATCGTAAACCACGCCTCAAATACGAGAAAATGTACATGTGGTTCCGAGACCCAAGTCTCAATGAGAATTGGGTCTGGCGCTAGCCAGGCTAGGTAGCACGTTATTTTGATGGACTTTCTCTTGACTAAAAGAAGCGTTTCACCTACATCAACTAACTCTCATTAGAGTATTAGTAGACTGTCTGTTTAATTTCTGCTAATGTTTTATTTTGATGGTTCCCCAACAAACATTCTACTGACTATAAGTGTAACGATGCTGTTGAAACATAGGAGGAAGCAGGATCCATGTGCAGCACACTTTATTAAATAAACTTAACAAACTCGGACTAGGGAACAGGACTCAGGAACAGAACAACCAGCATATAATGTTAAGAACTCACAAAGACTTAAACTAGACACAGGGCTTAAGTACACAGGCAAACAAGCTAAACAAGATAACAAGGGGGCGTGGCTAATTAGAAACACCTGGGTAGACTAATAAACAAGAAAAACTACAAAGGACTACAAAACATGGCACAGGAAAGGACATGACAAAAAGTCCACACAAGACAAGGGGAACGAGACAGAAATTATGACAATAAGTAACTTTACAAGTATTTACAAGTCAATGTATTATTCCCCTACTACTAACAGTATACTGATTCAACTAATACTCTAATGAGAGTTAAGGCCCCAATACTCATGGCAAAATTCTTTTTCGTTCCTTGCTTAAAATAAAAGTTAGAAATATGTGACCAGCAATATACTACATCAGGATATACTACTACAGGGTATACTATACTACATCAGGATGTAACGAGAACATCAGGATTTATGGGGAGTGTTACCGGTTCTGGCTGACCTAATCTATGCAGCCTAACATTGAATTATAGAAGTTTATAATGTGGTCAAAGAGATGTGTTTTTATTCTAGCTTTGAACAGACAGAGTGTGTCTTTTTCCCAGACAATATTAGGAAGATTGTTCCAAAGTTTTGGTGTTCCGGAATTTTGAGATTGCAATAGACGTGAAGGATTATAATGCGTTAAGAGCTCGCTAATGGTTTAGCTCTAGTACTGGGGAGCTAAACCATTTAGTGCTTTGTAAGTATTCAGCAATATTTAAAAACGTATACAATGTTTAATAGGGAGCCAATGCAGTGTTGACAGAACCAGGCGAATATGGTTGTACTTACTGGTTCTTGTAAGGACTGGAGCTGCTGCGTTTTGGACCAGCTGTAGTTTATTTATTAAGCGTGCAGGGCAACCACCCAGTAGAGCATTACAATAATCTAGCCTTGCTGTCATGAACGTATTAACTAATTGTTCCGCACTTGTCATTGAGAGTATATGACGTAATTTAGATATATTTTTAAGATGGAAGAATGCGGTTTTACAGATACTAGAAATGTGACTTTCAAATGAAAGATTGGTATCAAAGAAGAGCAGCCATCAAGTGTTAGACAGTATTCTTGTTTATTACATGAGGAAGTTTTTTGTCCAATAATTAGAATCTCTGTTTTTTCAGAGTAAAGTAGTAGGAAATTACTAGTCATCCATTTTTTTTATATCAGCTATGAATTCCGTTAATTTTGTGAATTGGTAAGTTTCGTCAAGGCGTGAAGAAATATAGAGCTGAGTATCACTAGCATAACAGTGAAAACTAATGCCATGCTTCCTAATGATATCCCCCAAGGGTAGCATGTACATAGTGAACAGCAACGGTACTAGTACTGAGCCTTGTGGTACTCCATACTGAACTTGTGATCGATAAGACATCTCTTTATTTACTGCTACAAATTGATAACAGTCAGATAAGTATTAAATAAACCTTGCTAATACAATTCCACTAATGCCAACATAATTTTCGAGTCTATTTAAAAATATGTTGTGGTCAGTAGTATCAAATGCGGCAGTAATGCGACCGAGTAACACTAATAAAGAGATACAACCATGATCGGATGATAAGAACAAATCATTTGTGACTCTAATGAGAGCTGTCTCAGTACTATGATACGGTCTAAATCCTGAATGGAAATCCTCTTAGATGCCATTTCTTTCTAAAAAGGAACATAGTTGTGAGGACAGGAGTTTCACGCAAAACCATTTCTAGGGTTTACAAAGAATGGTGTGAAAATGGAAAAACATCCAGTATGCGGCACTCCTGTGGGCGAAAATGCCTTGTTGATGCTAGAGGTCAGAGGAGAATGGGCCAACTGATTCAAGCTGATAGAAGAGCAACTTTGCCTGAAATAACCATTCGTTACAACCGAGGTATGCAGCAAAGCATTTGTGAAGCCACAACACGCACAACCTTGAGGCGGATGAGATACAACAGCAGAAGACCCCACCGGGTACCACTCATCTCCACTACAAATAGGAATAAGAGGCTACAATTTGCAAGAGCTCACCAAAATTGGACAGTTGAAGACTGGAAAAACGTTGCCTGGTCTGATGAGTCTCGATTTCTGTTGAGACATTCAGATGGTAGAGTCAGAATTTGGCGTAAACAAAATGAGAACATGGATCCATCATGCCTTGTTACCACTGTGCAGGCTGGTGGTGGTGGTGTAGTGGTGTGGGGGATGTTTTCTTGACACATTTTAGGCCCCTTAGTGCAAATTGGGCATTGTTTAAATGCCACGGCCTACCTGAGCATTGTTTACTACCATCCCTTTATGGCCACCATGTACCCATCCTCTGATGGCTACTTCCAGCAGGATAATGCACCATGTCACAAAGCTCGAATCATTTCAAATTGGTTTCTTGAACATGACAATGAGTTCACTGTACTTAAATGGCCCCCACAGTCACCAGATCTCCAGATCTCAACCCAATAGAGCATCTTTGGGATGTGGTGGAACGAGAGCTTCGTGCCCTGGATGTGCATCCCACAAATCTCTATCAACTGCAAGATGCTATCATATCAATATGGGCCAACATTTCTAAAAAGTGCTTTCAGCACCTTGTTGAATCAATGCCACGTAGAATTAAGGCAGTTCTGAAGGCGAAAGGGGGTCAAACACAGTATTAGTATGGTGTTCCTAATAATCCTTTAGGTGAGAATAGATGATTTAATGAGTTTAGAAATATTCTTCCTCTCCTATAACAACGAATTTTTTTCCTCAGGGACACTACAACACACTGCCTGATGCGATAATGTAGTAGACAGTTGCACAGTTATCATTTTCTCCCTGATATTATCAATCTTGTAAGTCAAAGAAGTTCTTAAAGTCATTACTGCTGTGCTGTTTGGAAACGTCCGGGGTTGAAGCTTTATTTTTCATTAATTTAACCATGTTTCAGTACTTGTTTAATTTCTTCTAATAGGGTTGAAACATAAGTAGATCTAGCAGTTTTTAAAGCCTCTCTTTAATCGTGCTCTCTTTCGATGAAATGCGATGCATGAAATTTTCTTCCAGTTTCGCTCCATTTTTCTGGCTGCTATCTTAAGGGCCTGAGTGTGCTCGTTGTACCATGGCATTGGACTATTTTCTTTAATAATCTTTAAGATTAAAGGAACAACTGTGTCTAAAGTGCTGGAAAAGAGAGTCTGAAAAGTTTCTGTCGCAATATCGAGCTCTTCTAAGCTTTCTGGGATGCTGAGGAGATTAAATTGATCAGGAATATTATTAATAAAGCAATCTTTAGTGGCAGAAGTGATAGGTCTAACATATTTGTAACATGGAGTCGACTTTGCAGCTTTGGCTAAATTAAGTATTATGGTGGCAAACAATTTTCTATTACTGAATAAAAGACAAACATGTAACAAAAAAACATGAGACTAGATAATGATCTGAGATTTCATCACTCTGCTGCAGAATTTCAATGACATCAACATTGATTCCATTCGATAATATTAGATCTAGAGTATGATTATGACAGTGAGTCCTGACATGTGTTGTCTAACTCCAATAGAGTTCAGAATGTCTTTAAATGCCAATCCCAATGCATATTTTTCGTTATCTACATGTATATTAAAATCAACAACAATTAGGACTTTATTTGCAGCCAGTAACTCTGATAGAAAATTAGCAAATTCTTTGATAAAGTCTGTATGGTGCCCTGGCGGCCTGTATACAGTAGCCAGCACAAATCTCAAACGTGATTTATCATTTACATTAGATAGTGTTACATTAAGCACCAACACTTCAAAAGAATTCTATTTGAAACAATACTTAATTCTGAAGACATTACTATAAATTACAGCAACACCTCCCCCTTTGCCTTTCAGACGAGGCTCATGTTTATAACAATAATCTTGGGGGGTGGACTCATTTAAAGGAGTAGTTCACTTTAAAAAAAACTTTTGCTGATAATTTACTCACCCCCATGTCATCCAAGATGTCTATGTATTTCTTTCTTCAGTCGAAAAGAAATTAAGGTTTTTGATGAAAACATTCCAGGATTTTTCTCCATATAATGGACTTCAATGTGAACCAGACGGTTCAAAGTCCAAATGAGCGTTTCAGTACAGGTTCAGAGGGCTTTAAACGACACCAGACGATGCATAAAGGTCTAGCGAAACGATCACTCATTTCAAAAATAAATAAAAAACTTTAAGTTTTATAAGCACAAATGCTCGCCTTGCTCTGTTCTGTGATGCGTGCTAGTGACGTCACGTAATACGCAATTACGTTGAAAAGGTCACGCTTCTTGACGTTTGTGGAAGTACCGAGTCAGTGTTTACAAGTTGAACGCGCAAACAAAGTCAAACGCCGTTTACAAAAAAAGGAAATTAAAAGGTAAAACAACGATGTCGGGCGATTTTGAACTTAGAGGAGAAGATGAGATGCAGTTTTTCACCTTTCTGAACCGGAAATACACAGGAAAAGCGTGACCTTTTCAACGTAATTGCGTATTACGTGACGTCACTAGCACGCATTACAAAGGTTTAACTCGTAAAAAGGTTAACAGGCTAGCGAGATACTAGCGTGTTGTGTTAGCGATAACAATTTAGATAATAGCTAGCAATGTCAGATTAATGTGATAGGCAATATTAGACTATATCTAATATATACTTATGAGTAAGTTATATTTGGCTATATATAAAAAAAAGGAATGATAGTATATAGAGATTCAAAACAGAAAGCAATATGGAGCTTACAGACGCAAACCAGCAGCAAGGCAGACAGGAGCAATCGATCGGCAGCAAGGCAGAGTGTGTCCTAATGTGTTTCAGTCATAGACAGTAAAAGAAATGGACACAGCGACCCCCTTGATGTCAACGGAGAGAATTGAAGCCCAATAGGAGCACTCACTTCCTGATAGCCAAGTGTTCTGCGCAGGCTCAAACTGAGCTTGACGACGTAGATGTCACGTGAGCAACCTGACTGACAGTTGTAAATCTCCTAGTAGCTGTGGCAAGAAAAATCTGAATCACCTAGTTCCTCAAAAAGGTTGTTGAAATATTTTGTCCCGTTGCTTTTATGGACTGTCTATCTATGGGCTTCTCCCTTGACTTTATGCCTCCATTTCTCCCCGATTGCCTCATAGACAGTAAAAGATTGCCTGCGGGCTTCTCCTCCTGTCCAAGTCACGTTGGTTGTATTGACGGAAATGAGAAGGAGGGGGAGAGGAAGCGGGAGCCGGTAAGAGGACTTTTCACGAGTGAAGATATTATTGCGCCAAGTCGAAGTGCTCAAAAGCACTTGTTATGGTATTCCGCCATACAATATAGTCATCAATTTGAAACGCTTAGAAAAGCGCAACGTTTTATTTTGTGTCACCAGCCTAGAGGTCAAGTTACACTACACGAGTAACTGTGTTTAAATAGGGAAAACGAGGAAGTGTTTGGTCGCTTCTCTTTTTGGCCCATATTTAATGCACTGGGCTAAGCTAAGTGCTAACATAGTTTTGCGGCAATACAGAGCGATATAGTGCACGCACTGAGACGAGAGGGGTATGTATCAACTCGTCTTAGTTAAGGGAATAACATAGTTTAATATGAAAAACCGGTGGAGTATCCCTTTAAAGGGGACCATTAAAATGGAACCTTTAGACAAAATACCAAAAAAATGTAAGGTAACCTGTAAAATACCCCTATGTTAAAAATTAAATGTGATGATGTGCCTGCACACTCAGCATCATGTGATCACAAAATTACTTGAAATGGCCAAGGGATAATGCAGCGCTTGCCATGACCCCTGAAGGGATCCAGTTGCTCATATTCACTGGGAAAAATGTATGCAGCAAAATTCTGCAGGCAAAATGCACTCAATAAGAATCTGCACAATCAAGAATTTCTCCTCACACGGGTTTCGGATTCAACTAAGTTGAACTTAACACATTAATTCACTGCAATCACTAACATAAAGTTACATTAGTGTCATAAAAAGGGTAGAGGTTGATTTTAAGAAACAATTCATTGTGACATTCCAAAGTTACATTTCTGTAAGGCTTCATGCATATATATACCGCATTTCTGTGTCCAGCCACAGACTTATTTCTAGTTGTACATTCTCTGATGGCATATTAATGCTGCAAAGCGAAATCTTTAGTGATTTTTCATTTAGTTAGCAATGTTTTTAATGGCAATTTACATAACCACACACACATTTATAGTGCTTCCTGTCTGATAAAAGTTGACGTTGCCTGACACAGTGAACTGAGTAATTATAAAGCTGATGTGTAAAAGTGACACTCCCTTTCTAGTGTAGAATGGCATGAGAAGGATTTCAAACACATGACTCAATAGGTGTGATGCAATCTAATCCTGCTGTAGTTGATGCTCTTTCTGGATCGCTCTTGCAGACACTATGCTATTTGCTACCATATGGCATGAAGTGTTAATAGTTGCTTAAAATATGTTAATGTTTTATTTTAGAAGTGTTTTTTTTTCACGCCATGTTTGAGCACTTACAGGTTTGATCTTTGAACAAACAAAACTTAAAGGTGTAGGTGCAATTTCTGATAAATGCTGTTGAAAATTTATATCAACACCTAAACAAACAATTTAGTGAATATTTAAATTTCAAATATCAATGATGTCAGTACTCAGAAATCGCGTACTGTACCTTTAATGTATAAATATACATAAAACATACATGAAATGTACGACAATGTTGTATGTGGGATTGGGAAGCATAGGTGAATGAGCAAATACCTGAAATTAGACAATAATGACAGGAAATAACTATCACATGTGACCACCACTCCTCCAGAAGTTGTAAAAGTAATGTGATATAAAGTAAAAGATTAATAAGTGGCAACAATTCCGGATTATAATATGAATTTGTGATCATATTAATGTCGTGGCGGAAGAAGACGCAGGTTTTTTTTTTTTAGCAGGTAACGGGTGAATCACAGATAATGCAGATAAGTGAACAACATGAGTTATGGTAACATTAGAGGTTCAATAAAGAACGTTGGTAACCAAAAGGTTTTGGTTCCCATTGACGTCAATTGTTTTTTGTTTAGTTTTTTTTGTCCATTCGATTAAAGTCAGTGGAAACTGAAACTATTATTCTTTAAAATATCTTCCCTTATGTTCCGCAGAAGAAAGAACAAAAGTTGGACTAGCCCAAGTTAAGTCGACAGCATAATAACTTTTCTTGAGCTTTGTATAAAAGTGTTTGAAAACCATGTGAAAACCAACATGAATACAGGCCTACAGCTCGGCACATCTATTTGAAACTATGTACGCATGTAAACAGTTGTAACAAGCATTTAGATAAAAGGTTTTTAAGATTCCTTTAAGATTTCCCATTTAAGTGTGTCCAAACGTCTCATTCATTCAAAGAGTAACTGATTAAAAAGAGATCACTGTCTCTGGCTATGTCCTAGAAACTAAATATCTGATCATCCAATGCTCTGGACTCTGAACATTGTTTTCTTTTTCAGGAAATGTACACCTACGATTGTTTGATAGAATCAAAGTACTTCCCTTTATTGCACTCTTGAATAGAACAGAAACTAGAATGAATGAAACCATTACTCGGCATGTCACTGTGCTATGTGTAGGTGTTACAGAAGGTAAGGTTACATAATACTTCTAGTCCTGTACTTTGTCCAGCTAATTCAGTCTGTGGGGATTCCCCATTTCATACTAGAAACACCAGTAATGTTTGGTATCCTTTTGAGAATGATGAAATAGTTTTGTTGTAGATATTGCATCAACATTCTTCTATGTAGTTTCAATGCACCATTTTTTTACTTTGCACAATTGAAATGTGATTTGTTTGTTTTTTTAAATATAAAATGGAATTCTAAAGTACATACGGTATTTGGACACTTTAGGATTCCTATTATTACAAAATAAGATAAAAAAGTGACATCTATAACCATAAACCAAATGGGATTTTCTTAAATATAACTTTTCTGAGCCATTTTACAATGACTTTAACCAGCTATTTGTAGCTAGTCTTTTTAATAGCTGTCCAAATGAAGTCGTCACATTTAATATGAACATGTTTCTTTAACATTTTATCAATGTTTGAAGTGTCAAAATATTGTTATATATTATTCTTTGAAATAAATGTCACGCTGATACCAAGCCACTTGTTGATATTTTATATAAGACAAATATACTGTATAAGGAATGGTTGTAATGTGACTGGTTCTACCTGCACTGCTCAGAGCGGGATTCAATCCATCGTCACCGGCATGGAAGGCGGGCGAACTAACAAGACGTCAACCTCTAGCATGCCTCTTGAAGCCAGGGGAGTGAGGTTTACTTGAACAACACTTCACAAGTCGGCCTCCTTTACACTCAGCCCTCTAGACTTCACTCCCATCTGGGTCACGGCACCAATGGGACTTGTCCTACTCGCACCACTCTGGAGTGCATTTCCCGAAATCATTGTTAGCCAACTAGGGCTGTGTTTAATACATCAATACGATGATGTATCGTCAGATAATACTTGTCGATACAAGTATCGATACTGCTGCTTCTGTGTCGATTCAAAAGCATGTTCGCAACCGTAGACAAACTTATTTTGAATACAAGAACAGCGTTTAAAACGGAGTGGAAATGTGCTCAAAGTAATGAATATAACATAATATAAAGGCTAGAACAAGGTTTAATCTGGCCGACAGAGGACAATAACTGGAGTTGCCTGATTTTAAGAGAAAAGATTCCCCAATCAGAGCTTCCCATATGGAAATATCTGCTCAGTGTTTTACTTATTTTTCTCAACCTGTGGAAAAAGAGTTGGCATTCTGAAAACACCGATTGGTTTGTAGTTTACCGATCTTCCAGTTTAGCGGACCGATTTTAGATTTGTGGCATGTGAAAGATTCTCTGAGGAGATTCAGGTTCAGGATGCTGACTATTCCAATAATTGTGTGCCAAATCAGATCTGAGGACTGATCTGATCTGAAGAACACATACTTCCATATATCCATCCTTTTGCTTTCGGGAGCGAAGCGTTCCAATATCAGGTTCTTCCGTTTGGGCTAGCTCCCTCCTCTCGCACCTTTACCAAATGAATGGATGCAGCTCTGGTCCCATTGTGGCTCCAGGGCATCCGTGTATTAAACTACATCGACAACTGGCCGACACTGGCCCAGTCTCAAGAGATGGCAGTTCGGCATTTAGATGTTGTCTTTGGCCATATAAAACGCTTGGGGTTGAGACTCAACACGAAAAACTGTGTGTTGACACCTGCTCAGAGAACTACAATGTGGGCACAGTTGTCTCCTGCTGCAAATCGAGTCATTGGAGATGGGAAATGGGCATGCTAAGCATAGTGCGTCTCTTGAGGCCAGGGGTGTGAGGTTTACTTGCACAGCTCTTTACTAGCTGGCCTCTGTTACAGTAACACTCTTTTTTTAGTGCTAACTATCTATGATATTCCACATGTATCCGCTACAAATTAAAATTGTTTTGTAATTTACATTATCTCTGAACAGTGTAAAATAAGTACAAAGAGTTCTGTTGTTATGGCCCTCTACCAGGATGAATCAACAGTATGTTGTAACCATTGTAACCATAACTATTTGAAAGCATATACATCAGCTTAAATATTGTACATTCATTTATTTTAGTAATCAAATTTACTTTTTAATCATCCTTTTTTTTTACCAACCCTCATCATTTTTTAGTAAATATGTGCATGCAGAATATATAAAATGCAATGTAATTTTGTAAGATATTTGAATCTACAGTGTCTGTCATGTTACTTTAACCACAAAAAAAACAAAAAAAAAACAGAGATGATACTGCAGGATAGACAAAGTATGCCTTTCCTGTCTATATTATGTAAATACAAATGAATATTATGCATACTCCTTTCTGTGGTGAACATTATACTCGGTGAAACTTAATTTCTCAAAGAGTTATAAGAGTACAGTATCAGTGACACTTCCTAGTAAAGGAAGTCTGAAATTTGTAGGATTGAAGAAGTCTTAGTGCAGTAGTGTAAACTACTATCTAGAAGTCTTGGAATTTTTGTGTAGGTGCGAGAACGCAGTTAGCTCAGTCATGTTAAAGGATGCCACATTTCTACCAGCATTTATTCGGCAAGCCCCACATTCTCCACATTTTCTTATTTAATAAGATTCTAAACGTGCCAAATTTCTAGAGGATAACCTATCCTTTAATGATGACTGAAATACATGACAGAAACTACAATTCCTTCCTTAACATGACTCTGAAACGTCTTAGGTTATGTATGTGACCCTGGTTCCCTGATAGGGAACGAGAAGCTTTGTTGAGAAGCGGTGGAAATGCCCCTGCGTGATTGCGTTGTGAAGCATGTGTATAATCAGTCCAATGGAAAGACGAGAGAGGTGATAGGCGGATTACGTCATCGACCAGGAAACTATAAAGCACACCTGAAAACAGACCGCGTTAGCTTCTGATAGGCGGAAGCAAGTCGATCACAGGCATGCAGGGAATACTGCTGGGCTATGCACTGTCTCGTTTCCTCTCAGGGAACCAGTGTTACATATTGTAGTGATGTTCAGTGTGGTTGAAGGAAGAAGAAGACGAGGTCGGCGAAATTGGGACTTGCACTTTATTAACAACAATAAAAAAAATCAACAGTGATGGTGCGCTCGTGCGCGGCCGCCGTGTCACTTCTCACGGCAAAACAAAAAGAACAAGTTGGTTAACAAACAGTCAGTCACGGGCTCCGCTTCACTCAGCTACACGGTCTTGTGCGAGTCCCAGGTCTCTCTCTCTTCTCCCTCTCAGCCGGCAGCTTATATGCAGTCTCCACGCCAATTACTGCAATCAGACACAGGTGTTCGTCATCTGCACTTGACCCACTTACTCACCGCGCGACTCGCTGACTCCTCTCCCGCTACAGACTTCGCGAAACCACGCCCCCCTCGCCACATACCCCCACCGCCTGTCTCAGGCCGGGGAGCCGTCCGGCCTGCAGCCTCCCCCCCCCCCCTCCTGGAGAGGAAGTCGGCCACAACCATCTGTGCACCCGGCCTGTGGATCACCTGGAACTTAAAAGGCTGTAAAGCTAGATACCAACGGGTGATCCGCGCGTTGGTATCCTTCATGCGGTGGAGCCACTGCAGGGGAGCGTGGTCCGAACAGAGGGTGAACTCCCGCCCCAGGAGGTAGTAGCGGAGGGTGAGAACAGCCCATCTGATGGCCAAACACTCTTTCTCAATGGTGCTGTACATCGTCTCTCTCTTAGAGAGCTTACGACTGATGTACAGCACCGGCCGCTCTACACCCTCCACCTCCTGGGACAGGACGGCGCCCAGCCCCCTGTCCGATGCATCCGTCTGTAGGATAAAGGGGAGAGAGAAATCAGGAGCATGCAAAAGCGGCCCGCCACATAGAGCAGCCTTTATCTGGGTAAAGGCCTGCTGACACTGCTCCGTCCACTGAACCGTATCTGGCGCTTCCTTTTTAGTTAGATCGGTCAGCGGGCTAGCGAGGTCCGAATAATTAGGCACAAACCTTCTATAATATCCCGCTAGCCCCAGGAACTGTCTAACCTCCTTTTTGGTCTTGGGTCTCGGACAGGTCGCAACTGCTGCCGTCTTATCAATTTGGGGACGCACCTGTCCGTGTCCCAAGTGGAAACCCAGATATCTTACCTCCACACGCCCAATTGCACACTTCTTCGGGTTGGCCGTGAGCCCCGCCCTTCTCAACGTCTTCAGGACAGCCCGCAAATGCTGCATATGACGCTGCCAATCGGTACTATAGATGATAATATCATCCAAGTAGGCAGCGGCATATGCAGCATGCGGCCGGAGAATCTTGTCCATCAGACGCTGAAAGGTCGCTGGAGCCCCGAACAACCCGAAAGGAAGGGTGACAAATTGGTGTAATCCAAACGGCGTTGTGAAAGCTGTCTTTTCTTTGGACATTGGAGACAAGGGGATCTGCCAATAACCCTTCGTTAAGTCCAATGTCGAATAAAAACGAGCAGTACCCAGCCGATCAAGCAATTCGTCAACCCTCGGCATTGGATAAGCATCAAACTTAGACACCGCGTTCACCTTCCTATAGTCTACACAGAAGCGGACCGAGCCGTCAGTTTTAGGAACTAAAACTATCGGGCTCGCCCAGTCACTGCTTGACTCTTCTATTACCCCCATATCCAGCATAGCCTCTAATTCACTCTGAACCACCTTTTTCTTATGTTCAGGCAAACGATACGGGCGGCAGCGTACCACCACCCCGGGATCGGTCTCAACGTGGTGCTGAATGTGGTTTGTCCGGCCAGGCAGGGGAGAAAACACATCCGCAAAATCCGCTTGTATATTTTTAACGTCAGTGAGTTGGGAGGGCGAGAGGTGATCTCCACCAAGAGCCAGCGCGAGAGATTGTGATTTTGAACTTGCCTCAGGCCCGAGATCCTCCTCTCCGCTCACCACCGTCGCCAACATCACTGACTCTGCCTCAACCCACTTTTTGAGGAGGTTGAGGTGATAAACTTGATGTGCTCCACCCCTGTCTGTACGGGCTACCTCATAGTTGAGATCATTAACTCGCCGTGTGACCTCAAAGAGCCCTTGCCACTTTGTGAGTAATTTCCAGCTGGTAGTAGGGAGTAATACAAGTACCTTATCTCCCGGTGCAAATTGGCGGAGTCTAGCCCCCCTGTTGTATAGCTGACTCTGTCTGCCCTGGGCCTGTAACAAATTCTCCATTGATAGCCGCCCCAAAGTGTGGAGCTTTGTTCTCAGGTCCAGGACATACTGAATGTCGTTCTTAGCAGCGGACGGTCCGTCCTCCCAAGTCTCTCTAAGAACGTCAAGCACCCCGCGGGGCTGACGTCCATAGAGGAGCTCGAAGGGGGAAAACCCCGTGGAGGCTTGGGGAACCTCGCGTACAGCAAACAAGAGGGGTTCTAGCCATTTATCCCAATTTTTGGCGTCTTCGTGAACGAACTTACGAATCATGGATTTCAAAGTGCGATTAAATCGTTCCACTAAACCATCTGTCTGTGGGTGGTAGACGCTAGTGCGAATCGATTTAATGCCCAACAATTCGTAGAGTTCGCGAATCGTTCGTGACATAAACGCCGTGCCCTGATCAGTGAGAATCTCTTTAGGAATTCCCACTCGGGAGATTAACGAGAAGAGCGCGCTCGCAACACTTTTAGCCGAAATGTTACGAAGCGGGACTGCTTCCGGGTATCGCGTTGCGTAGTCCACCAGAACCAACGCAAAGCGGTGCCCTTGTGCTGACCGCTCTAATGGCCCGATGAGGTCCATACCAATTCGTTCGAAGGGGACCTGCATTAGCGGAAGGGGGCACAATGGTGCTTTTGGATTGACCGGTGGATTCACCAACTGACATTCACGACAAGACGCGCACCACCTGCGCACGTTCTCGTGAATGCACGGCCAGAAGAACCGGGCCATGAGACGGTTTAGTGTCGCCGCCTGACCTAAATGCCCGGCCATTGGGTTACAGTGAGCCGCCTGAAAAAGCATTTTCCGGCGGCTTTTAGGAACCAACAACTGTGTTGTATCTTCCTTTGTCTGGGTGTCTTGGGTCACCCGATACAACTTATCTTTTAACACAGCAAAATAGGGATAAGAGAGCTGTTGGTCTGGGTGGAGCAGCTGGCCGTCGATAGAGCGGACCTGATTAAAGGCGTGTTTGAGAGACTCGTCCTGGGACTGCTCCAGGGGAAAATCATCGCGCTCTGAGAGAACCGTTCTCACCAGAGCCCTCTGTTCCCCTGCAGCAGGCCCCAGTGGTCCTGGCTCAGCATCCCCCACCTGAACGACCGCTGTCTTTCCCTTGCTTTTTTTCCTCCACGAGGCACCCGCTGATAACGACCCCAATAATTCATTAAAGGCAGGCCAATTCGTCCCCAAAATGAGCGGATGCCGGAGGTGCGGGTTAACTGCCACCTCCACTCTATGCTTTTGCCCCCTAAATTGAATTACCACCGGCATTATCGGATATTTCACCACCACCCCGTGCACACACCGCACCTTAACCATGCGGCTGTTATCCAATGCCCCCGGTTGTATCAGACTTTGATGAATAGAGGTTTGGTTACAGCCTGAATCCACCAAAGCCTGATAAGTACCCCCCTTGATACTCACTGGTATCTGGTACAGGCCAGTTTGATCGGGGGCAGCCTGCGGCGCGTCGGGAACCCAGATCAGCGTCCCCACCTCCATGACCGGACACCGATCTATAAAGTGTCCCGGGTCCCCGCAGCGCCAACAGGCCGGCCCAGGCCTCCCCGCCGCTCCAGTGGCAGGAAGCAGGTCAAGGAATTGACGTGGAGAGTGCAGGGCTGCCGGACTCGGGACGGGGTGGTCGGACGTGGCGGGCCCCCTGGGCGGGGCCCGGGACGTAGGGACGGGCTCCGCCGGGGTCCCTGTCCTCCATCTTGGCGCCGGCCGGGGCACCAGCCCCCCGCGAGACCTGGGAAGGGGCACAGGTTTGGGGAGAGAGGTGGTAGCGAGAGAGAGAGAGGGAGAGAGAGAGGCTGATGGAAGGGGTTCGCCGACCCCTGAGCACGCCACCATGTGATCTTCCGCCAGGTGGATGGCCTGGTCCAGCGACGTCGGGCGGTGGCACTGGACCCACTGAGCAGTTTTCTTCGGCAGCTTGGTGATGAACTGCTCCAGTACCACCTTGCTGATGACATCCTCGACGTCGCCTCCGTCGGCCATCAGCCATCTGCGGCAGGAGTCCCGGAGCTGTTGCGCCAGCACGAAGGGTCGGCCAGACTCCTCCAAGCTCAGGGACCGGAACCGCTGTCGATGTTGTTCAGGGGTCCGGCCGACTCGCTGCAAAATGGCGCGCCTGAGATCTTCGTAGACCAGGAGGTTCTGGACTGGCAGTTGGTTGGCGGCTATCTGCGACTCACCAGATAAAAACGGGATGAGCCGCATGGGCCAGTCCGATTGGGGCCATCCCCGGGCCTCGGCAGACCTCTCAAACAGGTCCAGGAACGCCTCTGGATCGTCCTGGGGTCCCATTTTGTGGAGAGGCAGGGGCGGGGCCGAGGCCGTAGCTGGAACGGGGACGGCCCGAACCTCCCGGTCGAGCCAGCTCCGGAACAGCTCGCGGTCTTCTTGCTGGCCTTGGAGCAGCATCTGGAACCGTTGATCCTGCTCCTCTTTCACGGCCAGCAGGGCGTGATGTTGCTCCCGGTGAAGACCCGCGAGCGTCTGTATGAGTTCCGCAAACGGCGTTCCCGGCGGGGTCTGCATGGCGGCGGCAGTCTTCTTCTTCCCGGGTTTCGGCACCAGTGTAGTGATGTTCAGTGTGGTTGAAGGAAGAAGAAGACGAGGTCGGCGAAATTGGGACTCGCACTTTATTAACAACAATAAAAAAATCAACAGTGATGGTGCGCTCGTGCGCGGCCGCCGTGTCACTTCTCACGGCAAAACAAAAAGAACAAGTTGGTTAACAAACAGTCAGTCACGGGCTCCGCTTTACTCAGCTACACGGTCTTGTGCGAGTTCCAGGTCTCTCTCTCTTCTCCCTCTCAGCCGGCAGCTTATATGCAGTCTCCACGCCAATTACTGCAATCAGACACAGGTGTTCGTCATCTGCACTTGACCCACTTACTCACCGCGCGACTCGCTGACTCCTCTCCCGCTACAGACTTCGCGAAACCACGCCCCCCTCGCCACACATATGTAACCTGAGATTTTCCCTTTGAAGGGAACTCAAGCTGCGTCAAGACGCGGTGGGAACACCATACCCACGACGCCATAATACAAATGCCTGTTCTGTGTGAAGTCACTGCTCACACTAAGCAAGCACCCTAGACCTCGGAGTGGAGCATAGATCCAAATCATAAAATCTCCATCGGAGAGCCATCTAGAAGGGACACCAGGTCCGAGAACGCAACTTGTGCCGGCCAGTACGGGGCTACTAACGATACTAACTAACAATAGACGGGCCCCTTCCCGGCGAACCCTCTCCAGAACTCCCGGAAGCATAGATATCGGGGGAAAAGCGTAAAGGTGTAGCCTCGGCCACGCTTGAACCATCGCATCCAGCCCGAGAGGAGCTGTGTGCGTGAGGGAGATCCACATGGGACAATGAGTTGTATCTGACAATGCGAAAAGGTCTACTTGAGCTTGACCGAAATTCTCCCAAAGGAGCTTCATCACCTCGGGGTGAAGTCCCCATTCCCCGGGCCTCAGCCCCTGCCTCGACAGGATATCCACTCCCTGATTTAGATGCCCGGAGTATATACTGCCCTGAGAGACAGTAATTTCCCCTGGGCCCATAGGAGGATCCGATGAGCTAATTTGCAACGATGACCCTCCTGATGGTTGATATAGTAGACCACCGATGTGTTGTCCATGTGGAGAAGAACATGGTGACCTCTCAGGTCTGGCAGGAAGTTCTTGAGAGCTCGAAACCCTGCCATCATTTCTAGCTGATTTATGTGCCAACAAAGTAGATGACGACAAAGGCACGTTGGCATCCCCGCGTGATCTTGATCATGCTAAATGGATTTACTAAACGGACGACCCAGGGTTTTAATCAATGAGGGTTTGGTGGGATTTTTTAATGTGGAACCGGTTGGTCCTGATATAGCTTTGGAAAGCATCTGAGGACCATCTCCCAAGAGCTTGGATCTGCTGTTGGGAGAGGCCTTTTTGAGCTGCTGATGTTGCTGCCCCGATACGGAAAGAGTGACTTGAGAAATTCTTTGCAGGAATTCCTGACTGTTGCAGAACAGATTTGAGGTGTTTCTGGAACCAAAAGCGTGTCAGGGGTTTATTGGATTCATCTATGAATCCAGAGGAGATTTAGCCTGAGAACTTCTCCATTGCAGATATGCCAGAATGGACTGTGAAGACTCAAATTTCATCTTTTAATATAATTTAATTATTTAATATGTATCTGTATTATTATTCTTTATTAATATTCATAATCAGTTGTATTATCTTATGAAGTTTAAAATACATGAGTAGACTATAGATTGCATGGACACGTGTTTAAGGAACATATTTTAGACACAAGGAGGGTAGCCGGGATGACAATGTATTTTGCTTAAAGTTATGTGTAAAATGCAATGTTCACCTAGCAGAGATGTTCCAATGATGATTATACTTCAAATTCGTACAGTTGGCATGCTCTTTGTAAGGAAAGGAATGTTTCAACTGATGCAAATGTACCATTTGTATACCACTAATGTATACACAGATGAAATAGTGGATTGTACCATGTGTATGCATTACGTATACATTTCATCTTTAAACATAAGCAATATGTTTTTCTACCTTACATGGACGTTGAAAGTCGCTCAGTTGTGTATTTAAGCTCAATCTTTCTGTACTACAGGAGAGAAACATGGAAATGCATCGACCTGGAGTATAACATCTTCTCAGAGTTTCTCTTCTGACATGTAAGGGTTAATGCCCGACGAGGTGTCCGTTGTAAGGTTTTAATGGACGACGGCGAGGTGTAAACCGGCCGACGCGCAGCGGAGTCCATTAAAACCTTACAACGGACATCTCGTCGGGCATTAACCCTTACTTTGCCTCCGCCGAAGTCCATTAAAACCTTACAACGGACACCTCGAAGGGCATTAACCCGCTTATACCATGGTCACTTGCCAAATAAAACATTTTTAAAACATTAGTTTATATTTTAATTAGGCTAAATCTCTAGTTTTTACAAATAATAACTTGCCTGACGGTTTATTTAGCAACCGGAGATATGCATTTTTTTTTCATGAAACACAAAGGTAGGCATAATTTTTTTTTTTTTATTACACATAAAACAATTAATCAAACAACAATCAAACAAGCTGTACTCTCCTCCTGCCTTGGTTGTCTGGACAGCTGCGTAAAACTCCCAGGGTCTCATTCAGAGCAGCAGCGGTGTAATTTTCAAAGCTGGAGTCCATTTCTTTTTGAACAATAAAGTCTCTGAGTGTATTTACTGCCCATTTAGTTGTTTTTTTTTCGTGTTGATCTCATCTTTTTCGTCTTCTATTTGATTCAATTCACCCGATGTTATCTCTTTGTGTCGTTTCTCCGTTTTACATTTTTTCTTTCTTCAGCAGCATACCAGTCGTCAAAGTTGTCATATTCTCCATAAATGTTTAAAGAAATAACGAAGTCGCTCATTGTTGTATTAGTTTGTATTGTATTAGTGTATTGTACTTTGACTGCCTGTTGCTATGGTTACTCACAGTTATTGTAAGCAGTGCATGTATTTATTAATTTCGAACGGTAAACAGTCAGTTTCACCAGAACTCCTTTACTAGGTGTCCTCTATCACTTTTTAACGGACACCCTGCAGCCAATCAGAATCGAGTATTCACCCAGACCATGGTATACATAAGAATAAAGATTTTTCTTGGCAAGATAACTGGTGTCTGGTCCCGTAAATCAAATAATAACAATAAAAAGGCTTAATTCCAAGTCTACAGACTGGCATGGTTGGATTGGCGATGAGAGGTTAAAAATGTAGATGAAATTACCTGTTTTGGTTTGGTCGGTCTTACTTTGCTTTGTAAGGCCGTCTATATCGAACCAATGGCGGGATTCGTTTAGCAGTGAAGGTCTCACGTGGGTTCCGTCTTTTCACATGGCAAAGGGATTTTTTATTAAATGCAATACATTTTCTCATATGTATTTTCTCGTTATTTCATCTGACTCCATAAAATGAAAAAAGATTTTTAATGATATCTGTGCATCATTAAATATAAGCGAATGTTTGACTATTCCTTTACTTCTAATGAAAATAATGTAAAAGTCAGTTAGAATAATCAATTATAACTATTTATTATGTCAGGTAAATGTCTCATTACAATTTCATAATCAATTCAAAGATAATCAACGCAAACCATCAAATGTTCTAGAATGAAGAGGAAAATCTTTACCCAACAGTATGAAGTACATGAATGCTGAGTCTCGGCGACCCTCAGCATTCCCGGGCTGATCTGAGATACAGAAAAGGCCCAGAGCCTTTTGCTGCATTATATTAAATAGCCATAAACATGCTAGCAATGGTAATTTGCATTCAGAGGTTACACCTCTGAGTAGGAAGACCAGTTGCCTATCTTCCTTTGTGTGCCAGTTCCTCTAAACTTCTAAAAAAACCTTGATACCTTTTGTTTTACTTATTTGGAAATGAGACATTTGTACCAGTCACCCTGCGACAGTTTAAATGATACTAAACATAATACTCAATGATATTCATTCACATTAAACCATATACATATTCTTATGTGAGTTTTATGTGTCACTGAGAGAGAGCATGAAATGTAGATGAGGTGAGACTTTTGTCTCAGGGGAAGAGGGGGGAAGTCAAATGTTAATTTTCCAGCAAAATCCTTTGTTTCATAGACCAGTGGTCAGGTCTATCTCTTCAACCAGTTTTTCCAGTCTTACAGCTTAATCAAATATGAGATTGTTTCACCATCTAGGACTGACAAGTCTGAGATGGTGGGGTGGATTTTTGGGTCAAATTTGGAAGTGAAAGCGAGTTCCCTTTCGTTGTCACTCCGAGTTACGTCTGATGACGACGAATGGGGTTTCGCTTAGAATACCTATCGACTTCGAGTGTACAAAACGAGCCAATGGTAAAAAAATGCCATGGGTCTGCGGAATTTGCATGACGTAACTCCGCCACACCTCGTGGGTATAAAAGGAGGACGCCGGCAACATGCAGTTATGTTTTCGCTTCGGAGCCAAGAGTATTTCTTCACTCCACAGTCATTTCTGACTTGGCTCTACGAGACGAGCCACTCTCTCTCCGATGTTGGTGTGACGGCGATCTGCAGCGAGTTCACAGTTTCTGCTGATCTGTGCAGTGATCTGCCAGTGTATGTGTGTCTCCCCGCTCGCTTCAACATCGCAGAGTTTTTTTCTCCTTTCATAAAAGAGCTTGCACGCGGCACGTCTTTTAAAAGATGGCTCGCCGTGCATTTCTGGTTGCAGCGGACTGGTATCGGACTCTGATGGACTCTAATGGATGATTCATGTTCTCTCTGTGGGAACATGATCATAGCGTCATTTAGGTCGAGACTCGGTGAACTCGCAAAAGTGAGAATCCCCTCATCCACCCCCGATTTTCGGCTGGTGGCCAGGGTGACCTGAGGGTGATGGTCTGGAACAAGGCACCGACTCTGTGTCTGCGACCCCAGCCCTCCCCCTTCAATGACGGTGGCCGCTAGTGAACAGGTGATTCCACGAGTCTACCCTCGGGTGGCCCGTGTGTTTTCATTTGAAGCTACAGAGGATGGTGCTATGTCTGTAGCAGCATCACTAGGTGGGCTTGATTCTTCTGGAAGTGACGACTCGTCACAGCTGCCACCTTCCGGTGTGCATATGGCTGTGCCTGAGTCTGATCCGGAGATGACGGCCATGCTTTCCCGAGACGATTGGTTTTTGGGTAAGGCCGCCAACCGGCGTCCACGGCAAACCCCAATATCTTTCTTCCCGGACGTGCATGATGAGATCTCGACGTCCTGGAAGACCCCCTTGTCTTCTCAGGGGCGCTCGTGGGTCTCATCCGCCTTTCCTCCCTTCAACGGGGCTGCTGCCCATGGGTACACTGGGGTCCCCCCGGTTGAACGCTCTGTTGCGATGCTACTGTGTCCTCAGAGTGCTTCCCGGCGCAATCCTAAGCACCCGTCCGAAGCCTGTAGTTCTTTTCGTCTACACTAATCTGTGGCGAAATCCTATAGTGCCACAGGACAGGCAGCCGCCTCACTGCATCCCATGACCGTTCTGCTGGTCTACCTGACCCAGATACTCAAGGATATTCATGAGGGCGGGACTGACCCGAGGCTCTTCAATGAGCTGCGCGCCGCCACTGACCTTGCTCTCCGAGCGATGAAAGTGGCCGTACGCTCTCGGAGTCAGGTGATGTTCACCATTCTGGGGCTGACCGGTCTGATGTGCGGGATGTCGGGCGGACTTGTCTGCTCGACACCCCCATATCCCAGGTCGGCCTCTTCGGCGGTGCGTTTGAGTGCTTCCGCCCAACAGTTCTCAACCGCCTGTGAGCAGATTGAGGTTATTCTGCCCGATGGCCCCGCCGTCCGCTCAGATCCCTCAGTCTGCCAAACGCCGAAGGCACCCTCCCGCGGTTCCAACCCCGCCCGTTCACCCGGGCTGGCTTTGGATGACCGTGGGGGGTATGCCTCAGCCCTCTCCAGCCCCACCCCCGCTAAACGCCGGGTTAAGCGGCACTTTTGAGATGGGCTGCTCAGAGATGGGCTGCTCAGAGATGGGACTCAGTTCTTTCCGGGAGTTGGTAGCAGGGCCACTCCTTTCCCCGGTGGAGGGCTGGGGAAGAATCCTTATTCAGAAAGAACTGACTCTCTCGTCTCTGAGCATACAGAGTTCACGGACGACACGGTGCGCCGCCCCCGAGCCGTGCACCCCTCGTCCCCCTCTGTCTCAGAGCCGGATGACAGTGTGTGCCATCCCTGGACCGTACCGCTCTCATCCCCCTCTGTCGCCAGACCTCTGGCAGAGCAGGCCCCCGCGGAACGCTGGTCCTTCCCTGGCCTCCTCTGTCAGGGTGCGGTTATGACCGTGCCCCCACTCCGGGCCGCTATGCCATCCACGTCTGGGCCGGTCATTCCGCTTTGCTGCACCACCGAGGGGACGTCTGTGGTTCGTTGACTGCGCTGGCACAGGTCTTGGGAGCCTGCCTAGAGCTTCCCTATCTGTTCCGCTGGGTCGTGCGAACCATCGGCTCGGCTATGCGATTCAGTTTGCACGGTCTCCTCCCCGCTTCAGGGAAGTCCGCTCCACTATGGTCGGTGGCTACGCCCCTATCATGAGAGCGGAGTTGCTACCCTACTGGCGAAGGGTACGATTGAGACTGTCCCTCCAGCCCAAATGAGGTCCGGGTTTTCAACACCTACCTCATTGTCCCAGAGAAATCTGGTGGGTTATGGCCAATCCTGGACCTACACATCTGAACCGCCCCCTTCACAGGCTGCCGTTCAAGATGCTCCTGGCCAAACGCATTCCGGATGTGTGCGGCCACAGGATTAGTTTGCAGCGATCGACCTGAAGGACGCCTACTTTTATGTTTCCATTCTCCTTCGACTCAGACCATACCTACGGTTTGCTGTCAGGGCGCGTGTTCTCCCATATCAGTACGCTGTTCTCCCATTCGGGCTAGCCTTGTCTCGCGCCTTCTCAAAGGTTGTAGAGGCAGCCCTTGTTCCTCCATGGGAACACGGGGTTCGCATCCTGAACTATCTCGGCGACTGGCTGTCCTAGCTCGCCCTAGAGACCAGGTTTGCGAACACAGGGACCCAGTGCTCCGGCACCTAGCTCGTCTGGGCCTTCGGGTCAACTGGGAAAAGAGTAACTTTGCCCTGTGCAGAGGATCTCTTTACTCAGTGTTGACTTGGTCGCCTTCTCCACTCAGCCATTGCTGACTTGCCTGAGACTTTCAAGCGCAAGAGTGCGGTTCCACTGAAGTTTTCAGAGGCTCCTGGGGCATATGGCATCTGCAGCCGCGGCAACGCCGCTCGGATTGCTTCATATGAGACCGCTTCAGCTTTGGCTTCGCGACCGAGTCCCCAAGGTGGGCATGGCGACACGGCACCCTCCGAGTACCAGTTACTCCTACCTGCCGTCAGTACTTCACCCCGTGGTCGAACCTCAGTTTTTTACGGGCCGGAGTGCCCCTGGAACGAGCTTCCCGGCATGTTGTTGTCTCAACAGATGCCTCCACCACGGGCTGGGGCGCCATGTGCAATGGACATGCTGCCGTGGGCTCCTGGGCAGGCCCCCAGCGCCTATGGCATGTCAATTGCCTTGAGTTGCTGGCAGTACGCCTTGCCCTGCACCGCTTCGGGCGTTGCTCAGGGGTCAACACGTACTACACGTACACGTCAGACTATCTTTGAATCCCTTTGATCAGGAGGGAGGTTTGTGAATTGTTTATTTCGGGGCAGGGCGCGCCAGGTAGGATAGTGTCGAGCGATGCGTTGAGGAGGGGTTTTAACGGGTGGGTTACGGGAATATCAGTTCCGAATAGCGAGGTACTGGAGTTGGGGATTGATCCGCCTCTGGAGCCAGCATCCTGAATTTCTGACCCAGGGACATGTTTAGCAATTATGATAAATTTGTCGCAAGCTGAAATCCAGGTGAGACGCCTTAGGAGTGGCATCAGAGCAGGTGAATGGGTACGGCCTTTGTTAGTGCAATGTACTGTTGCGTCGTTATCGCAATGCATTAGAATGCTACTAGCAGCCCATGATGATGTGATGCGCATTGCAAAGTTTAAATGGGCGAGCAGAGATAGGAGTTCGCATTTTGAACAATTTGATTATTTAAGGAGAGTAGATGAGACGAGAATTATTCGGTAAATGCGGGGTAAATTATTCGGGGGTGGTGATGGTGCAATGGATAAGACACATGCCTTTGGTGTGAGAGACCCGGGTTCGAATCCACTGTGACACACCAATGTGTCCCTGAGCAAGACACTTATCCCCTAGTTGCTCCAGAGGCGTGCGAAATAGTAAATTTTTTCTTTGGGCAGGGATGCTTGGAATTTGACTGAATCCAAATTAATTCCTAGGAACTCGATGGATGTTGCAGGGCCCATGGTTTTTTCTTGTGTGATGGGAATTCCGAGCTCACAAAAAAATGTTTTGGACTGTGAGGATATGCGGGGCTGGGATGGCATTGGGAGGCGAGATTATTAAAAAAATCATCTAGCAGGTGAATGAGGTGAGGAATGGTGTAGTTGTTCGACAAAATCGAGCAAACGGCTTCTGATAGCAAATGTAATATTTAAAAAGTTTATGGTACGTGTAGAAGTGCCCTCCACCATAAGACAGCGCGAGCTCGGCTATGATTGCTAGATAATCATTTAGTTTGCGCTGCCTGTGAGGCCACTGAAAAGGAAAAGGGTTATGAACAGCGGGAGTATATAACTGAGAGGCTGTGGGGAGGCCGCTGAGGCCTGTTGCTGCGGCTTGATGGGCGAAGCGAGCCGGATCTTGTCTGGATGGTGTCTGGGGAGGCAATTTTTGGGCCCTGCGGGCTTTGCTTTGCCTGTTAGCCGACTTGGTGTGGACTTTGGAGAGAGGTTGGCTGACTGTAAGGTAACGTACAGATCATACAGCTACACTTTGTTAATTTTTCTCGAAGCCTGTACGTACGAATCACCCAGCGCTAGCCACAATCCTGCTATGGTCCGCTTCTCGATAAGTGGGAGCGTCGGGATTGCCGAGCGGTAGGAGGAGGCCGGGGAGGAAGATGGCGGCGAAGACTGGCCTCGAGGTCTTGGCGAGCACAGGGCTGTTTGGGCAAATGTGCGCCGTGTGTAGAAGAAGCCTGGGGATCAGGTGCAATGTCCTGATGGTCCTGAGGCCGACGGAATGCGAAGACGGATTCCTGGGGATGTTTGTTTGTTCGTCAGATGAAGAAATTTGACATCGCACCATGGTAGCAGAACGGCGAACCAAGATGCTGCTAAACTGTCAATGGATTGAGGTGAGACTGCTGAATCTATTTACACCTCTTATCATTGATTGCTGAGTGCTCCCCATCCGTGTTAATTATCTGAACGTGCAACTCCTGAACTTTTTTTAATACAACATCATTAAGTAAGAAAAGCGACACAGTCAGAGTGACAAAACTGGCATGTCCGTTTATACAGGATCCTATAGATGTCGAAGGCTTTTAATTTGTAGGGAGTTACAATTTTTTTGTTGCCATATCCACATACAGTGAGGAAAATAAGTATTTGACCACCCTGCTATTTTGCAAGTTCTCCCACTTAGAAATCATGGAGGGGTCTGAAATTGTCATCGTAGGTGCATGTCCACTGTGAGAGACATAATCTAAAAAAAAATATCCAGAAATCACAATATATGATTTTTTAACTATTTATTTGTATGATACAGCTGCAAATAAGTATTTGAACACCTGTCTATCAGCTAGAATTCTTAGGCAAGGCAAGGCAAGGCAAGTTTATTTATGTAGCACATTTCATACACAATGGTAATTCAAAGTGCTTTACAAAGAAGAAATTAAAACAAAAGAAATCAGAAAAATTAAAACAGTTTAGAATAAAAGATAAAATACAGAAATAATCAAATAAAATTAGAATAATTAAAACATTAAATAAAATACAGTCCAAACAGTCGGACGAGCAGTGGCACAGTGCTCATTCAGTAAATGCATAGGTAAACAGATGTGTTTTGAGTCTGGATTTGAATGTGACTACTGTAGGAGCACATCTGATCTCTTCTGGAAGCTGGTTCCAGCTACGGCTGGCATAGTAGCTAAAAGCACACTCCCCATGCTTAGAGTGAACCCTTGGTATTTCTAGCTGATGTGATCCTAGTGATCTGAGTGATCTGTTGGGTTTATATTCAGTGAGCATATCTGCAATGTATTGAGGTCCTAGGCCATTAGTCCTTCTTACCCTCAAAGACCTGTTAGTCTGCCTTTAAAATGTCCACCTCCACTCCATTTATTATCCTAAATTAGATACACCTGTTTGAGGTCGTTAGCTGCATAAAGACACCTGTCCACCCCAAACAATCAGTAAGAATCCAACTATAACATGGCCAAGACCAAAGAGCTGTCCAAAGACACTAGAGACAAAATTGTACACCTCCACAAGGCTGGAAAGGGCTATGGGGAAATTGCCAAGCAGCTTGGTGAAAAAAGGTCCACTGTTGGAGCAATCATTATAAAATGGAAGAAGCTAAACATGACTGTCAATATCCCTCGGACTGGGGCTCCATGCAAGATCTCACCTCGTGGGGTCTCAAGGATCCTAAGAAAGGTGAGAAATCAGCCCAGAACTACACGGGAGGAGCTGGTCAATGACCTGAAAAGAGCTGGGACCACCGTTTCCAAGGTTAATGTTGGTAATACACTAAGACGTCATGGTTTGAAATCATGCATGGCATGGAAGGTTCCCCTGCTTAAACCAGCACATGTCAAGTCCCGTCTTAAGTTTGCCAATGACCATTTGGATGATCCAGAGGAGTCATGGGAGAAAGTCATGTGGTCAGATGAGACCAAAATAGAACTTTTTGGTCATAATTCCACTCGCCGTGTTTGGAGGAAGAAGAATGATGAGTATCATCCCAAGAACACGATCCCTACTGTGAAGCATGGGGGTGGTAGCATCATGCTTTTGGGGTGTTTTTCTGCACATGGGACAGGGCGACTGTACTGTATTAAGGAGAGGATGACCATGTATTGCGAGATTTTGGGGAACAACCTCCTTCCCTCAGATAGAGCATTGAAGATGGGTCGAGGCTGGGTCTTCCAACATGACAATGACCCGAAGCACACAGCCAGGATAACCAAGGAGTGGCTCTGTAAGAAGCATATCAAGGTTCTGGCATGGCCTAGCCAGTCTCCAGACCTAAACCCAATAGAGAATCTTTGAAGGGAGCTCAAACTCCGTGTTTCTCAGCGACAGCCCAGAAACCTGACTGATCTAGAGTAGATCTGTGTGGAGGAGTGGGCCAAAATCCCTCCTGCAGTGTGTGCAAACCTGGTGAAAAACTGCAGGAAACGTTTGACCTCTGTAATTGCAAACAAAGGCTACTGTACCAAATATTAACATTGATTTTCTCAGGTGTTCAAATACTTATTTGCAGCTGTATCATACAAATAAATAGTTAAAAAATCATACATTATGATTTCTGGATTTTCTTTTTTAGATTATGTCTCTCACAGTGGACATACACCTACAATGACAATTTCAGACCCCTCCATGATTTTTAAGTGGGAGAACTTGCAAAAAGCACAGTGTTCAAATACTTATTTTCCTCACTGTACATATTTGAGCGGTACCATTTTTAAATCGTAGTTTTCTATATAACATCAGGGATGCAGACCCCTGTAAAGACGCTGTATGTGGAGTGGTTAGGATACAGTAGTTTGCCTCTGTCTCACGCTCTTTTTTTTAGAATTTTTTGAGTTGTTTACTGGTCACATACCTGTGAGAGCTATTAAAGAGGGGTTTCACAGGATTGCAGGTCAGTGGTGTAGAAAATGGTTTAAATGAGGCTAATCTGATAAATGACGTCCACTTGATAACATCCTGCTGCAACCTCTTGAAGTGACCTAATAATAAGAATTTCCTTTAGGATTTCTATGAGGTGAAATGCGAGCCTCTGCCTTCTTGCTGTTGGCTGAGTAGAAGTCAAATGTTAATTTTATTACCCTAATTAAAATGTTACAGGTTGGATTAGAGAACATTTATTTATGTGAAAAGAGCACTACGTGCAAAAAGCTGCTGCACATTGAAATACGACAGGCTCGCGGGCAGTATAAAATGCACAGACGTAACAATTGCATCAGAATCACGAATGAACGATTGCACAGCTAATCAAACAGCGAACACGGCGGCTAACGTAATGTCTCGTTCCCGCCTCTCAGGGAACCAAGGTTACGATAGTCAGAGACATTCCCTTTCGAGAGCGGTAACTCTGCAAAATGTATTAAATCCCGCTGTGAGAGTAGTGAAGATAAGCCCTGAGAAACGGGGTCAAGCTGCACCAGCCACAGAAGAGACAGACAGTCAGCCAATAGCCGCGTCGCTAGGAGTCCTCTCATCTGATAGGCGGAACTAGACCAATGAGACATCAGCCCCGACCCTATCCAAATTTGCATATCCAAACCTAATGAACGCAAGTGAAGATCCAGGCCAGACACAACACAATAAACACTTGTTGGAAACTTTTTCCTTCATCGAAGCAGAGACCAGGAGACGTTAGGATATATTTCAAGCAGGATTCTTTATTGAGAACTTTGCTGTGCGTCGCTGTTAGTCATCCCAGTCTAGTCTAACTCAAACAGTATGCATTGTAGTTTATATACCTTTTAAGGGGGGGGGGGGGGGGGGGGGGGTTTACATAGAGGTGGAGACACTCTGAAACAAAGCATGTAAATGAAATACGAAAGTCAGCTCGTTACCGGAAATTCCCCAGCCCTGATATCATCAGCATAAAAGTGTCATTCAAATGATCCAATCAGCCTAACTAGTCAAAAACTGGGCCAGGGGCGCCAAGAGCCATCAAAAGACAAAGGGTGGGAGTGTCAGTAATCTGACTCATTTAACTTACAATAGAGAGAACAGGATTGGCAGGAATCTCAGCTGATATCGTCATCATAATCTTAAATGCTAAATTCAATGTACAGAACTTTCTCAGTTTATAGACTATTGTATTGGAACCTAAATTAAACATTTAATAAATTTGTAACACAACAGTTCCCCCTTTGAGAGTTCTAATAACTCTCACAAAATACAAATTTAGACACTTAAAAGTTCATTCTTGTAACTTGTGATCGTTACAGTACACAATGTTCTGTGTTGATTTTCTGAGAAGCTGGGGGAGTTGTTGCGACATGTATTCTTGTTGGAGGTTTTGACATGTATTCTTGTTGAAGATGGGGTGTGCCACCCATGGGATTCCTGCTCCTACTGAAGGCAAACATTCTTTTCAGCAAACAAGGCATATTTTTTACATATTCATCAGCTCTAAGAATATGGGTTTTTTTTGGAGTCCACACTACGATGTGATAATGGTTAGTAGTACGACAATCTTGATCATGTTGATGGATGACTGAAGGTTCCGTATGTGGGTCTCTGCGTTGTGTATTCTTTTTTTCTTTTCTTTTTTCTTTTGTGATAGTTGGCTCGGCAGTGGGTCTAGTTGTTTTCTAGTGGTTGTGGCTTCATACGCAGGTGAGGAGGTCAGTGCATATGGGTCTCAGGACAGCCATCAAGTGGTATCTGCACAGAGGAAGAAAGAAAACAAAAGACTAGGGTTCAAACACTAGGGTTGTATCCTTTTCTGAGTCTGTTATTGTTGTTCCTTCTTTCCCTATTTCTTAGTTTCTGTGACACCTAAAGAACAGTGAAGTAAGGATGGACTAGCGGATGGTGAAGGCCTATGAGGGAGTCTTCACCGCAGGGTTGGCCCCCGACGCCTGTTGCATTCGGTTCTTCCCTAGGCTCCTGACTGGTCAGTGTCCTATGCTATTCCTGTAGGTGGGGGAACAACTTTACAGTGTGACACATGAGGCCAGGTTTTCCTTCCCTGACACAACACTGCAGCTGCTGTAATCAACATCACTTGATGTGGTCCGTGCCACTTAGGCTCTAATGACTTCTGAATGACTTTATCATGACCCATTGACCTGGGATGATTGTGTGTCCACCTTCTGGTGGAGTCTGCCAACACGACTCAACTCTCTCTTTGGCACACTGTACTACCTTAGTGAGGTTTTCACAGTAAGTAATCAGGGCATCTGAGGCAATCTGTACATTAACATTTCTAAGATCAATCACACCTGGCATCTGCATTGGGCGTCCAGTAATAATCTCATGAGGGCTCAATCCTACTGATCCGTTAGGTGATGCTCTCATACTACACAGTACTGCTGGCAGTGCTTTGATCTATGGTACTCCTTCCTGATGCATTTTGGTTAGCCTGGTTTTGATTGTTCTGTTCGATCATTCAACCTGTCCTGATGCTTGTGGCCTATATGGGCAGTGAAGATCCCACTTAATCTTCAACATTCTAGACACTTCCTTGACTACTTGTCCTGTGAAGTGTGTACCTTTATCTGAGTCAATGCAATCTGGTAATCCCCATCTGGGAATAAAATCAGTGACAAGACATGTAGCAGTATGTGCATCTGTAGCACAACTTGCAGGTGACGAAATCTTCCTTGTGGAGCTGGGGTATGTGTTGCTGCTGTAGTTGCTGCTGGCATATCATTATTTTTCTGACATGTAACGCGTCTCTTGACTGTTTCAGTGGCTACCTTTCTGAATTTTGGATTCCACCATTGATTTGAGAACCTGTGATTCATCGTTGCTGGACCACTGTGACCCAAATTGTGTATTTGTTGAGCCAAATATGGCAGCAGTGATTCAGGAGCGACATACTTTCCCCCTTTGGTCCAGGAGCCGGATGAATCCACTGTGGCTCCTTTACATGAAGCATGGACATGGTTAGACAGAGGAACGTCTTTATACAGATCAATGATTGATTCAGGAGGCATAATTGTCTTCTGTACTCTACTACCTGAACACCCTCTTACAGTTGCATAGGAACAAGCCTGTTTAGCTGCTACATCAGCAAGAGCATTAACTTTAGCTTCCGTAGTATTAGTTGTGAGATGTGCTTTCACTTTGATCACTGCTAATTTCTTTGGAAGTTTCATGGCAAATATTAGATCTTTCACTAATCCAGCATGCTTATTGGGGGATCCAGCAGAAGTTAGAAACTGTCTGCTTTGCCAAATGACACCAAAATCATGAATTACCCCAAAAGCATACCTGGAATCTGTGTAGATATTTGCAACCGATCCTAAAGCTACCGTGCATGCTCTAGTTAAGGCTACTAGTTCTGCAGCTTGAGAAGCTTGAAAATGATCTGGAAGACGACCTGAAGCTACCACTTCAGTGGTGGACGTTACTGCATAACGTGCTCGTCTGTTACCTTCAATTACTTGAGCTGAACCACCAACAAACAACTCAAATTCTGAATTCTCTATGGGAGTTTCTTTTACTTCACTCGTAGGTGTGTATGTAAGCGTAACACAATCGTGAGTCATTTCTCCATCATCCTCTAACACAACTTCAGTCATTGCAGACATCATACATACAAATAGATAGATCCAAGTGCAATTTAATAGGGTAATCAGTAATCGTAAATCATAACAGTGAAAACTAATTCCATGATTCCTAATGACATCTCCTAAGGGTAACATGTACAGAGTAAACAGCAACGGTGGTGTCAACGGCGGTAGCGGTGACAGCTGTATTAAGACTAGTAGCCATATATACAGAGCTACTCTGTTGGTTACACTAGTTCACAATACATGAGTACGAAACTTAACTCACTGAAAGCACTTGCGACGCCACAGACGGTACATCCAGCTTGTAAAATCTGAAGAAGGTCTGAAGACGAGCCAGCAACAAGACATAAATCCTGGAAAGACATCCTTCAGACCAGGCCCATGAAGAGGCAACCGTACTCGTCGAATGAGCTCTGATGTAGGGGACAATCTTTCCCCTAGCATTCGTAAGCCAATGCGATAGCGTCCACAATCCAGTGAGAAAGTTTCTGTTTTGAAACAGCACGTCCCCTAGTACATCCACCAAAGCACACAAAAAGCTGGTCCGACTGACGAAAGGTGGATGAGCGATTCACATACATCCGCAAAGCCCTGACAGGGCAAACCGCGCTCTGAGCGTCATGCGAGGATGACGGCTCAGCAGATAAAGCAGGCAGGGAAACAACTCAGTTGAAACTGAGTTGATGGGTCTCAGGTCCAGAATCGGACGGAGTCCTCCATCCTTCTTTGGCACCATGAAATAGAGGCTGTAAAATCCGCTCTCCTGCTCGCTTAGAGACATGCTTTATCGCTCCTTTCTCGAGCAGACTGAGAACTTCCTGTCTCAGAACGGGGGCGTTTTGGGGCAATGTCCGTGACGGGACCACGCCATTAAAGCGGGGTGGTCTGCGCCTGAACTGAAGAGAATATCCGTGTTGAATTATTCCCAGTAGCCACAGTGAAATGCCCGGAAAAGCCCTCCACGCGTCTAGGAAATGACACAGTGGTCGTGTTAGTTCTACGGCCTCCGTTGCCATTGGGCGAGTGACACAGTGTAAGGGTGTAAGAGGAGGAAAAAGCTGTTTATGTGAAGGGAAAAAAGAGTTTTGTGTTTTTATTTTCGGAACTCACACAAACAGACTCAGCATTTACACAAACATTGCATTTGTCAACTGCAGGAAAACAGGGGACATGATGCAGAACACGGCGCTTGGGGGGCGGGGCCGCCAGCGAACTCTCTCCTCCGCTTGACTGATCCATTAGGATGAAAGCTTGGTAGCCGAGGATGGCGCGCTGACATTTTCACAGCGTGGGCTTCTCCTCCTACCCTGACCAGGCCCCATCCACTGCTTGTGGCAAACATCCGGTTCGGGGCGGGGCACCGCGGCAGGCTGTCTAGCCGGTCCCTGAGCGGGGAGAGGCGCAGAGGAAGATTGAGATCTCAACGAGGGCTGGTATGAGCAGTGAGCAACGGGGCGTCACGTGGCTCATCGCTTTCGCTCGCTTCTGCATCTTGGAGAAACGCTCCGTGACTGACTCCACGGCGTCACCAAAGAGGCCTGAAGGAGTGACTGGAGCATTAAGGAGTGTCTTGCGGTTCGCGTCCTTCAGGTCAGCTAGGGTTGACCACAGGTGCCTGTTAAAACCCATGGAGCGGCCGATGGCCTGGGCAGAGCGCTTGGTCGCCAAAAGCGTGAGGTCCGTCGCTGCTCGCAGATCCTTGATGACGTCAGCGTCCGTGATTCCGCGAAAGAATTCCGTTGCTTTCCGCAAAAGATTCCGCGAAGAGGATGGGTGAGCGCAATGACGATGGATGACGGTGGCTACAGGCCCCGTCGTCATCTTCGCCTCCAGGGCCTCGTCCCCATTATAGCACGAACCATTTCCCTCCTGGTAAAATTATAACAATCACTACCTGTTGAACTATGAAAGCATTTAGCTGAAAGCTCCTGTCATTCACTTTAACTGATTAACTGCATGACTACCTGTCAGTTGTCTTAGGAAATAGCAGGCAGACTGTCACGTAGGGCATTTAGAACTAACTAACAACATTGTCATTGACTCAGCCAGGGTGGAGTGCAAAAGGAGAGGCAACATCTCAAAAAGGTGAGCTATTAAAGGTAACATTAAAGGGGTGGTAAAACACGATTTCACTTTTCTAACTTTAGCTAGTGTGAAATGTTGCTGTTTGAGCATAAACAACATCTGCAAAGTTACAATGCTCAAAGTTCAAAGCAAAGGGAGATATTTGCTTTTAAAGAAAACGACTACAACAAACGTCTGGTAGGGACTACACAACATTCCTCTCGGGTTAGTGACATCACCAACCCTAAAATGTACATAAACGCTGCCCCGGGAACCCGGGTCCATGTTGAGAAGAGGAAAAGTTGTTGTATAAGAGGACATTTGTGAGTCAGCTCAAATGTAGCATCCTTCTTTTCACATGCAATAGAAAGTCACTCTGTGTGCATCTCGCAACAGTTCCTATACGAGCAATTTGTAGATTAGCATGAGAGAATATGCTAATTGAAGATAGTTAACTCCACATCCGCAACATAAATTCATCAACTAACCATTTAGAGATGTCCTGTTGCATTCTACGTTGTCACTTCTTGAGTCTCTCCATCTTTGTCTGACTCCATTTTAACATTAAAGGCAGAATAGTTTCTGTCATTTTAGTGTGTCTGCGTGAGGTAATCGCAGCTGCTAACACAGACAAGCTCTTGAAACCCCACCCTCTGCAGCAGCTCATTTGCATTTAAAGGGCCAGGCACAAAACGGTGCATTTTTGCTAACCCTCAAAAAGTGACAACTTTAACATGCTATTTAAAATTTCTGTGGGGCATTTTGTGCTAAAACTTCACACACACACTCTAGGGACATCAGAGATTTATTTTACATCTTGTGAAAAGGGCATTTTACCACCCCTTTAAAGTCAGAATTGACTTAATTTTACTTTTTGTTAATTTAATTTATTTTCTTCATGCTTGTTACTGGTCTTATTATAAACAATTCATCCATGCATATGTTTTTTAAAATATATAATCGTAATCTTTAATCATAATGTCATAACTTGCTCTTTGTGTGATATTATTGACTTTCTCTCTGCTGATATGTGGAAGGCCATACTACAGTTAAGCCAATTGCATACAACCAATGGATTTGGGTCAGAGAGCACTAGGTGTATAACATTCTTGTAATGAGTTCTCATTAACTTGTAATCTGATTCTAGATTTCATTGTCAAAACCAGCAGTATGAAGATTTTTAATATCCTGTTTGGTAAAGTCCCAATATAAAATTAACAAAGTTAAAATTAGCAAAGATGATAATATGCACTGAATCATGGACTGTGCAATCAATAGATGCAAAAGTGTAACAGTATCAAGACTGTGGAATAACATTTTGCATTTTTTTTAATGCAACTGTAGTATTGCTCAATTATAATTACTACAAAGAGATGTTATTAATAAATAACAATTATGCATGTGCTTCACTTGGCGAATACACTTGCCATTTTTCTAAATGCAGTACTACACATCTTCATGAAGATGCAACCTAAGGTATATCCAGAGTCTTAAATGCAGGTTATTATGCCTATCAAATGTCAGCTTTATAGTCCTTCCTTGTTTTCTTCCGTCCAGGGCCAAAGACAACCAATAAACCAGCTGTAGTTTCTCAGAAAATCTTGATGTAAGCACACAATATTGAAAACAACACAATATTGATCATATGCATTACAGATTGGGATGGATATGTATGTCTACACCACTTGCATCACCAAACTCAAATTGGTTTCCCAAACATTTGCCCCATCTGCCACTGTAATCACAAAACTCACGGTTGAGTCAGAAGAATTTTAACATGAAAACAATTACAGACTTTAGTCTTGTGATGGACTGATCACCCGTCTATTCTAAAGTATTTTCCTGCCTTCCGCCCAACTGCCAAGACATGCAGTTTACATACACTTTTATACAAAGCAACTTACTATACAGTTTGTCAGTTCTTGCATTGTCTGGAAATTGACTTTGGCTTTTGACCATGACTTTGGTGTTGCTAATGACATGCACTACTTCTTGAGCTACATATAGAAATCTAGCTATATCCATTGCACATAACCATATTACTTGGTTACTACAGTAACTGTTACTTCTTTAAAACAATAATATATTAATACATAATATCATTCAGACTTTCAGATTTACACAACAAATGTTTTTTTAATCAATATTTGTATTTACCTGCACAAAGACAATACTGAACAAAGAACCAAACCAAACGTCCATGGAGGAGCTGGCGGGTGAGGCCACTGCAGAACTAGCTAAAAATTACAGATGATGCCGCAAGGCTGAAGGTCCACTGTTGATCCCTTGGATGAGTAGAGCCAGGGAGCCAGGCATAACCATTGGAGACAAAGGAGCAAGGAGACTGTGGGCGGAGACGAAGGAGCTAGGGGACTGGGCAGAGACAAAGTAGTCTCGCGTAGCCAGACCTTCAGACTGACGGCAGAAGGTCTGGACTCCATAGCAGCTTTCACTGCCCAAGGACCACTATGAGGCGTCTGACTGACATGTAAAGAATCCAGTCACAGTTCGTTTTTGTTCCTCGTCATGTTTAGGGGTGTGCAAATGTAATGTCAGTGTCCCTACAATAACCAACCGTTTTACCACGAACTTTACATACTTTTAAAAATCCAATGTTTAGTTGATCCTGACACAACGACTTTCTTCTTCCATGAGGGGGTTTGGCGTTTATGAATGCGAGACGCACTACTCCTGGAAATGCTGTAGAATTCATGCAATCATGTGACAACTTCGAAACTCCTGAAGTGTTTCCAATTTTGTGTGCCATATGCAACAGATGTTCAGCCAACGATCCGTGGGGACGTCTGAGGCTATCACTCAAGACATAGGAACCAGGAGACTGGGCTGAGTCGAAGGAGCCAGGAGACTAGGCAGAGACGAAGGATAAAACCATCTAAACATTTGTGTGATTGTTTTAAGGATGTCTTGAAAATAATAGTAAGTACATCAAATATGAAGAAATATGCCATAATATCAAATATATGTCTGATATTTTTGCCTGCATGCAAAGATGCTTTTGAAGTGACCACATATAGAAAGTGATGCAATCACACTGCAATATCATTGAGTTTTTCACAGTTTTTTATTTTATTATTAGCTGTTAAAAAAGTATGGAAATATGGAAATTGCATTAATTTAATAGGGTGTGTATGTACTTCTAATGCTTAATTTAATATTCACCTAGATATCATCATATAGAGACTGTGTCTGTTCCCCAAATTTGGAAATTCAAAAAATGTCCAAACCCATCTAAGGTTAAAAATTTAATTGATGTTCAACAAATAAAAGACAGATATATTAGGCTACAGATGAGCAAATGATAAAGCTTGGGTTGCTGAATATTCGATCCCTTACTTCAAAATCGCTCTGTTAATGATATGATTTCAGATTATAATCTAGATGTGCTGTGTTTGACAGAAACCTGGCTAAAACCAAACGATTACATTACTTTAAATGAGTCAACTCCACAAGATTACTGTTATAAACATGAACCTCGTCCGAAACGCAAAGGGTGAGGAGTTGCTGTAATTTATAGTAATATTTTGAAAACCACTAAGAAATCTAGTTTTAGATACACTTATTTTGAAGTGTTGGTGCTTAATGTAAAAATACATTGTGTAAATGATAAATCAGATTTGAGAATTCTGCTGGCTACTGTTTACAGGCCACCAGGGCACCATAAAGATTTGATCAAAGAATTTGTGGACTTTCTATCAGAATTAGTATTGGCTGCAGATAAAGTACTAATTGTTGGGGATTTCAATATACACATAGATAATGAAAAAGATGCATTGGGATTGGCTTTTAAAGACATTGTTAACTCAATTGGAGTTAGACAACACGTGTCAGGACCTACTCATTGTCGTAATCATACTCTAGATCTAATATATCACATGGAATAGATGTTGATGCCGTTGAAATTCTGCAGCAGAGCGATGACATCTCAGATCATTATCTAGTCTCATGTAAATTACATTTAGCCAAGGCTGCAAAGCCGACTCCGTGTTATAAATATGCTAGTCCTATAACTTCTGCCACTAAAGGTTGCTTTATCAATAATCTTCCTAATCAGTTTCAGCATCCCGGATGGCTTAGAAGAACTTGATATTGCAACAGAAACTTTTAACTCTCCCCTTTCCAGCACTTTAGACACAGTTGCTCCGTTACGCTTAAAGATTAAAGAAAATAGTCCAAGACCGTGGTACAACGAGCACACTCAGGCCCGTAAGAGAGCAGCCAGAAAAATGGAGCGCACCTGGAAGAAAACAAAACTAGAGGTATTTAAAATTTCATGGAAAGAGAGCTCGATTGCTTACAGAGAGGCCTTAAAAGCTGCTAGATCTTCTTATTTTTCAACCCTATAAGAAGAAAATAAACATGATCCTAAGTATTTATTTGAAACATTGGCTAAACTAACTAAAAAGAAAGCTTCAAGCACAGAAGTTTCCAAGCAACACAGCAGTAATGACTTTATGAACTTCTTCACTTATAAGATCAATAATATCAGGGACAAAATTATAACTACGCAACCGTCTACTACAGCATCGCATCGGGGAGTCCATTGTAGTCTCCCTGAGGAAAAATTGATTCTTTTGTTCCTATAGGAGAGGAAGAATTTTGCAAATTCGTTAATTCATCTAAATCGACAACTTGTATGTTAGACCCTATACCGACTGTGGCGAACAGGACGGCCGAGGGACGTGAGAGAACAGCGCGAGGCCGGTGGTGCGATTGCTAATGAGCAACACCTGTGAGGCACACCGGTCTCGCATCTCTCACGGAGGAGCGGAAGCATAAAGGAGGAGCGACGACGTTGATGATCGAGAGAGGAACAGGCCTGTATTTTAGTTGTTTTGTTTTTGTATTTTACTTTAGCCAGCAGTCGTCCACGAGGGGCTGCTGGCAGTTATATTTATTTTCGGTAGCCAGCAGTCGTCCGCGAGGGGCTGCTGGCGGTATTTTCGTTTGTTTGTTTTATTTTAAATAAATTATATTTTGATGGTTCGCCGGTTCCCGCCTCCTTCTTCCCTGAACATTGCTACACCGACTAAGCTGCAGAAAGAGATGCTTCTAGAAGTCATAGATCCTCTTCTTAATATCATTAATTCGTCTTTGTCTCTAGGATACGTACCAAAAACCTTTAAGCTGGCTATGATTAAACAGCTTGTTAAAAAAAACACAACTTGATCCTACAGAATTAGTCAATTACAGGCCGATCTCAAATCTGCCTTTTCTGTCAAAGATATTAGAAAAAGCAGTATCCTCACAACTGTGTTCCTTTCTTGAAAGAAATGATATCTGCTAGGATTTTCAGTCAGGATTTAGACCGTACCATAGTACTGAGACAGCTCTCATTAGAGTTACAAATTATTTGCTCTTATCATCCGATCGTGGTTGTTTCTCTCTATTAGTGTTACTCGATCTTAGTGCTCCATTTGACACCATTGACAACAACATTCTTTTAAATAGACTAGAAAACTTTACTGTTGGCATTAGTGGAATTGCACTAGCATGGTTTAAATCATACTTATCAGACCGTTATCAGTTTGTAGCAGTAAATGAAGAGATGTCTTATCGCACAGCGGACTTTTCCCTCCACAGACGCACGTCGGTAAATTAGGGAATGAACTTGCGCTCCCGGGGGCTGTTCAGCAACAAGAGGCGTGTTCCGGCGCAAACGTTCCCTAGTGCTATTTTGCAGATTTAGAAAGCAATTCTGCCATAGACCAGGGAAAACCTAGTCTAAAGTCAGTGGCGCGTTATTCAGATGCTATTTTAAGGGCACAAGCTTGGCCATAATGTAGCGTGTGCACAACACGCATACACTTTGCTTCTCTCATCTACACAAGACGCAGCAGTTCACATTTTTGAAAACCATTCATAATTACAAGGAAAAAATATTACTGTAGCGTTGGCAGGAATGAGATGCGACTACGCCACCCCGAGGCCTAACCCGGGGACCTGTAAGTGACCACTAAGGTTTTTAGCAAATTAGACAATCAGGTTCGAGCACTGAACAATCAGAGATACGGTTCCATGCAAAAATACAATTTTATTAGTCAAATTAATAGCACAGTAGTAAGCACTCTGAAAGCTGATGTCAGCAATTTTAAAAACACTACACACTGGGTAAGAGTCACCACCATGTCACTACAATAAATCACAGCATGTCAAAAATCACAGCAATCCAGTGGAGATCGAACAATTCATCCTCATCAATAAAACTCAATAATAAATAGCACATATAAGGATATGAGAATAAGTGTACTGACGTGAAGTATAATGCACACAAGCACACTCACAAGACCTGGCTGAAGCTTATGGGCGGGCGTCCAGCGAAATGAGTATCCAAAGAATCACGTGCGCAGCCACACAACCACACCCCCAGCATGGCAATGATCACACTGTGAAGGTACCCACACTACACACCAAAGAGGGCCCACCACTTCGAGAACGCCGTCCCCACCGTCAGTCAGCATTCAGCTCCTGAACATTTCAAGGAGAGAATACACTAAATTAACTACAGGTCATAATATCACACCATAGATCAGACTAACAACAAGAAAACAAAATAACTTTACCAACGCAGTAGGCCTACTGAAGAATAAAATGAACAAACAAACAAAGAAAATGAAATAACATTACAAAACAGCGTCAGTACCGATAGATGAAACAAACAAAGGCGGTAGGCTACTGATGAATAAAATAAACCAATCACAAAGAAAATGAAATAACTTTGCAGAACAACGACGGTACTAATGAATGAAATAAATAAATAAAAATTCACAATTAGGGGAAAAGGACGCACAACCCACTCAAATAGTCACAACTGAATCACGCAACATACACATGTATCCATGAATGACACAGGTTTGAGGGCAGGTACACAGTTGGCCACACCAGTGGCCTATATGATTCAATTTGTTCCGAAAGATGAGCTCAGTCCATTGGCTTGGACCCGGCGAATAGCTCAACAAATAGGGGGACGTGCACCAACAGCTAAGCAAAGCAGCAAATGGTCTAAGGCAGGCCGCAAACGCTTCCTTGCTATGGTAGTTATCCCTAAGACACAATAATAGTCCTATTAAGCTACCACCCAAATAAGACAACCACATAGCCCGAATGGAGAAAACCTACCTGAGCAACAGCACGTTGACACACGAGTTTCGCATGCATGGCGTGCAAGGGAACAAGAGTAACAATGCGTTATTCAGTTCAATCTGATGTAAAATGGAGTAGACGCAACACAGCAATAAATTTCTATGAAAGATCGGGACCCCACATAAACCACAAGCAAACTGGGCAAAAGTACAAAATTTGCAATAGACCTTTACATACCTGCGACACCACTGAAAATTGTCTAAACTCAAACAATACGAGCTTCCAGCGTTGCATGCTTCCCTAGGGGTATGTTCGAGTTATAACATCTTCCTCCTGGCATAATTGGCCACCAAAGACATACCACGAGCCAATCGCAAACCGGAGAGAAAAGATGAAGAGCCAATCATAACCAAATGGGGAGGAGGGACTGGATTCAACCCCAGTCCATCCGGCCACATTACCACACGTTGTCCCTACTCTCCCCTGAATTACACAGTGAAAGGTACACTCTAAATGCACAAGTGCACTTGTCTAAACTACTAGACTACATCACGTAGTGTATGTGTAGTACCCTAACCGCTGGTTAGGGGAGATATATAGTCAATAAAAGACACAGGACACGGAGCTGCTGCAATATCTTCTGAGTCTCTGTATTGTCTGAGCAGCGCGTGCGCCCCCTCCCCCAGCATGTGAAAATCCCAAGGCAAAATCTTCCTTCTTCAAAACCCATTCTTTTTCCCCATTTCCTCAGTCTCTTCAGTATGCATACCAGTATACTGGTTGATAGTGTTGCGCTGGGTAAGTCCATGGAAGTAAGTTCTGCACCTCATATGACAAGGGTTGAAACGCTGTTGTGTTTGTTTGCTCTACATTATAACATGCTGGAGTACCCAAGTAATCATAAGTAAATATCTTTGGTGGTCTCGGGTACGTATCCATCTTGCCAGTTTTCACGCCCAGATTGCTGATGATGGACCGCAGGTAGGTAATTATAGTAAGGATAACCTTCATCCTCATCCTCTTCTTCTTCCGGAACTGGTTCACATCTATTTACTGGTTTTGGTCTTTTCACTGGTTCCTTTGTCTTTTCTTCCTTTCCAAAATCAGTCTCCAATGGGAGATAATCACAAGGCAGAGGTTTCGGTGGAGAACACGTGATCTTCCTTTACCATGTTCTGGTTTCACTTCAAAAACTGGGCCTTTTCCTCCTATTTGACGCACTACTGTGTGTACAACATCTTCCCAATGGTTTCGAAGCTTCCCAGTTCCACCTCTAGGTGTCAAGTTCCTCACTAACACGCGATCTCCAGGACATAACATAGAACCTCTCACTTTTCCATCATAGTTCCTCTTGTTTCTTTCTGCCACCTTCTTTGCAGTCTGTCTGGTGATTTCCAATGCTTCCAGCATTTCTTGTCTCCATCTCTTAACATACTCCTTATAATCAGTAGTTCCAGTTTCAGATGTCAAACTGATCAATAGATCAATGGGTAATCTTGGGGACCTTCCGAACAGTAAGTAGAATGGTGAAAATCCTGTAACTTCACATTGTGTGCTGTTGTATGCAAAGATAAGTTTGTTTAGTGACTCTTTCCAATTGGTTTTCTGCTATTCATTCAACGTCTTCAACATCTGAAGTAACGTTCGGTTGAAACGTTCAACCTGCCCATTTCCCTGTGGGTGATACGGCGTGGTCCTTGATCCAGCAACTACACAACTATTCTTCAACTGAGCAACAAGCTGGTTTTCAAACTCCCCTCCTTGGTCATGATGAATTCTTTGCGGGAACCCAAACTTCAGAGCATAGTCATTAAACAACTTGTCAACAACAGTTTTATTTTTTTTGTGCAAATCGTGTGAAGTGGTCAACTACAATTAGGATATACTCATACCCTCCTCTACATTTATCCAGGTGTAAGAAGTCAATGGAGAAAAGTTCAAACGGGTGAGTAGTGACAATATTCTGGAGCGATGCTCTGGCCTCCCTACATGGTTTCTTCTGTTTCAGGCAAACACAACACTTGGTGACATAGTGATCAACGTCATTGTGCATTTGCGGCCAATAGAACCTTTCTCTGATTAACGATATTGTTCGATCAAGACCTTGATGACCCATGTTATCATGTAATTCTCTCAAAACACGCTGCTTGTACCTTGCAGGTAAAACTAGCTGTGTCTGGGTGTTCGTCTTTCTACGGAGGATGCCATCGTCTTCCAGGAGAAGTTTGTCCCAACTGCGCAGTAAGCATTTACTTTGTGCAATCAAAGTCTTAAAAAGATGTCCTGTTGGCTTTTTATTGGACAGCTTAAACTGTAGAACAGGTCCAATGTGGTCATCATTTTGCTGTGCTTGTCTGATCTCCTCCCCAGATAATGGCTTGCATGCATGCACAGATGCCATGGTGTCGTCAAGAGAAATCATTGCAGTCCAGGAGATGCTGAAGTGTGGTGCCTCAACAGATTGGATGGTTGCTTCGACACAGTCAGATGGCAATTCCTCCGTGCATTCCTTCCTTGCTGTCTCGATGTTCAGTGGCATCCTGGAAAGGGTGTCTGCATCCACATTTTCTTTGCCAGGCCGGTACTTGATGTTAAAATGGAAATCTGCAAGTTCCGCCACCCATCTACATCCTGTTGCATTCAACTTTGCACTGGTCAAAATGTAAGTAAGTGGATTATTATCAATATACACAGTGAATGTGGGGGCATAGTAAAAATAATCCTTGAATTTTTCAGTGACAGCCCACTTCAGGGCAAGGAACTCCAATTTCCCTGAGTGGAGGTGATACTTCTTTTCCGCGACTGACATGGTTCGGGACCCATAAGCGATAACTCTAAGCTTTCCCGCTTGCTTTTGGCATAGAACTGCCCCAAGACCCTGATTCGATGCGTCAGTATGAAGTACGAACGGCTGTGAGAAGTCCGGGAACGCAAGTATTGGTGGCTCAACTAAACAATCGATCAGTCCCTTCAATGTCTCTTGGTGCTTATCCGTCCATACAATCGGCCTGTGAGAAGGCACTCCCCTTTTCTTTCCTGTAGCCTGTCGGTTACGTGCCTCCTTGCATTCTTCCTTCTGTGTCTCAGTTTCTTTCAGCAGGTCGTACAGCGGACTCGCAATTCTGGAGAAATCTTTTAAATATTGTCGATAGTAGCTCAACAGACCCATGACTGCTCTCAACTGTCCAACTGTGCTTGGTCTTTTATCTTTCAGACTACTCACGGCAGCTGTATCAGCCGGGTCCATCTTACTCCCTTCCGTTGAGACAATCCTTCCAAGGTATCGCACCTCACGTTTGAATAGTTCACATTTGCCAGGTTTTAATTTTATTCCATACTGTCTCAATCTTTGCAGGACTTTCTTTACATCATCCACGTGATCTTCAAAGGTTTTACTGAAAACTAACGTGTCATCCAGATAAGGAACACAGATGTTGTCTCTTAGATCACCCAGACACTCCTCCATGCAGCGTTGAAATGCTGAAGGAGCATTCATCAGGCCAAAAGGTATCCTAATCCACTCATATAACCCCCACGGAGTCACAAAGGCTGTTAAATCTCTGCTCTCCTTGGCCATGAAGCCCTGATGATATGCTTTCCCTTGATCAAGAAGCGAAAACCAAGAGTTCCCTCCCAAACTGTCCCTTATGTCTTGAACACGGGGGATGGGCTGTCTATCAGGATGCGTTTTCCGGTTCAGTTCTCTGAAATCGATACACAGGCGTAAGCTGCCATCTTTTTTTACCCTTTTATTAAATACTTTTTGCAATCTCCTTTTTGCCAAGATAACAGCTCTGAGTTTTATCCTATAATGCCTGATGAATTTGGAGAACACAGACAAGAGATCAGAGACCATTCCGTCTTACAGAATCTCTCCAGATCCTTCAGATTCATAGATCCATGTTGGTGCTTCTTCTCTTCAGTTCACTCCACTCATCAGGTCTGGGACGGTCATGGCAGAAGCTTCATTTTGTGCTACTTAACACATTTTTGTGTTGATTTTGATGTTTGTTTTGGATCGTTGTCCTGATGGAAGATCCAACCACACGGCCCATTATAAGATTTCTAGCAGAGGCTGTCAGGTTTAGACTTTTTATCTGTTGGTATTTGATAGAATCCACGATGCCATGCATGTTTCTGAACAAGAAGTCCAGGACCTCCAGGAGAAAAATATGACCACAACATTAAAGATGGTATATTAAAATGTACACATGGGGTACTTTTTATCCTTGTGTGCACCAAACTCATCTTGCATGTTTGCTGCCAAAAAGCTATTTTTTAGTTTCATCTGACCACAGAACCCTGTGCTTTTTGAAGGTCCAGTCATGTCTGACAACTGAATTTGCTGGGTTTTTTTTTTTTTTGGATGAGCAAGGAGGATTTTTCTTGAAAACTTCCCAAACAACATGTGGTGATGTAGGGGTTGTTTTAATTTTTTTTTAATAGGCTTTCTGAACCCAAGACTCAACTAATCTCTGCAATTCTCCATCTGTGATTCTTGAAGAGTCTTTGGCCACTCAAACTTTCCGCCTCACCATGCATTAAGACAATATAGACACACGTCCACTTCCTGGCAGATTTGTAACATCTTTAGTTGATTGGAAGTGCTTAATTATTGCCCTGATGGTCAAAATTGGGATTTTCAATGCTTTAGCTATTTTCTTACAGCCACTTTCTATTTTGTGATGCTCAACAATCTTTTGATGCACATCAGAACTATATTTTTTGGTTTTACTCATTGTAATGGATGTTTAAGGGAATTTGGCCTTTGTGTTTCCTCATATTTAAACTCCTGTAAAACAAGAAGTCATGGCTGGACAATTTCATGTTCCTAGTCACCCTGGTGTGCAAAAAAAAAGGTAAATATGAATGGGAATATACTTCAGAGATATTTTACTCGTAAACAATTCTAGGGGTACCAATAATTTTGGCCAACTTGTTTCAGAGAAAAACATTTATTTCATAATGTGATTTCCTCTCCACTTTCAATTATTTTACTTCAATGAAAGGTTTGAGTTTTGCCAATTGTTTGAATGAAATATCAAAAGAATAAACAATGCAGAATTATTTTTTACAGCCATTTTTCATCATATTTACCAGGGGTACCATTAATTCTGAGCACGACTGTATTATATACAGTGAGGAAAATAAGTATTTGAACACCGTGCTATTTTGCAAGTTCTCCCACTTAGAAATCATGGAGGGGTCTGAAATTGTAATCGTAGGTGTATGTCCACTGTGAGAGACATAATCGGAAAAAAAAATCCAGAAATCACAATGTATGATTTTTTAACTATTTACTTGTATGATACAGCTGCAAATTAGTATTTGAACACCTGAGAAAATCAATGTTAATATTTGGTAAAGTAGCCTTTGTTTGGAATTACAGAGGTCAAACATTTCCTGTAGTTTTTCACCAGGTTTGCACACACTGCAGGAGTGATTTTGGCCCACTCCTCCACACAGATCTTCTCTAGATCAGTCAGGTTTCTGGGCTGTCGCTGAGAAACACGGAGTTTGAGCTCCCTTCAAAGATTCTCTATTGGGTTTAGGTCTGGAGACTGGCTAGGCCACGCCAGAACCTTGATATGCTTCTTACAGAGCGACTCCTTGGTTATCCTGGCTGTGTGCTTCGGGTCATTGTCATGTTGGAAGACCCACCCTCGACCCATCTTCAATGCTCTAACTGAGCCCTGTCCCATGTGCAGAAAAACACCCCCAAAGCATGATGCTACCACCCCCATGCTTCACAGTAGGGATGGTGTTCTTGGGATGGTACTCCTCATTCTTCCTCCAAAAACGGCGAGTGGACTTATGACCAAAAAGTTCTATTGTGGTCTCATCTGACCACATGACTTTCTCCCATGACTCCTCTGGATCATCCAAACGGTCATTGGCAAAATTAAGACGGGACTTGACATGTGCTGGTTTAAGCAGGGGAACCTTCCATGCCATGCATGATTTCAAACCATGACGTCTTAGTGTATTACCAACAGTAACGTTGGAAATGGAGGTCCCAGCTCTTTTCAGGTCATTGACCAGCTCCTCCCATGTAGTTCTGGGCTGATTTCTCACCTTTCTTAGGATCATTGAGACCCCATGAGGTGAGATCTTGCATGGAGCCCCAGTCCAAGGGACATTGACAGTCATGTTTAGCTTCTTCCATTTTCAAATGATTGCTCCAACAGTGGACCTTTTTTCACCAAGCTGCTTGGCAATTTCCCCATAGCCCTTTCCAGCCTTGTGGAGGTGTACAATTTTGTCTCTAGTGTCTTTGGACAGCTTTTTGGTCTTGGTCATGTTAGTAGTTGGATTCTTACTGATGGTATGGGGTGGACAGGTGTCTTTATTCAGCTAACAACCTCAAACAGGTGCATCTAATTTAGGAAAATAAATGGAGTGGAGGTGGACATTTTAAATGCAGTCTAAAAGGTCTTTGAGGGTCAGAATTTTAGCTGATAGACAGGTGTTCAAATACTTATTTGCAGCTGTATCATACAAATAAATAGCTAAAAAATTATATATTGTGATTTTTTTTTTTTTTTAGATTATGTCTCTCACAGTGGACATGACACTACAAATGACAATTTCAGACCCCTCCATGATTCTAAGTGGGAGAACTTGCAAAATAGCAGGGTGTTCAAATACTTATTTTCCTCACTGTATATAAATAAGGCATTTTTAAAAAGCTGAGTAAATTAATATCTATTAGTGTTTCCTAAAAATTGGGTGTGAAAAACTTCTTGACTCATTCTCTCTGCGCTTATAACCAGCTTTGAAGCTTTAGCGTAAGTTCTGCCAGGAAGACTCAATTGTTACATCACTTATTTTTACTTTCTCATCTAACCAATCGTGTACGGACAATTGTGTCTCTAGCGTCTCCAATACTGCATGTTTTTGTTTTTGGATTGTGGGGTAAACCGAAGAACCCAGAGGAAACCCAAGCAGACACAGGAGAGCAAACTACACACAGAAAGCCACCTTATTCATTTATATTCATCTTAAATAAATTAAATATTTATAAATGCTTTCAAAAACAAATGTTAGACAATTCACAGATTTATTCAGATTCACTAAATTAATTAATCTTTCTAAACTAAATGATTGAATCTATCTCAAATGTATATCTTGGTCCATCAGCTGTTTTTGTCCCTCATGTGCAGTTGCTCATAAATGTGAAGTAAACACACTGGCAGGACTCCAGCAGGGGTGATGTAACAGACTTTTACTATCTCTCCTTTGAGTCATCAGTGCATTTAGTTAGCTCTCCTCACTGCTGAGAATTCAATGAAAAATATTTAGTCACATTTGAGATTACTGTTTTTCTTCATCAGGGTTTGTACCCACAAAGAGATATAGTACAATAAATAGATCAAATATGTGATTTTCCTGGACAAATGAGAGTCTTTATGGCAGTCTGACACTAGATGGCAGCACAGAAACATTTTTACAGAAAGCTATACAGTGTCATCCAAAACTGCACTGAACTTTGTGTAATTAAAATTCACACTAATTATGATGCTTTTTTTTACTAAAGAGTTTTTATTTGCTTTTGTTTATCATCCTGATTTTCCAATCTAGCTTTTTAAATGCTATTTTTCTAAAGTAACTGTTTATATGTCATTCTGCATTGCTGGAAGTGATGAAAAGAAAATCTTCCTGAATTTTAGCCCTTAATTATAGGCATTCAGCATTACAGTATAATTGAAAGCTATACATTTTAACATTTATCAGGTTTTAAAAAATATAACAATTACTTTAAGTGAATTAAAAACAATCTTCACATTAACCCATTAATACATATCACATTTATCTGTTCCCTTCAATATATCAGGGCTAATTTATTTCTATTGGCCCAGTCAGACCAGTTCAGATTTTTACCTAGTCAAAATGCACAAAATATATTTTTTGACCCATGTAACCTTAAGTAATTTAACTTAACTTAACCTCAACTTATTACCTGCGCATGAGTCGTGTGCATGTCACACAGACAGGAGATTCACAGATGCAGGCCTACGGTGACTGGGAAGGGACATGTTCGGTTCAGTACTTTTGTCGTGGCCATGACATATCAACTTGTGAGAACGTGATAATAAGTCATGACCATGCAATGTAAAGCCGTGGGCTCGAGATGTTGAGAGAACACATTTTTCTTGTGGCAATGAGTTAAATGTGTAAACAACCCGAGTGACCATAGCAACCTGGAATTATCAGAAATGGATAGGCCTATAATAATATTTATTTTAAAATAAGAATGACAAAATGGTGGAATTAAGAAATGATTATATTAATATAATATAGCCTATTATATTGTTTGTGATGTTGCCTATAGACAGAAGTTTGTTATTATCAATATAAATGATAAAAGAATATGTAAGAACATAAAATAAAATAAATATATTTATCCATCCCATCTCACACAGAATTTAAGTGAATTTACTGATCATGTCTTTATTTATATTATTATTATTGATATTTTTATGCCTATTAAACCTAAATTTAGAGTGTATTATTGTAACTCTGCCACATACTGGTCCCTGTTCTCTTTTGGATCATCCCTTAATTTACCCAGAATATTCAACAATGTCCAATTAAAGCGTTCACATTGTCCATTTGGTGCTGGGTAATAGGGAGGCTTATGAGACTTACTGATGTTGTACAATGAGCATAGCTCTTTGATGACTTTTGATTCAAATTTGGGGCCCTGGTCAGAGTGCAACTGATCAAACACCCCAAAAGGCTGTATAAAGTGTTCCCACAACACCCTCGCGGTAGACACTGCTGTTTGGTCCAAAGTTGGCACTGCAGCTGCATTACGAGTGAAGTGGTCCATCATTACTAAAATATTACACATTCCACTACGTGCAGTTTCCAGTGACAAAAAGTCGACAGAAACGATCTGTAGAGGGTATAATGATTGTATAGATACAAGAGGGGCACCCACTTTATTGGCTGGAGTCTTATGTAGATTGCAATGATCACATTGGAGACACCACTTCTCCACTCCTTGTGCCAGCCCTGGCAAGAAGAAACGTTGATGGGCCAAGCCCAGGATCTCAGCACCCATTCCAGGACTTGATTCTGCAGACACTGAGGTACAACTACTTGTTTCCATTTGTCAAATGTCTTTGGATCATATACCTCCCTGCACAGCAGTCCCTGATCCACACCGAGGCGGCATTCCCAGTGTCGCAACAGCGCTTGAGTAGACCAGTCTTCAGCTGCTCACTCTTTTGGAACGGGTCCTCTCCCTCTGTTCATTTAGATCCACAGTCATGATGCCACTGGATCATTCCGCTGCACCCTCACCCACTCGGCCAGTGGGCTGGGGCCAACTCTGTCATCTTGATTTATTTGTGCCCCTGCCTCAATCTTCTGACCCTCCTCCAAGTCTTCAATCACTGGAACAAAGGCATGGACACAGGCCCGGACAACTTCAGTTGCTAAATATCCACCCTCAGCACATGGGGCTATCCCATCCTCTGTAGTCCTGACAGAAGTCTCATTCACAGGCCACCTGGAGAGGGCAGCAGCATTTATATTTGTCCGCCGCGGTCTATAACGCACCTCAAACTGAAACCCTGCGAGTGGGGCCACCCATTGTTTCTCCACTGCACCTTGATTTACTTTATTCAAATGAGCCAATGGATTATTATCTGCGAAGACAGTAAAGGAAGACAAGATATTCCCTAAACTTTTTTACTATGGCCCATTTTAACACCAACAGTTCTAGTTTGAATGAGCTGTAGTTTTTATCATTTCTTTCTGTTGGATGGAGGCTTCTGCTTGCATAGAAAATCACTCTTTCCCTTCTCTTTTGTACCTGTGCCAGCACTGCCCCCAAGCCTGTCTGACTGGCATCAGTGTACAACAAAAATGGTCGTAACTCTACATCTCTTTGCCGACGTGGACACAACTCAACATCAAAAATCTGCCCTATTCGACAGCGCTGAAAAATATTTATAATTTTGACCATAACTCTCCTTTGAAACTGTGCTCAGTGATCTGGCTACCAATAACTGGCCCGACAATACATCTTGACAAGGTTCTACCAAACCCATATAATCCTCCTTATCAGGTCGTAAATGTGCACATGCCTCTAGCACCACCTCTGACTGTGCTGGTATTGTGTCTTCTTCCTGCGGCCAGTAAATTTACGGGTCTGTCCTGACTCATCAGCAAACTTTAACAGATCTTCACACACTGAAAACATCTGATGCCACACCTTAACCTGCACTTCACCTTCTGATCCTGCACAACTATCCCCAGTCTGTGTCATCAGGAAATCTCTTTACTCCTTAATCACATTCATGACAATGAGTCCTAGGTACAATGATCCATTTGAGTCTTTAACAATCAATACTCCCCTTTTTGGTATGACCCAAATATATCCAAATCCACCTCAATATATCCAATATACGGAATAAGAATAACTAATCCATTAGCAGCTGTCAAATTAAACTTTTGAATGGGTGGGTACATTGTTGGTCCTCTAGCCTCAAAATATTTCTTAAAATACCTTTCAGTCAATGTGGTCACTTGTGAACCCGTATCAATCAAACAAGCTGTTTTAACCCCCTGTATCACCACGTCCACAACTGGACATTGTCCTATTAAATTATCTTTCTTTTCTGATTGGCCATGGTTTGGGCCTGTACAGTGGGCTCTAAATGTTTAAAGTCCCCTGTGCTCCCTCTACAACCCCACAACGTCTTTCAATATGCCCAACATGTTTGCAACGTCGACAGATAGGTCGTCCCTGATGGTCAACTTGATCTGAGCTTCTTCGACGCCTCCTTAACTCATACCTAGGTCTTGCATTATCACTACTTGACAGTAATTCCTGTACTTATAAATCATTCCAGTATCCTTTACTCCAGTAACCATTTCCTTTATTTCTCATTTTAACTACAAAAATACCTCCTGGTTGATCTCCTCAACCAACTTTTTTGTATCTGGGACTGGTTTTAAATTATGTTTTATTAACAAAGTTCGGGAGAAGCACGTTCAGATAATTAACCCAATTGTCATGGGAGGAGCTCATCCAGTCAACTCAATTAACATCAGGAGGTATATATACAGCAGATTTGACCACTGTTCTATGACAGTACTCTGGGTTCGGGCCAAATTCTGAGCTCGGAGCCCTCCCCTCGGACAGCACGCCAAATGATGTTTCATTAAACAAATTTAATGAACAGCATGTTCAAATAATCAATCCAATTAATTTGTCATCAACAATCATCATGACTATCCCATCAGCATGAGAGGAAGTGTATATATAGGCACTCAGTCAACCCACCTACATTCCTTGACAGTTTTTCAGCATCCCTCCACCACCCCGACACACTTGGCTTGTTCCTTCTGGCAGGAATATGGGGGGAGTACTCTGGGTTCGGGCCAAATACCGAACCTAGAGCCCTCTCCTTGGACAGCATGCCAAACATGCATACCATTGTAAGTGTGAACTTGTGAAATGCGCATCCTTTACTCTATCTAATTATAAGTGTGAGCTCGTGAACTGTACCTACCCAAATGCCTCTGCTCGTAAAATTGCTTCTTGTTTAACCTCTACAAAATAACTATCAGGAGCTGCCAAACCATACCCCGAAGTTCCCAGCGCAATCCTGCATCACTAAGTCCTAAAATAAACTGGTCACGTAAGACATTACCCATAATGGTGCCATCGCCCCTATTCTCCAACCTATTACTCAATTCTTGAAGTCCCAATGCAAACTTCCTAACATTCTCATCTGTCCTTTGTTTACGAGTAAAAAAAATGTGCATGAAAGGTTGCAAGGGGGACTATGTCTCCATGAATACTTTTCAAAAATGACAATATCTGTTCAGCTGTTGTACGTTGTGCTGTTGGCAAGGTTAACACTTCCCTCTTTGCTTCCCCATCCAGATTACTTATTAAAGCGGAGACCTTTTGCACCTCAGAAAAAGAGTATAAATAGAACATTGATGTCTGCATATTATACCAATCCTGAAAATTATTCTCAGAATAATTCCCATTTGATCTCCATTACATTTTTGACACCAAGGTGTCCCCATCAACAATGGAAACATACCAAATTTGTATTTGTTGCTTGATTCTGAGCCATATCAGATGAACCATCTACTCTCTGGTGCTCCTCACTGGATGTAGAAGGTAACTGCACTGATTGTTGTGTAGTTGATATTTTCCTGGTTACTGCCCAAAGTCCAGACTGCCAAAACTGTGCCATGTGGTAACAACCAAGGATTCAATAACCAAGGAAACACTCAAGTACCCACAATTAGTCAAATACAAATGTAACAATATTATTTTTGTACAAACATAATATTAAATAACGGTTGTTGTGAAATACATATATTACATTAATTCATGTGATCACCTAACATGCATCATTTCATTACACAGCAAACCTCAAAGTCAAATAAATACCAGTTAACAAATCACTTAAATAACACGCATAAATAAATACACACCAACTATCAATCAGGACATACCACCAATACCACTCAAGTAAAATACATAGCTGTCATCAATAACAGTAGAGGAAACATATGGGAGATAATAATAATCTGCCATAATAACCCTTTACTCACACACACATGCTCACTTTACAAACAAATCCCGCCGGAGGGCCGGTAGTAGTCACACACATTAAATAAGGCCTCCCCTGCGAACAAAGCAATACACCAGCATATGTCAACAACCCATACAACAATACAATTAAAAGTATACTGCTGGCTTCCCATACCCGCTACCAATTGTGGATTACAGTGTTCGGGGGAAATCAACGGTGGCCACCAAACTTAGTAGCGGGGAAACCCCAACACTAACAAATGTCCCTCCCAATCTATCCGTACACGTCGTACAACAATCTCCAGCCACATCACGGCACGGCTGGCAAGGAACTCAGCAGCACCAACAATACCATACCCCCCAATAAGTTATTGTATAACTAATTTTAAAAAAAGTTGAAAATTGCTTAACTTATTTCGATGAGTTCAAGCAATGTAAAAACTTAGGTTGTCAGAACTTATTGATCATATAATTTTTTTACAGTGTATATTGACCCCTCTTCAAATCTCTTAACATGGCCCAAGTTGTTTTGTTTACAATCAAATACAATTTGACTTTACAAACACATAATCATATAGCGACACTTGAATCTCTAGCCAATCTCCTCATTCTTGTTCTATCTATTTTACTCAAGCTCATACACAAGCAGTCTGTTCTTGTAGTCTTGTGAAATAATGTAATCTAATGAGATGAGATGGTAGATTTATTTTATTGCGGGATCATCTGTTTGGGGGTTTCGTTTAGTCTCTCTCAACAGTGCTGAGAACACACACAGCATCTGCTACTGAGTGTACTAGTCCCCTTGAGTAGACCTTTGATGCTCAAACACATCCATACACAGATGCCCACACACTTCAAAACACATTCATTTGGACCCCCGCCGGGATAAAGGGAAGCCTGAGAGATGTCTTAAATACTGAGCAGACTGGACATACTATGCAGTATGTCTGCTGAAACAAATTGTTAGTAAATTTAATGGAAAAAGAATGTAATGCAGTGTTACAAATCTGTTGGTTAACTGTAAGTACCAGTTAAAACTGTAAAAAAAAAGTAATTATATTGTAAAATACTGCATCATTTATATTTTTTAAATACAAATTATTTATTTTATTTATTTAGACATTTTTACAGTGTTGGTGTTTGATATGAAAGTTAGGTATCCTTAAAAAAAAATCACCAAAAGTGGGGTGGTGATTGTAGAAATTTCATTCCCCCCAAAATAATGATCGCTACCCCCCTAAAAAACGTAATTATCACAGAGAATCAATCTCTGTACATTCCATATTTTAATAACTTTCACCACATTTCACATCTACCCTCTCTTTTTTATTCACACCTGTCTGAATACTGAGGAAGATCACGGTCTGATGTGTGTCTGGGTTTAATTATTTCAGCAAAAGCAGCAGGCTAAACCTGAGACAGTTTGACAAACACAGCAGGGGAGAGCTCAGTCCTTAACAATCAACTCTATGTCACATCAAACCGTCATCTCTCTCTCATACACTTCTTTCTCTTTATTTTTTTCACAGTTTCCCTTGCTCTCCCACAGAGGTGGCAGAATATAGATGGATTCATGCAAGCTTGGGCAATATGTAAAAAAACAAAACCCCGAAAAACAAAAAAACAAAAATAACTGCAGAGTTCTGCAAAGAAAAGATTGCTTTACAAACTCATATTTATCTCCTCGTAGCTTATTGGCTTCTCAGGTAGTAAATCTGTGGAATCCATTAACCATAAATCCATTTCCACAGAGAAATATTTCTCAATAATATACAGTATATATATATATTATTATTTTTTTTTTCTTGTGAGTCTGTGTCCGGGCCTGGGATAATTTTTTATAGGCCCCAAGGTCCAATAAGTAGACAATACCAGCTAACAGCAGATATTCTTAACCTTTTTAAGGTCTAGGCCCCCCTATTCTCCAAAGCGGTATTCAAAGGCCCCCAAGGCCCAAGCCCTAGTTTTGTTTTCAAAGGTTATTTTGATCTATTGATATTTCACGACTTCTGTAAAAAAAACAAAAAAAAAAAACAATTATAATTACACAGTGTCTGCATCAGACTTGACGTGTAAGGGGTGTAATATGACACAACATATTGGGAGACATATCAGAGATTACAAGAGGACAAATTGTTGTAACGAATTGGTGTATCAAGATATATGGTATCCAAGGTACTACTGTATGTCGTACCACATAGGACGAATCACATCCAACAGGAGAAACTGTCGATCCAAGAGGAAGCTGTCTGAAAGGGATGTCCAGTTACTAACCCATAATGTATCCAAAAAAACATAAAACCACTGCAAAGTCACTGTGGAATTAAATGATCGTCTCTCCTGTTTCCAAGTCAAGTCAAGTCAAGTCAAGTGTATTTATATAGCGCTTTTCACAATATAAATTGCATCAAAGCAGCTTCACAATATCAATCAAATAACATAACAATGTTTGTTTCTTAGTGAAAAAACATCCACGTTTGGTAGGGCTGATCAATGGTATTAATGCTTGGTTAATTATTTTGAATATCCCCAACTGAGCAAGCCAAAGGTAACAGTGGCAAGGAAAACTCCATCAAGTGACCTACTGGTGTCCTAAAACTCCATCAGGTGACTTAATGGAGAAAAAAAACCTTGGGAGAACCCAGGCTCAGTCGGGGGCCAGTTCTCCTCTGGCGTTTATGAACTAGAGGCCGGATTTACAGTAACTGTAATTTGATACAGACACATTTTGTTTTATTTTATCACTTCGGGGTGGGTACGCGAACCGGAATCACAACGTTTTATCTGTAGAGTGGGAAAGGGATCCTCCATAGGGAGAGGCTAGTTGGCACTTCAGCACTGCGTTGTCATCGGGTCCAGGCAAAGCTCCTAGTCAGATCTGGATACGGCCTGGATCCGGTAGGCTGCGGGAAAACTTCGGGATAAACAAAGACACTAAAATTAGCGTAGATGCCATTCTTCTTATGATGATGTAACGAGTACATCAGGATTTAAGGGAAGTGTTCCCAGTTCCGGCTGACCTAATCTATGCAGCCTAACATTGAATTATAGAAGTCTATAATATATTATGTGTATGCTAGGTCAAAGAGATGTGTTTTTAGTCTAGCTTTGAACTGACAGAGTGTGTCTGCTTCCCGGACAATGGTAGGAAGACTGTTCCAAAGTTGTGGTGCTAAATAGGAAAAGAATCTACCGCCCGCAGTCGATTTTGATATTCTAGGTATTATCAACTGGCCCGAATTTTGAGATCGCAATAGACGTGAAGGACTATAATGCGTTAAGAGCTCGCTCAAGTACTGCGGAGCTAAACCATTTAGTGCTTTGTAAGTAATCAACAATATTTTAAAATTTATACGATGTTTAATAGGCAGCCAATGCAGTGTTGACAGAACCGGGCTAATATGGTCATATTTCCTGGTTCTAGTAAGAACTCGAGCTGCAGCGTTTTGGACCAGCTGTAGTTTATTTATTAAGCGTGCAGGGCAACCACCCAGTAGAGCATTACAATACTCTAGTCTTAATGTCATGAAAGCATGAACTAATTGTTCCGCATTTGTTAATGAGAGCATATGTCGTAATTTAGATATATTTTTAAGATGGAAAAATGCGGTTTTACAGATACTAGACACGTGACTTTCAAATGAAAGATTGCTATCAAAAAGCACACCCAGGTTCCTAACCGAGGACGAAGACTTAACAGAGCAGCAATCAAGTGTTAGACAGTATTCTAGGTTATTACGTGTGGAAGTTTTTTGTCCAATAATTAGAATCTCTGTTTTTTCAGAGTTTAGTAGTAGGAAATTACTAGTCATCCAATTTTTTATATCAGCTATGCATTCCGTTAATTTTGTGAATTGGAAAGTTTCGTTAGGTTTTGAAGAAATATACAGCTGAGTATCATCGGCATAACAATGAAAGCTAATTCCATGTTTCCTAATGATATGTCCTAATGGTAGCATGTAAAGAGTGAACAGCAGCGGTCCTAGTACTGAACCTTGTGGTACGCCATACTGAACTTGTGATCGATAAGACATCTCTTCATTTACTGCTACAAACTGATAACGGTCAGATAAGTATGATTTAAACCATGCTAGTGCAATTCCACTAATGCCAACATAGTTTTCTAGTCTATTTAAAAGAATGTTGTGGTCAATTGTGTCAAATGCAGCACTAAGATCAAGTAAGACTAATAGAGAGATACAACCACGATCGGATGATAAAAGTAAATCATTTGTAACTCTAATGAGAGCTGTCTCAGTACTATGGTGCGGTCTAAATCCTGACTGAAAATCCTCGCAGATATCATTTCTTTCAAGAAAGCAACACAGTTGTGAGGATACTGCTTTTTCTAATATCTTTGACAGAAAAGGCAGATTTGAGATCGGCCTGTAATTGTAATCCACCGAAACTGTTCATCGCGAGCTCCACAGAGTCGGTATTTATGGTCGGGCTGCTATAGCCAAACCTTTGGTCATTCGAGCCAATGCCAAATGTCAGTTTCAATGGTTCCAAGTGCTTGGGCTATGGACAATGTGAAACATGTATTGTTCTCTGATGAGTCCACCTTCACTGTCTTTCCCACACGTCTGTTTTAGTTACAATGTGGAGAAGCCACAAAGAGGCTTAACACCCGGACTGTTGCTGCCCAGAGTGAAGCACAGGGGTGGGTCAGTGATGGTTTGGGCTGCAATATCATGGCATTCCCTACTGTGCTTAATGGGCGCGTCACTGCCAAGGACTACCGAACCATTATGGAGGACCATGTGCACCTAATGGTTCAAACATTGTACCCTGAAGGTGATGCTTTGTATCAGCATGATAATGTAACACATACACACAGCAAGACTTGTAACGTATGCTTTGATGAACATAAAAGTGAAGTTGAACATCTTCCTTTATAAGAACACCCGATTTATTGTGCTTGTTTGTACGGCTGCACAATTTGGACCAGCATTTTGTGCTTATAAATATATATATATATATATATATATATATATATATATATATATATATATATATATATATATATATATATATATATATATATATATATATATATATGACTAATAATAATAATAATAATAATAATAATAATAATGATTATTATTATTGCTAAATAAAATGATTAAACAAAATAATTAAATTCAATTAAATTAAATATGGAGGTATGCAAAATCAAAAACAGAGTCTATATCTTTAACCCTCATGCACTGTTCGATTTCTGTTTACAGCCTGTAAGGTCTGTATAATTCCCCAAAAATCACACTATGAAGAAAACAGGGGAATACAACATGCAATCAGGCACACATATTTAACTTCTAATATCAATACTTCTCACACATTCCAAAGAATACATATCTGAATTTATGATTTATAATTTAAAAAAAATGAACCACTATTTTTAAGACTACCCCTCCCCGACACCCGTGGGACATTTGCCATTACATGTAGGTCTAAACCTAAAGTAATCTTGACTTATCAAGATTTGATAAATGAGTGACTCAAACACGCAGTGCTTTCAGAGATGGAGCGGCATGACAGACAGAGCCACTCTTCACTAACACGCGGTGCATATATTTTTGCAATAAAAAAATGAACAAATAAGCATTTAATTACTTTAGTGTATTTTGTAATTTGTATTTTGCAGGTGTGGAAAAAATAAAATTAGCCACTTTTTAATCACTCGTACAAATTCGTACAAATTGATAGCGTTGCAGATGCCCATACTTTTTTATTTTGCTACTCCGCCATTTTGAATTGACACATTTCTCATATTTGTGTTATTGCTGTGTCATTGACCTTCCAGCAATAAAAAAAAAAAAGACAAGATTATTGTGGGAGTATTTTTGTATTTTCAAAATACTAATTACTTGTATTTTATTTAAATACATTTTTCACATCAGTATTTTGTATTTTATTTGTTACATTTCATGAGCCAGTATTTGTATTTTGTAACAAAATAGTTTTTGATGTATTTGTGCCCACCTCTGCTCACACCATTACACCACAAGCAGCCTGAACTGTTTCAGTCAGGATGGATTCATGCAATTTTCCATTTTCCAATTATGGTTAGCCCCTGCGAATTGTAGCCTCAGTTTCTTGCTCTTAGCTGAGGAGTGCCACCTGGTGTGTGTTTTCTGCTGCTGTAGCCCATTTGCTTCAATATTTTACATGTTGTGCATTCAGAGATGATCTTCTACAGACCTCATTTCTAAAGAGTGGTTATTTGTGTTACTCTTGCCTTTTTATCAGCTCGAACCAGTCTGGCCATTCTCCTCTGTCATCAACAAGGCATTTTTGACAACAGAACTGCTGCTCACTGGATAATATATTTTCTGTTTTTGGATCATTCTCTGTAAACCCTAGAGATGGTTGTGGGTGAAAATCAGCAGTTTCTGAAATACTCAGACCAGCCCATCCAGCACAAACAATCATGCCACGTTCAAAGCCCACTTAAATTAAACATTTTCCCCATTCTGATGCTTAGTTTGAACTTCACCAGATCATCTTTACCATGTCTGCATGCCTAAATGCATTGAGCTGCTGCCATGTGATTGGATAATTAGATATTTGGCATGGCATTTTACGATTTCATTCATTTACATAGATTTTTCAGGTCTGGAAATAATACATTTAAAGGACACAGTTGTTTAGGGGGTGAATTAAAATAAGAGATATCTTTATCTCATATTTAGTTATTTTAGCTCATTTCAAAGCTTGTTTTGTCTTATTTTAAATCCTTTCATTTTAAGGCCCCCTTGGATGCCCCCTAGTGCCACAACAGAAAAAAAGATGAATTGAATGGATACATCATTTTGTTCACCACCTAATGTTACACAGTAGCTACTGAAGCAGTTAATTTCACTAGTTAGAATCTATAAAGCTTTTTTCCTACTTCATCTTTCACATAGTAATATGATTCTGTGAGGAAGCAAATAGCTCTTGATTGAAGTACTAATTCATTTACAGATTAGACAGGACATGAAAGTGACCACAGGGGAGGAACCTACAAGATTAGCCACTCAAATTCTTCTAAAATCTTACAAATGTTGACTTCATTGGAAGATTAACGCCCACACTTTTAAAGGGAGCAGATCATGAAGAATCTAATTTTACTTGAGATCTTGAAATAAGAGTTTAATTTACTGAACCATATTGACAGACATCAACATTTCAAATGCTAAATGTTTTATCAGTAACTAATTCCCATCCCATACATCTCAGTGACACTTCAGAAACAGAAACCAAGTGATTCATTGATGAAATGTAGTGTGACTTATCATGGTCACGGTTGGATAGGATAGTACCTTTTATTGCTTGTCGCTTTATTACATCAAGTGGTTAGGGCACAGACTGCAAGAGGCTGTAATTCCATGATGGAAAACTATATTAAAAACTATATAATACTCAACAGCAGATCCACAGACACCTTTCAACATTTAGCTTAGTTGGAAGACCATGGCACTAATAACTTAATGTAAACCTTGAAATCACATTAAGTTGCTATCTAATGTGTAACTGTTGGTTCAGGTGGGTTTTTAGGTTTTTATAATATAATCTATCATTACCAGAATGTTCCATTGAAATGTTACACCATCTCTTACACCATTTTAATATATATATATATATATATATATATATATATATATATATATATATATATATATTTATTTATATATATATATATATATATATATATATATATATATATTAACCAATCTGTTCAAGGAATTTGTTTTGTTTTTCAGCTCCTTCAAATCAATGCTGCATTCAAAATGGCTTTTTTTGGAATCACCATCAAAACAACATGTCTGATAGAGGGCCATTCCATTAAACTGTCCTGCACACACACACACACACACACACACACACACACACACACACACACACACACACACACACACACACACACACACACACACACACACACACACACACACACACACACACACGACTTCCATAGAGAGAGGAGAGCTGGACATATGAGAAGTAATATTTGTTGCCGCAGTGATAGATGTGACCATGTAGAGGCGTGATTACCAGGGTATGGGGGGTTTGAGCGAACATCCATTAGACCATCGTTTAGACATGCTGTGCAGAGTTCTGCCTCCTTCATCCGAGAGAGAGAGAGAGAGAGAGAGAGAGAGAGAGAGAGAGAGGTGAGGAGCGAGGGAAACCGGAGAGAAGGAGAGGTGTTTATGAGACAGAGGTCTCATGTTTCGTCTTTAAAGAGGGCTGTTGTAGCCATGGCGACGGGTCTGTTATTGCTTTTGTTCTGAGATACAGAAAATGATTTTTCATGTGGGTGATTATTAGAGGCACAATCTCCTTTCTCTATCCCTAATTCTCCAGAGCGATCAGCCATTGTAACCTCTGCGGCAGATGCACATCCGAACTTACAGAGTACAGATGGTAAGAGTACAAAGAGCAAGCCCCCCTTGAATGGTCACATTGTTGAGCTTCACTTTTCACAAAGCGTTTCGAATAACACTTTTAAGCAATTCTTTTAAACTTGCTGTGGAGAAAACAATCGATTTAGCTTACATTGATATTGGCATAATCCTGGACGAAATGGATTTAGTGGTAAAAGCCTGTGAAGTTCACCTTTAAATCTCACAATGAATTGAAGTAGTAAACACTGTCCTGAGTTTAGCGTTGCCTTATTGGGAGGATGACATTGAAGTAACTTGGGTAGGGGAGGGGAGGGGAGGGGGGGGGGGTGCAGGGGGAAGAAGAACAATGCATAGTGTTATTCTTTAGGAGCTGGATTTATCAGTTTGTTTGGTGCAGCCGAGATGTCCTTAAGTTAGAAAATTGAATGGACATCTTTAGGCGGAATTTATCAGTCACCACAAAAAAAAAAAGTCCTAGAAAGTTAAAGCGCGCCGTAAGCGGGTCTCAACCCCTTTCATTCCTATTATAAAACTGAGAGATAGAAAGAGAGAGAGAGCAACAGACAGACAGAAACAGAGGGAGGGCAGACCAGGATGTTCCAAATCTCCAGTCAGAATGACCCACCTGCCAGTCAAAGTAATGGACTGTGAAAGAGAGATTAGAATGAGGTTATTTTAGGAATGACTCTTTAAAGAGCAAAGTAGCTATACAGTACTATACAGAAGAGTGAAAGAACATTTTACTTTACTCACATTTTACTTCCAGTCAGCCAGATTTGGGCCATAGAGAACAATAAGTACATTGTTGTATTGTGATTTGTACGGGTGACTGCCTGGGGAGAGATTTTTTGTTAAAATGTTTGCAAGTTAGTGTCTTTTTGTTCGGTAGTGTCGGTATGTCTCAAATTTGGATATAGGATACCTATACCCGTTTATGTCTGCAACAAATTAGTTGAGAAACCTGTTTGAAAACATTATCATTATTTTTGCAATTACATTTGACTATGCAAATGACACTTTAAAAGACAGTTAAGTGTAGTCAGATATGTAATCCTATAAATAATAAGTGATGGGGCTGTATTTAAACAATTCTTTCCGATCAGTTCCTTCAATCAATGCAAGAACTTTTGGGGAAATTTTTGGTAACCAAATTCTAACATTTTGAGGACATTCGTTTAGGTTTTAGTTTTACTACTTTAAACTAACATTTCCAGAATGTTGCATGTTTTTTTTGTTTTTTTTACCTTCTCTCATCCTCAGTTTTTTGGCTTTCAGCTCCTTTAATCAATGCAATCATTCTTTTTGGGGGATTTTTTGTGAACAAATCCAAACGTTCTAGGACATATTTTTGCAAGTTTACGTTTGATGTTGCTAATGACACTTAAAAAGTTTTAAGTTCAAGTTTAGACATACAAGTATAGTCAGACATGTAATCCTATAAATAATAAGCAATACATTCAAACAGTTTCAAGATTGTATTTACTACCCAGCAAACACAAAACATTTTTCTAACATTGGTTTATAGTTTTATTTGGTTTATTATTATTTTTAAATAGATTTGTAATGTTTTCAGAACATTCTTTTTAGGTTTTAGGGTACATAACAACAATTTATATATATATGCTTAAATTGGAGAAGTTTTTCCTTTGAGATTTCCCGCGTACAGATGACACCATTGTCAAAATAATCCCCATTTACATGGACCAGCGAACACGACTAAAAACGCTGTATTCTGCTGCCAGGCCATTAGATGGCGATGAAACGAGCGTAACTACATACATAATAACTGAATATTACTGACTGCCAGAGGCAGTGCTTCCCACTGAATATTATCTCTCTTGCTCATGCACAGGTCGAGTCTAATAACAACAAAGTCATCACATGACCAGGTACATCATGGGAATCCCCTCTATTTAACCCCGTGACATCCTGCAATCTGTCTCTACAGAATTTTCTTGTGAGACTCCGAGTGACAGGGTGCTCTGGCAGTCATCCAGAATTCATAGAACCGTAGTTACATACGTAACTCTCGTTCTATTTCGCACAAATGTCCATTAGAGGGGCACCTTTTAATGCTGCCAAAGATGTTGAGATACTTCTCGTCGAATGGCATTTTATGCCGGCTGGTAATGTCAGGTTGTTGGCCTTATATGCCTGGACAATGATCTCCACCACCCAGTGTGACAACCTCTGTTTTGACAGAGGCTGCCCTTTTCTTGAACCGCCGTAGCAGAGAAAGAGTTGGTCAGACTGTTGCAGTTTCTCTGTGGCACTCAGATAGCCCTGAAGGGCTCGCACTGGGCATAATTGTTCCGTTGGATTGCCATCTTGTGTGTCAGACACAGAACGATTAAGTGTTACCAACTCAATTGGTTGATTCCTAAATGATGTTGAGAGCCTTTTGAGTAGGAATGAGGGGTTAGGCCACAATGTCACCATTGTTCCATCCACATTCCAACGCATACAGGACGTATTGGTTGACAATGCGTGGAGCTCACTGACGTTATTGCCAAAAGGAATCCAGTCTTTATTGAAAGCCACTTCAGGTCACAATGGTCCATTGGCTCAAAGGGGTGTTGTGTAAGTGTACTTAAAACCAGACTGAGGTCCCATGAGGGCACCCTAACAGTTAGAGCAGGGTGCAATTGCTGAGCACCTTTCAGAAAGCGGGTGATTAGAATATGTGACCCTAGTGATTGATCATTTACCTTTACATGCTGTGCAGAAATTGCGGCCACATATACCTGTAGGGTGGAGGGAGCCCTGTTAGTGTCTAGCAGGGACAGCAGAAAACATAACACCATTGGCACTGGGCAGTGGTCTAGGACCAACCTTCTTGGTGTACACCAATCAGTGAAAAGCTTCTACCTACAAGTATAGATATTCCTGGTGGAAGGTGCTCTAGAATTCAGGATTGTGTTTTGCACCTTAACATCACAAGACTTCAACAGTAATTCTGGCTCCTCATTGACAGAGCTGTAGCCGATCTGGGCTTGGGTGCCAAATCTGCCCCCTGCAACTGAAGGAGCAGGTCCGGCCTCCTGGGTAGGCTCCAGGGCTCCACATTGAGAAGCCGGCATAATATTGGGAATCAAGGCCTGCCTGGCCAGTTCGGTGCCACTAGGAGAATGCTGTGGTGCCCTTGAAGAATTCTGTGGAGAGTTGACAGAATTAAGGGGTTCGGGGGAAAGGCATAGAGTAGAAGATTTGGCCAGGCATGTGCAAACGCATCCTGACCCAACGGGCTGGACTTCTCTGTCCAGGAGAACCACAGGGGGCAGTGGGTTGAGGTCTCTGAGGCAAAGAGATCCACCTGTGCTCTGCCAAATCGTTGCCAGCTGAACTATTTCTGAATTGAGTCTCCATTCTCCTGGGGAAGGTCTGTGGCGAGACAAGAAGTCTGCCACCACATTCGACACTCCAGGTATATGCATCGCCCTGCCGCTTGTGAACCGAGGGAAGGCCCATGTCAGAAGGTCTTGTGCTACTCTCAGAGATTGGCTGGACCTCGTCTGTGCCATGTGGGGTTCAGGTGAAGACTATTTACCCATCTCTGATAAGGGTGCAGTGAAAGAAGGCCCAGTGGTATCAGTGCAGCTGCTGCTGCTAGCATGCTCATCAATCTGAGCAGCGCTCTAAATGGAAGCTTGATCTGTTTCCGGAAGCGCTGGAGAAAGAGCAAGATTCTATCCACCCTCTGGGGTGATGGGAATGCTTTCATCGATCTCAAGTCAAGAGGGATGCCTATGAACTTCACTGACTGATATGGGATCAACTGATTCTTGCTGAAGTTCACCCTGAGACCCAACTGAGTGACATGGGAAATCATCAGATTGGTCTGTTCTTTTGCCTGCCCTTGAGATGGAGCACAGAGGAGCCAGTTGTCCAAATAAGGAAGCACCTGCACCCCCTGCTATGCACCTAGTGAACACCCGAGGGGACAGAGACAGCCCAAATGGAAGGACCCGGAACTGATAGACCTGACCTTGAAATACGAAGGGGAGAAACAGTCTGTGTTGTGGTGCAATTGGGATATGAAAATAAGCATCCTTCAGAGCTATTGTGGTGAACCACTGTAGTGGTTCTGACTGCCTGAAGGACCTCTGTTGTGCGTAGCATGTGGAATTGTAAAACCTTGAGGGACTGATTGAGGCCACGAAAGTCGAGAATGGGCCGTACGCTACCATCTTTTTTCGGAATTATATAGTACACAGAATAAAACCCATTTAGCTGTGCTGACCACTCTACTGGTTCTATGGCATCCTTTTCTAGGAGTTCGGCTTGTTTTGCCAATGCCAGTGAGCTGTTGGGGTCTTTGACAGTAGTCATCTTGACCCCATTGAAAGCAAGGGCCCGCCGTCAGAATTGCAGCCTGTACCTTTGAGATAGCGTTGCTATTATCCAAGGGTCTGAAGTATTTTCTTTCCATAAATTGAGATGCTGGTGTGAAAAATGTCCAACGGTTCGCCCCAGGACTTGATGCTCTGCGAGCCTGGGCTTTATTATCTCTAGGGGGGCGCTGACCTGACGCCCTGCCCCTTGGAACCCAAATTAATTGTTGCCTTCGTGCCCTAGGGTACTGCACAAGCTGATCTAGTTGCCTTGGCTGGCTCCTCTGAACAGCACCTGAACGAACTAAAGGTTGAGAGCGAGTAGGATACCGTCCCCCATATCCTTGTCTTAATTGTGATGGTGGAGTTCCTCTTAGGTCTGCCAGCTGCTGTCTGGTCTTATTCGTCTGAATGCTCTGTTCCAGATTTTGCTGTGCCGCTGGTCCAAACAGTTGGCCTGGGACTACAGGGAGGTCACAAAGTGTTCTCCTACAGGCATCTGACAATGGAGACTGTGGCAGCCATACTTGGCGGCATGCCTGAGTGAGTGTTCACATATACATGAGTCTACCCAATTCTCTTGACATGAATGTGAATGCTTGGAATGACGCATCGCTTAGAATTTGGGCTGAAGGATCAGCTGAAGGTTGGAGAGACTGGAATCCGTGATTCTGCACTGAGGTCGCGGGCAGCGAGCATTAGGTCTCCAAGCCTCTTCCGGTGATATAATGAAAGAGGCGATAAATGAATCCACTTTAGGCATCTAACCCAGACCATAAGAGTCTGGTTCATGCACTGCTGCCAAGGCCCTGCATGCTGTGGTATGATGAGTAAGTGACTTGGGATTAGCCCAGCAACTCTGTAGTTCTTCAATATAATCTTTGGATGGGGGAATGCTAAGAGCAGATGGTTTTGCCAACCCTCTGAAAAAGGCACTGGAGGGAGCTGCCATTGTAGGGCCAGTGTCCAGGCTTAAGCGCGCCAACGCAATCTGGAGGGCTTGTCTCACTACATCCTGATCTGATTCTACTCCTCTGAACCCTGTGCCGTGTTCTGAGAGCCATCATGAGAAAACTGAGAGTGGATTTCCGATAAGAGTTCTTCAATAATTTGCCTCTGCCGTGGACAGCATATCTTCCTCAGGAATGGGTAATTCCTTACTGGGATTTCCCAACATCGATGATGGTACCTCCCTTGGTTGCAGATTTAGTATTAAAGACTTAATCTGGGCAAACTCTGAGGTCAAAACCTCCATGTTATTGGCTAATTATCCTCTCAAGGTCTCTTACTGGTGGAGACACTCACTGCTTCCACCTTTTTCCGCTTAGCCATCCCTTTTCCCTGCCGAGGCACATCTGAGATCAAGTCTGCCTCAACTGCAGCTAGTCTAGAAGTTTTCCGCTCCCACGACATGGTGCTACAATTCATACAGGCATCATCAGTGAGGCCCTGCTTCAAACGTTCCAAGCTTAAGCAGGATGGACAGCAGTCATGTCCATCGTCCTGCTGTAAAGTGGCCCTGCATACAGTGCATGTTAGGTTAAGCTGTTCCATACTTCCACAGCAGTGCTTTACTGAAGCCTGAGCGAGAACACTCTGGGTTCCAAACAAATTCTATAACGGTGAGGTACCGAACGTACCTTTTTTGGCTTTTTTTTTTTTTTACAGCCAAACTAGTGCTAATACTTTAACTCACTGTTGATATAAGTACGAGGTAGCATTACAGAAAACAGAGCGAAAACACTTGTATATAATGCAACTGCGAGAAATATTATATTTATATTTGCCTATATTACAGAAAAACGAACAAAAAACAATTACATTGTTATGTACAAAGCTATGTGTAAGGCTATGTAATCTATACAAATATTACTTACCTAAATTGAATGCTCAATCTGAATACAACCTGCACTGCAGTGCACGTCGCCGGTCAGTAACGGAAAATATATGTTGTTGTTCCTGGAGCGCACACACTCTTACTGTTCGCGATAATTAATCACTATATGGCTTTTCTATGGAGTGAAACCACTCGGAGATGCCACTTATACACGTTTCATAAAAGAAACAATATCCAGTGCTTATGTAAGCAACTTACCGCGCTCTGGCAGCAATCTTTGAACATATGCGAGAAGATTATAGGGAAGATTATAGGGACAGTTTGCTGGATGTCACTGAGTTAAATAGAGGGGATCCCCATGATGTACCTGGTCATGTGATGACTTTGTTGTTATTAGTTTCAAAAGTTTGCGGTTTCAGGCACCCGAAACGCATAAAAATTGTACGTTTTAGTTGAAAACTGTCATGTAAATAGACCCTTAGTTTAAATAATAAAAACTAACATCCCCATGTTAGTTGCATGTGTCACAGTCTTGTTCTTCTTCTTCTTCCTTTTTTTGGCGATTTGTATCGATTTCACGCATTACCGCCACCTACTGTGATCTTGATCCAGAGACTCCAACAACTACCCATTCCTCATCCTTACCCACTATATTAAAACATTATATGATACAGCCAGCGCTGCGTGTTTAGCTCCTCTGGCTTCAGTTTGTTTTAGGTTATTTAACTTTCTGTTTTGTTTATATTCATCACATGTGTTCCTTGTTCTAGTTTCCCGCCACTCATCAGTCACCATGGACACTAACACCAATCATCACAGGGGTTTGTTTTTTAGTTAATCATCTCTGTATATTTAAGTTTCTGTCTGTGTTCTGTTCAGGGTCCGGTATTATTCGTTACGTGTTTGTATGCTGTTTCAGATGTTGGACCTTACATTCTGAGTTTGTAATAAATCTGATGTTATTTGGTGATCATCTTAATCTTCCGTGGAGTTTAAGCGTTTCAGCATGGAGGTGTTTGTTAGAAAACCTAAGCACTTAAACAGAAGTATAGCAGTTTTGAATGTGGAATGAATAATGTCTGTACATGGACATATATTTTATATATTATATAATTCATATAAATATATTAATTTTGTGTTGTCTTATTCGTAAAATCATTCTTAATACAAAACACATTTTTAAATATTTTACGAACAATTTACTTTGGTTATTTTACTTAAGGTTATTTTTATTGTATAATTTCTTTTTATTTTTTTAGTTACAAAGGGCAATCATTGAAAAGTATCATGTATTCTGAAAAAAGAAAATTCCCCGGTGTCAGTGGTGAAACAGACAACTACTCCAGTCACTTTGGTTATTGAATGCGGTTGTCACTCTCTGTCAAACCTGAATTGTGTGAACAGAACTGTATTTAGCTTTCTAAACAGGACTGCCAAGTGCATCTGTGGCTGTGTGAATGTAGACAAGGTGTTAAAATCTCTGAGGACTCTGATGTGTGAGTATCTTGTGTTCTCTGAAGGTCACCTTCTTCTCCTCTCCTGTGAACAAACAAAAGGGCGCCACTGGCAGGGGATGATAAGTAAATATAGCTTAAATGGGACTCCAAATGGGCCACAGTTATCTGACTTTACCTGGTGTGTGTGTGTGTGTGTGTGTGTGTGTGTGTGTGTGTGTGTGTGTGTGTGTGTGTGTGTGTAAAGAAATGAGGTGTGTGGTTGGACTTAGTCAGGTCTATGCAGTTTTTATAAGAGCTGTAATAGATCAGATACTGACAGATGACGAGATGGTCTATGACTGATGCTTGAAACCCTCATGGCTAAAGAGAGAGGGAGATAAAGAGGCTGAATAAATGTAAAGACTGAAAGACCCTTGACTTATACAGCCGAATTCTGAACTGTTCAATGATTTATGTGTCAGTAAGCTCTCCCAATGTGCTCAACAGCTTCAATACACAAAACTACAAGCACAATTTAAAGAGGTGGACCCACTTTGTAAATCTGCCCAATGAGTTTTGTGGCTCAAGGACAACTGAAATGTGGGTTGTTAGTAAATAAAACTTAGGGTTTGTCATAACGCATGATACGGTACACTTCTGTTCAAAAGTAAGATGTTTGTTTTTTGAAAGCAATTACTTTTATCAAGCAAGGATGCATTAAATTGAACAAAAGACACAATAAATATGGTCATACTATTAAAAAAGATTTCTATTTTAAACCAATTCTGTTCTTTTGAACTTCATGAAAGAATCCTGGAAAAAAAAATTCCACATAAATATTAAGCTGCTCAACTGTTTTAAATGTTGATAATTAAGAAATGTTTTCTGAGCAGCAAATCAGAATATTAGAATGATTTCTGAAGGATCATGTGACACTGAAGACTGAAAAACTTCAGCTTTGTCATCACAGGAATAAATTACATTAAAATATTTTAAAATAGAAAACAGTTATTTTAAATTGTAACAACATTTCACAATAGTTTATACTGTGTTTTTGATCAAATAAATAAAGAGACTTCTAGACGAGGACTTCTAATATAATTGTAATACAATTTTAACAAAGAGATTTCTTTCAAAAAATCATTCTGATGCCAAACCGTATCGGTGGTACCATACCGTTTATTGGCCAAGATTAGACTTTTTTTGTATTGTATCGATTGATATTACATACTTACAAGCATTTAAGCATAATTGGACAGAATTTTATTTATATATATATATATATATATATATATATATATATATATATAATATAATATTGATGCATTTTGCTGAAATATTACACTCACTAAAGTGGCACAATTGTTTTAAGAATCAACCCTTTACTATGTGTATTCTGCATCTTGGTGAAGATTTAGACTCTAGAATAAGCATGTGAAGCCTATATACATTAAGAAACCTCTGATCTAGAATATTGCAATTCCAGATGTTGCAATATTACCTTTAAGATATTAATCTAAGCACTGTGAAAAGACTGCAATGCCGAAGATTTTGAACAATGCAACAAAACTGTCGTCCATGACAAATGACATTGCGTTTGATAAAAAACACCTCCAGCAAACTTCACCTCTCAGTTTTGGTCCAAAATACGGTCCAGACAGTCCATAGCTGCCAACATAAATGTCAAAAACATGTTAACACACAGAACAAAAGGGGTTCTGTCGTAAAAGAATAGAGTTAATATTTTCAGCATCTGTCTGGAAGGGGTCTTGTGGAGACCCACATCTAGGGGCCCATGTAACTCTAGAATCAGACTCTGGTCTCTGGTGTGCTTGTGTGTGTATGTCATTATTATTACAGTATATATGTTTGGCAGACCTTAGTTCCCCTTTTCCTAGCATACTTCAATAGTTTGTCTTGTATTCTCAACAAGACCAGATCATTTATCATTTTCTAATAAACTTTGCATCTCATTTTAATTTTAGAGTTTAGTTTTGTATTATTGAGATACTACAGTAGGCCAATAGATAATTATGTAATAACAGTTGCGTAACCATTTGGTTCATTGAGAACGCAAGCGGCAACACAACGCATCTCGGACATACTTAAGAGATGTTCGCCTCTAAAAGGAAGAGAAAGAGAGAGAACTGCATCTTTAATGAGCTAATCAACAGATTCCTGTCGAACACTCCTTTAGCTGCCACTCCACTATTAGTCATAAACCTTCTCGAAAAAAAGAAAGCAGCACACAAAAAGTCAGACGTGACCAGACACCCCACTTTTCTGCCATCACAGCATCATCACGTCCTTTGAGAACCCTTGAACGGGGGCTAAACATGGGCTCACACACAGTGAGATCAGATTGCATCTATACGCATGTCTATCTTATGCTTAATTAAGTTAGCGAGCATCGTACTTGAATCCTAATGAGAATGCTCTCCCACATTACCAAATGACAGAAAAGAAAGCTGGCAGTCGGCCCCGTTAGAGAAGAGAGAAGAGAGAAAACGATTGAATACAAAATGCAATTATAATCAGCTGCTTCATCTACAATCAGGCTTTCATGTAAGTCTTTTGCGCCTCCATTTGTTGATGAGGGCCTTTGATGTCTCGCGACTCGCAGCACAGATGAGAGGCGGGAAAAGGGGATTGCGGATCAACAGGTTGGGTTAAATGAACAGCGGTGTTATTTACTAAATGGCATGCTGCAGGATCCCTCGGAACAGAAATGTTTTATGCTAAAGTTGCCTTGACTTCATTAGAGCTGTTGAATGAGCAGACATCTGAAGTTGTGCTGCAAATACTCACAACGCAACCACATACAGAAACACACTGCAAATACCCTCAAACACAAACAAAAATGGTAACACTTTACAATAACAACCACTTTCATAACTAACAATGAAAAATGTATTTATCTACATGAACCATGAACAGTTATTTTTGTTAACTAACATTAACAAACAATAAATACTAAATGAAATGGTCATCTTTAAGTGTCTGGAGACATGGAACATATCTTCTTTTGTGTTCCTCATTAAAAAAGTAATCCGTGTCAGTAAATGATAACTGAATTTTCATTTTTGGGTTAAATACCCCTTTAAATATGTACATCTACCAATATTTGACAACCAGAAAGTGTCCAAATAATTTTTCTTTCTGAATATGAAATAATGTCTATAATTTGTTTTTTTAATCTATAATTGAAATAATATAATATTACCAATAATTGAACAAACTAATTTTTTTATGAAATGCATTTCTTCAAAAGTGTACCTGTTCTATCTTTGATTAAAAATAACCTTTTTCTATTGAGAATTAATATTATTTTAACATTGTGTCAAACATGAATTTGCTTACACATCACGCCTACAATCAAGGCAACATTGAAATTAAATTTAAAGTGAACTTCAAAAGTGCATTTTAAACAATTTCAAGAATTATTTAGATAGAATTGGAGAACAAAAAATAAATAAGCATTCACTTCAACAGTAATAGGATTTGAAATGGATTTCTCAGAGAACAAACAGAGGATATGGATTAATTTTGGGGTGTTTTGCGTTGTGCTATTATTTCACACTTTTGAGAAAAGACAAATACACAAAGGCTTGAGCTCACAGGAGGCCTGATCTGTAAAAAAAAAAAAAAATAAGAGCTTAAATGTTCACTGAAATGCACACGCACACATACAGGCACACAAACGCCACGGTATCCCGCTGAGAATGCTGGGAGTCAGAGATTAAGTTCTCTTCAGATGTGGCATTATTCAGCCATCATCCATTCAAACTTGAGTCATTGACATGAGCTGTATAAAGACAATTATAAATCCCCATTGATTACATTCTATCCCCTCTTAGAGCCATCTAAATGACTGATATTCAGTTCATATGAGCTGTGGAGGTCAGAGTGCATCTATTCATGGGTCTCAGATCAGCTGGTAAACTCATCAGGCTGTTAGTGGTATTGGAATATTGCTTGAGATCAGAGAAGAGGCCATTTCCTCAGGCTGTCAGACAGAGCATGTGTGCCAGACCAAAAACAGTGAGGTTTAAAAGATTCCCTGTAGTTTATAATGCTGATTTAAGAGGAGGTACAGAGCAACATCAGTTGTTTATGATGCAATGCAATTTTATATATTAATAATAGTTATAAATATATGAATCCTATAATTAATAGGATTGTTTGTAAATAAGATTATATAATATATCACATAAATTAATATAATTATATTACTATTATTATATAAATATATTAACATTTTATTTGTGTAAAAATGTTTACATATCAGGATTATTATAAATAAATATTCAGGTTTATATTACAATTTTATATTTAGCAGTTTTATATTAGTAAACCCATAATAGAAATGTACTGAAAATTAATCTTTAACTTACTAAAACTAGCTAAAACTAAAATATGATTACAAACTACAATACATGTCCTTCTCAAAAAATTAGCATATTGTGATAAAGTTCATTATTTTCCATAATGTAATGATAAAAATTTAACTTTCATATATTTTAGATTCATTGCACACCAACTGAAATATTTCAGGTCTTTTATTGTTTTAATACTGATGATTTTGGCATACAGCTCATGAAAACCCCAAATCCCTGTCTCAAAAAATTAGCATATTTCATCCGACCAATAAAAGAAGTGTTTTTAATAAAAAAAAAAAAAAAAAAAAGCCAACCTTCAAATAATTATGTTCAGTTATGTACTCAATACTTGGTCGGGAATCCTTTTGCAGAAATGACTGCTTCAATGCGGCGTGGCATGGAGGCAATCAGCCTGTGGCACTGCTGAGGTGTTATGGAGGCCCAGGATGCTTCGATAGCGGCCTTAAGCTCATCCAGAGTGTTGGGTCTTGCGTCTCTCAACTTTCTCTTCACAATATCCCACAGATTCTCTATGGGGTTCAGGTCAGGAGAGTTGGCAGGCCAATTAAGCACAGTAATACCATGGTCAGTAAACCATTTACCAGTGGTTTTGGCACTGTGAGCTGGTGCCAGGTCGTGCTGAAAAATGAAATCGTCATCTCCATAAAGCTTTTCAGCAGGTGGAAGCATGAAGTGCTCCAAAATCTCCTGATAGCTAGCTGCATTGACCCTGCCCTTGATAAAACACAGTGGACCAACACCAGCAGCTGACATGGCACCCCAGACCATCACTGACTGTGGGTACTTGACACTGGACTTCAGGCATTTTGGCATTTCCTTCTCCGCAGTCTTCCTCCAGATTCTGGCACCTTGATTTCCGAATGACATGCAACCACTGAGCAACAGTCCAGTGCTGCTTCTCTGTAGCCCAGGTCAGGCGCTTCTGCCGCTGTTTCTGGTTCAAAAGTGGCTTGACCTGGGGAATGCGGCACCAGTAGCCCATTTCCTGCACGCGCCTGTGCACGGTGGCTCTGGATGTTTCTACTCCAGACTCAGTCCACTGCTTCCGCAGGTCCCCCAAGGTCTGGAATCGGTCCTTCTCCACAATCTTCCTCAGGGTCCGGTCACCTCTTCTCGTTGTGCAGCGTTTTTTGCAACACTTTTTCCTTCCCACAGACTTCCCACTGAGGTGCCTTGATACAGCACTCTGGGAACAGCCTATTTGTTCAGAAATTTCTTTCTGTGTCTTACCCTCTTGCTTGAGGGTGTCAATGATGGCCTTCTGGACAGCAGTCAGGTCAGCAGTCTTACCCATGATTGCGGTTCTGAGTAATGAAACCGGTTGGGAGTTTTTAAAAGCCTCAGGAATCTTTTGCAGGTGTTTAGAGTTAATTAGTTGATTCAGATGATTAGGTTAATAGCTCGTTTAGAGAACCTTTTCATGATATGCTAATTTTTTGAGACAGGAATTTGGGGTTTTCATGAGCTGTATGCCAAAATCATCAGTATTAAAACAATAAAACACCTGAAATATTTCAGTTGGTGTGCAATGAATCTAAAACATATGAAAGTTTCATTTTTATCATTACATTATGGAAAATAATGAACTTTATCACAATATGCTAATTTTTTTAGAAGGACCTGTACTATATGATTTAAACAGGGGCGGATTTAGTCATTTTGGGGCCCAAGGCAAACACAGACACGGGGCCCTCTACATCTCTTGGTTCCCCCCTTTTGTCAATCCGTATTTTTCTAAGAAAGCCCTACTTGTAAGTTGTAACTTCTGTTATATTTGGTTTTCTGGCTTGTTCTGTTCCCATAAACAGTGGGAACTGTTTATTATTTTTTTAAATGGACAACAGTAAAAGCATGTCGTGGGCAGTAGCATGACATATTTGATCAGATTCTTAAACATGAGAATCAGTTTAAATGTCGCAATGAATGATCCACTCTACAAAATGGAAATGCAGAATGTTTATGCTTATTGTTGACAATGCACAATCACATTCAAAACGGAAATGGCCTTGAATAAGAAATATTGACAAGTGACAAGATAGTCACTTGACGCCGCCTTCTGGCTTAATGATGCAAGTTGCGCAAACACAGACAAGTGGAGTGATACAAACACATTCGAGGTAACGTTATACAAATATATTTATAGCCTACAATAATAATGCAAATATATTTAATAGGGTGCTTGTGTTGTTAAATTCAGCTTAGAATTTCCACTGTCTTTAATCAAACTGATTATTTCTGTCGGTCATTCTATCGAAAATAAAAACAGCTGTTTATTTTGGCTACTTGCATCTTATCCTGCACTGTATGATCGTTAACTGAAGAGAAGTGTCGCGTTGGGGCTCGCGCTCCTGTGAACAAAAATCCAGCTTGCTTTGATTGGTCTCAAACATTGACATTGACGAGCGGGTGTTTGCGACGCTAATGATTTGATGCCATTTTTCGCGAATGGAGTTTTTTAGAAATATATAATTTGCGAAAAGTAAAAAAAAAAAAAAAAAAAAAAAAAAAAAAAAAAAACCTTATGCATAAGTTAATGGGGCATTTTGGGGGGCCTTAGGTAGCTCGGGGCCAAAGGCAATTGCCAACCTGTGCCTAATGGTAAAGTCCGCCCCTGGATTTAAAGAGAGAAAAACAGAAATTTGGTGTAATATCCAATAATCTTGTTAACCATGTTGTACTGAAGCTGAGAAGTGTGGAGGAGTTGATTGATTGATGCATGAACATTAACTCAGTATTCTGCAGTTTCATCTGACAGGCCTGATGGATGCTTTTTATAACAAACCATATAAATCAGATAAAACCTGTCTTGAAATGCAAACTAAGTAACATTCTGCAACGACCTACTAAACCTAAAGATTATATGCATTGCATATGGAACTGATCAATCCTTGTACAGCACACTAAGCAAATAAAGCACACAAAATATCACAAAGCCATGACTTCCAGAATGCAATATTAGTTTCAGAATTAGACATTAGGGAATATATGGCAACTTGCTGCAGAATAAATCACACACAGTATAAGCCTGTCATCTGTTTAGATAATCTGTCACAAATTGTGTCTTTGTCTCCCTCTTTGTTCATTTGTCTGCTCATTTTTACTGTTTTGAATACACACACTTTTGTTTTTCTGTCGTAAGGGGGGGTTTCCTTTGACTTCTACTGTTGTAGCCTATACAAGCGAATTATATCTTATATTGCCTAACTCCTAAATCTAACCCTCACACAGATATTTTTGCAAATTTAGATTTTCATTAAGACATTAGTTTTATTAAGTCATTTTCCTCACGGTCTTTTGGCTGGTCTTCACATTAAGGGCATTTCAGGCTTTAATATTTTTTATTGGACATATGCCCCCGTTTTCACAGAAAAGGCTTAAGACTAGTCCTAGACTAAAATGCATGTTTGATCTGTTTTAACTGAAAGCAACCTTCACTGATATATCTTAAAATCTGTCGGTGCCATTGTTTTGTCTCAAGATGCACACCAGCAACGATTTTATTTTTCGAAGGCACGTTTATAAAAGCTAAATTTCCTAATTAAACTAAGGCCTAATCTTGGCTTAATCTAAACCCTGTCTGTAAAACCAGGCCATGTCTCCTAAATGCAAAATCTCACCCACACACGTACAGGCACATTGTTCCCACAAGGGGTCGCTGTTGCTTTGCAGTGATTAGAATTTGATTATAAATGACCATAAATATTGTCACTTATAATCATCATCAAATATGTGTAAATGAACTTCTGCCATGCCACATTGATGTTTACTCACTTAAAATGTTGGGAACAAAGACAACCATAAACTGCCAAGAACTTTTTCCTTAGTGTCAAACTTTTTTCCCTCTAAAGCAATCTTGATTCTTTAGACTACCCCTGTAAAAGCAGTTTTAAGTTTTGTAGTCTATTAAAAATCTGAAATGCGTTATATGACAGCAACTATGATGTTCAGGTGATGCTTATTTGCACACAAGTCTGTGGGGAGCCCTTGATGTAGATGATGTGCCAGGTGACGCTTTAACCCTGCACCTCGTTTTGGACTTGCCAGTATCTTCGCTGGAGTGGCGAGGAGAGGTTGGCGCAGAAAACGCTCTTCAAACCCACACTTATTTGCAGCACATCTTTGCTGGTAGTGTTTTTCTTTAACGTGTTCGATTTCTTTTTTAAATTAACACTAGAACGATATCCTGAGGAAGAAAATATAACAAATAATAATCTCTGCTGGGTATTTGTAGCGAGACCGATAGGAAGCGCAAATGGTGCAATCGTGCGCTTGAGCAACTTTTGGATGTGCAGGATGATTCCGCATTAGGATGTGAGAGGAGGTGAGCAGGAAACACGGATCCTGCCTTATGCGTCGCGCATCAGGGTAAAAAAAAAAATCCCACAGAAATGCCACCAACCCTGCTAGACTTTATTTAGACAAAAGTAGCCAAGGAACGGAAATTAAACTCACTCGCTGCTACTTAACACAAAAATACCGCAGACTGATACAGCGACGCATGGGAAAATATTTTGGATGTGAGAAAAGCACAATATTTGTGGAGGATCTGTCGCGCAACGAGGAGACAGAGTGACATCCTCCGGGATCTTGACTGAGCCAATATCCAATCGTTACGGGATGTTCGGACTCTCAAGTCTTTTTGACCAGAAGTAAATTAAACCGACCCCGGTGTGAACTGAAGAACATTATGATGAATACGCCTGGATATCCTCCGAGAGCGAATCTGGAAATTAATCGCGCAATTTTGTGATCATCTCTCCGCGCGCAAAGGGATCCCTTTTCACTTTCACTGCCCTTCCGTGCCACCCAGTAAGATGGAAGTTTCCCACAGGGGGAGAACAAACATGTTGCGTCTCCATACCCTACATTTCATTGTAATGCTGCTCAGAGGTAAGTTAAAGAGATGGGTTCTGCCCGTTTTTTCATATGCACCTTGGTTTATGGTAGGCTACTTGCTGAACGAGATCTCCATCAACTTTAGATCGTGGAGTGAATTTCATAGTTTAAATCTAAACTCTCTACTATGGGTTCTGCATCTTCTGTTGAGCTCGATGTGTCATATTTTGTACGTGCGACATAAGGGGAAGCTCACCGTAACGAGCGCGACATCACGGCCACTGACTCACACCATTTGTGCTGCTGGAGATTAGCGATGTCCGATTCGAGAACGAATCTTTCATCTGAGTCGAATCTTTTTAGTGATTCATCTGAATTAGTTCTTGAAACCTGTCTGAATCGGTCCGAGTGGTGACACCAAGCTAAAAAAATGAAATTCACTAATTGAATCGAGAATCTATTTCTGACATCGTAATCATTCCTAAATTACGAGTCAACTGATGGGATAGTTCACCTAAAAATAAATATAAAAATTCACCATTTAGCTACTCCATCAAGTTGTTTCAAGCCTGTATGAGTTTTTTATTTTATTTTTGTTGAACACAAAATAATATGTAATTCACGAGTTCGCACTTAGAACACTAGTCAGATGGAATAAATGCGTATTTGGCGTGCTGTCCGAGGAGAGGGCTCCGGGCTAGCTAGGTAGGCTATTCGGCCCGAACCCAGAGTAGGCTACTCCCCCCGTATTCCTGTCTGTGAAAGAATAAGCCAAGAGTGGGGTGTCGGGGTGGTGGAGGGATGCTGAAACTGTAAAGGAATGTTAGGTGAGTTGACAGAGTGAATATATAGGCTATATGCGTCCTCTCGTGCTGATAGGGTAGACATGGTAATTGTTTGATGACAAGTTGATTGGTATGATTATTTGAACGTGCCCCTCCCGAACTTTGTTTATAAAACAATATAATGTTGAACCATCAACATTTGTCAATCCCATTAAGAGCATGGCGCCAGCATGAGATCTTATGGTATATTTAAAGTTGAACTGCTTGGTTGGGCAAATGTCTTTGTGTAGTTTCGAATGGAATTAGCCAGGCCTACGCACGCTCAATATTTTATAGGCTACCTGCATAAGTAGGCCTATGGCTTGATTAGAACGTTTTACAGCCTTAAAAAATCATGCCAGTATGTTGGCTACCACTTAGCAATAACGCCATTATGTAAAAGAAGCGTTAAATCGTTAAAAAAAAAAAACCTGTTCGTAAAAACTGATTTCGTAAAAACAGAGCAAGGCCAGCATTTGTGCTTATAAACTTCAACTTTTTTATTTATTTTTTAAATGACCGATCGTTTCGCTAGATAAGACCCTTATGCATCGTCTGTATCGTTTAAAGCCATTTGAAGCTGCACTTAAACTGTCATTTGGACCTTAGACCATTTGGTACCCAATGAAGTCCATTATATGCAGAAAAATCCTAGAATGTTTTCATCAAAAACTTAATTTCTTTTCGAATGAAGAAAGAAAGACATGGACATCTTGGATGACATGGGGTGAGTAGATTTGATAATTTACTCAGCCCATGTCATCCAAGATGCAAGATGTAACTGCAAAGGTTTTTTTTTTTTTTTTAAAGTGAACTAATCCTTTAACGTTAGGTGTTAGTTTTAAAAAACAGAATTTCGAAAGTGAAAATTAATATTCGAATGTGGAAAAAAACGTCCGCGGTAGCAGAGTGTCTGGCTCACTCATTGGCTGTGCTGCGGCAACTGCACATCCAATGGCGCGGGCGCCTCCAACGTGTGCGCCAATGAGCTAGCTTTAAATCATACACGTCAGAGCCCGCCCCGAAATAGCCATTTCAGAATGTTTGTAAACGCGTGATTTTTTTTTATTTTTTTTTCCCAAACCTCTTCAGCGGAAATCCCGCCCTGCAGCTGATTCTAAAGTTTTCATTGGTCATGTCAATCACTGTACTGATTGCCTACACCAAACACTGATCCCTAAACCTACCCGTCACTGTAACCGAAACCAATGAAATCGTCTGCAGGGCGGGATGTCCGCTGAAGTGGTTTTGGGAAAAAAAAAAAAAAAAAAAAAAAAAAAAAAAAAATCACGCTATGTTAACAATATAGGCACCGAGATACTTCTGGGTGACAGAACGCGAGCGGCTTCTACTGACTAACTGAATAGATCCAGCCGGCTACTGTAACTTTACATAGTGAAACACATTGTTGTTGATAAAAGTTGAAACGAAGATGAAAACGTGTTGTGTTTGGGGTTATTTTGCTTAGAAAAAAAAGAGCTAGAGTATTTTGATAATGGTTGCCTCTTTTTAGTTGCCAGGGGTGAATATGAGTCATCCTTAACATTTTTGGTGTTTTGGATTCACTACAGCTGGAGAACAATTAAATACAAAATATGTTGATCTACAGGGTGATTTAAAAAAAAAAATACTGAGTAACTATCATCAGTTTCACAGATAGTGTATAGGTTTTTAGACATTCTATTATCTCAAACGGCCTGAAAAATAGTGCATTTAACTGATGTAAATGTGAAAAAAAGCCCCGAATGTTTATATCGTCTGGCTCCGCCCCTGACCCTAACTTTAACTTAATTATGACCTTATCCCTAAAACCAGGTCCTGACCTTCGAACAGGCCTTTTAAATGGGTCTAAGAAAGTGAGGAGCAGCCAAAATGTCCTCACTTTACTCTCCTCCCTCTGTTGGTCTAAAACTCAAACTGGTCCTCACAAAGATTGTCTGTCTGTCTGTGTCTGTCTGTCTGTCTGTCTGACTCACTCACACACACTCACTGTCGTTCTCCACTATGATTTCCATTCAGTCATCATTTGAAGCAGGCTACATTCAGAAGTTCAGTGGTCTGTGTGCATGGTTTGGATTAATTGCAGAATTTGATCTCATTGTTATGAGGAAAGCTTCACTAAACTAAAAGAAATATAACAAATGACAACTATGCTCAGATTTAGCATTGTTTCCATTTATCATTGTAGAAAGCACAGTATATTTTTCTGTTTGTAAATAAGCATTGTCTCTGTGTCATTTAGCCTAGGTCATTTAGGGAGGCAGGGCAACACTGTGTCCTTGCACAGCTTTCCGTCTGGATTGTAGCGGTGTGGTTCACTACACAGGGGCAATTCAGGTAAATCAAGTCACGTTTGCCATTTAAAAAGAACGTTGTTTGATTTACCTGATTTTACCTTGGTTTGTCTGTTGAAACAGCTGTTGAAATGTGTCCATTATGAAAAAGGCATACAATCGAGGGGAACACAGATCACAGTAGAGCGTCTAATTACTCTCCTCATTAAAATATAAAGTACTCTGAATAAGCTGGAATTTGGTCTTCATATTAGACAGACAGAATGATAAGACAGACCTATAAATTAATAAGGCCAATATTTTCTCTCTGTATTCATCTTTCAACCTCCTTTATTGATCTATTTTGTTCTCTCTCTATCTTTGGCCTTCCTCCTCCTTCTCTACCTCAGTGGTATAGTCTTGCATGACAACATGTAGTAGTTAGTGCTGAAATGACCTTGGAATTATCCGGGTCTTTGAGCTTGATGTTCAGCAGGCCCACTCATTACTCAGACTTTTTAAACTTTAAGAAAAATAAGTGGATTGTTCCATTATTAGGCTGGAGAGATGTATGCACATTCTGGAACAACACACTGTTGCTGAAGTGAACATAATCAATGATGAATGTTTATTTAAAGAGTGCTCTTAAACTAAAGTGAAATACTGTAGAGAGTTAGATTATATGAACTAGGAACGCATAAATATTTAAATTATGATACTGCTAAGCTGATCATTATTTTCTGATAAATGGGACATAAAATTGTAGACTAAATTAAAAACAAAACACTAAAATCTAAAATGAATGGTTTATGAATGGAAAATGTTATGTTATTTTTTTTTTTAGATTGGCAAAGAGTACCTGTAACAGTATTATTAAATTGTTTGTTTTTAAAGATGAACTTCAATAAAAGTGAATGTTAGATGACCGCAAAAGTAATTCAATTCTTTCCCCGCCATTGACAACATTTTCCGTCATTTATGACAACGCTTCCCCTCGCACGTCCTGATTTTGCAGGGTTAGACATGTTCCTGGGTCAACATATTTTGTTGATCCTGGAACAATATTCCTGTCTGAAAACGTTATGCTAAGCATATCTCTACTAATAAACCTTACTCTACTCATAAGTTATCCCTACAATCAAGGGGAGATGATGAATAACACTGATGTAGAAGCACCCTGTAAGCCTAAACTTGACAAACTGTAAATGTATCCCTCAAATCTGATTGGTTGATTGGAATATTGTTCAAGGATCAACAAACATGTTGCCCTAGGTGAAATCATACCTTTCCCGCCATTAAAGGAATTTTCCGGCAATCCATGTTTTCACTGTTATACGGGTGCGCTATTATGCATTTTCTGAAATAGTACAGAATCTAAAGGCCTGTTCACACCGGGACGAATTTCGCACGCGGTATTCGCCGACGTTTAACGCCTCGTGATTAAACAAAGGGCGCCAATGTGAGTGTGCACACTGACGCGAAAAACGCCACGTGTAAAAGCGTCACTTTGTAAAAAACGCCTCGGGTTAGTTTTTTTGGTTTGACGCACCACGTCAAAAACTATCCGACCAATGAGATTGACGCTTTTGCTCACGTGTCTGGAGCTTCTGAAGTTACCGTAAAGCACAACTTGGGGGCGCTCAAACACAAAGTGGTCTTGCCGAGCACACATACGTAACCGGAAAGAAGATATCCGGCAGCGTCTACACTGCCAGGAAGAAATAAACAAGGAAGATGCAAGGCAAGATGCATGTAGAGCTGCTGGTCTTGTTGGTGTCGGAACATAAAGAACTATATGACAAACGCGACAGCGACTACAAAACAGTACTTGAGCAAGCTTGTACTTGTGTACCGTGGTATTTCTGTTTTACATTAAGCGCCATCTAATGTCAGGGAATGAATTTGCATGTTCACTCGGCTCATCGTCAGCGAAAATCGCTTGGGTGTGAACACAAAAAAACGCGTTGAAAAACCCTGGCGAATAACGCGCGCCGATATTCGTCCCGGTGTGTATGGCCCTTAAGGATCCAAAAACAAGTGAAGCAGACGCAGAAACAAGCGATAGAAGCATTGCTTATGCACATACAACATTTACCTAATGTAAAAATAGGCGAAAGTGAGGATGCATCATAACATTTTCAATAGTAACAGATAGGATACATTAACAAATCTCAAATATACAATAATCAAGTACATTACCAATATATTGTTCATCCCTAATCTGTACCCAGGATTGTTCACAGGATGAGTCATGTGTCACTATTACAAAGTCACTATTAAAGCTTCCTTTGGGCAGATTGTCACTCCATACAGCTAAATTACTTTAAAACTCAATAGGAACTGAAACATGTGATGTGTTTTGTCACATCAGAGTTATTACACCCAGCACTGTGTCTTAGAAATGTTGAAATTGAGATCAGCTCTCAAAAAAGAACATGTAAAGGCCATTAGTCCATTTGTTCAAGAGCTGCTATGGTAAATGAAGACTGTTTGACTTTAACATCTTAATTGAATGTCTATTGTGTTTCCTCAAGGGCTTTCCCATGTCATGATGACATGTCAAGAATAACAGCGACGTCAAACATGAAATGGCCTGTAAATTATGCCACTTCTCATTCTCTCAACCATCACGATTTCAACGATGACGTCTGGATAAAAAGCCCTTTCCTCTGAACTTTAACAGAGTGCATTTAATCGAGCTTAGAGAAGTTTTTAGATACAGTAGTACATCATGTATTATTATGCCACCTTGTACTTTGTGCTGACTTTAAAAGGCAAAGTAAAGAGGGGTTTTTTTTTGGCTAAAAGGTTAGCAGTTTTCACAGTTGGAACGGCTTTTAAAAATGTTATTTCTAATTTTCAAGAATAGGTGTAAAAGAAATGTTTTTTTTTTGTCTCAGTCTCAATAAAAAGGAAAAGGTTTATTCCTTTTGTTGGAGACCTGGGGTCTCATGCATAAAACTCTAATGCAAAATGGTTCATGTTTGGAGACCATGCATGTAAATTTTACAGTATATACACCACACTGTGCATGGTGCATTTTATAAATCTTAAGTTTTGTGAATGATTATGCATTCACATTCACAAGATGTTTTTCGGCCGTGTGATCAAATATCGCAACATAATAATAAATGGTTCATAAACCAATCTTTTGAAAATGTATTATCTTATAAGCATACAGTATGTGGCCTTTTGTCTATTTTACATGAAATAATTCAGAAAAAATGAATTACATTATCCAGGCTTCTGGTCTCTCGTATTTGTGTTTCTATTAAAAGAGAGTAGGCTATACTGAATGGCTGCAAGTTACCATTACTGTAATGCAGAAATGCATATAGGTTGTGAAAAATCGCATAATCTTAAAGTACTAATTTAACATAAAAAGATTTCAAAGACAATAATATGTGCAAGAGAAGTACTGGCTCCATATAATGCAGGGAAAACCTCCATGAAATCCCTGTTGTCAACTTGTTTAAAATAAAGCTTGCATTATGTATGATCTTGTCATTTTCTTCACATTCGAACTGTCTTGGAAGGGCCATAGTCGAGGTCACTGATGCCTTTGGGGCTGAGACCAAATGGTGTGTATTGTGTATTGTATAGTAAAATGGAGTTAAAGAAAAGAGAAAAGGTGAAGGGAATAGGATCAGGAACTAACAGTTTAGTTTGAAATTTACAGATTCAATTATATCGCACATTTCTGGGAGCCTTCCCAACAAAAAAGTTAACCAGTAGTTTGAGCTTTTTGGTTTTCATCACTACCACAAGACAAAAAAGCAGTAATCCTGTGTAGACCAAGGCCACCTCACAGCTGTGCTGATGTTTTCTGTTATTTATTGCTGATAGGGAATTCATTCTCCATTAGTGCCTGCAGAGCGCGAGCAGTTGTTTATGCCATTCAGTTGTACTCAGAAAAAAAAAACTTTTGATTGGGACTGGTGCATTCATTGAAACATTCATTTAACTAGTTTGTATAATTGCATAGACTTTATCACATCAAGTTTGTATTTTTCCAATGACGTGTGGACAGGAGGATCTGAATGAAGGCTTATAAACCAGATTATTCTGCAGGCTTCAAAAACTTTTTGTAACGGGTAACAAGGACACATTAACATAAAGTGTTATTTTATTGCTGTTTTCGTGTCACAACATTTTTTGAAAATATCAAAAGGAAATGCTCACATGACATCAACTTTAGTGTAAGTTGATTTGTTTTCTAAAACCTAAACTTTTTTTTAGAAACACTTCAATTCAATGGTCCCACTTTAGACATTCTACTAACTTTAAGTAACTCTGCAACTCAGACTGTTAGATTCGGGTTAGTAGAATACGTTGACACGTAATAGCCAAGTTACATACTGTATAGTCAGTAGAATGTCTTTTGGGGGACCATCAAAATAAAGTGTTTGCATATATTAAGTAGACAGTAATTCTCTAATGACCAGAAGTTGACCTGTAGTTGCAAAGTTACTTATTGTTAGTGGACCATTGATATGTGTTACCTTTTTCATTCAAGTGTGAAAATGTCATGGAAATGCAATTTCTGTTCTCTATACAAATGCATTGGTAGACTAGACTATTAGTGTATATTTACTACTGAACTAATTATCAGTCGTAACATATACATAATTTAAATACTAATTTAAGTATCACATGTACAAATTTGATTGGAGTGCAAACGAAAACGTACTTTTTTGAATGTCAAAGTCAGCACAGCAGTAGTATTTTAATATATAACTTGTTCACTCAGATAATATTATGTATACCAATAATGCACTCGCTCCTCTAAGAGCAATTTTCTACTATGTTTGAAGAGTACTGAGGCATGTAAGCTGTAGTTTTATACACCGAAAAGCATGTTCAGTGGTTAAGCGTTTGTCTCACCTGGGACCAAAACCAACCATCCTGCTTGGACTGGCTCATTACCCTAGAGCTGCTCTACTGCCCACTGAGATTACTGGACTACTGGGAGAGATTTCAGCATTAAATGCATTTTATGAACGCCGGCATACAATGTGCAGTTGACAAAAAACTATCAATTGTGTTTCAAGCATAATGGCTGATTATTTAATTAAATGCAGAGGTTGATTTCTGAATTGCAAGATATAAAGTCATACATTTTTTTTATTCTGTGGTAGAAAAAAGCTTCCATATCCAGCAATATACTTTTAACCCCGAAGTTGATCTCTTCATTGATATTCTGCTGTCCCTGTTGTGATCTTTTTTTGTTAAAAAACAACAACAACTCTTTTATGTTGCTGTTGTGTAATACTCTCAAGAGAAATGTGGTGGTTAAAGAAGACAGAATAGTAAATTAAGTTATTATATATATAAAAAAACACCCCAGAGGAAAGAGATGCAGTAATTACACAAGGACTTGCATTATATCCCACAAGGATAAACATTAAATATCAGCGTTTCTTCTGCCGAGGTCAGGTTGTTTAAGGTGAAGTGTAGAGATACCAACTGCAATTGCAAAAATAACTAAATTTTGAAAATTTCTAAAGAAAATGCCACCGGTGCTGAACGTATTTGTTTTGTGGGTAGTTGCCAGGGTGTTGCTGAGTGGTTGTTCACGATGTGGATGGTTGGGTTACTATTATGAAAAAACACCTAACCCTTGAGCAATGGTATACATGTCCACTGGTGCGAAGTGAGCAGACATGAGCAGGCATATTGAATTCATTCTCTATTGAAGCTAAGCGCCAGGCTCGCACGGGGGATTGTGGGATTGACAGCAGAGCAGTGCAAGTGGTGACAGCATGAAAAAGTTGCTCAAATGCTCACATCATATTACTATAATTTTGGAGACATCAACCTAGCTTACTTATTCTCAGCACAGTCACATTAAGATGGAATAGGAGGAAGTATTTTACCTTTTGTATTGGTATATAGTGTAATTTTTCTTAAAATGCAATCTCACTGTAAATGTTACGCCTGGGAGAGTGTGAATTTCATCATGTTTCTTCTAGAATTTCTGTCTCAAAACAGTTTGGAGAATAAATAAAGCGGGTTTATATTGGAATGGTTATTTAATCACCTGTGCGGGAGAATTTGCCTATTCAACTGCTTTCAAGTCTTTTCCTAATACCTATTAAGGGAGGCTTTTACAGATAATTATAGTCAATGACTATAATCAATTAAACTCCCTTCACCTCACCAAAAAGGTTCTCTCATGATTAAATGCTGAATGTTCAGGGCACTTATTAGGTTGTTTTTCCAGTTATTGCTTCTTATTGTAGGTTATATTGTTTTTGTGATAGGTTGACAGGTGATGGAACATGTCATTTTGAGGGTTGTGGTGATAAAAGATGGAAATGTGCATTTGTTACCATAAAAGTCTTGCCTGTTACTTCAGTGGGTGTAGTTCCTCGTTCCTCGAGGAGGGAACGGAGACATGAGTCAGAAGTGATTCTGACGAATGGGGATCGCTTGCGAGAGCATATCTACTTCGAGTGTAACTAAACGAGCCAATGCACATTGGCATGTGATAATTGCACCAGCTGCTGTGCCTCGCATCCTGGTTTTTCCGCTGAGGAGCCAGACCTGTGACTCAGCCGTACAGTGGAAGCTCAGCAACTGTGGAGAGGGGACTCACGTCTCAGTTCCCTAATCGGGGAACGAGGATTACCATATGTAACAGAGACGTTCCACTTCGTTAGCTCACTATGACGTGAGTCAGAAGTGATTCTGATGAAAACGCCATGAAGACAGCGCTCAGCTTGAGCCTCCTGTGCTGACCGCAGTATTGGGCAGAAAGTAGGAGCTCTAAGCAGAGTGGGTCAGTCACTGCTGTCCCATTCAGTGTGACGTATTAGATAATGCTGGGAAAGCGTGCCCTTGGGGAAGGGAACACTGCGGAAGCCACATCCTACCCCGGAGGGAGGCACTGTGACTGATGCACATGTGGACTAGCCAAGCAGGGTAGTACAACATATGGCAGTCTCTAGGGTGGTTCCAGCATTGTTATAGGGGGGAAGAACACCAGCAGAGATGACAGAGCGGGCTCTGTTGAGGGAAAGACACAGGCTCGTCTGCAGAACAGCTGATCGTGGAGGAATACACATATGGGGTCGCTGCAGAGACCGCTACATATGGACACCCAGCCTGACACAGGTTCCATAATGCATACGAATGTAGGCCTGGCGTCAGACGCTCCGCAACGCCTGACTGCCACAGGGGTGACGAAGGAACTCACAGGGTTAGCCATTTTTGGGGAACACTACTGGAGCAAATAGTACACACGTAAATAGTAAACACGTATCCGGCCCATGGGGGCGAGAGTGGCGTTGCAAGCCGACACTAAGAACGGGTCCCTCGTGCTACTAGCCACTGGGGGTGAGTATACAAGAAGATACCGGCTATAGAATCTAGCGAATGTGTTAGGTGTCGCCCAGACCGTAGCTCTACATATATCTGTCAGCGAGGTGCCTTGAGCCAGCGGCCAGGAGGAAGCAACACTTCTAGTTGAGTTGACATCTTGAAAAAGACACAGTGTCAAACCGTCTATGCTCTTTCAGGAAACTGCTCTCTCTGGTGCTGAAGCTCTCTGGATGGCCGCAGCTGTACAAACAGGACGGTAGTGCAAGCTTGTTGTGAGCACTCGCATTCTCATTTAAGTCGCAACATTCTGAGCTCTGAAAACAGCTGTTTTGCTCTTTGTGAGATTGCGGCCAGCGCTGTCTTTGCTGTAACACAACACCAGCTTGAAGAGGCGTTCTCCTGAAGAAGCAGATTCGTCTTTTGTAGTTAAAACACTCTCAGATAAGATTGCAGAGAAGGAACGGTATTCACTGTCTGGCTCCGAAGCGAAAGACAAGGATGCGAGGAACCTGCTGCTCATTATATGCTTGTGCCGCGATGCACAGCAGCTGGTGCAATTATCACATTCACATCATTAATTACACTCGAAGTAGATAGGCTCTCGCAAGCAATCCCATTTGTCAGAATCACTTCTGACTCACGTCATAGTGAGCTGGCGTAGGGGAACATAATTGTTACTTTTTTATTAATCCATTTACTTAACAAACACACTCTTTGCACTGCAGTTCATGCTGCTGTCGTAAATAGGAGAAGTGCTTCCACCTTTGGATGCTAAATATTTTAGCAAAATGTACTGTATATTTTAGTTAGAATTATTGTGCTTCCATTTTATTATTTGACTTGCATAAAACCAGTTAATTAAGGGGGCTTTTACTCTGGGTTCGTTTGCTGAGGTCCGAGCCTGAGCGCGATTGTTCCCGGCGCCCCCCGCAGCGTTGGTCTGCTTTCACATTTAATTGTATGGAACCCAGGTGCGTTTGCAGTCATCTTACGTCATCGCAAACGTAAAACGCATGGAGAACACAACGCGACTGAGCATAGTTTTATTTTTTTTGTTATTTTGGTGCTATTATGCACAGCATAGTGAACGTCTCGGTTACGAATGTAACACTCATTCCCTGAGTAGGGAACGGAGACGTTACGACGAATGAAGACAACAAAATGGGGTTTAGTTTAGAAAGCTTCGAGTATTCCAAAACGAGCCAATGGCAAATAAATGCCATGGGTCTGCGGAATTTGCATAGCGTAACTCCGCCCCACCTCGTGGGTATAAAAGGAGGACGCCGGCAACATGCAGATATGTTTCTTCGCTGAGGAGCCGAGACTAAACTCAGGCAATTCCCACGGTACAGCGGAGGTGGCAGGGAGACGTAACGTCTCTGTTCCCTACTCAGAGAACGAAGGTTACATTCGTCACCTAGGCGTTGCCTTTCGTAGTCACTTCGAGTTACGTCGCATGACAACGAAATGGGGTTCCCAGTCTAATCACGCCACTCAGCTGTCTTCCAGTGCCCTACGTAAGTCTGAGACCCCTGTCGTGAGACTAGCACGGACGAAGGACTCCTACTTAGCACAGGAATACCAAGGTACACTGGGAAGCATATCTCAGTGGAAATATGCAATCAGTGCCAGCCCGAAGGGGGTGGGCTTAAGAATACACATATAAACCGGAGGGATGCATACGGAAAAACACTGGGGTGTCCAGCCCGAAATTCTGTTTTAGCATCGGCATCGCGATGTGCGCATACGCGATAGTCACATCGTCGGAACATGCGATGTGAAGAAGGGTAGCACCCGGATGTATTAAGAAAACGGTAGCACACAGTAAACACGAGTTTGTTGTAAGCTTGTTGCTGCGGTGACATGCACGTTTCGCCTGCCTGCACAGTGATTGGTTCGCTGTGCTGCTGCTTACCAGCACCGCTCACAGCCAACATTCTCTGGCAATCCTGTAGCTAAAAATGAGCGACGAAGAGAATCCGCCGCAAGCAAAGGATGATTTCGTACCAAAAAGAAAGTCAAAATCAGCTATTTGGGACTATTTCGGCTATAAAAAGGAGGATGTTGACCAAAAACAGGTAACTTGCCTGGAGTGTTATAAAGTTGTGGCCACAAAACATGGAAACACCACCAATTTGTCTGATCACTTAAAACGGCACCACAAAGCTCTTTACGACGAATACAAAGTCAAATCTGGATGTGAACCAAAACAAAAAACTATTTGCGATGCTTTTGCCAGTGTGACACCTTACCAGAAAGGCTCTCAACGACATAAAGAAATAACAGACGCAATAACGTTTCATATCGCTAAAGATATGTTGCCATTAAACACCGTCGCCAAAGAAGGATTTAAGAAAATGATCCGAACGCTTGACAGGAGGTATGTTATACCATCCCGCACACATTTTTCCCAAGTTACGATAAAAGAGCTGTATGAAAAATGCAAATCTAAGATTGAAGCAGAGCTGCTGTCACTCGTGGAATATTATGCAGCTACAACAGACTTGTGGTCCAGCAGGACAACGGAGCCCTACATAAGTCTGACGGTCCATTTCCTCACAGAGGACTTTGAGATAAAAAGTCGCTGTTTGCAGACGGCATTTTTCCCGGAGAGTCATACAGCCGAGAATATTGGAGAGGCCCTGAGAGAAGCGGTGGTGGCTTGGGGCTTAGATGAGACACGTCAAGTCTGTATAACAACAGATAATGCAGCGAACATGGTGAGAGCTGCCGCTCTGAACAAGTGGACCAGGCTACAGTGCTTCGGCCACAGACTGCATCTTGCAGTTGGTGAGTAATGACCATGATCTTTATCCTAAATATACATTTTTACTCAGCTGTTTTACTTAATAACCTGTCTTGAACCTGACAAAAAATTGTAAAATTAATGTGTTGCATATGTGTAGAGCTTTAAAACGTAAGAAAAAAAATACAGAAACTAAACATTTTTAAACAACTTATTATTTAATCAGTGGCAAAAAAAGACCACATTTATTGTTAAAAAATAAAAATCGTGTGCTTCAATAATTAAAGTTTGCAATGTTTTGTTTGTTTTCTCCGCTTAGAAAATGCAGTGAAAAACGATGGTCGCATTGATCGTGCTGTAGGAGTCTGCAAGAAGCTGGTGAGCCACTTCTCTCACAGCTGGAAGGCCAGAGATGTCCTTTCAAAAGTCCAGAAGGAACTCAATCTACCATCACATTGTCTCATCTCAGAATGCCAAACAAGATGGGGTTCCAGACAGATGATGATAAGCAGGATATTAGAGCAGCATCAGGCTTTAACTCAGGTCCTGTCTGCAGACAAGAAGGTGCAGCATCTAATTCCAACCTGGCAAGATATAGATGTCCTAGAATCTGTAAGCAAGTCACTGGGCCCAATGCTGGATTTCACTGATGTACTTTCAGGGGATGAATATGTCAGTGTCTCCTTTGTAAAGCCAGTTCTTCAGCTCTTCAACACTTCACTACTGGAAATGCAAGAGAAAGACACAGACCTGACCAAGAACATAAAGAAGAAGATACTGGACTACCTCAACGAGAAATACGAAGATGATGATACTCAGAAGCTGCTAATTATGGCATCTTTTTTGGACCCCCGGTTCAAGATGGACTTCATCAGTGCAGACAAGAAGACCCAAGTTAAGGCCAGAGTGGCATCACAGATGATGGAATGCCAGGAGAAATCAAGCTGCAGCACTGACGTGGAGCCTAGTGCCAGTGCCAGTGCACCCCAGGCAAAGAAAGCAAAGAAGTCCTTGGGAAGCTTCTTTAAACAGAGTGAAACTGTTGCAAAGGGTGATTCCTCTCTGACCCTAAAGGATGCTGTGGAAGCAGAGTTAAACACCTACATGCTAACACCTCCAATAGACAAAGAGGAGGATCCACTTGCATGGTGGAAAGTACACAAACTAAGCTTTCCTCGACTCGCCAGACTTGCCCGCAAATACTTGTGTATTCCTGCGACAAGCTCACCGTCAGAGAGACTTTTCAGTACTAGTGGCAACATCATCACTTGCCAACGAACCTGTCTCAAGCCTGCAAAGGTTGATAGACTTGTGTTCTTAGCTAAAAACCTTGAGTAAGCAAAGCATACAGAATACATAAGCATGCATCATGCTAAAGAATACTCAGTTTAGGGGAAGTTTTATTTCATTTTGTTTATTTAATATATTTAGCCATTATGATGATGACCAACACTGTTTTACTTTGGCACTTTTGCTAAGAAAAGTTGACTTAAAAAAGATTGTGAACCAAAATGCTTAAGTTGTTTTATAAAAAAAATATTTATTTTAAGTTATTTTTTTTTAACCAATCAGGGGGTTGGTGTAAAGCTGCTGTTTAAATGTGTTCTGCTTTTCTGTTTACATTGTGTTCTAATACACTGTTTACAAGATTTAATACAAAATGTATTAAAGTTTTATTTCATTTTGTTTATTTCATATATTTAGCCATTATGATGATGACCAACACTGTTTTACTTTGGAACTTTGGCTAAGAAAAGTTGACTTAAAAACAAAAGATTGTGAACCAAAATGCTTATAAGTTGTTTTATAAAAAAAAAAAAAAAAAATATATATATATATATATATATATATATATATATATATATATATATATATATATATATATATATTCAGTTATATTTTTGTTAACCAATCAGAGGGTTGGTGGTGTAATGCTGCTTTTTTATTTGAAAATCTGTTCTGCTTTTCTGTTTACAGAAACATGTCCTAATTTTGGAATAAAACATAAGTGACCTTTTTTGTCAGCTTGCTTATTAGTGAATTTATTAATATCATTAGAATGGTAATTATTGACTTTAGCCTGGATTGTTGGCTTGCAAAATCGCAATATATATCGTTGGGAAAAAAATATCGCAATGTAATTTTTTTCCAATATCGTGCAGCCCTAGCCCGCAGGGTGGAATATTTCAACCCCAGGGGTGGCAAGGTGACTTGCCAAGGGAAAGACACATGCTCAGATAGGCTTACAGTGGAGAAACACATGGGGGGGTCACCGGAGGGGAACCATGCACAAGGAGGCACCTAGCCGACGCAAAAGCTGCCGCAGGCATAGACTCTGCTGTTGACGTCAATAGTGCTGGAGGAGATTCACATGAGAATATCACACGTATCCAGTCCGTGGAGTGGAATGACGAGCAAGCGAAGACACCTGAGCGGGTCAAGTTACCGGCTAGTTGAAGCAAGTACACGAGAGGACACTGGCTCTACTCGGAGATTATAGAATCTCGTGAATGTGTCACCCAGCCTGCAGCGCTGCAGATGTCTGTTAGCGAGGCGTCATGCGCTAGAGCCCAAGAGGAAGCCACACTCCGGTGGAGTGTGCCTTAACACCAAGGGGGCACGGTCAACCTTGCTGCCGGTATGCCAAAGCAATGGCCTTTCCCTTCAGCTTCCCACCATAACAGACAAAGAGCTGGTCTGAGGTCCTTAAACACTGCGTTCTGTCTACGTAAGCATGTAGGGCGCGCACAGGGCAGAGCAGTGCCAAGGCTGGGTCTGCCTCCTCTAGGGGCAGCGCTTGAGGGTTCGCCCCCTGATCTCGAAAGGTAGTGGTGGGAACTTTGGGCACATATCCAGGCCGGTCTCAGGATCAAGTGAGAATAGGCCGCCCCGAATTCCAGGCACGCTTTGTCAACGGAAAATGCGTGCAGATCCCCTACCCTCTTAATGGAGGCCAATGCAACCAGGAGCGCTGTCTTAACTGACAGGAACTTAAGTTCCACTGATTGCAGAGGATCAAAGGGAGCACTCTGTAGGGCAGTTAGAACCTCTGAGAGGTCCCAAGAGGGAACGAGAGGAGGGTGAGCAGGATTCAGTCTCCTCGCTCCTCTCAGAAACCTGACGATCAGGTCGTGCTTTCCCACGGACTTACCCTCAACTGCGTGATGTGCGGCGATAGCGGCAATGTACACTTTCAGGGTAGAGAGAGACAGCCTTCGCTCCAACCCATCTTGCAGGAAGGAAAGCACGACACTGATCGAGTATTTTCTGGGGTCTTCTCAGTGAGAAGAGCACCAGTTGACGAAGTGGTTCCATTTCAAGGCATAGGCGTGTCTCGTGGACGATGCTCTAGCGGTAGTGATGGTAGCCACCACCGTAGGTGGTAGGGTACTCAAACCTACCTCGTCGCATCCAGGAGGCACACGTGGAGGTTCCAAAGATCGGGACGAGGGTACCATAAGGTCAGGGAGTAAAGCATGTCGCAATGGGACAAGTCGTGGGAGGCAAACAGATCTATCTGTGCGTTGCCAAACTGATCCCAAATCAGCTGAACCGACTGGGGATTGAGTCGCCATTCTCCAGGAAGAGGTTGAAACCGTGAGAGCTCATTGGCTGCACAATTCAGGACCCCCGGAATGTAAATGGCTCGAAGCGACCTCGGATGCTTCTGACTCCACAAGAGGAGGTGGCGGGTGAGTTGCAACATACGTTGAGTTGAGAGTTGAGACCAGCATGTAGGCTGATGTACGCTACTGTCGCGGTATTGTCTGATCGGACTAGTACTTGCTGGTTCTTGAGCAGTGCATGAAGCGGTGCAGAGCAAAACGTACTTCCAGCAACTCGAGGCAATTGACATGCCAAAGGAGCTGGGGTCCTGTCCAGGAGCCCGCGCAGCATGTCCATTGCACATGGTGCCCCAGCCCATGGTGGAGGCATCTGTTGAGACAACAACATGCCTGGAAACTCGATCTAAGGGCACTCCGGCCCATAGAAAGAGAGGTTCGACCACGGGGTGAAGATCTGACGGCAGGTCGGAGTAACTAGTACAGGGAACGTGCCTTGTTGCCATGCCCACCTCAGGACTCGATCGCGAAGCCAGAGCTGAAGTGGTCTCATATGAAGCAAACCGAGCGGCGTTGCTGCAGCTGCGGATGCCAAATGCCCCAGGAGCCTCTTAAAGTATTTCAGTGAAACCACACTCTTGCCCTCGAATTGTCTCAGGCAAGTCAGCCGTGACTGTGCGCGCTCACAAGCTGCGCGCACAAGGCGACCGAGACGATTTCCATACCGAGAAAAGAGATGCTCTTCTCCCAGTTGACCCGAAGGCCCAAACGGGCTAGGTCCCTGTGTTCGAAAACCTCGTTTCGAGAGTGAGCTAGGATCAGCCAGTCGTCAAGATAGTTCAGGATAGGAACCCCGTGTTGCCGTAGCAGAACAAGGGCTGCCTCGACGACCTTCGTGAAGACGAACCCTCAGGTCACCCAGGCCACCAGCCGAAGTACCACCTCGCGAGGAGGGTGTAGATCGGGGTGTGGATGAGGGGACTCTCGCTCTAGTGAGCTCATGGAGTCTCGACCGCAGTGTCGCGATGGTCATGTTCCCACAATGAGAATATGAAGCATCCACAAAAGCTGCTTTAGGGTGATCAATGCCCAGACACGCAAAACAGTTATTGTGCCCATCAGATGACGAAACCACCCGACCGCAACCAGAAGTGCACGAACGAGACATCTTTCACTGTTTTATCGGAAAGCTGTTTCGTGCGTGCAACCCAAAATAGAGAGGAAATAAACCCCGCAGGTGCTGAAGCGACCAGGGAGAAACACATGACTGGAAATCACTGCACAGATGAGCAGGTAATCTGAATCTCGCTGGAATTCACCAACACACCAACACCTGGAGAGTAGCTCGTCTCGAAGAGTGAAGAATACACTTGGCTCCGAAGCGAAAACATATCTGCATGTTGCCGGCGTCCTCCTTTTATACATTTTATATGAGGTGTGGCGGAGTTACGCTATGCAAATTTCGCAGACCCATGGCATTTCTTTGCCATTGGCTCGTTTTGTAATTCTCGAAGTTGATAGGCTTTCTAAGCGAAACAATGTGACAGCGTTCACATTAGCGATTTTTCATGCGAATTGGACCCCGTTCCGAACTAATCTGCCAGTGTTAAAGCCCCCTTAGGTGTTACCACATGAATCACGTTTTAGGTGTTCCGAATTTTTTTTTTTTTTTTTACAGCACAGTACAGTATTGATTCCTCTGTTATTCACTACTGAAGAATTCACCCTTTAATTAGCAGTGTGATGCTAATTAGCAGATAACTGTATCTGTTTGATACCATTAAAAGTGGTACAAGTGATTTCTCATTAAACATTAATAAGATGCATCCATTTGCTCACCCTGAAAGGACAAGCTGAATTTAAATTGGTACAGAACAAAAGGGCCTCATTTTCTTTTTCCCCCCTCCATATTTTACCACTAACAAGAAAACACGTGTTTTTAACGTTTTGTATACTTTTATTTACTTTAATTGGATTGCTTGTGACTGTAGCTCATAATGGCAATATGACCTACTTAGTCACATCAATTTGCTTAAGGATATTTAAATGCAATGTTTTACTAATAAATAATATATTTGTAAACATGTAAGTATTTTTTCTCTTCGCATTTACTCACGTACCACCATCTATTGTTAATTAACTTCTTGATACTCAATTATTGTCTACTATGGCATTATTGTTTTATGATTTTTAGTTTTGCTTTCTATATGCGTTTTTGAAATGTCAGGTATTTTATGAGGGCATGGTGGTTTGGGCCCATTCTCAGGATCTGTGACTTATTGGTGTCCCCATGACTTGTTATATTACTGAAATTAACAGGTTACTAAACATAGTTACATTATTTAGATGGAGACTCAGATAAATGTAATTCTATTTTATAGAATACAAGTTTCTTTCAAGGTAAATTAATTTCCTTTCTTGAAATTAAGATCAAGTCATGATTTCACTGTATTGTTTTTAAAAAAAAATGCATTACAGATTCTTTTAAAAAAACTGAAAATTGTATCCCTCATTTTCTGTTGAACGGGTTATGTGACATTTCCTCCTTTATAATAAATAGGATAAATAATGCTTTGATATTTCAGGGATCATATTGGGGGATGTGACAACATACAAGTACAAGTAACTTGGCCTCGCCTAAATTCAATATTTACTCAATATATACTTTCTAATTGGACAGTAGAATTGGACCCAAATATTTTGACTGTAACATCGTTTTCACAAAACATCCAATGTTTGAAATACAAAATTCTGTCATGAAACTATCTAAGCGCATGGTCTAAAGCGCACGGCGCAAGTGCACTTATGTCATGTCCCTTTTGCTAGTATAACGACAGGAAAAATGGTCGGCGCACATGGCGCATGGTCTAAAAGGGTTGCCCCTATTCTCGTAATGAGTAATGGGTGTGTTTTGGGCGTAACGAGAAATAAACCAACCAGAGACTCATCCCCCATTCCCTTTAAAAACAAGTTGCGCTCGCGCCATGACAGATTGCTATTTATTGCAATGCTATCTTTTACATTTTAATCCTTTTGATTTTAATATTTGGCTAGTTTGTGTGCTTCTGTGCGTTCCTGTGTGTATAATAAGCAGAGTGTGTGTGTAATAAGCAGAATGTAAGTGAGTTGTGGACCCTCCTATAGGCGCACATTATTAATGCGCTCTTTAAATAAAATAAAAAATATTGCGCCATTGACCAAGTGAAACCTGGTCTAAAGTCAATGGCGCAATATTTTTTATTTTATTTAAAGAGCGCATTAATAATGAAATAACGCAGTCTATTTCAGTTGGCTCAAAATAGCAACGCGCCAACAATGCTCCTGAACACACCTTGTTTTCAGACCAGCACACCCATGGGCGCACAAATAGGCGCAAATGCATTTGCTATTTAAAACAACGTGGCACAGGACGTGAAAATGATAACTGTGTCAGGCTGAAACTAGCAAAAGACACTTGGCGCTGCATTGGGTGTATGATAGGGCCCTAGATGGTGCAGGCTGATAGGTAACTCCATCTGCTTGCAATCACATCGTTCTCTATATGGCACAGCTGGTTCCTGCAGTATCAGTAACCAATGAGCTTGCTGCTCAACCTTCAAATATTTGGCCAGCAGTTGCTGTATCCATTTGCAGTGCACTTTCAGAAACCCTTCACCTTCCCTACGGGTTTTTCATGTACGCTATATTGTTCAGCAGCAGCATGTCTTACTTGCTCACAGCAGCGTGTTGTGTATGTATTGGCACTTTGGCAGTAGCAAGTCCTGTACTTCATTTGCAAAGCAGCTGCATAGCAGATCTATTCCGCCAAGACCAAACATATCAACATTGTCATATCTGTTACCATGCTAAACACTCTGAGAGTTTTCATGTCTGAATTATGTTTTTATTTTGTCACAAGGAACAACAACTGAGTGATACTACCAACATGTACACTATTTAAAACTACAATAGTAATTTTTTTCACAACTAGTGGTCGCTAACCTAACCGCTAACTGATCATATTCTAACATTTCATCATATAGAGCTATATAACATTGATTCGTTTTATGTACATTTGTTCACCTGTCTAATAAAGTTCATACAAGAGTGGCGTCTCTGTCAAGTCGAAGTTTTTCTCGGACGTGGAGCTCTGGGCATCTCGTAAACGCCACACTGATATTGATTCTCGTATTTAGTTCTCCTTTTGTCTCAAAGTCTGCTTTCCATGGTTACTATGGCAGTACAAGTGGAAGCCAGGGATAACGCGGATATTACATCATTGACAGGCGACAAGTGAACATGGACGAGTCATTATTTAAAATTGGAATCTCTCTGAAATTTAAAATCTTTGGGAACTTTTGGGATATTATAAGTACACAACTGTAGGAAATATATCACATCGTGCAAGTGCTTTTTGGATATTTTATCATAAAAATCTTACATATTGTAGCTTTAACTGTGTATATGACAGAATTCATACACTATTATTTATTTGGGGTCAGTATATATATTTTTTTGTTTTTTAAAGATTCTTGTTCACCAAGTTTTATAAAAACACACACAAAAACATTTATATATTTTTAAACGCATTAACCAATCTGAATTTCCAGCAAAGCTGAATTTTCAGCATCAATACTCATTGTAATATGCTGACTTGATGTTCTATCTGAATCCATTCACAGGTGAGAATGTGTTGGTTTGTGTTGGTTTGTGTTGTTATTTGTATTAACTCAATATTAAAGGTTTGACCGTTACGAAAAGGGGGACAGCTTACATATAGCGGCCCATAGAAACAGCCGCTAATGAGGAATCTATGTATATGTAACATTGATTGTACACTCATAATTGAGGTGCTTTGTGGGATTGAATGATAACGCATTTGGGGATTGAATGATAACGATAACGTTCACTATGGTTTCGGAAACTACAAATGGCTGTCCCTTCAAATAGTGCCCTATTTAATGGTATGGGGCGATTTCCTAGCGTGTGACCTAGTTTCCTAGTTGTTGGTTACCTATAGCAACCTATTGTGCCCACTTGCCCCTTGTTTACTCACTTATTTAGTCTCTGTTTATATTGGCCTATTCCCTGTTTAGTTTAGTTCCTTGTCCATTCTTGGGTCAGTTTTAAGTGGTTGTTCTGTTTCTGCATGTTGATCTCTGTCCTGAGTGTTTGTTAATTTGAATTGTTTATTCAAGTTATACTGCTTCAACTAGATCCTGCTCAAACTCATCCTTGCATCCTTGCAACCTCGCTGTGACAGGTACCATATATCTAAGTGTAAATGAATTACAAATGAACCATGGCAGGGTTGAAATAATGTAAACCCATACAGTAGGACTGGGGCAAAAAGTTTAAGATTCAGCCATTAAAATTCAATATCTTATGACCACTAAACTGAATTTTTTAAATGAATCTGCTGCAGTCAGTTGGTATAGCTACAAGTAAGAGCTCTTAAGTTGTTTACATTCATTATTATTGTAATGTTAAGTGCTTTGAGGTAATTTAACGCTGTCTCTTGACACTTTGCTGAATCTGCTCTGGCTGTGCGCGACCTGTGCGTTCATTTGTTTTGAAGGAGTCGTGGCTTTGGAAACGCTCTGGGAGGGATCTAATGTTTTCAAAGTTAGCTTGCTGTTGCTAGCCTCTCCGAAATTGTGTAGCCTAACCTTTAAGATGAAGTTATAAAATGTTATTCAGGAATAGAACCGAGGTAACCTAATGACATTTTATTTTCTTTCAGTAAATATTTGAAGCCTTTGCTGATTAAACCTTGCATTTCAATCTTTTCAGATATTTTTAGATAGCGCTTATAATGAACAGGTAAAGATACAGATACTACCCGTGGGAACTTCCCTGTCCTCATTTGGTCTGTGTCTCTTTGCCAGAGCACAAAACAGTAAACATGAGTTCATGTGTTTTTTAATTAAGTACAGTAGTTAAGGAAGGAAGGGTGGAAGAAACTTTTCTGCTGATGTTGTCTAAAGTTTCCACTTCATGGGGGAACAGGGTATGCTTACACTGAAATTATAGCATGTACATCAAAGATTTGACTTGTAACCAGGATTTAATGAGTTTGATAAATTAAGGACAGGGTCAAGTGCAGGCTGATCAAGTCCTACCTTACCTTTTTAAATACATTTAAATTCTAGACTAATAAAAGTAGTTTAATTGTACATGAGCCACCATGGGTCATCTTGTAGAGATTGGCATTTTTGACCAGCCAAATAGTGCTGGGTTTTTCTTGGCAAATCCCTGTTTTTGGCTTATTTCAGTCAGAAAATTTATGTTTTTTTTATGTTTAAATTTATGTTTTATGTGTTATTGTTATTTTGAATTATTTTAATAACATTATATTTTAATGAGTTGCTATATTGTTACAAAATCAGAATTCACAAAAGTGCCAAGCTCATGCAGAGGGGCCTAAAACACATGTTTGTAATCATTTCTGGACTACACTTTGTGCATTGGGACATTGTATTGCTGAAACTGGAAAATAGCACCGCACAAACATCTCTAGTATCATTTGCATGGTGTTTATTTTAAATAATATTTCCTGTATTGGAACGAAGGGCCTATTCTGCACCATGGAACAGTCCCAAACAATTTTTCCTCCTCCACCAAACGTTACAGTTGGCATATGCATTTAGGCAAGTGTTGTCAGACTTCCAGATATTGTGTAATGACATATAAATCGTGATTACTCCAGAGAGCGTCTTTGTACTGATCTCAGGCTTTTGTGCAGCTGTACGCCCATTGAAACCTGTTTAATGAAGCCCCTGAACATCTCTAGTGCTGATATTGGTTCCAGAAGTATTTGGTGCTCGGTAGTGAGAGTGCTGAAATTGAGAATAGATGATGTTTACATGCTGAGCAGTAACATCCACAGTTACAGTGCTAACAGCAACTAGTGGAGCTTGTGCGATAAGAAACTTGGAAATGGTGCTCTCAGTCATTGTTCCCTCATTAAAAAATAGCTATAAGAAATTCAAAAGTATTTAATTGTATTTTAGTATAGCCTGCACATTTAATAATATTTAAGTATAATCTGCACATAAATGAATTACTATAAATTAATAGTATTTTAGTATAGCCTGCACACAATGGCAATCATGCAGGTGTACCAACCAGACCTGCTCAGACACCTAGATGAGGGCGAGGAGGTCGGTCCTGACGAGATTGAAGAGCTGCATTAGGCCACTCTCCGCGCCACTAAGGAGACGGCTCATGCCATCTGGCGCTCCATAGCAGCGTTGGTGGTGGCGGAGAGACATTTATGGTTGAACATATCGGCCATCAAGGAGAGAGATAGCAGGCCCTATCATATTGCGCCGGCGTTGCAAGTGTTTTTTTTTTTTGCTAGTTTCAGCCCGACTGAGTTATCATTTTCACGTCCTGCACCACGTTATTTAAATAGAAAATGCATTTGAGCCTATTTGTGCACCCATGGGCGTGCTGGTTGGAAAACGAGGTGTGTTCAGGCGCATTGTTGGTGTGTTGCTATTTTGAGGCAACTGAAATAGGCACTTTTTTGTTGTTATTTAAAGAGGTCTGCTTGCGTACTCTAACTTCGCGCACGAGAAGATCCGTTTCCTCTCTGGAGACGCGTTCAGTCTTTCCATTGTCAAATTCCGTCATGTAAATAGCAATCCGCCATGGCCCGAGTGCAACTGGCATTTAAAGGGAATGGGAGATGACCAATCTGATTGATTTATTCCACGTAAAGCACAAAACACACCCATTACTCATTAAGAGAAAATGGAAAACCCTTTTAGACCATGCGCCAGGTGCACACAGACCATTTTTCCTGTCGTTATACTAGCAAAAGTGGATTCGGACACGCCCTAAGTGCACTTGGGCCGTGCGCTTTAAACCATGGCTGCGTCCCAATTCGCCTACTTATACTACGCCATAAAAGTATGTACTCTTTTTGTGAAGAAAAAGTATGTACTTTTGAGTATGTAGCAAAAGAGTAGGCAAGCTTTGGGACATACTACTTCGTCATCATTAACGGACAGATCTGTCGCGTGCATCCTGTTACCGTAAACTGTCCTGTCAATCATCTTGTCACAGTTAAAATCCTCCATTCAATCTAATTTAATTTCCTACCGTTTCGGAGAGAACTGTAGAAGCACGTTCATCTGCCAGTCGCGGGTCTTTCATGAGGAGACTTTCCTCGTGTGTTTGCAATTTGAATGTAATGATGCATTTAAAAGTTAATGGCTAAACGTATCTTTACAAAAGTTCACATTGCTGCTGCAGATGCAATATAATGTAGACAACATTGAATAAATACATTTTCGTCAGGTTAGATACTGGTAATTAATCACTCAAACCCCTTTATCAAAACCTCTCTACATAACCGCCGGACTCGCGCGCCCTCCATGTCTGTAGTTTTTTAACACTTTTCACTCGTGTTTGTAGTTCTAATCGAATCCTCGTCCAGCGCGCAATGGGTTGTGGGCAATATCAGCCGTTAGAGTGCGCATCGATCTACACTTCGGGTTCTGACCGGAAATAGTAGATCATCCGGGTATCTTTGGAACACTCATTTCAACATACTACGATTTGGGACGTACTAATTCTATTTTCGAATACTATTTAGGAAGGATAATATGCGAATCGGGACGCAGCACATTTGATTAGATGGTTCAAAGAAGGCCCAGAACATTTCTCCTGGCTACAACTGTAACCCTTGTTCACTGAGAAGAATTCTTAGTCCGGTTCCCGGACACACTGCCTCTCGGTTCTCACCCAGCTGAGAGACTCAAAAATACTTGAACAGCAATTAAATAGTTCTGAAACATAATTTTGAGTTGTACATTGACTACTGATCTTTTAATTTTTATTATATAATTTTGTCTTAAGTGTTACGAGTTAAGAGTTATGTTCAGAAAATCGTTGAAAATTATTGATTTGTTTGTTCATTTGTTTGTTTTTATTGACAGTATCAAGACAACTGTTTGAGTTAGATGGCAGATTTTGAGTTGCCGCACGTTAATGAGGCTCACAGTCTGGTAAAGCCAGTAGGATCTTTCACAAGTGTTTAACAAGGTTCACAATAATATTTTTTGGGTTCATAAAACATCCAACTTTTCTTTCTTGGCACATCTTCAAGAAATATCAGAAGACAGATTAAAAAGCACCCAAACCAAACATACACCACCACTGTTTCTACAAAAGCAGAAAACTAAAAAGAGATCAAGTATTAAGTTAAGGCTCTTTTGGGAAAACAGCTTATTTTAATTTTCCTGGTTTTATGCATGACATGCATGTGATGGACAAACACATATTTTAATACAATTTTTATTTTATTTTATTTTATTTGAAAGCATGCATAGGGATTTTGTAGTTGTTTTTGTTTATTTTTCTGGTGAGACACCTCATGCCTGATCTTGCCAAGGGCAACGTGAGTCAGGACCGCCACTGCCAAAATGATGTCACTTTGTGTTGAATGTGCGAATGTCATTTCATGTTCAAAGGGGAATCCTGAATGTCACTCCCAGCGAGTCTGATGTGAGTGTTAGGGCCATAATCAATCTAAAGCTAAAAGAAGTCTCTTCTCATCATTTTATCACTCCCACTATCACACCTCCAGTTTTTCGTCCTTCAATCACCGAAAACCCAAATGACCAGCACAATCACTGCGCCGGTATTCAGAAGTCAGTGGTGGCATGTAATGGAATGACACGTCTCTTCATCTCACAGTTTTTTAATGTTTACATAATCATCCTTTTACAATGGCCTTGTCGTATAGTAGCCTGGGGCCTGCAAGCATTAGGATCTGAATGAGTCTCACAATAAGCGGCAGCTTGCAAAAAGGAACCTGTCTGTCAATCATTCCTATGCTGTGCTGAAGAGTTTAACTGTCTCTTCATAGTGCCCACAAGGATAAAAGAGTGGAAGATCATGATGAATGAGAGGCAAGTTCATTTAAATGAATCTTTCTGGAAATATGAAAAGGTAATTGTGAAGCCAATCCGTGTTGCTTAATAATAGGTCAGTCAAAATAAATAATTACCCTTTGCACTAGCCTTTCACTAGTCCTTTCTAAAGGATGTAGTAGTATTTAAAGATGAAAGACACAATTTTTTCACAAGTTTTTTCAGCTCGTCTTTCTCTAAATTGAGTCTTTGCGAGAGAGCACAGGAAAATTGACGCACTTTTTTTTCCATAGAAACTATACAAAATAGGCAACTGATGAGTGTAATAGCCACAACCTGCAATTAAAGAGGGTGTCCTTGGATCACTCCTAGATGTTTGTTCAGATGCCATAAATAACGTTACATCCTGACTGCAGTTATTAAGGATTTTCTCCCACCCAACAGGTTTATAAACTCAGTTGCTGTAAATGGATCTCCAGGGACCCATTAAGCTCACTTTAGTTGAGAGCTACAGCAACACACATTGCTACTTGAATTATTCAGCGTGTCAGGTTGGTCGAAGTTAATTTAATCAGGTCACAGGTTCTGACTCCAAACTCATCCAAAGGGTGTGCGAACCTTGTTGTATAAGTAATGATTGAGTGCCTTTCGGACGGAGTTGAGTAAATAACAAATAAACATCCGATTGTGCTGCAAAACCTACTGAGCTCAATACAGAGGCAGTATTTTAAGGCATCTTAGTGTATGTGTCAATTACTGTATGCTGCTTCCCAAGACATCTTGTTTTTTTGCCAACTCCAAAAGGGAAGGCAATCCCAGAATGCATTACGACAAGCTCAATGGAAAATAAATCCATGAAGGTGGCAATTATAAATGCCTTATATAAGTAAAAATAAACCTTTCAGCTAAACAAATTGCTTACCAGGCTTCAGCAGGTATTCAAATATTGCTTTTAAACTGATAAAGTAATATTTTTTCATTACGGTATTGATGGAGTTGTTAGCATGCACTGGTTAGAAAAAAATGCTTTGCCAGCACAACCTAATATTTAATATTGATAAACATGCATACTTGAAAAGCTTTTAACCTAACTAACCCTGTGCATTCATCTCTCTATGATTAAAATATGGATGTGCATTCTTGTAAAAGAAGGATGCAGGATTTTAGACATCTCTAGCTGTAAACAAATGATGTGTCATGATGCGAGACGCAAGCGCAACTGCCAAACACAATGTTCTAGTGAATGTTTACGTAGAAAAACAATGGAAAAGCAGCTCAGTGGAATGCAATTTTTCTTCTGTTCCACAGAAGTCGTCATATCGGTTTAGATTTACGGGGAGTAACTGCTGATTTATTTTTGGGTGAACAAACTTGCTTTAAAGTAAGTTTATAGACCAATTACATTTTTCCACCTAAATGAGCTTTTCTAAGAGGGAGTTTAACACAACACCGTTTTCAACATCGCGACCTACTGGCCTGGCATGCATAATACAGCGCTTTTAGGCATTTTAATGTATCCGCTCGAATGAGGAACATTTTGACAACTTTGTCATCTGTACACAAGACTTTTCAAAAATGTGAAGGAAAGACGTTTTCATTTTTAGTACACCATTTGTGTGTAAACACCCTGAATCTAACCGATTTTGTTTTTACTGTAGCTATTGCTCCAAAGTATGATCAGGACTTGAAGCTGTTCCTTAAAAATGTTCCTTAATGAATGGATACAAGGAGACATTTACCAAAAAAAAAAAAAAAAAAAAAAATTAAATTGATTAGAATGCAAACAGTACACTTGGTTTTGGAAAATTTCTGCTTCAAACGCGCCTTCTGTATGTTTATTACAGTATAATAGTAATATGTTTTATATTTATGTTCTTGGTCTTTCCTTCCTGTGACTGGGCAGCCCAGACAGAAGCTACAAGAGTCTACTTTGAAATAAATGGCAAAGTTTATTGTGTAAACAAAATACCAATAATACCCAGGAGAAAAACTTTGTGTCACATTGTGGCTGTGATGAATTGCAAGGAACATGGAACAAATTAATAATAAATTCAAAAATGAAACACACAGGAGATTACCCGAAAAAAAAAAACATAACTACCACATAATACAGAAACGAGACCAAACAAAGGACTGGGGAAACTAGGGGTTTAAATACAAAGGGAGACATAATGCTTGACAGGATAATGTAATTAGTAACTAAGGGAACTAACTTGGGATTAATCAAGACTAAACTGAACTGGAGACACAAGTGACAAACACATGGGAACAAAAAGGTAACTAAACTAAACATAATCCTGACATTATGCAACAAATGGGACTTTTCATTTAAATACACTTGGACACTTGGAAATTTGCCTTGATATGCAGTAAGGGAGGCATGATTTTTTTTTTGTGTCAAACACACCATAACATTTTCTTTGGTTACTAATTTCAAATCCTTTATGTGACATTAGTGACTGAGTTTGTGGAATTTTTATTTCCGCAGAAGAAAATGGCTTGAAAACCACTTTGATATATTCAGCAATGCAGCACAAATACCCGCTGTGCTGCACTCAGGCAAGACCTCGGGATAGGTGACAAAAAGCACAGAGTTTCTCACCAGTGGTTCTGTCAGCATGTGCTGAGATGAATGTTTATGGAAATAAAGAGTAGTCAACACATTCCAAGTGTCCATTTGGCTTAAGAGGAAAACAACTGGAAGTTGAGGTGGCTCTCTGCAGGCAGTTGCAGTGGGTCTATTTCAGTGAGATATAAGGCTGGATTTACTAGCTTTACTGTGCCTGTTCTAATAAAGCTTTGCAACTGCACTGACACTGGCAGCCCTGTTTTATTGGACCTTTAGTGAACAAAGGCAAATGTATCTTTCCTCCTGTGGAAATGTTACTGGCGTTTAAGTGAATCTTATTTATTTTTTTATTCCCGCTGTTTTTCTTTATTCTTCTTAAACAATTTTTTTCTTCACAGCATAATTGTGCAGGGCTCTCATTCATATGCATCATATTTCCCTTTTTTGTATGTTTATAAGCTTTTTTTTTTTTGGTCCTTTTTCCATTTGACAGCTTAATTGTTTCACCTGGTCTGTGAGTTTGTTTGTCCCTGTGTGTAAAAGTTTAAATTACTTCTTTTTAAATAACTTTCTTTTACTTCTTCAATCTCTGCACAATCTGTTCGTGTTATGGTGTTTTTTTTTTTTTTTTAGCTAATGTATTAAAGGGGGACTTAGCAACTATTTCAACTTAATAAAACCATTTAGAAACTATTTGGATGGTTAAATACACTGTTCTGGTGAGAATGGTGACTTTCCTCGCTCCCACCAGCGTTCCCAGGTGGAAAACCAACCTTGCAACATGGGGACTGACGTCCCAGTAAGTTGGAAATAGGAAGTCGTATGAGAAGCGAGAACGAGAGAGAAACACAAACTGCTTTACGGCAATTATCGACATTAACACAAACGCAATATGTTTGTGTTAATGTCGATAATTAATAATAATGTATGTATGATACTGTTTATGATGTATTACCCACCTCAGTAGACATACCTCCACATGATAAAGTTGGCCGGCTCCCCCATACGGAAATGTAATATATGACATATATGTCCCTATATCGCAAGTAACGCTGTCATATATGCTAAATATAAGACAGTATATTGCTATCACATATATACATATCTCTACATATAAGTTTATAACATATATAAATTGTCCATATTAAATGAGTGGAATACAATGTATATGATTATTGTTTATATAATATTGTATGTTATAACCATATATTTCACCGATATGTTTAATTTTATATTTGCCAATTTATTTAAACAAATACATACATGTTACATGCTTATGGTTTCCTTATTAATTAATTCCTTGTTTTCCTTATTTGAACATCTTGAACTTTTAACAAGTCTTTAATTCAAACGCAAACAAAAGACCGCCAAATGCGCCCTTGTCGAGTGGAAAGAAGAAACGGTTAATGAAAGTTGGAGCATTGTTTCAATATCACACATAAAAGACTGTATTGGACATACATAAAATATATGGGCTAGTTTTATGTCAATATATGAAATTGTTCCATTTTCTAATAGGTTTTATATTTGGACAGATATATGTAGGATACATATGTTTTCACTTTCTATGTGGATATATTTAATATATGTATATTTCATATGTGTACATATATTACATTTCTGCGGTAGAAAGGGGGAGGAGGGAGTTTTTTTTACGACAGTGTTGTGAAATATACTCACACAGCTGTAGGGGGAGCTCTTTGAGAAAACATGCGACAACAAAAGTGAAAATCAGCGAAGAAATGGCTGGAGTTGCCAAGTTCCCCTTTAATAGTTGTACAAGTTTGGTGACATTTTTTTTTTTAAAGTCTCATGCTTTCCAAGGTTGCATTTAATATATATATATATATATATATATAAGCTGAATTTTCAGCATCATTACTCTAATATGCTGATTTGCTGCTCAGGCAGGAAACACTTATTATTGTCATCAATTAATCATTATGCTTTTTAAATTTTTTGTGGAAACAAACCGTTATATTTTCCTTATACTTTTACAGGGTTCTTTCATGAACTAGAAGTTTAAAGAACAACATTTATTTGAAACATTGTATTTACTGATCTACAAAATGCATTTACTGTCACTTTTGTTCAATTTGTCCTTTCTAAATAAAACTATAATAAAAAATAAAGTTACTGACCCCGAACTTTTGAATGGGAGTGTATTCTTGTTGACTCCTTATCTGGTACCTGTGTGTCACATAAGAAACTGCTCTGAAACACACGGGTTGAAGATCCAAACACAGCTTTATTGAGGGTAATCCATAAAACAGACAAACCACAGGCAAACAGTCCAAACACAAAACAAGGTCCAAGACACAGGCAAACAGGGAAATCCAGGGAGACAAGCAGAAGGTTAAAACCAAGATGCAAGGAATCCAGAATAATGCTCAGAAATACAGTGTGACTATAAACAAGACTTCGAGTGACTGAATAAACAGGGCTTATATAGGCAGAGTTAACAAGGGTAATGAGAAACGGGTGGCAGTAATCAGAACATAATGAGTCCGGGCAAAGTTTTATGGGAAATGTAGTTCATGATGGAATGACTGGGGAGAAGTGCCCTCTGGTGGACTGGCCCACTGTGATTCCAGCATCATTTCCAGTAATCATCTTCTCCATAACTATTATTATTCAAAATAAATAAATAATTACTATTTTCTTATAATTAGGGCTGCTCGATATATCGAAATTATTGAAAAATATCGTACTTATCGTTATATGCATATCACAAAGGTTTCCGATAACTGAATGATTTTAATACTTAAAAAATTACAAAAGGGCTTAGGCTGACACAAATAGCAGAGAATAAATTGGATACATGACTGTTACATACATGTGACATGCCTAATGTTATTAAGTGCAATAAGTTGTGGAAAAGAAGTCTATGCGGTACTTGTGTGCACAATTCAGTTCTCTTATATGAACAAATACACACAAAATTATGCTAAAAAAATGCCTGTCTTGGCTAGGAAATTCAGACACGGTCACTAATGTTTTACACCGTGTTTCAAAGAGCTGTAGCAGAAACAAATTTGTCACATAGGCTACATTTATCCTCCTGACTCTAGTTTGTAATTATACATACCTCCAAGCCAGCTTTAGTTTAATTTATTGTTATATTAATGCAATAAATATAAATGTTTTTCCATGGTTGACCTTTGTGTTCATACTTACTTAACTATAAATCATTAAAATCTCGCATCAAGAATAAACACATAAATAAGTGTACATTATTGTATGTATTTTTGCATGTATTGTATTTATTTTTAATATATTTAACTCTCCTGTCCAAGGAAGACACTGATCATGTGCGTTTAGCTCCGTCACCCTACCATTATAATGAGATGAATGCATTAAAGAATAGGCTACTTTATTTCTTGTTTATCTAATTCTGACATAATATTCGACCCAAGCTGTTTCTTGTGACAACCCCCTCTGTAAATTTACTCTGAAGATGATGACGTCGTGCACATGTGTATTACGTGTTCAGTCTATAGTGTTTCATGTCCATCGCTATTGGCCTGGCAGCAAAATACAGGTTTTTTTGTCGTTTTCGCAGATCCGTGTGAATGGGGATCGTTTTGACAATGGTGTCGTCTGTACATGGAAAACTCAAAGGAAAAACCTTTCCGTTTTAGGCATCTCGTTGTTGTGTAAACGTACCCATAGCTTCTTGTTTGATGCTGTCATCCAAGGATATGCTTATAATTGCTGCTGGGTTGAAATGCTTTTAAAAGCTTTGGCTTTCTGTACAAAATTAAGCTCTGATGTTGGTCTTCCTTTGCTGATTTACTCCAGCTTTTCTTTAAAAGTTAATCTTGAAAATGTTCCTGTCATTTGAAATTAGTCTCTCATTGACTTGCTATGGCTTGGCCCTCTGTAATTTCACAGATGGACCTCCAATCACAGAGCTGAAAGCGTTTGGTGGAAAAATCCTAATATGGAGAAAACTGACGTCGACACAACACACACTGAATAGAAAGATTTGAAGGGTTTATTTTCTCAAAAAGATTTAGATGTTTATTTTCAAATTATAAATTCCTAGAATAGCATTAGAACTGATGACATTTTACTAAAAATGTTTTTATTTTGTCAACTATTATTTACATTTTTTTTTTAACAATAGTTTAGGCTCTCTCTGATGGTTCCCCTCTGGTTGTATCATATGTGTCCTATTGTTTGTAATTTGCATCTTATTATAAATATTGTTCTTATTTTTTAGCAATGATAAAGTACAATAACAAAAGTAACCATGGTTACATTATTTTCAGTTTTTAAATATATTTATGACACTATGTTCAGTTTTAGTTTTCATGCACTTTTAGTTGTTTTCAATAGTCACAAGTGTCCTTAATCACAGCTGTTTGTCATGTAGTTCATCACCATATGTATTTAAGTTCTACACCTTCACTCAGTGTTTGTCCGGTGTTGTTTATGTTGGTATCTGTGTTTGTTCTAAGCCTTCTATGGATTACCTTTTGGATTTTTATTAAACTCTGTTTTTTAATCATCATCATCATTTTCTGCTTCTTCATCGTCTACCTGCACCGTGCTGACAATTTAAATATAATTTACATTTATTTTACACAGTTAAAGCATTGTTGTATTGCATATCGAACAACACGTTATCTAACGAGGTATCACATGTCGCATTTTTCTTCAAATTTGTGCAAATTGATTATTAAAAAATATTCTTGTTCTAAAACAAAAACAATCCTCAATAATCCCTAAAAATATATTCTGCTCAGTATGCTGTAATGGTCCATTTGAGCAATCACAGATACACGTTCACGCTATTACCTCAGGCGTATTGCTAAACCACAGTTGCATCTGTCATATTTATCCCCAGCATCACAATAAGCAAAGCTGTGTTGTTTTGCTTTATAAAGTGGAAGCCAGATGTTATCTCTTTAGTAAATGCATTTCAAGGTAGGACCAGGAAATTAGCTTTTCCAGCTCTATTGATGCAATTTGGCCATCCAAAATTGTTAACAATGCAATTCAGAAGCAATTTGCAAGAGGACTTATTAGCTCAATGAAGCTGTGAAGCTGAAGAGGCCATCATATAGGAGAGAAAGACAACAACGTTTATGTTTGCTTTCAAATAAACTAAATTAAAGCAGAAAGATTACGAGCAAGATGTTAACAGCTTATCGGTGAGGATAAATGGTAAGACCTCAGGCTGGGAATTTAAAATCGTACTCAGGGAAAGACAGAGAAGAAACTTGCACCTAATGACTACCAGTAGCTCTAATCAGCGCTTCTATGGCTCTGCATAACTCTTAGCAAGAGTAGATTAATCAAACCGTGTCAACATGCGTGTTGGCGAGACAGCTTTACCCCCACGCTCCTCTGTCTATAGTGTCTATAGTGCTTTGTAAACAACACTTCTAATAAACTCAGCAACACATATACTCAATTTGTTTACCTCACTTTAAGAACAAATATCTGAGAAAAAAATAACTTCCCACAAAGAGGAAACAAAGGTTGTCGACATGCGTAGTATCAAAAAGCACCAGGCTACAAAACACTAGAAAGGATTCGCTTTGACTTTTTGTTTGATTGTGTTTCGCTTAGAACTTCCTCCTGTTTTTTATTACTTAAATCTGTTTTGTGCTTTTCAATGGTAAAACACTATTCCCTACAATTTTAGACATTCATAGGTACAATTTTTCCTGAAAAGTGTGAAAAGTTGCGCTACTTCAAGTTGACTACGTCGAGGAAGGCATGTTTGAGCTTCTCTTTACCATATTCTATGTGGTCTACTTAATCCAAAATGCCACCTGTTCATCATATGAAGCAATTGTCTTGTTCCAGAAGACTTGGATTAAACTGCTTGATTAATGTGAATTTTTTTATGAACTTTTTTGATTCATGAATCCATCATGAATGGATTTTCGATAGAAGGACAAAAAAAAATCCTCATTTGTGTTTCAAAGATGACGGATTTGGAACAACATGAGGGCGAGTGAACAATGTCAGAATTTTCAACTAACTAGTTGAAACTAACATATTATGACCAAGTTGGGAAAGTGAGGGGTAATTTAAAGTTCATTTTAAAGGGATGTTTGTGCACATTTTATAGTGATGCTGGTGATCCAGAGCTTCATGTGCCTCTGGAATATCCCAGCCATATCAGCAAGGTCATGTACAATGTTTTATGAGCCAATATTTGCAGAGTAGTGATACGCATCAAATTCCCCACCAAACCAGACAGGACATTCAAGCAGCAAAACATGCTTTTCACAATGTTAGCAGTTTCCTGAATGTTTTGATTGCTGCAAGTTGGGGATCTTGAGGGTGACAAGGTAGACAAGTGTATTATATATATATACACAGGTCCTTCTCAAAATTTGTATATTGTGATAAAGTTCATTATTCTCCATAATGTAATGATAAAAATTAAACTTTCATATATTTTAGATTCATTGCACACCAACTGAAATATTTCAGGTCTTTTATTGTTTTAATACTGATGATTTTGGCATACAGCTCATGAAAACCCAAAATTCCTATCACAAAAAATTAGCATATTCCATCCAACCAATAAAAGAAGTGTTTTTAATACGAAAAAAAAAAGTACTCAATACTTGTTCGGGAATCCTTTTGTAGAAATGACTGCTTCAATGCGGCATGGCATGTAGGCAATCAGCCTGTGGCACTGCTGAGGTGTTATGGAGGCTCAGGATGCTTCGATAGCGGCCTTAAGCTCATCCAGAGTGTTGGGTCTTGCGTCTCTCAACTTTCTCTTCACAATATGCCACAGATTCTTTATGGGGTTCAGGTCAGGAGAGTTGGCAGGCCAATTGAGCACAGTAATACCATGGTCAGAAAACCATTTACCAGTGGTTTTGGCAATGTGAGCAGGTGCCAGGTCGTGCTGAAAAATGAAATTTTCATCTCCATAAAGCTTTTCAGCAGGTGGAAGCATGAAGTGCTCCAAAATCTCCTGATAGCTAGCTGCATTGACCCTGCCCTTGATAAAACACAGTGGACCAACACCAGCAGCTGACATGGCACCCCAGACCATCACTGACTGTGGGTACTTGACACTGGACTTCAGGCATTTTGGCATTTCCTTCTCCCCAGTCTTCCTTCAGATTCTGGCACCTTGATTTCCGAATGACATGCAAAATTTGCTTTCATCCGAAAAAAGTACTTTGGACCACTGAGCAACAGTCCAGTGCTGCTTCTCTGTAGCCCAGGTCAGGCGCTTCTGCCGCTGGTTAAAAAGTGGCTTGACCTGGGGAATGCGGCACCTGTAGCCCATTTCCTGCACACGGTGGCTCTGGATGTTTCTACTCCAGACTCAGTCCACTGCTTCCGCAGGTCCCCCAAGGTCTGGAATCGGTCCTTCTCCACAATCTTCCTCAGGGTCCGGTCACCTCTTCTCGTTGTGCAGCGTTGTTTGCCACATTTTTTCCTTCCCACAGACTTCCCACTGAGGTGCCTTGATACAGCACTCTGGGAACAGCCTATTTGTTCAGAAATTTCTTTCTGTGTCTCACCCTCTTGCTTGAGGGTCTTGATGATGATGATCTTGAATGATGGCCTTCTGGATGGCCTTCTGGACGGCCTTCTGGACGGCCTTCTGGACGGCCTTCTGGACGGCCTTCTGGACGGCCTTCTGGACAGCAGTCAGGTCAGCAGTCTTACCCATGATTGCGGTTTTGAGTAATGAAACAGGCTGGGAGTTTTTAAAAGCCTCAGGAATCTTTTGCAGGTGTTAAGAGTTAATTAGTTGATTCAGATGATTAGGTTAATAGCTCATTTAGAGAACCTTTTCTTGATATGCTAATTTGTTGAGACAGGAATTTTGGGTTTTCATGAGCTGTATGCTAAAATCATCAGTATTAAAACAATAAAAGACCTGAAATATTTCAGTTGGTGTGCAATGAATCTAAAATATATGAAAGTTTAATTTTTTATCATTACATTAAGGAAAATAATGAACTTTATCACAATATGCTAATTTTTTGAGAAGGACCTGTATATACATGCACGGAATGCATGAAACCCTGTCTGGGCTCTTATCTGAGCACACTGCCCTGTACTAGTAAAGGCTTCTCTGTTGTGTTTTGATAATATTTTTTTTTTTGATACAGGACTGTAAATTGGCAGAAGCTCTTTTAATATTCTGTCCTGCAAGACCAGGGCAGGATTTTTTGAGAACTAATAGGTATTTTACATTCTCCCATTAACAGTGCTAATATTCGTCTCTCATGCCCTGCAAGTGTTATTTTCCTCTCAGACTGCAGTGTTCTCTTTCCTTTCAGTTCCAGTTTAGAGAGGCGGGCTTTGTGTCTCTGCCCTTGTTAATGCTAGGGGATGCCATCCCCACAGATCTTCGTCTTGGCTTGATGGCGTTACTGACTTACAGACACACATATAAACAAACCCACACAACTCTACTGGCTGGGGGCTGGTTGGCATACTCTTAACTCTTTCCCCGCCATTGACAGAAATGTCCGTCATTTGAGACAATGCTTCCCCGCCATTAACAGAAATTTCCGGCTTTCCGTGTTTTCACTGTTATACAGTAGGGGGCACTATGACACATCTTCTGAAAGAGTACTGAATCTCCTGATCAAAACACATGGAAGAAGAAGTAGAAACAAGCAATAGCATATGTATTAGGGGTGGCACGGTTCACAAAACCCACGGTTCGGTTCGTATCGCAGTTTTAGGATCACGGTTTTTGGTTCTGTACGGTTCTTGTTATTTTTTCTTTTAATCTTTAACACTCCAGAAATTTACTTCAGCATATGATATATAGCTTAATTATCCACAATTTAGGATACAGTATTAAAAAAATTGTTATATCATGTAATCATGCACAAACTGAATTTTACTTGACTTTCAGCACATTATTGGGAACATCTCTGAGCAAAGCTATAGGTGAGATTTTGACACAGCAAGAGAGAAAACATTGATGACATGCTTTTAGTTTATTAGGCAAAAAAGGAGAATGTGCATCGCTATCTCTACAGGAACTTATGTGCCTTTTTAGCACACAAAGATTGCAATTAACTTGCATTTATCAAACTACCAACTTCAGTGTAGCTCTTACAAAAATGTAATCTTTTAAAAGAAAAAGAGAGGAACTCTTAAAGCTCTGTCTTTTAAATAAGTCAAAATACGTTAAACATTATTGCCTATAATGAGGCTATAACAATTATAGCAAAGGCCATAATCATAAAGTGAAGCATAAGTTCAACCAGCATGAAATCCAAAATCCAACACACCGGACTTATTCAACGCTGGCCTGCAACTCCGGGCAGCCTTCCTTATCTCTCCCACTTGCCATTTCTACAGTTGACGTGACCTGCAGCACTCCGTACTCCGCTTTTACTGTCTATATGTATGTCCACACACCTCTTATTTCGCGCGAAAAGGAAACACACCGGGGGTTTCTCAAAACCAATAATACAAAGAACGGACTTGTGTTCTTGGGGTGAACGCTCTTGCTAGTTGTTCTTGGAAGAATGAACTCACAAGGCGTCGAGCACACAGAATGCTGCCGACAGTTTAAAACGATGTGTTCTTGCTGGTATTGCGCAATAATACCCCCGCACAGACGCAGTCTACAGTACCCAAACATAACGAGAATTATTTACGATAACAGCAAGGCTTTATAGCCCAAGCCTACCCTCAGCTCAAGGGATTACTCTACAACTGTACACTACAATGTAATGTATATTCATAACAATAAAGCAACGTCTGTCTCCTTTTCATTCTGCTTCTGTTGTTTGTTTGTGTACATCACTAGCCAACGGCGGGAAAAAAACGCCGGTAATATTGACCTACCTCTCTCTGCTTCCCGCGCCTTCCTCGAATGCCGAGATGAATGCTGGGATATTTCTGCCATCAAGTTCACACAAGTTACCAACCGATGCATCCTTGGTGAAATTGGCGTGTCAAGAACACTTCCGGGATTTTTAACCGTTCCTGCCAAAATGCAAACTTGTGTATTGGGACAGTACTTGGGCCACACAAGATGACGTTTCACAAGAACACAAGTACAGACAAGAACACAGATTGAGAAAGGCCCACCATCTGAGGTCACATACGGGCATAAGGCTACATTGTGCATGCGTCGAACCATGTGACGCACACACGCTCTGAACTGAGACAAGCGAACCGAACGGTTCAGATGTTTTTTCATGTACCGTGCCACCCCTAATATGCATATCTATAATAACGCGACCATCAACATTACACAGCATATAAATCAAAACTGCCTAAATTACAGAATCAAATGTCGACCTGGGACGAGCTATAGGACTGTGAAGCCTTGGTGTTGATGGACTCAATCTACCTCATACTTGAATATATATTGAAAAAGTCTAGTAGCCAACAGCCCTACAACTATACAATATATAGCCTAATATAACAAAATAATATTCCAATGACTTAATGAAAATGTAAACATTTTGAAAGATTATTAAGTAATGGTTTAGCTTATATCATTAGCACAGTATAAAAAACAATATAAGTTAATGGAACCATTATGAAAAGCAAGTGTGTTAGTTTCACTGAGAGAGCAAGAAAGAGTTACTGTCTGACAAACAAGGCCAGCTAAGTGCCAGTCACTTTTATAATTGCACAGTAAGGTGAGTAAAATGTGTGAGTGTGTATATAAAGCTGAATGTGAGTTTGTTTGTCTCACTCAGGGTGGATAAATAATTGTTTAACACTTAATCCAGATATTCACTCTAAGCACCAAGCTGTCAATTTAATCCAGGGCCGCCTGCATGGAAAAACATACATATGCATATACACACACATAAAGACTTATACAAACCCTCAAAGCATGAGTAAATATGCAAGTACACACAAATATCTTCAGAAGGCCTGGATAAGACGTGGAAGGCTTTTGCATTTGTGTCACTGCTTGTGTTTTTTTCTCTGGCTCACTCTTGCATTCTCTCCCTGTATCTTGACTCACATTCCGAGCTTTTTCCAGTGACAGTACTGTAGGTCAGTTTTGAGGCAGCTGGGAAATGCAATATAGACATGAAGCCGAGTGTATTAGAAAGTTACAGAACCTCATTTCACACAGAGCTTTGTGTGAATGTTTGAGATGAAATGCTCCAAGAACTTATTAAGATTAGGTGCATGTGTTAGTGAAGGTGTGTGCGCACTTGCAGGTTTTCTTTTCTTTTTGATTTTCTCTGAATAAGGATATATTGGATTGTTCCAGTGTTTGCACAAAGAGATTATTTTGAGATGAGGTTTAGTAACTTTATTAAGATCTTCATGTAAATATGAGGATAGATCATCATTTATAAAAATGTTATTATCAATCATTTGTGTTCTGTTATTAAGCCTCTCCTCACATCTAAAAAACAGGGAAATAAATGCCTAGAAATTCTGAAGCCACAAATCAATTTATTTGATATCGTCATTCTGAGTTTCATTCTTCGAGACGGGCTACTCACCAGGTGTTGGTGTCATGGCGAATTCCAGCGAGATTCACATTGCCTGCTCATCTGTGCAGTGATTGGCAGTCGTGTGATTCTCCCTGGTCGCTTCAGCACCTGCAGGGTTTATTTCCTCTCTATTTGAGTTGTATGCTCGATACAGCTTTCCGATAAAACAGTGAAAGATGTCTCGTCAGTGCACTTCTGGATGCGGTCGGGTGGTTTCGTCATCTGATGGGCACAATAGCTGCTTTGCGTGTCTGGGCACTGATCACCCTAAAGCAGCTTTTGTGGATGCTTCATGTTCTCTTTGTGGATGCTTCATGTTGTCATTGTGGGAACATGACCATCGCGACACTGCGGTCTAGACTCCATGAGCTTACTAGAGCACCTCGATCTACACACCCTTCGCGAGGTGGTACTTCGGCTGGTGGCCTGGGTGACCTGAGGGTGACCATGTGGAAAAAAACGCTAACGATTGTTCCTCGGCCCACACCCCCCTCTTGCGTGCCGCAACCCGTGAGTGTACCAAATGAACGCGCGGGATCGTCCTCTGAGATCCCGCGCGTGTCATTCAGCCCCCCAGATGGCGATGCCATGTCTGTCACTGCATCACAATGCGGGCTTGAGTTGTCGGGAGATGACGACTCGGCTGTGCTGCCACCGTCTGGTGTGCCAGCATTATCCGAGTCAGATCCCGAAATGACAGCCATGCTTTCTCGGGCAGCATCGGGATAGTGTGCAATCCTCAGCCCTGTCCTGAGCGCTCTCGGTTGGATGATTGGTTTTTGGGTGCCGCGGGCACTACTTCCTATCAGCACCCACCCCCAATACCTTTCTTTCCCGAGGTGCATGAGGAGGCCACAAGGTCCTGGAAGACACCACTGTCTTCCCGCGATCGCTTGCCGACCTTCTCCACTTTTCCTGCCCTCGATGAGGATGCGGCCAATGGGTACACTGGGGTTTCCCACGTGGAACTTTCTGTTGCGATGCATTTGTGTCCTCAGAGCGCTTCCTCCCGTGGCAACCTAAAGCACCACTCCAAAGCCTGTAGGTTTTCGTCGACCCTTGTTGCGAAGTCCTATAGAGCTGCGGGGCAGGCTGCCGCCTCTTTGCATGCCATGGCCATCCTGCAAGTTTATCAGGCACGGATGCTCAGGGACATGCACGAGGGCAGGACTGACCCAGGGCTCTTTGATGAGCTGTGTGCCGCTACCGACCTTGCTCTCCGAGCGACGAAGGTGACCGCACGCTCCCTGGTCCAGGATCGACACCTCTGGTCCTAACCTGGCCGATATGAGAGACGCTGAGCGAACCAAGCTGCTCGACGCTCCCATATCTTAGGCTGGCCTCTTCGGCGATGCGGTTGAGAACTTTGTCCACCAGTTCTCAGCTGCTCAGAAGCAGACTGAGGCAATTAGACACATTCTGCCCAGAAGGCCTGCTGCTGCCTTCACGGCCGAGGACGCCCTCCTGCGGCTCCCGCCCCTCCCGCTCGGTCCCAGCAGCAGCCTCCACCTGGGCCGCGCTCTAGCTCATGTACCTCGCTAACAGACATCTGCAGGCTGGGCGACACCCAACACATTCGCAAGATTCTATAATCTCCAAGTAGAGCCAGTGTACTCGCTTCAGCTAGCCGGTAACTGGACCCGCTCTGATGTTTTCGCTTGCTCGCCATTCCACTCCACGGACTGGATACGTGCGATATTCTCCTCAGGTGAGCTTCCCCGCAAGCCCTGAGTTCTTCCAGCACTGTTGATGTCTACGCCAGAGTCTATGCCTGCGGCAGCTTTCGAGTCGGCTAGGTGCCTCCGTGGGCATGGTTCCCCTCCGGTGACCCCACATTTCCACTGTAAGCCACTGAGATATGCTTCCCAGTGTACCTTGTTATTCATGTGTTAAGTAGGAGTCCTTCGTCCGTTCTAGTCTCACGACAGGGATCTCAGACTTACACAGGACACTGGAAGACAGCCGAGTGGCGTGATTAGACTGGGAACCCTATTTCGTCGTCATTACTCATCGTCGTAACTCGAAGTGACTAGGAAAGGGAACGTCTCGGTTTCGAATGTAACCTTCGTTCTTTGAGTAGGGAACAGAGACGTTACGTCTCCCTGCCACCTCCGCTGTTCCGCGGGAATTGCCTGAGTTCAGTCTCGGCTCCTCAGCGAAGAAACATATCTGTATGTTGCTGGCGTCCTCCTTTTATACCCACGAGGTGGGGCGGAGTTATGCTATGCAAATTCTGCAGACCCATGGCATTTCTTTGCCATGGGCTCGTTTTGTAATACTAAAAGTTGATAGGCTTTCTAAGTGAAACCCCATTTCATAATCATTCAACGTAACGTCTGCGTTCCCTACCCTACTTTTGGAATGTTACTTATAGTCAGTAGGATATCTATTGGTGGAGCATCAAAATAAAGTGTTAGCAGATATTAAGGTGGCAGTCTACTAATACTCTAATGATAGTTAGTAGAATGTCTATCGAAAATAAAGTGTTTCCCCAAAACCTTTTATTTATACCTTTGAAAATGCAGATCCTATTGTAAATAAGAGTAAAAAATCACTTAAAACTGCTGTTCCATTATTCATCCTTAACAGATTTTAACACTTTGTATTTTGTAACTGTTTTAATTGATTGAGTTTAACTGGGAGAAAAAATCATTAAATAATCTACAACCAATTAAGCTTTATATTTAATCAAGACTTATTTAAACTGACTTTCAAATAGAACCACTTTGTGAAATATTAACTGGAGTATAAAGTATAAAACTAGCCCTGGTCATTCCTAATCCAAATAAGACATCATTGTTTGCGCTGAAGCACATTATATTCTAGTGTTCACCTCTTGCATTGTGCTTGTTTATATCGTTGAACTGACACAGACTCGCTATGTCAGTGCACTGTATTGCTAATACGTTCCATGTTTATTTGTTGACAAAGCTCTGATGAAGTTGTCTGATGAAATTTGATGAAAACCCTAGTTGCAATTTTAAATGAGCTCCTCATTCCAGAGCACTTGAAAGTTTGCCTTATTTTCATGCTGTGAATATGTGAGCGTTTGGGAATACGTGAACGTTTTGCAGCTAACTGGGTAGCGGCTCTTGTTTGTTCTCAGCAGTACGTTTGAATGCGTATGTTCCTCCAGCTGTGATTTCTTGTGAGAATGCTGGCGTAGCGTCGCGGATAGATGAAAGTGCCCGGTGTGCGTATCCTTTGGCCTGCATTGTTTGTAAAAGTAGATTTGGTTTTGATGCGCCAGTGTGAAGCCTCGAGCTAATTTCTGTTTGGGGAGAAAAGCTCAAGGCGTCGAGCTCGGTTGTCAAAGCAATATTACCTTCAGCTATAGTCATATTTTCAAGTTGTTCCTTCTCTCTCTCCATTATTCTTTCAAATATGTGCCCTGTCTTCACAAACACCTTCCCTTGTCCATCTGACTTAGAATTCTATCTAAAAACATGACTGCTGGCCCTGTCTTTCATCTGGTTTCTATCCTACAGACTTTCCTTTTGTTGGTGCTATGAGTTTTGACCTAGAATGTAAATGCTTCTATTAAAAGAGCAAGAACATTTTGTATGTCTTTCAACGTCAACATTTTATGTATACTTCAGTGGGTAGCCTAAATGTGATTTCTTTGTAATTGGTAGTATGTATGATTGACTAGCAAATTCTGAAAGAAAATCATTTCTACACCGTTTTTGGTACATTTTAGGCATCTTGTATGACTGCTTTTAAAAGAAAAAAAAAACAGAAAAATGGTCAAGTCTTGGTGGAGTTGTTTAATGTTTCACACTTGTTCGGTTCTCTAAGTTCTTTTGGTCCGAACCAAAAACTAAATTAATACGTTTAGTCCTGGTTTGCTTACCCTTCACACTGTCATTTTTTAAACAAACAAACAAACAAACAATATGAGGTATATTTAGTATCTGAACTTACTGAACATAATAGAACAATGCTGTGTGCTAAATGCGCTCATTGTATCTGTGTACATAAACTCATGAAGAGCTTATAAAATGTGTAAAGTAGTCAAAACCGTTGCACATAAACCAAGATCTGCTGCGAGGAGACACAGTTCTGATGTCTGTACCGAACTGAAACTGCAACATGGCTCTTATAATGAGAAGTACCAGGCATGATTGAGAATTCTGTCCTTTGGGTTGCATCTTGTGACATCACACCCTGTTTTTGAATCGTTTCAATGTCTTTGGTCCATGTTGCATTCATATTTCAGTTGAACCGCACCAGATTTGTTTGGAAATGGTCGGAGACCCCCTGAAAATGTGGAAATAGGCCCAAAATAAAATGTCATTTGACATGTCATAACAGCAATTGCAGTGTTCTGCCATGTGATGTGATGTACTCCATTTAAAACACTCTTAAACATTTTAAGCATTAAGATTTTTTTAAATAATTTTAATAATTGCAATTTTATGACTTTATATTAATTAAGAGACTACATGGAAACACATGAAAATATTAGGGCTGTCATTAGGTTTTAAGTCCCCCTGTAGTCAATGATTTTTTTTCCTGTTATCTCTGTAAAACTGTTTTGAAACGATCTGTATTGTAAAAAGTGCTCTATAAATAAAGGTGACTTGACTTAAAATTCATCTTTGATCACCAAAAATTTTTCCTTGAAAAACAATTTCTTCATGCCTAAAAATAGCTTGAATGTAACTCCCATGTTTCATTTGATATACATATATGTATTCAATATGAATATGCAAATTAGCCCCGCCTCCACCCACTCACACCAGATCAGAGATCCACTCATTGTTGACGGAATTGGTTACAAGGTAGTTTGTGATGTCAGAAACACCAGCAATTTTAAACGTTTTTTATTTATTTATTTATTTTTTACTTTTTTGAGTCTTTTTCTCACTGCAGTTTTAAAGAGAAAATACTCAGCAATGGTGTTGACTTATGAATTTGCACATGGTTTGTCTTAAAGCATATTAAAAACACCACATAGACATATAAACAACATTAAAAGCTTGATTTTCACCACATGGTGTCTTTTAACAAATGTAAGTATCTTCATGATATGCAAATAAGCTATTCGAATTAACCCTAATTAGTTGCATATCAACATTTTCTTAAAATTTTTATGGTGTAATTTGTAAAAATTAACAAACTTACTTAGTTTTAATTTAGATTTATGTATTTGGTAGAAACATTTATGCCAAATGACCTCAAGATATACATTTTATCACTTCATTACCTTCGAAACTGAACTCATTACCATACCATTGCTAACGTTATGCTTTACTGACACAACAGCACTAAATTTGAAAGCGCTATTAAAACACTAGCTTTACCTTATACATTGATTCACATAAATTGTATTAAGTTTGAAACCTTTTGTCTGTCTTTACTCTTTCTCTGCTTCCTACATGACTTGCCATGTGTTGAGTATTAGGGCTACTCTCATTCTCTCTATTTATAGTTTGTTTTCTATGTCTGTATATGAAAAAGGGGAATAAAAGTAAAGTGCAAGAGGAAAACAACAAACTTCTTCAGGATGAGGGCCAAGCTTTCATCTTGATCAGCCTGAGATACATAAAAAGAAAGAAAGAGAGAATCTGGGAAATTGAGAGTTTTTTTTTTAACAAGATAGAATGTCACAGTGGAATTGAATGACTCATGTGACAGAGCGGCTTTACGAAACAATGTGTGAACATTCACACCTGAGTCTTACCTCTGACTACGAAGTGACCCCAACAAATATTTGGGCACTCTTAAAATGATGAATTCTATCAATTTTATTATATGAAAATACTGAGCTAAATGGCATCTGCAAACAAAATATAATAATAATTTTTAATTTTTAAACAGGTGATTTTAGTGGAATTTTGAATCTAATGTAAGGACATTCAGACATTTTTTTTAATCACAACTGTATAATTTTTTTTGAGTATATATTGTGCTTTTTTGAGAAGGTTTTGGAATGAGAAGTACCATGACATGAAATCATACGCATATCTTCAAACAAAAACACTTCGTAACAGGCATGGCATAACCTCGGCGTCTCCCTCAGGGGTCTTCAGCAAAATAATTGTCCCAGAAAGTTTTTTTTTTTTAAACCCCTGGGTTGTGATTTATGCCCACGAGTTCAATGTGCACGACGTGGACTGTGCCCTTCGCAATGGATCATTTCATAGCAATCTTTCACAAATGGCTTCACGTTACCATGTTATAGTACTGGCTGAAATAAAAATGTTTTATTATATTAAGTAAAACGTTGGCATCAGACCTAGCTGTTTTTGCTCTGTTCTCATAAAGCTCTCATATGCAATGTGAAAGTGCAAGCCAACATAAAAGAGCCAAATCAGTGGGATTTTCATATGTCACTGATTTGCTTCACCTACTGAAATCTGTAATAAATATTATTTTCTTTCTCTTCCTTAAGCTGTAAGCTCTTAAAAGATTTTTTTTTTAATCATACAAAAGATGTCAATGAGACTGACACAGATAAATGATGAGACCAAGTGCAGATGCAGAGAGAGATTGTGGGAAGCTGTGCCTATCTCAAAAAAACAACATAAAACAATAATCACTCTATTCTCATTAGATGCAACCTCTGCTTTCTCACTGCCTCACCTCAGTGTATCGACTCATGTGTCACTCATTCGCTCTCGGATCCTGGGGGCTTGGTGCTAATTTCAGCTGCTTCAGAAAGTGCTGCACGAAAAGATTGTCAGATATGGGGAACCGTCATCTTGGCCTTTTGTCTTGATCACGAAATGTACTTCAACTCTGCTTCTTTTGTCTAATGACCTACGCTTAAAAAAAAAGCTTCTATATATAAAGGTTCTGTCAGGCACTTCATATATAAAAGCTTTTATGGGTTCCCATCATGGAATCATATTATAAATTTAGTTTTAATTAACTAATTTTATGTTTTAAACAGCTCATAAACACTATCACTTATCACTAGAAAATAAATGAAATAACCTGTCAAACATTGATGTATTATGCAATCATTTTAGACAATTCTCTTTATATAGAACCTTTTTTGACAAAAGGGTTCTTTAAAATTCAAGCAACACCCCTAGGATTCTATAATGAACACCATTGATCCTTTTTTCATAGTTTATGATGCCTTTACCCTATTTTCTTTGCTTTTATCTGACTGTTTTATCCTTTGTGGATGTGGTATTTAAACACTTAAATCTCTCAGAGACTTTAAAGTTTTCACCAACTGTTGCTTGTCAGAGTGTACCAACATGACCTCTGCTGTAAGCCATGTCGCATTGTGGGATCTCAGATGTCTTTAATGTCTGTAGGACAGTCAAGATTCGTTATAAACAAACGCATGCAAGAAGACTCTTTCGAAGTTTTACATCATCAATCCGTGACACGTTTGGTGATAGTGAGCTGCGTTTACATGTGGGATTGAAATGGCTATCATACAAAACAATCGTTAGCATTCATTTCGATAATGGCTTCTCTTGTAAAGAAAAATGGGAAAAAATGAAGACGATGTGTGGAGCAAGTGGTTTGTTGTCACTTTAATCAGGTTCTGCACTCCTAATGGTTTTTGATTTGGCGGTTCTTGTAAGAGGAGTCACACTGCAGGACGGTACCTCAAAACTTCAGACACTGGAAGACATTCATCGAAGGAAATTTTTTATCACAATGGTCATTAATCGGCTGTTTGTGAATGTAACCAGCCCTATACAGTCTGCTCAGAGCGGGATTCGAACCGGGGTTTCGGGTGTGGGAGGCGGGAAATTGAATGGACCAAAAATGCATGTACTTGCATCAACAAAATAAATAAATGAAGTGCAAGTACTAAAGTAGCTATTTTACACCCCTTGCTTCAGGGAAACCCATTATTCTGTCCTCATTGCTCTAACATTCACTGCTCATGTGTCCAGCTGCTGTCCTTTCTTTTTTCCCTTTGTGCTTCTGTGAATAATTCTTGTCATGCAGGTGGAGAGATGAAAAACTTGCACAGCTGTGAGCTCTGAAGATGCTTTTAGAAACACATCTCCGTCTGTCAAAATGCATAGGTTTAAACGAATACCAACTATTCCGATTATTTTACGTGGGGATTGTGATGTAATATTAGAATTTACAGGTTCTAGTCTGTAATTTTATTGCCGTCTGAATCAGAAATGTCCCATCAATCAGGAGAAAAATCGTCTTTGGCAAATGATCTACTGTTGTTGTTGTGGTAATTCAGGGTTGTGTGGTAATTTATTTTCCCTCAAAATCTCTTATCATAAAGGAATTAGGCCAAATTTCATGTTATTATTTTATTTATATTTTACTACTTGTAACTGCCAAAGTTTTGTATTCCAACAGCTTAAGTTTACATCGTCACTTACATAGAATTTCTTCGAGATGCAGAGCAGTTCATTCTGCTCTATCCCGGTTCATTCTGAGACATCGCTGCAACTGCTGAACTTTTCATATCCATCTCATATCATATAACAATGTGATCGGTTGAAGTTGAGAGACCATTTCTGGAATCAATAAGTGAGCTGTTTCTGATCAGCAGCTGATCGTTTGGATCATTTATAGAAACTAAAGTTTTTTTTGCACATTTGACTTGAAAGCAAATAAGCAAATACATCTAATTAAGATTTAATATTTTACATATTTTTAAAAATTTAATACATTGGTTGTTGATTTCCTTATATTGTAAGTTACACTCTTTGTCCTTCATATTTCAGGAGTGAATTCTGAGAGAATTGCGTTGTTGTCACTCATATAACTGTTGTATACAGTTGTATACAGTACTTAGAAGAACACAACAGCCATATTTAGCTGCAGCATGTGCATATCTTTGCTTATAAAAAAATAAAATTACATAACATCTCCCTCATCCCCCTGTGTAACACAACGTTTTCTCTCAAGATATTCATTTTCCAATCCATCGACTGTCTTAACTTTCTCCTTGGTTCTCATTTCTCTTCTTTTATCTAGCTCTGTCATGCCTTCCCCTTACTGTTTTTTATTCTATCTATCCTCTTTTTCTCAGCGTCTTAATGACTCTCTTTCTCTTTCTGGAGAGAATCCCCAGTCTGACAGCGTTTGAGGTTAAACCACAGATTTAGAGACTCCATCTGGAGCTTCCACAAAAGCTCCTTTAAAACACACACACACACACACACACACACACACACACACACACACACACACACACACACACACACACACACACACACACACACACACACACACACACACACAAACACATGTGCCAGGGGGCTTGCAGAGGACAACACTCACTTCTCCGGTGAGAAAATTCGGTGTAGCGAAAGGCACAAGCCTGTTCTGTCTTGGGATTTTCTTAGTTGTGCTTCGTGGCTTCGAGGTGTGCAATTTCCGCTACTGTTTTTTTTTTTCCTTAATCACACTGCCATCTCAGCAGTCTCGCAGATGTAGCAAACATGCTGTTTAAGCTCATAAAAATTACTTCCATTTTGTGTTTTGAGTTTGTTCCATTTTTTCCCCAATCATTTCAGGCACAACTGGGATGAATTTAAGTTGATTGCTCTCAAGAGAAATTACTTCTGCTATTGTCATGGTAGCCAATGGTAGTAACTATAAATAAAGAGGTGCATGTTACGTTTCACGTGCAATAAGACAAACATCATCCTTGGTTAATGTTCAGCAAGCAGAGATTATTGTCTGCAATGTGAAAGGAAATCATAAAGTGATTAGTTTATTCTTCAGATTGTCTCCGGAGTACTGTTAATTGGAATTACTAATGGTGAAAAATTATTATATATTGTCAATATTGTGATATATATATATATATATATATATATATATATATATATATATATATATATATATATATATATGTGTGTGTGTGTGTGTGTGTTGTTTTTGAAAATCTAAAAAATACAGAAAGTTTAGGAGGAGAGAATATACAGATAAAACATGGAAACCAAATGTGTGTGTGTACAGTATTTATATATTAGTACTGCCTTTATCGAGCTATTTGACAAGAAATATTTAGATTGATTAAAAAAAATGTACAGGGTAAAAAATCCAAAGTTTACCCTTCATTGCTACTATAGTGGTCTTCTCCTACAACATCAATGACAGAGTCCCTGGTTTGTGTTCCTGACAAAAATCCTCCAGGTCCTGTCAGTCTTTGGTTTCCCAGCATGCTCTGCACGCTTGAGTACTTCCCTGTGGTGCCTTAATGATGTTGAGACCCAGTTTTGCCACACACTATTACAAAAGGCTACAAGTAGTCAATAATGCTTGAGGAGGCAATGCAATATTGTACATTTTTTAACAGAATTATTTGTAAAAAAATTCAGTTATTATTTTGTCTTTTATATCCGTTATCTTCCTCAGGGCAAATTTCTCAATTGAATCTCTCTTTTTTTTTATCCCATAGATTCTGCAAAGCGTATGCAAATTCATGAGCTACACACTCAAAGTTTTGATCAGAAAGTTTCGATTTTTTGAAGAATTTGATGAGAAATGTTTGAGTCCATATGAACCCTTAAAGACCTAAACCATTTTTGGAGCACATGACTCGCCTGCTCTTTTCTTTGTTTTTCTAACCCATTATAGCAGTCAGCATCAAGTGCCATATATCATTTTAAACAGGAGAACTTGAAGTTTCAATATAGCTCATTTAAATGACCAATTTTACATTTATTTTGTCTTAGAATGGATGAATTTACCAGATTTAAGAAAAACGCCAGCAGATTTTTAGTGTTTTTTTTTTACTCAGCTCAAACAAATCCTCCTGAAGTTTGGATTTTTTCCTTTAGAAAGTTGTACTTGGATATTCTAGATTTCCAGGTTAAATTTTGACTACATGTAACAATCCCTAAGCAAGTTATAGCCATTTATTATTACATTATTATAGGCGATTTTCAGTGAAAATCTGGTGTTTTTTATTTAAAAAAGTTCAGGAAGAAAAATAAATAGAAACAATAGAAACCTGAAGCAAATGTGACTTTATATATATTTATGTAGTTTCAACCAATCTGGGCTTGGGTGTGGGACTAAACATCAACAAACCGCTAGTTTGGCTCAGAGGAACAAACCATGGGTTTCTTTGACGAATCAATGCTGATCAAAACTTGATTAACCCAATACCGAATCTCCTCTTTATGGGACTTTTTAAAGCATACTAATTGGATTAGTGGTTCACAAGTTATTAAACATTTAAGAACAACAGTTATTTTCAGCCGCCGGCGGCCGTTTAGGTCTTTAAGGGTTAAACAACTCCAAAAAACATAATCTCAGTGTTCACTTAGTAAACTTTTAGCTTTTTTTCTTTCATATGTTACATGTATTAATGTTGATGAAGTCTGTTTGAAATCACCATTATGGTGATCAGTGTTCCCTTTAGTTAAGCACTTGGTTATTGACTTTGGTTGAATTAATTCTCTTTCAGCACATGCTGAAAGTTTATGGTATCACTATTGTCTACAGTATTTCATTCTCCTGACTGCAATGACATACCATTTACTATGTACACTGTTTGAAATCAGTGACACATGTGAGCCCTAAATCTTTAAATCAGCAACTTTCAATTTTGTTGCTATTAACAGTAACATTGAAAGATGGCCATTTTACCATTTTCATAACCTCTGTTATTGAATAACATCCTCTGACTATGCTTTTGTTTGGCATTTTTCTTTGTTTTCATATGTTTTTTGTTTTGCAATGTATGCTCTTTTTGTGTACCACTTGCTCTTTTGGATCTTTTGATCCTTTTAAATGTTTCACCAGTTTGATTTTTTACTTTGTTATTCAAAACTTAAGATGACATTGATTAACTCTTTCCCTGCCGTTGACGGACATTTCCTTGATTTTTAAGACAATGCTTCCCCGCAATTGACGGAAATGTCCGGCTTTCCTCGTTTTCACTGTTAATGCAGTAAGAGGCAATATCAAGCATCTTCTGAAAGAGTACAGTATCTCTGTTTTGATCATCATTCTGAATCTGATCTGGATGTAGTCTGACAAAAATGTATTTTTCTCAGCTTTTTGCTTTTTTTTTTATGAAACTTACCCACATTCAAGTGTTGATGAAAAAAAGAATGCATTAAGCTAGAATAAAACAGGGTTTGTTTGTATGTTTGTTTGTTTGTTTAAAAGCAGAGGCTCTGTTCTTTCTTTCGATATATTGCATGTTCAGATATTCATACAACAATATATTCTGGGGGCCATGAAACCTTTGTGAAAATGATCACAAATACTGGTGGTGGGTAGCAACTTTTTTTTTAAACGCTGGCGACGAAAGAGTTAATAATATAATCTTAACTAAAGCAATACATTACTAAGTAATACATATATATTACAATATTTTTTTTAGTTTTAATCGTATATTGTTGTTCCTTTACATCATTATTGTGTTAAATATGCAAGCAAAAACAATACCTGTCCCCAAAAAACTGCTTGCATACAGACAACTGGCCTACTCACACTCAACCCCGCAAAACCAGCTTCACCAGCTCGGTTTAGCCTGAGAACAGTATGACTATGCTGGTCCGCCGTCCAGCCCAGCATTAGCTGCAGGAAAGAACTGCTTTTTCAGCAGGAAAGATATTTATAATGCTACAAATATATATATATATATATATATATATATATGTTTTCAAATAAATGTTGTTCTTATTAAATGTTAAACTTCTTAATTCTATTCATTAAAGAATCCTGGAAAAAGTATCATGGTTTCCACCAAATATTAAGCAGCACAACTCTTTCCAACATTGATTATAACGAGAAATGTCTCTTGAAACATTTGAATGTATAAAGAGACACATTGGAAATTTTACATGGCTTGTTTAAACTGATTAATCAAATTAATTATTGATAAATTTAATAATCAAAATAGTTTTTTGCACCGGCTAGGCTTAAGCTATTAAAGAGATCCGATTTGCGATTGTCTTCTTTGCATTGGGCAGAAGTACCACAGTACAAACAGCTGTTTGAACTTGTTAGCATGCAGGTTGGTGTTGGGTAGTAATGGTGGGACTCAATCATGAGATCTATTATGGGCTCTGTGGAGAGCGTCAGGGACATTTTATAAATGACTCCACGGAGTTTATCAATAAACTGCAGCAGTACCAGTGCTTGCATTCAGCTGTGTGTTGCAGGGGGAGACTTTGTCTGGGATAGTGATGATGGTGACCTGTAGATTGGCAAGGGAAGATTTCTAGATGAGTTAGTAATGATAACAGATCATCTCTGGTGCAGAAAGTGTCCGGGTGGAGGGCTGCGGAGCCGCGAGTCTTTAAGAGAGCAGAACACGACTGTCAGCTAAGCTCAAAGTAGAATTTATTACACCACCAACCAATGACCTTGTGGAAAGTTTACCAATATTTCAGAGCAACAGGGCGAGAGAGACAGAGTTTGTGCTTGTATGTTTGAAGAAAGTCTTTCAGTTAGTTACCCCTCATTTAAACGTTCACCATGAGATGTGGAAAACAGCTTCCCTCAGCACTTATAGTAGCTCTCAGAGGTAATTATTACAACTGCTGTTGTCTCTTCTTTATTCTTTGGTCGCAGGCATCATGCCATGTTTCTCCAGCTGGGTTGGACTTCTGCCACTAGCTAAATAGCATACTTTGTTCCTAAACTTCACATCCAAGTCCAAGAGTTCTGCATGAGAAGAGTGGAAGACGTACTCTGTCACTGATATCTCAGACATACACACTTTGTGATGTGACGTTCAAAGTGTGTGATTGATAGCGCGAGGTTGCATGAAAAACACAACTCAACTCTTTTGAAATATGAAATATTGATGTACAGTGTAGACATGCATAGTACAAGGCACCCTCTACAATGTAAAAAATGACATGATCAATAAGTTATGACAACATCTTTTTACATTTCTTCAACTCATCAAAATAAGTTAAGCCATTGAAACTTTATTTCTTATATATTATATGTTATACAAGATTCAATTATTTTTTTAAGTAAGTGTAATATAATTTAAGTGTAAAATTTTTACATTTAAATATTAAACATATTGAACACAAAAGTGGAAAGTATCTGGCAAGCTCTAATCTGATTGGCTGACTAATATATATATATATATATATATATATATATATATATATATATATATATATATTTTTTTTTTTTTTTTACAAGGCCGTCTATTATTGTGATATCAGACATTTCAAATAAACTCACCCCTAAATGGCAAGTAAAAACAAAAACAGTGGTTGGTCATTTCCTGAAATGGGCAGTTCTTGGACAGAATATGTTGACTGTTTACATTTACTTCTATTAATTACTCATACATTAATTAGCCATTACAGGTATACAATCAGTTTACTCATTCTGGGGAAAAAACCCATGACTTTGACATTGCAAGCGCCATGCTGTACAGTTTGTGTCATTTAGTCAAATATCTGGCTACACAAGATTACCATGGTATTGCCATAAGAACCTCTCTGATGAATGACAGAATAATGAATAATGAATCATTATTGAGGTAATTATAGACATTTTAAAGGTGTTGTAGCAAAACAATCTTTTTAAGTCTAAGTGCCAGAGAGATGGTGAATTTCTTTTGGTGAAAAAATAAACTATAACTGTTTTTGGAACAAGAAATATTGACTAACATTATTGCACTTAAGAAAGAAAACATGAAATATCAAAGTGTGGAACGTGGAGTGTGTGTGCAGGTGTTTGAACTATGTGAGTACCTGTTAAGAAGGACCCAGGGGTTTAGTTCAGTAAAGCACTGCTGCCACATCCAATCTCTGCCCCTCCATCACCCAGAGCTGCAATCTAGTTCACGCTAGGGCATCAAAGACAAGAGATGCTCTTTCTTTCTCTCTCTCTCTCTCTATACACACACTCACACTCTCTTGGAATATCTGCTGTTGTTGTAAATGTATACAAGGGGGAAAAAAGTGATCTAATGTAGAAATGGAAATAAAGAAGGTTTTAGGGATTTTGAAAAATGGAAATAAAGAAACAAGAGAAAATGAAGACAATCAAGATTGTACACTATTTCTAGATTACTAATCTATAAAGCCCATAGGAAACATTCTGGGGGAAATAAATATGGGAGGGAAAATTTTCTTTTCAAAATTGCTGCGTTCACTCTCAAAATATTTGCGTTCCGTCTATAAACTTTCTGTTCATTCACAAAACTTATGCATTCTATGTAATTATTGTAGAGTTGACTCTAACCCTGAACCTTCTTCTAAACCTTAACGTAACCCATGAAGTTACCCTACATTACTCAGTACGTTTGTGCTAAGTACATTGTAAATACATTGAAAGTGCACGTGCTGTAAAATTAAGTACATCCAACTTTCTGTTCACTAGCAAATCATTCGCATTCCCCCGATAAACTTTGTTCAATATTTAAAAATGTAGTGTTTTTATTATTTATTATTATTTATTATTTTTCACATTTATTATTATTATTATTATTTATCACTAAATATTCAAAAACACTAAAATAATAATAAAATCCACCTCAAGCATCTCAAATAAGATGCCAGTATAAAAGCTGTACTATACTCTATCCTACCTATCCTCTATCCTTTTTTATCCTACAAAAAAGTAAAAGCTTCTGCGCTTAAATCTGTATCAAACAAGGTCAAACATTATGTGTTAGGTTTGGATGGTGCCTGGCAGAATAGGAGACTGGGCACTGTAAACCCTTTGTGCCGTTTTTACTTTCAAATCTTGATTTTTAAGCCTTTTCTCAATGTCCTCAAGTTTAACGCAATTCCAAGTAATATATAAAGACTTTCAGTCAAAGTAAGTTCAGTGGAGTTCCTTTTTTAAAACTTTTAGGACCCTTCTATTTGAGTCTTGATTGGATGGTAATGCATTGGGATGCCGCAAGTGGAACTTTAATGGCTCAAATGGTGAATGCTGAACCTTGTACGGCTTATTGTGATTGTTGTTTTATGATTATGACGGCCATGATTACTCTTCCATTACTTTCGCTTTCAATTACCGAAACTCATAATGTTTCCCAGGATGCTTTTATTTCCTTCTGATTTGTTTATTTTTCACTCCTTCTTGAAGGCCCAGAAAAGAACATCTTCTTAATCACAGGGTGTAAATACATGGGAGTATAATGCAGTTTTTTTCAAAAATCCCCAAGTCCTTCTCCTCTCACCTCCCTGATAATTTGACATCAGTAGTCATAAGAGATGACGCTTGATAAACGGAAGCCATTTGCCAGACAGGGACTGAAACTCCCCCCACCTGATGAGAAGCTTCAGTGTTGCTGCTGATTTATGATGTCACAGCACCATAAAGGGCACGCAGAAGCAGGAAGAGATTCATTAGGAAGCCTGACCAGGTTTTTAGTGAAGTCCAAGAGAGGCACTTGGAATACTGATGGGTCTTCTGATCTGTGCCTGTCTTGTCCTTAAAATCTCACTTAAACGAAGCTTCCTAAAAGCCATGGACTGGGGAAAGATGAAAGTGATTGAGTGCTCAAAAGTGACAGAAATGATCGATTGTTAAAAAATAGTAAATGCACAACTTGAAAACATATAATATTGCTCTAAGGACAACTATACACAAGTTTGCCAAAAGTGACCTCGAACGTGACTTCCAACATATCTATCTATCCATCCATCCATCCATCCATCAAATCCATCCGTATGTACGTCCGAGACAAAGGCCATAGTATTCATCTCATATTGCAGTTTTTTTTTATTTCATTTTGGTACTATTTTTACATGGTGTACATTTTCAAAACTCTTAGTACAACGATCCAAACTGATCACACTTGTAACAGTCATTCTTTCAAAACCCAATCCCATGCTTTAATTACAGTTATACATATTTTCAGTCCACATAATCATTGTTTCAAACACAATATTATTGTAATATTTAATGAGAACATTTGGTTTAATCACGGAAACACAACAGTATGATTTTCTGTCAATTTGGCACTTAACAATTAATTAAATAGAAAACAATGCAAGATACACGCTTCAAATCACCTTTGTTGCTAAAATTATTACAGTAACACAGGCTACAGATGCCTCATTAGAAATACACTCACATTACCTATAACTAACGTAACATAAAATCCCTAATGTTTGTAATTGTATCTATTCAGTGTGAATAGAATTCACCTTTTGATAAACTACTGTTACTTAGTGTTAATTATTAAAATGGCTTATGTACGATTATTAAACTCTTAATGTTAATTTTGCCTTGTTTTTTTATATTAACTCAAAGGTGGAAAAAAATCCATTTAAAATTTTCAGTGGGAATCAGGAGATCAGAAATCCTTAAAGAGGGCGTAACGCGTAATGTGACTGTGCCTTAATGCTTTTGGGTTTTAGAAATGTAATTCTTCCATGCCTCTAAAGAAAGTTTAACCTTAACAAGTAAATTGACCCAACTGACGTGTTGAACCTGTAACAGCAGCATCCAGTGAGACTTACCAAAGGCAAGTTGCCACATCTTGTTTTGTAGATTAATGAGCACATTACTCATTTTCACAGACCTAATTACAGTCCTACTGCAGTATGTTATTTTTCCTTTGTGTGTGTTCATGTTTCTTAATTTGCCTGAGTTTAGTGTAATTAAGTGGATTCTATGAGCAGCCAGGCATCTTTAAGCTGCTGGTTGAGTATTAAAACCGGTTTTAATTACCCCTGTGATTTTTAGCATCACACGCACGTCATAACCCCAGGGTCAAGTCTAAAGTTTAAAGGACAGTGAAGGTCAGGACAAAAATCGACTAGTCGATCCCAGCTCATTCATTCCGAGCGAAGTAGCAGAGACTGAAAAGTGGGAGACTCATCGTGTAGTGTTTACCCTATAGTCGATGGCTCTTTAAAGCTCAAAGACATCAGTGATGCACATTGATGACACAGTGCTCTGCGCCAATATTAATCCTTATTATCAGCACATGTCCTCTCTATGAGAGGCCATTACTAAGCCGAAAACGAAGTCATCTGTGGGTGGAAGCTCTTAAAGGGAAGCAAGTGATGTAGGGAGCCCTAACGAGAAGGCTCTGCATAGCACTTCAGCTGCTCAGTGCCTCGAACACAAATAACAGGCCACTCTCAGTGGTGTTTAATGTAAAAAGCTCTTTAATGTGGACTTCAAAGCAGCTGTATCAGAAAACGATACGCCGATTCTTTTAAAAAAATGCCCTGGGAGAGAGGTTGAAATATGATTAGTGCTAGGGCGGGGTGCCTCAAGGTAACACAAATAAGCTTAGCGGTGCCACTAGATTTCTTTAAAACTGTTGAGTTGGAGAAAAAAAAGGACTTAGGAATATAGTACGTGTGGAGCCTCAGCTTTTTATCTCGCAGTATTCTTTTAAAAAAAAAGACCTCTAAAAGTGGCCAGCTTTTTAAATCATTAGTTCTGTGCAGTCTCTGTAGATGAACATACTCATTTTTCAATATCATTAATTTCTATGGGAACCCTAAACAGGCATAATGTTGTATTATATATTGATTCTCCTCACAGCTCCTTGCATACGTTTAACTGCCTTTCTGGCTGTTTTAAGACTAGCCCACATATATCATTCCTTAAATGATGCTTGTGAAAGCAAAAGCTCAATGAATTATTTTTGACAGGCCAGCACAAAGTCAATAGCCCTTATTAATTACAATTGATATAATGTATGGCAAGAATAATACATTGGGACTAAAGGGAAAACAGCATAAGCCTATTGCTCTTATTTAAGGGAGGGTTTGACTTTGATATGAGATGTGCAGGGAGAGCAACTAGAGCGGGGGTGTCCATTCCTGCTCCTGGAGGGCCACTGTCCTGCAAAGTTTATCTCCAACCCCAAATAAACACACCTGAAGCAGCTAATCAAGTTCTTACTAGGCATACTAGAATCTTCCAGGGAGGTAGGCATGTTGAGGAAAGTTGGAGCCAAACTCTCTAGGACAGTGGCCCTCCAGGAACGAGTTTGGAAACCCCTGGACAAAATGAACCATAGAGGGCCAAGTAGAGATGAGAATCAGAGGAATTTAATGATTCTGGCTCTGTAACGATTCTGTCAATGATACGTTAAGGACTGTTGAGGAATAAATGTTTGGGGGGGAAATGCAATTCTTATTGCATTAACTGCTCTCCACAGTTTGTTGCCAAATGATTGAATAATTTCAAATTTCAACAAAACCCATAGCAGCGATGAGCAAACTCGGTCCTGGAGGCCCTCTATCCGGCAGAGTTTAGCTCCAACCCTGATAAATCTCACTTTCTTGTAGCCTTCTAATCCTGAAGACATTGGTTATCTGGTTCAGGTGTGTTTGATTAGGGTTGCAGATAAACTCTATAGGAGAGTGGCCCTCAAGGACCGAGTTTGCCCATCCCATATAAAAAAAATCAGAAATAACTTCAAAAGTTGTGCTTGAAGATGTTTTTACTGCATTTTTTTTACTTCAGTATGATTTTTGCCCTATTTACCCCTCCTGACATTCAGAAAAAAAAAAGACAAAAGAAAAAAATCGCATCCAGGTCATCGGTTGGATTAAATCTTCAGCCCGGATTTTCTGGTAATGTGAGGCTTTTACATATCAAATCTTAAACCTCCCGATCTGCTTGTAGAAATGTTTGATATTTAGGATTTTAAATCGGGATAATTGCAACTATGTTCTCGCGACACAGTATCCATTTTGTTTACATCCGTTTCCCTGTGAGATCACTGCTAAATCTGGCATGATAATATTAAGAATGTCTTGTAGTGTGTTACGCCACGATTTTCAAATAAATAAAATCTGTGAAGACTCTCCAAATGCCGAGTTCACACTGAACGATTTAAGGCAGATTTTCGCTCGCTGACAGGTTTTGGTGAGATCGCTGACAAATGCCCGAAATCATAGGCAAATCGGTGCTCGTTCACATGAGTGACAATCACGCAGTGTGAAATATCAAAGACGCGATCTGAGAGAATCGCCAACGAGTCGTCGACGTCCATGAGATATTTGGCATTCTAAATATCTGGACCTGTCAAGTGATTCAAAATCCTGCTGTGTGAAAGTGTTCCGACTAAAAACTGCATCGGGGATGACCTACAGCCAATGAGGGAGCAAGAAACAGGACAGCGGGATGTTCGGGGAGACGAGAATATCAGTATTTTAATGGATTTATTTACAATAATATATAACAGAAGCAAAGCACAAACATTTGCTTGACCATCGGCAACAGCAGCACATTGCAAAATTATTTATTTACCCCCAACTCTCTGTGCAGAACACACAATCCTTGCTCCCCTCGTCTCCCCAACCATTTCCTCCTGCATAATCTGTTTTTTTTCTCTCCTTTTCGCTGCAAATCAGCGCACAGACAATCTGGATCGCAATCTTCTTGCAGGCTATCATTTTTAATAACAATTTCAGTCTCACGCATGCATGGTCTTGCGTTATTTCCTTATCACTTCTCGCGTGTGTTTGGTTGTGAAATGTAGTTTGCGGACCAGACAGCAGTTGTCGGTGATTGTGCAGATTTTGATCGTTCGGAGTTGACAGATTTCACAGAAAATCACGTAGTGTATGATGGGTACAGACTATTAAAACATCAGGATATCATAACATGTTTGATATTTTGAGCCGATTTTAGAACACACATAGTGTATGATGCATCGCTAATAAACACTGTACTGTACATAATACAGTCAAAATACACTGAGGAGACAATGGAAATCAAGGGTGGGAAGTCACAAAGATCGAGAAAAAATGGAGACGACTTACAAGATTGGGTAAATACAAAAAAGAAGGAAAAATTTACCATCCAGCTCACACCTCATTATCCAGGACTCGACATTAACACTTGTCCAGGATAAGTAGCCGAATTAAAACGTCAATAGCTGCGAATGATTGATTATTTTACATTAAATGTAAACAGCAACTGATAATGGATTATATATTGATGGTAACAACATAGATAAAACTACACCATTGTCCTCTACTCCTGTCATAATCTGTTGAGTCCATACTGACCGCGTCTACCTACCCCAGACCGTATCCTAATGCACTGGCTCGTATCTTCCACTACTGAGGGTCATCTCCTGCATATGTTTTATCTTCGAGGCAACGAGACGTGTGTTTCTGTTTGTGATTGGAACGATTTTAAAGTCTGATAGTGTATGATCTTCAGTCATGTAGTGTACTGTATGATGCCCAGCTTTTCTCTGTAACCATTTACAAAGTTGGCAAGTGCCTTATGCCTGCTGTTTTAAAAAAAAAAAAAAACTTCAGATTTGAAAAAGTTGTGGAGTGTATGCCAGCCTTAAGATTTAAAAACTCCTGTAGTCTGAGCCTGGCTTAAAAGTAAGCAACTCATAAGAGTCATTTGTTCAGGAATCAGGATACACTTCTCCTGCTGTATCTTTTTGGTTCACTAAAAGATACCAACTCGTAATGGTCATTTGTTAGGAATATCATTTGTCAGGATACACTGGTTGCATTGTATGGTTTTGATTCACCAAAAAGAGCCATGTCTCTTCTTAAATGGAACTGTTTCTTAATTATTCTTGTCAGTTCTCAACCCTAGGCACAAGCCAGAGAGCAAAGCATCGTGGGATTAGTTCCTCCAGAACTAAGTAGGAGATTCAACAGAAGAGCCCCTCATGGAGACAGGCCGGCTTCACTTCAATAAACACCTGACAACCACACCGATTTCTCTCTCTCTCTCCATTCTTTATCTCCCTTCCATCTTCCTTGTATCTGTTTACTGGCCTTGAGTCTCTCTCCCCACCTTGCCCCTTCCTTCTCATCCTCACTCCTCCGTGACTCGCTCTCCAATCTCACCCTCTCACCAGACTCTTTGACAGGCCACGGGCAGGTTGACACTGCCTCCTGTAGCCTTACATATTATTAGGGCTGCTCTCGTCCACAACCAGGCTAGGGGGAAGTGACTCTGAAAGCCCTCTACGGCCCGGGCTACTTTCCTCTGGTCAGCCCTCCTGTCAGAGCTCCCTAATACCTTTTCCTGCTTGGGCAGTCAAAGGAAGGCCTTCCCCTTGTCTGGAACCTCTTTACAAAGGCCGACCAGCTGCTCATGTTGATCCATCAGCGTGACAGCAGTGTGGTCGAAGAGAAAGAAGGCAAAAGGAACAGAAAAGCAGGCAGTGATGGTGATTGACAGGTGGAGGCCATTTCTTGCTGTGTGCTTTAAAAAATAAGACATTGAAGTCATTCATTTCGGTTTAATTTGCATTCGGTGAGAAAGTTAAAATGTATTAAACGGGTTTGTTGTGATTGTTATGCTTCATAATAGAGCTGCAAAACTACAAACTCTGTTCCTTTGTGCCTTGTTCAAATGTGGTATCATAAAAAGTACACTCAGAAATAGTATATTTCATTATTGTTGAACTGAATGAAATGAAATTGACTTAAATTAAATAAGTGGCAAGAATTTGTGGACGTTTAGTGGCATTCAACCACCATATTTCATTTTCTTTTTCAAATAATTGTATCACTTTGTATTACGCACAGAGTGAAATTACTGCCACACAGCACATTAAAGGGTTTCTGATTAATGGCTTCCCTTTTCCGGGTTGCTGGTCATGGTCGTAATTTCATTTAAGCCTGGGCTCATTCATTACTTTCGCTAACAATTTCTCTCTTTTTTGTAGCAAACATTCACAACTTCTTTGATTGGGCCACTCTAGAAATTAAACAAAGTCAACCGAGCTTGTAAGTCATAAATTAAAATTCGTAATGGTTTTTCGCCAAAGAAGACATTGTGATGTATTTCATACTGAAGGCTGCATGCCTGGGTTTTTCTACTTCCACAAGTAACCGTATGGAAATCTGCCCTGTGGTTGTTTGCATATTGTGTTATGTATGTAAACTAGCTATTAGCACTAAAATAACACCCGGTAACATCTGGACTTGCACGGCAACATCTGTCAGCGGATGTTGATTACTGAACAAGCATGCATTGTGTACTGTATGTAAGTTGCTGCATCTAAAGTGTGTGTATGGGAACACATCTTAAATTTACTATGAAAATTATAATTATTTTGCCAAGGCTGGCAGATAAATCTTGTAAACATTGAACATTAAGCCTGAAAAACTGTTTTTCTCTGTATTTCCTCTTAATTGCTTCGATGAATCAGATTGTTTTGCAGTGACAAGATGTCCCCTTCAAAGCCCTATTTTCAGCTGTGTTTGTGTACAGCCGTGCATGAGTGTGCATAGCCAATCCTCCTAAATGAGTAATTTATTCTTACTGATTCACAACCAGGCCATTCATTGATGTGTCCTTGGTCAAAGCAGAGCGCAGAAAGAGAGGAAATAAATAGCCTAATCAGAGCACAGAACGTTCTTCAGTTTAAAGGTCAAAGACTTAACAATTGATTAAGATGTGATGTTAAAACACTAGGTGGATATAGAAAAAAAGGAAGATGACATTTTGAAACTGGATTCAACAGCATAAGTACAATAGTAATTTTTTAAAAGTTTTTATTTTATTTTTAATTTTTGTCTTTAGTAATTGTAGTAGTTGTAGTAATAATAATTTATTATTATTATTATTATTATTATTATGTATATTTTCAAAATTGTTTGCCAAATTGTGCAGTCCTACAATTAAGTACAGCAAACCTAGATCTTAAATTTTTAATCTAAGTTAACTCTCCATACCATACACCATATACATTACTATTGTAATACTGTAAATAAATAAAATTATTAATAATTATATTATATTTCTTAAATACTGAAATATTGTGAATATAGTGAAATATTACTATTTATTTAATATTTTTAGTAATAATTATAATTATTATATTCATATAGATCTACAATATAGATATATTCATATAGATATATATTTTTTATTTTTAAATTGGATTTTAAATCTCATTTGCAATTTTTATCAGAAAAAATAATTTATATATATATATATATATCAAGCTTATATTCAATAACATTTGCAACCACCATACAGTACTGATAAGCAATGTTGCTAAAACCTGATCAGCTTACAGTGATAATGACACCAGATATAAGCCTAAAGCACAGCTATGTTCCAAATAACGACTGGGCTAACCGTAAAAGTAAAAAAAAGCATGTTCCCAATAACAAGACCTTTGAGAGTAAGCAGTTTTTAATAGCCACTAGATATCCTTTATAACAAGCAGTGTTTCAATAACATATAAGTTAGATAGCCTTTAAAACAATCACATATACAATACACTATAGCTTTAAGAACACTGTGTTTCCAAGAACTAGATAGACCAAGTGTGTCCAATACTCGACAGGATCAACGCTGAATTAACTCAACTGAATAGTGACTGTTTACTGTCTTTTTAGAGCTGTGCCACAGCAGAAATAATTCCGTTTGCACCATGAATCGTTATTTCCTAACTATCACCGCAAGCGGCTTGAATCTGTGCTGCAAAGTGCTAAAAGCACTGCATATGTGCAATGCGAGCAGTTGCCATTGACAACAGATAAGTAACGCACATTTCCAATATGATCGCATAAGCCTAGCAAGAGCATTTTAATGAAAACGACTAGATAAGCCCAAGCACACGAATCATTAACAACAAGCATGTTTCCCATATCCTGATAGCTTTTAACAATGAGCAAATAAAAAGGAACTTTGCTAAGTGAAGACTTTCAGAGATGAATGGTGAGTGCACCACGTCGAGTCCTGTGTCATCGAGCAGCAATGCAGACTGAGGTCACTCCAAACCAGGCAGCTCATGATCGACGCAGCGAATCTCATGTTCAAGTTCACGAACTTAAATGAATCTGAGGAGAAATCCTTGTGGGGAACCAATTCCGCCATTTAATTAGCTCCTGAGAAATGCAATAGCTGCTGATACTACAGGAGCTAATACAGCGATAGATGTCGTATTCCTATAGGTAGACGTGGATCAGCTGACAGTCAGCTGATGCGAGCTTGATTAACGTGACTTGCCAGAACTGACGCTACACTTGATATTAGATTAGGGCTCGAACTAATGATTATTTTTCCAATCGATTAATCAAATCGATTTGATAGATTAATCAAATAATCTAACGACCCTTTTTGCTTAATGCTATTATTTATCACAAAAGATAAGGTTTATGCAGTGTAGGCCTAATTAGAAAGAGCTACACCTTTTCAGTCTATTGAGGTTGGAAAAGCCCCATGATTTTGCTTTTCAGATAATCCTTGAAATCATGTTATACCTATACCATTTCAGTTTTACAGAGCATGCAATTAACCTTTATATTTGGTCTCTGTTTAAAAAATTTCCTCACTTTAGATCGGCCTGGATATTTTTGTAATAACGGCTGATTTTCAGCATCCCCAGGATGAGCCACTATCATTGGGGAACTTAAAGTGCGATAAATTTCGACTAATTTACGTAATCAATGCAATCGTTTACATCAACGCATCTTTCCAGCCATAGATTTGATTCAGGTTTAGTTCATGAAGATTGTGTTTTGGTCTAAAATAATTCCCAGAACAATGACAGGGTTGCTATATATAATGGGCCATATGTTCACCCTCACAGATAAAAAAACTTGAGTGCCTATCTGTGTCTATTTTGGTTTATGTCCACTTCTTCATATCAGTGTCTCATCAGTCTCTATATTACTTTCTGTCTGTGAGGTGAAATCGATGTTTCTGCTGGAGGCTTTGCTGTTGAGGTTATGATATGCCACAGCCAGTACTCTCTACCAGAAACAGCAAGGGAGATATTACATAGAATACAAGCAGTGCCTGCTCTGGAAATAACTTTGGCGCTTCTTTTATGATGCAATAGATTTGAGAAAAGAAGTGAAAAAGCTGAACTTAGTTCAGTTCTTTTCTACAATAATCCGATGTCTGAGGTGGCCATTAAAGTTTTCATATCCAAATGTTACTTTCAGTGTCATTTTGCATCAATAGATCATTATTCTCCCACTCTCACACATATAAAACTGTAAATTGGATTTATTTTTCAATGGTTTGGAATGGTTTGAAAATGAAAACAGAACATAATGCGTCTGTAGGCTATCTAGAGCAATTTTTGGGAATAACCAACCATTGTTTCCAGAGTTTAAGTCCCTTTAAGGCAAGTCAGTTAACTCGGCTGCTATTTTCTATGCTGACAATAGGCATACAAGTACAGCCCATATCTGCTTGAATTCAGAAAGACTGAAACCTCTGTAATGTATTTGTCAAGATTACATTTCAATTATATATTTCAAATCACTAATAAAATCTAACGACAGTGTTTTCATAAATTGCTTCAATAGCTTTTGTGCTTCATTAGCTGGTCCAGCTATGGTTTCTAGAGATAACATTATTGGGATGCAAACAAGATATTTTATTTATTTATTGTACAATATACTATATTTAAATGTTCTTGCTAATTTCTTCTATTTTTACATTTAGATGACATTTGCTGTTATCTAATATCCACTTAAATTGAATGTAAAAACACTGTTTAATCGAATCTTTATCAGATCTAAAAAAAAATCATTTTTATCCTCTACATTATAATGTTTTGATTCATCTCTAGTATTAAACAATTATTTAGTTTTAACTTGTTTAGACAAAATAGAACAGCATTTTAATTTTTAGCCATTTATCAGTTAATAGCCATTATGAGAACATATGATGTATGAATATTTTCATATATAATGTATATATCTGTAGCATAAATCTGTAGCATTTAAAATGTATTTAGTTTTAAGTGTTTTAATGTGTTTAGAAAATAATAGTACAGCATTTTAATTTTAGCCATTTGTCAGTTATTAGCCATGATCAGAACATATTATATATTATATGATATAACTTTACTGTCAGAGAAAGTCTGATATGTGTCTTGTAATAAGTTCATTCACACTTACAAAAAAAACTGTACCACATATACAAGACCTTTACAATCACATAGAAAAAAATACATTTAATCAAATTTATTTTAAGTTTATTTTAAGATTTGAATCAAGTTTATTTTTTAGCTTAATTAACTCCAATACAGCTGGATGAATGAAGGCATGCTTTAATCTAATTCAATTAAATCTTGGAACCCGGAAATAATGATCAACTTCTTGGTATCAGTCAGAATTGTAATAATATACACACCTAAAGACCCACATGTAACTCTGACACCTCTTTCCTTTTCTGTCAGTTACAGACTGTCGAATCCTGGAGAATCTTCAGCGCTACGCCTCCCCTACTTACCTGCCGGTCAACTACCAGCTCCTCAACACAGAGTCCTCTTTCTTTCTTAAGGAGGCCACCCAGGACTTCATGCGCAACTCTAGCTTTCTCTCCAGAACAGAACTGTTCTTCATCCACCAGGCCAGGAAACCTCCCATCATCAATGCCACCTATGGAAGCCTTGCGGTGGAAGAGCCTGTTCCTTTGGATCTTCTCCAGATGCCTGGCTCCTTTGTGGGTTCAACCCTCTTCACCTTCAACTGGAAAGTGCAGACCTTTGTTCTCAATGAAAGGATTTACCTGAACAAACCCAAGGTTCAGGTTTTGTTCTACATCGCTGGGAGGGATTGGGACGACTACAGTGCAGTGGACAAACTTCCCTGCGTACGGATGTTCGCCTTCCATGAAACCCAGGAGGTCCGTGGGAGCTGCAGGTTACGAGGGGACATGGGCGTTTGCATCGCAGAGCTCGAGCCACTTCCTGGGTGGTTTGCACCTCCCAGCGTTGTCCCGGGACGGCAGAGGAGTCCGGGTATGCCTGAAGGAACACCGGTAGAGCTGTACTACAGCCTTCGGGCCGCAGAAGAAGGGGGTTGTCTTTCCGAGGAGTTAGGGGACAAGAGCGCCGCTCACGCGGATCAAGAGGGATTGTTTGGGTCTCCGAACTCTACACCCTTGAGGCGCATCGGGAGTGTACGATTATTCCAAGCTCCATCTGTTCCGGAATTATCAGAGCAACGTTTGGATGGGAATTTTGCAGTGTTGGTACCATCCACGCCTGTTCGGCAAAGGGATACCGTGTCAGCATATGTTGCAGCTTCGCCGTACTCACCTGTAGAAATGTTCACTCTCAGGTAAGAGAACTTCATTTGCAAGATGGGGAACTGCATTGAAACTGCTGTGTTAGCAAATAACTATCCGCATGAGACATTTTTCTGGGACTTCTGTAATGAATGCCACAGGAAGCTTCACTATTGACTTCATGGCATTCTATCAGCAGTTAAATAGCAATTTGCTTTGGAGCTTCAAAGATTCTTTAAAGCCTTTTCGCTTTGTCTTCTATTCTGTTATTTGAATCGCAACTAATCATACTTTGCCCCACTTGGATCTCCATATTTGGTCACATATTTTCTTTGGCTTTTGAAATGGTTGTGATTAATTCCGGCTGGTGTGCCTGAGATGAATTTTCACTTCATGGTTACTTTACTTAATTTAACTATGTTTTTTGTTTACCATGGCAGAGAAAGACATCTTCATTTTCAGGTGAAAACATCCAGCCGCACTGAATCTGCGGGTACTAATTAGAATTTGCAGATGCGGCTAAGTGATTTGGGTAATTAACACACAATGCAAATGAGGATGTCATCAATTAGAATGCGCCTCCATTAGCTTAATGACTGCAAGCTCGTCCGATTGTAATCACAGTGGGTGAGAACATTTATAAACCATATGAGACCCAACCAGACAAGAGGTCAAGCCAATTTGTCAGCCCTGCATGTCCACACAAGATAAGAGGCACTAGGAGAGACGATAGCTGGTGTATTTTGAAGAAAATCAGATAGTATATGGATGTCAGCTGGGTTTTCTTGGCTGAATTCACTTGTAAAAGTGAAAGGACATATCACTTGCCTTTTGAGGGTTGTATGTATGTGGATGCATGTGTTAAATTTGCATTTGCACATACCTTCAAGTGTGTGATCAACAACCACTCTACTTAAATGTGCTGATAGGACGAGACCCAGTTTTATTGTCCCTGGTGCTGTGTGTGTGTGGTTACTCCATTGTAATCATTGGGAAAACGATTCATGAATAAAATATGTATGTGTAGTTATGCAATATGCATGTTTAAGGGGTCTTATGACCAGCAAAATCATGCTTTCATTTTCTCAAGCATAAGGTTATCATCTGATTAATTATTGATATACAGCTTTAAATTAAATCAGTGTTAAATAGTCTATAGAGGATCATTAAAGAAATTTGAAATAAATAAATGCACTAATTCTCAGTATTAATGATCCATTAAATGTTTTTTTCATGAGCTGATGAGTATGAATGTCTCAATTGAGAAATTAAAGCATGACGTATTTTTTCATTATGTTTTTGTGAAGTGGGGGAGGGTTGTATATCTCTTCTGAAAATTAGACGGAGATTAATCAAGGTCTGCCTTAATTAACATAAATATTAATATGAATGTAGCAAATGATAAAAAAGTTATATTTCGATTTCATTATTTTTAGTTGCATGTTTATGTTGCTGCTTAATCTGCTTTACAATTATATATTTTTTGTAATTAGTTTAAAATTAAGTATACTTTCTAGAATCCATTTTGGATCACTGCATTACCATGTAAGATGGTATGATGAATTATGGCTGGATCCAAATTTGGTTATAATTATCACTTTAGGGTGTGTGGAAAGCGTCCCACAGATACTGTATTAAGTCGGGCCTGTGGAACATCCACCGCCTAACTCCAAAATAAGCAATCAGCCTGTCCCAGAGTAAACAATCTTATTCCAGATGGACGAGGGGTATAATCTTCAGTAACTCTAAATCTACATACACATTTGTTTTTCTATCATAGTTGGGACTTTTCATTCACTTTCGATCCACAGTGCAGGTAAAAACTGCCTACACACATACACAACCACACATGCACACTCTGTGGATGAACATACAAAAAGCAATTTTGCTAAAATTATTTTATTTAATTTCTCATGCATAATCATTTTTACTCAGTGGTGGTGTCATTGGGTATTGCTTGTTCCGATTTAAAAGGTGTCCACTTTCAAACAAATTTTGGCAGAACTTCAGCTGCAGAAAAAAGCATTAGCTTTTTAAAAAAAAATGAAAATATAATCAAATGCCACTGCAGACTCAGAGAGTGTAATGCAAAGACTGCACCAACTACTGTACATAATTAGGGGAAGCCTTCAACCGTAAGGCTTGGAATCTGTGAGTCATACAGAGTTCAGAAATAGCGCTTTTAAGTTGGTATTCTTGCCATTGCACTAAATAGCTCTACTGTGATTGCATGTTAGCTACTTTAACATGATAAAAATGTTAACCCCAATCTCACCAGCTTCATGATATTTCGGGTTGACTGTATTTGATATCAAATGATGGTCACACTTTAGTTTAGGGCCCAATTCTTACTATTAACTACAACTTTTGCCTCAATAAACTCCTAATTACTGCTTATTAACAGTTAGTGAGGTAGTTGTTAAAGTTGCAGTCGGCAAGTCTGGCAGATTGAGTGGACTTAGGCAAAATTTTGAATGTTTACAACTTTCATGCCCCTCCCCCACTATCAATACCCTCCCACCGAGTTTGTGCCCGTCTGTGAACGCCTGTGATCAGCATCCATCAACACCATGAGTATTTGGAGATAGCACATACAATAACAGTATAGCTTTACTACTGTTCTTACTCTCGTAAGAAAGATAGAGTAGCATTGATTCTTCCAAAAAGACAAGCTTTATCTCTTCATCGGGACGTTTATACCCCTAACGTTACGTTCACACGGATTTCCGTGCAAACAAAGCTAACGAACCTGCCCAACAAGTGCTAACGTTAGCTATCCATGCCAACACATTTGGGCAAACATACTTAGATTACTAACATATCTAAGAAATAAAGTAACTGGTTGATAAAGCACAATTACCTGTCGAGAAGAAATGTTGCAAGCTCTGCATCCAGCTTGAACCCAATTAAATCACATAAATCTCTCCACCTTTCAAATGCCGATCCGATGTTGATCCTGGTTTCATAGCGGCCACGGTCGCTTTCTTTCTTTACTTCTTTCTTATCAGCAGGTGTTCTCTTTTCCTGTGTTGTTTTTGACCTCCTAGCTCTTGAGGTTAACCGAGGAATTTGAATCTTTTCCGCCATCACTCTTCGTTACTGCTTGAACTTCAGGCGTGTGCATGTGATTGTAACGTGCGCGAGGGGTGGCGTGTACACGACCTGTGATTGACAGTCAGATCTCACACCCCCCTGCTCTGAGTGGACCCGATGATCCGGGAGCGGTGGATTTTTGCTAAACAAATAACATGCTCCAGGTGGAGTTAGAAGCTCGGTTTTTTTTCTAAAACTACTTTATGTTGTTCTGCCGGATTATAGTGTCGATTTCACAGAATACGATAAAAAAATGTTGCCAACGGCAGCTTTAAGTTTGGCTATTAAGTAGGATTAAGGGATGTAGAATATGGTCATGCAGAATAAAGCATTAATAAGTGCTTTATAAGTACCAATAATCTGCCAATATCCTAGTCATATGCATGCTAATATAAGCAACTAGTTAATAGTGAGAATTGGACCCTAAACTAAAGGGTTTCCCATATGATATGTAGATATATGCCTGGTTGTTCTAAATTAATGAGATTTTTTTCTGAATATCTGCATTTGGTGTGGATTATTGTTAAAAGGCTATAGGCGGCTCCACAACGCGCGTACACTTTGTCCCGTAGATGGTCTGCTGGCACGCTTTAACCTCGCGCACGAGCAAAATGTTTCCTTGCTAGAGAAGCGTTAAGTTTTTCTTCTTGCAAAATTCGTCATGTAAATAGCAAATCCACAATGGCGCGAGCGCAACTGGCTTTTAAAGGGAATGGGAGATGAGACTCTGATTGGTTTATTGTACGTTATGCACCCATTACTCATAAAGAGAAGGATTAATTTTAGACCATGCGCCGGGTGCCCCGACCATTTTTCCCATCGTCAAACTAGCAAAAGTGGATTCGGAAACGCCCTAAGTGCACTTGCGCCGTGCGCTTTAGACCATGTGCTTAGATCGTTAAAATAGGGCCATAAACGTTTCTAACCTAACCTAACCTAACTTAACTTAACCTAACCTAGCCTAACCTAACCTAACCTAACCTAACTAAATGTACTTACAGTGTAAGCAAGTAAACAAGTTTTTATTTTTTATTTTTTAAGAACTTGGTATTTTTAAAAGTTGCCAGTTACCATTTTTTTTTTTTTTTAAAATAGATCAAAAGTGACAGTAAAGAAATATTAAGCAGAACAACTGCTTTCCACATTTATAATAATAACAAATATTTATTGAGCATTAAATCATATTAGAATGATTTATGAATGATCATGTGACACTGAAGATTGGAGTAATAATGCTGAAAATTCAGCTTTGCCATTAAAGGAATACATGTTTAAATCTACTGCAGAAAACAGTTCATTTTAATCGTAATAATATTTCACAGTATTACTGTATATTTTTTTAATTAAATAAATGCAGCCTGAGCATAATATCTTATGCAGGTGAGCACAATAGACTAAAATATCTTTAAAAACGTATTGACCCCAAACTTTTGAACTGTAGTGTATACGGAATATCGACATTAGACTTATTGTCATCTCTGAATTCACAGCTACTTCTATTGTCTTTAATGGAGAAAGTTGCTTGTGGCCATATAATGGTGTAGTTATGGCATCTACCAGCAGGAGAAACTGGGCCATGACTCTCATTGTGGTGTAGTCATGGAAATCCAACTTTCTTAGGTCACCAAGGACACTATTTTGATCATGCAATAGGGTCAGATTCACATTGTAACATTCATCACTTGCAAGAACTTTTCCTTCTGATAAAGGATAGTAGATTTTCAACGTCAAAACCATTTTAAGCAATTTATTATGCACCTTTATCTTTAACTGAAGTAATAGGTCCAGTCGGGAGTCACAGCTGATATTGGATGTATTCGAGTCTCTTGCAGTCTGGTGTAATCTTTACTGTTGAGTGAATAGCATCATTTAGGAAGCATCTGCTTATGCTATATGTATATATCTAAAGAACTGAGGTCTTGGAGATGGCGATTACTTTTTCCCAAGGCATTGTTGAGGCAAAGCACTGCACTCTTTGCAAGAATTTTCCTCCTCACAATCATTAGCTAAATCTTGCATTGCTCTATCTGTAATACACTTGCTCTATTTGGAGGTGACTGGAGGATTGCATGTAAGTTGCTTAGTTGCTTTGATTTGCGTGTGTATCAGCAACATTTTTCAATTCCGGGTTCAAGATGAAAGCAGCAACTCTTATTCCCCATGCTTCATATGCACGCTGTTTTTATTCTCATGGCTGACTAAAGAAAGTTTCTGACTTTTGCAAGAAAACTCAGTCATTTGAGTTTCTTAAAATAATTAAGGGAATAAGTGCTTGTTTATCAGCTCCCTGCTCTGGATTGTTGACTTGACTGGTTGCTCTTGCTTTTTTTGTGTGTGTGTAAACATTGCACATCTATGTCACTTATGTCTAGGGAGGCAAACAGTATTGCTGGCCGATATTTAGAATTATAAATAATTAGAATGATTTTTGAAGGATCATTTGACACTCAAAACAGCTATTTTGTTTGGAGTCCATTCCTTTAATAATTTTGGTTAAAGAGAGAGAAGGAACATGCACCGACTGATACATAAAAGAAAGAAAAAAATAGCCGACTTTTGAGATAGAGAATAATTGATCTACAATTATAATCTTGTTCGGACTCATGTTTAGATTTGGATCAGTGTAACCTGATTTTCACCAACAGTGCACTTTATGTATTGTGAGAAAGTAATTTTGAGTCTCCACAATAACTGCGTTGATGAACTATACGCTTTGAACAGTTTCCTTTATCCTCAGTAACAGTTTCATTTTTTATGAGTAAAAATGAAAACCCATTTGAAAGAGATCATTTGAATTTGTGATTTTTTTTTTATTTGTGCTGATTACTTTGTTCTATACAGTTAGTCGAGAACTGAAGCTTCGAAAAGAACCATAAAAGTATCTCAAAGGGATAGTTCACTAAAAAATTAAAATTGTCATAATTTACTTGCCCTCAAGTTGTTCCAAACCTGCATGGATTTCTCTCTTCTGCTTAACACAAAAGAAGATATTTTGAAGAATATGGGTAACTGTGGCGAGGGGGGCGTGGTTTCGCGAAGTCTGTAGCGGGAGAGGAATCAGCGAGTCGCGCGGTGAGTAAGTGGGTCAAGTGCAGATGACGAACACCTGTATCTGATTGCAGTAATTGGCGTGGAGACTGCATAAAAGCTGCCGGCTGAGAGAGAGAAGTGAGAGAGACCTGGGACTCGCACGAGGCTCTGAAGCTGAACCGAGACTGCCTTCAAGTTTGTTTGTCTAGTGGTAGATTTGTTGTTTTGTTTTTGCCGTGTCGAGCGACACGGCGGCCGCGCACGAGCGCACTGTAAATTATTGTTGTGGGAAATAAAAGTGCGAGTCCCAATTTCGCCGACCTCGTCTTCTTCTTCCTTCCATTACACTGAACTTCACTACAGTAACCAAACAGTTGTTTTACCCCATTGACTTCCATATAATGTGTGTGTGTGTGTGTGTGTGTGTGTGTGTGTGTTCAAGAGAAAAAGAAATTCATACATAAGTTTGGAACAACTTGAGGGGAATTAAACAATTACACTTTTTTGTGAACTGTCCCTTTAAAAGTGATCTAAACAACTTCTATCTAAAAGTGGTCTAAACAACTTTCTTTTTAATTATAATGTTCTGTATATTGTGAAGTTCCCATGAAAAGATTCTTCTGTGATCCCTTGAACAAAGATAGCAGGTTTCAGATTGTGTATTGTACTTCTGGGGGTTCTGAACTTGAACAACTTCCATTCAGAGGAATAGGAACATCCTTGATTAAGACTGTTTTTTTAAACTCGATCAGCTGATTCGTTGAAAAGACCCAACCAAACAGAAACATTCACTCACAACCCCGGACATCGCAGAAAGGCAAATAGGTTTGGAATGACATGAGTCAGTAAATGATGACAGCATTTCAAATTTTCTGTGAAATATTCTTTCAAACAGTGCTTGATAATGTTCCCCAAAGATATCTTGAAATTCATTGCGCCGTTTAGTGGCAGTCATCCAAGAGATTTATCCATTATACACTGATTTCTGAAAAGCTGTCCATCAATGAGGTTACAAAATCATGGCACCTCAGCAGGCATCGTAAGTTAAGTGTGATTTATGACCTACAATGGAGTAGAAATATATAGAGGGGTAAATATTTATGGCTGGAACTCATGAAGTAGCAAGCCATAATGTTGTCTTAGTTGGAAAAAGTACCTTATTAGGGTTAACTAGTTGAATATTTGTGTCATATTGCCCGTCTTTTGCCATACGCTGGATGGATGAAAGCACTGACAGGATAAATTGTTTGCACTTCTCAAACAGTTTTTGTTGTTTTAATCATTCACCCCCCACTAAGAACAATCTACAGAGTATGAGGATGCTGAACATTGGATTCAGAAGCTGTCAGCTGTGCTTAATAGAAAAGAGCAAGATAGATTTGTACTGGTATGCGTGAGTGTGTATATGTGTGTTTCTGTTGACATCAAGCAAGTGTTTGAATACCAAGAGCAGAGCCTATTTAAAGGGAATCAATTTGTCCCATCTTTAAAATGCAGTGCATCAGTGGGCACATTATCTGTGATTCTGCCTCATTATACACACTGATGGACAGCAGTATCTACTGCAGTCACCTCACCCTCAGCTGGACCCGTCAACAGGTGCTACACTGGCCTGAACACTTTACAAATCATCTCATTTCATGATTTTCTCTTTAGCATGTATTATTGTTTAATTATTTAGCTTTCCTTAAAAACAATTTATAGGCCTATAAAATGTTAAAATTAAGAGATGATAAATTATCATGAACTGACAACTCTTTACAAATCTTTGCATGAATTAACAACTCTTTATTTATTGGCAAGCAACATGTGCAACTCTCTTTGAAGTGATGAGGAATAGCTTTGATCTTAACAAATATAACATTTCTATGAAATAAATAATTATAGTTAACAAAACAGAACAGAGTCAATAGAAAGTAATCAAGTGATCAAGTAATCAAGTAAAACAACACTGCATAGCCTTCACTGTATAAATTAAATATTGATTAATCCTGCAAAGTCTACTAAAGAGCAATGAGTGATTTTTCCTTTGTCTTTTGTTGCTTGATTAATATTAAGGACACAGACAGCAAGTATATTAGGCCGCTGTCACTTTAAGACCTAATGCACAAATCCATAATACTGATATATATGCAATTTATTAGGCCGCTGTCACTTTAAGACCTAATGCACGAATCCAGTATACTGATATATATGCAATTTATTTCCCAACTGTTTATTTTCACCTAAAACATAACTGACTGTGTATTTTTGACCATTTAGGCTCAAACCTGAAGCCCAACAAATACTGCACACACACTGAAAGCCACTTCTCTTTCATGGCATAATTGAACTCTTTTTATTATCAAGCACATCCTGCAGTTAAGCAACAGTAGATTGCATTTTATGACAATCACTGATTTAGCTGATTTGGATGTTCAATTTGGGAGGAACGAAAGCGCACCACTGTGAGGTAAAGAAAGGCACAAAAATCTGCCAAGTAAAACAGCCCTTGTTTCTTGCTGTCGTTGCAATGTCTCCGCAGTGACATTGCAAATGTATTGTCTTTTTCAGACACCTGGTAGAACTGCCAGACTGGTGAATGTAGTGAAGCTATTTTAGCTGCACATAGAAAAATTGTCTTGCAGGCTTTGCGTCATCTGGTTGGCTCTTCTGATCGGACTTATAGAGACCAGCCACCCATCAAATGATTATCAGCCGATAACAATCAATGGAATATCAATCAGAGCACCCTTAGTGCTAACAATGCCATGGTTATGGGCTTGATTCAGGGAATGCATGACCTTATAAAACAATAAAAAATAAAAAACGCATGGCATCAGTACATATGCCAAATGCATGAATGTAAATTTGAGAGAATATTCTCTAGCACAGTATTGGGCCATAATTAGGGGGTCCACTGAAAATTTCAAAGAGAGATAAAAAGATAAAAGCTATATTTGGACCACTATTCATTGTGAAGAGGGCTATACAAATCAATTGAATTTAAAAAAATATATTAATAATTATTTTAAATAAATAATATTTTTCAGGTTTTTTTTACATACTTTTAACAAACGTTATGTTTTAAATATAAAATTTAAATATTGCACTTATTGTTTTTCTCATCACACAGTAGAAAATCGGAAAAAATATAGCTGCCTTTATATTTTAGAAAGAAGGTCCTTAGCAAGGAAGGAGCTCATTGTGTTTGAGGGTCCTTGACATCAAAAGGTTTGAAAATCTTGATGATGCTACTTTTGATGAAAATGTGTCCTTAATATTGTATTTGTAATATTTGTACAGTTTTATTTGCAGTTTCATGAAAGCAGTAAACTAATATATATATATATATATATATATATATACCAGCAAATAAATAGTCAAATATATTTAATGTATTTTTTTATTTTTATTTCACTTTTTTTTAAATGAGACTCTTTGTTACTTTATTGCAGCCTAATTTAGAGCTGTTGAATGTTTTCTGACACAAATAGAAAAGTGTCTTGTCCTCAGACATAAGGAACTTTCCCTTCACGAACACATGCACACAAACAAATGCACATCTATCTAATAAAGGAACTGTTAATTAGCAGCCTTTTGCTCAGACGCCACTCCACTGACCAATAGTCTGACCTCTCATCAACCTCTGTTTCTTCTGCTTTCTCTTTTTCAACTCAGCGTGACTGAGAAACTCTCACTAATGCTCTCAAACTCCAGGACCAACTAATTAACAGACCAAGCAGAATCCAAACAGGCACCAGCTCAAGCACCTGCATATTTTGAACTCTTCCTGAACACTGATGAAAACTTGATTACGCCTGGTGAGCGAGAGCTCATTATTTCAGTATATTGAGTGATGTTTAGTCACATCCAAGTTTCTCTGGACATTTCTTCAACCGGTTTATTGGGACTGTCTGGTTGCTAGGTGAGTGTAGCTAGACCTAAGAAGTATCTTAAGGATTAAAGCCATAAATTAGCTTCATGAAAATGATGTAAGCATATTTGTCATCTTTCTCTTGTTAAACAGTTGTTTTGGATGATGCTTGCAAAGTGGTCCAGACACTATGAGGTCGGTTTTATTAGGCAATTTAATACACTGTTGTGTTTATATCTCAGAAAGCCACATACTCAAATCTTTTCCACTAAAAAAAAAATGTATACTGGTATATATCTCTATTTGTCTAATTATCTCTGTTATCTATAATCAGTTTAGTATGTTCACTACCCTTCTAAAGAAAGATAAAATATTAGGCATGCTGTAAAACAGCACCAAGCCGCAGAGGCATGGACTCTACAAGACCCCCGAAGGTGTCCTGTGGTATCTGGCACCAAGACGTTAGCAGCAGATAATTCGAGTCCTGTAGGATGTGAGGTGGAGCCACTGTAGATCGAACCTGTTGGTCCAGCACATCCCACATATGCTCAATTGGATTGAGATCTGGGGAATTTGGAGGTCAGAGCAAATTTGGAGGCCAGAGCAACACCTTGAACTCTTTATCATGTTCCTTAAGCCATTCCTGAACAATGAGTGCAGTGTGGCAGGGTGCAATATCCTGCTGAAAGAGGCCACTTCCACCAGGGAGCACCACTGTCATGAAGGTGTGTCTGCTGGTCTACAACGATGTTTAGATAGGTGGCAGGTGTAAAATTTACATCCACATGAATGGCCGGACCCAGGGATTCCAAGCAGAACATTCCCCAGAAAATCACTTTCCCTCCACCAAATTTCTGTCGTCCCACAGTGCATCCTGGTGCCATCACTTCCCCAGCTAAAAGGATGTAACAAAAAAAAAAAGAAGGGGCTCATCGGACCAGGCGTACTTCATCCACTGCTCCGAGGTCTAGTTCCGACTATAGGCACTTTTGATGGTGGACAGGGGTCTGCGGCTATGCAGTGTCAATGTGTTGGGACACATTCCTCCCATAACATCATTATAAAACTTTTGTGACTTGTGTCAGAGTAGAACTGTTGGCTCAGACCAGACGTGATAGCCTTCGATGCCCTCGTGCATCAGTCAGCCTTGGCCGCCCAACACCCTGTCACTGGTTTGTGGTTTGTCTCTCCCACTGTTGGTAAATTCTCACCACTGCTGACCGAGAACAAGCCTTGCTGTTTCAGAGAAACTCTGACTCAGTCTCCTTGCCATGACAACTTTATTCCTGCTAATTTATCCTGCATCTACCCAGACCCTTAATATGTGACCTTGTTGGAGATGATGAATGCCATATTGGTTTGGCTTGTTGGTGTATGTGCAGTACCAACCAATCCCAGTAAATTAAAAAATAATAATAACAAATAAATAATCTCCAAACTTAGATGATAACCAATATGGTTCCAGTATATTGTGCATCCCTTCATCCCTACTTTGAAAGCATTACATTTGTATAAAAGCATCTACCAGATCCATAAATGTTAAATTAACCAGATACAGTGGCCCCCAAAAATTGGTTAGCAATCCATCATATTAAATTTCGATCTGACAGAAAGAGGTGATGCAGATCCTAAATAATATGTTAATGTAAATCCTACAACCCTCTCACTCTCTTCTTTCCTATAATGGATGTAATACATTTATAATAAATGTCTTTCTCTTGCAGATTCCCACATATGTGATGTGACAAACTAGTTTGCTAAACATTGTAACATTGTCATTTCCTGTCATTGTCATTTTTGGCAACTGAGTAAGCCAAAACCAACAGATTAGCATCGTCCTGATGAGAATATCTCACAAGTGTTTGCACAGCCTCTTCGATCTTTAGCCTTGGTTTTTCCCTCAGAATAAAATGGAAAGATGCAGCTCTGATTGGAGTATAGGAAGGCTCTTCTCTTATCTGTCTTATTATTTTGGACTTTTGTCATGAAGGGACATTTTGTTTAGTACAAATATTGTATGTCTTACAGCATCAGTGTCACTATCTTTGGGTAGTGCCACAGTGTGTTATGTTTTCAGTTGTGTATGGCGACTCCAGCACTAACTGATATCAAATTACGCTGGCTGGCTACATTTTTATAAGCACTTATTAAGCTTTAAATACCTTTCATGTCAATGATTTGCATGATTAAAGAATGTTTAATGAGCTTCCTTTTATTAGGACAGAATATTCATGGCAGCATTTTTCTTATTTTTGTTAAATCCAGTAAATGACTCTAAAGCATGTTGATGTAGCCCACATATTCAGGAGATTATAATTTCATTATTAGTGGGATCAACCAGGCTTCACTTTTACCAATTAGTGTTTAAAGGCATAATTGGAAATGCAAATCTTCATTATTTTCAGTGTTATTCCATTGTATTAAATCCTGTAAAAAACATATGCTTGCTTGTCTGATGGATTCATGGTATCTATGATCAGGCATCTACTCAATGCTTTTAAATAATGTGTGTGTGTGTCATACGGGTCAGTGACATGACACTGATTTTTTTTTTATCTAGACCTATACATTTATTTAGAAATGCATAAAAAATATAATTTATTTGAACAGAGACTTGAATCTCTGCTCATTTAGGCTCCACTCATAATAACCTCCTTTTTAGATTGAGTCAGTTTTAGCAGCATTAGACATGTCTGACCAAGTCTTTTATTTTTATCTTGCCTTCATTCCTCTCACGTATCTAATAACGTGCTGCCATAGTTCTGTGTCAATGGGTGAAGCAAGGCAGCAGTGTCTTTATGCTGAGTTCGCTTGTTGGACTTAAGCCTAATACGTTCTTACATTTTTATTAGGAAGCAGATTGGATAACACAAGCGGCAGATTTGTTCCTGAGCCAATATGTCACTTGTGTCTTTATCGGATGAGTCCAAGGCTGGAAGATTTAGAGCAAGAAACCTGATAATTCAATATATGATACGCATGCTTTAGGAAAGGTTAGCATCATTTCTTAACTGTATACCTTGGAGGTGTTACTATGAATGGAATCATTAGAACAACCTTGTTAGTTCTACTATGCTACAGTACTTACTGTCTTTCTGCTAAGCAAAAAATTATAATCAATTATAACCAAACATTGATTTTAATGGTCAATGGTGATGTTTTGTCTCCTCATAAGAACACCAAAATTTATTATTTTACTGCTGTAACTGGCAACTAATTTCCTAAACTGTGTAAGTTTTATTTCTCTCGTATCACTCTGTGGTTTCTTTCTTCTGAGATAATACAATTATTTCAACTTAATTAATGTTTCATGTCATTTATATCTTACAAATATCAGAGATGTGGTGTAACAAATGTATCTAGGTTTTAACATGTCACTATCAATACATTATAAATGCCAAATTAATCTGCAGAAGTCAGGTGGTGCAAGAGCTCTGTGTGTTGTCTACGTCCATTATTATAGTAATGTTATGAACTTTGAGGAATGAGATGATTTAACGGCGTCTCTCATGATGCTTTGCAGACTCTGCTGTGTGCGTTCATGTGTTTTTGAGAAGTTGTGGCTTTAGAGACGCTCTGAAAGGAGGGTGGGATCTTATGCTTTCAAAGCTATCTGGCTGTTGCTAACCTCTCCGAAATTGCTTAACCTACCTTTAAAGTAGCAATGTAATTGGTATAAAAATAAGAGACATTTCGATTTCTCAAATAGACTCTTAGTTCATATGCTGTACAGTGAGAATAGTGTACTAAACCTTGATTTCCACTCCTATATAAAATCCTATACTTCATCTGGCTGTGTTCCATATTTCTTTTATTTCGTTTTTGTTTATTTATTTATTTTGATACTCCTTGGGATGTCAGATGTATTCTCAGTGTGCCCCATATCTGCGACACAGATTCAGGAAAGAAAACAGAAACACCAGGGGGGTATGCTGTGCTATAATTCCTGTTCTTGGCTCAGGAGAGAATGAGTCACATTCTCTGCCTTACATTCTCAAGAAAATAACCAAATGACAATCTCTTTCTGGAAAAGTACAGAGTCATTTACTCTGTAAATGTGCCAATACAACTAAATTGCAGTGGTAACTATCTGTTGCAGTCTGATTGTATGATTTCATTGGGTTTCATATTTCATTGTATTTTTTTTAAAAGGATAAACACCTTTTAAAGGTGAAATCTAAATTGAACGTTTGCTTTCTCTGTGCTAATATACTCCTAACAAATATTACAAAAAGTTCCATTTGGGAAAAAATATTGCCATTGTGTCGTTCACTCAGTGCTTTGTATAAATTTGCGTCCAATCAAATGCTTTCAAGAATGAGACTGTCCCTCCCACTAATAAATGTTTATTAATTACAGTAGCAATAGAAAATGATTTTATATGGCTATGAAAGCCTATTTGTTATTTTAAATTGGAAATAAGTTGAATTACAACTTCATTTTTGATTTTTTCTGTGCAATTTGTGGGGATGAACACACCACCCATGAATCCTGAAGAGAAATATCCACCAATCCGAGAAACACAGCAAAACAAATTATATTATATTATATTATATTATATTAAAAAATACATGCAGTTTATTTGTTGCTTGCAAGTAACGTGATCGAGTCTCACTTTTTTCATATCTTTTATTCAATAGGGTATTTGCAAAACACAAAACATTAAAGATGCACAGTGTAACTTTTTGTCTGATTTCCAGTTTGTTGTACAGGTGAGGTGGTATTACCTGCTTTGGCTTTCCAGACTGTCGCACCTCGGTCCCCAGATCTCCAGACGGGGGGGCCAGTGGCATGCTTGGGACGTCTCCCCGCCACCCCCTGCAGCTGCCTTCACTGGGGTGATGATCCCCACCCCATTTCTTTCCTCCTCAACCAAAGACAGTGGCTCCCTTTCTCTGCTTCCTCTCCCAGCACTTCAGTGGCTTTCCTCAGCCTTGAGCCTGTAATGTCCACTCCGACAGCCGATCTCCACAGGGTGAACAGTTGCTTTCCAGCCAGCATATTTGCACTCCGCTGCTAACTCTGTGTACTTCTGGTGCTTCCTTTCGTGGGCTGCTGCCATATTCTCCTCCCAGGGGATGGTTAGCTTGATGAGGAGGACCACATGTGGAATTACTGCGCTGCTCCCCAGCCCAGCACGACTGGACAGCCCCCATCACTTCTTGGTGTTGCAGACTGGCGATGACGCGATCCACCTCTGCCTGCACCTTCCATTTACGGCCTGTGCGGATGGGGACATTCGCACTCCTTATAAGCGGGTCTACTGAGTTCTTTAGTTCCAGCACAAGGCGAACCTTTTCCTGCTTATATCCTAGGCTGATGGATTTGATGGGGAGCTCCAAAAAGACCTGTGTCTGAAAAGCCTCGGGGCAAGCCTAGCCACTTGTTGAAGTAGTTGATGGCTAGGCTATCCATTCTGCTGACATCTGATGAAGCAATTTCACAGATCTTTAGGGGCCACAGGATACATTAGTACAGAATTTGCTGATAGCACCACACCTTCCCGGGCAGTTGATTCTGCTCAATCTTTGCCAGACCTTCTGCAAGTTGATGTTTGGTTATCTTTCCCATCGGCCTGTCTGACAAGTCTGCAGTGTACTGCCTCCCCAGGCTTCGCAGTGGATTTTCGTCCAGCTGTGGAATGGGCTCCCCTCCTGTGACGAAGCTGTCCTGGACTTGCACTATGCTTTTCCTTATCGACAGGCTTCTTGATTTTTCCGCCTTGCCCTTCATCCTCGCCCATGTGAGAAGTTCATCAAAGCGCCTGAGGAGCCTACAAGGAGCCGTTTGAAGGAAGCTTGCCACGTAATCCATGTAGCTCCTCAGGGGTGGCAGCCTCACGCCTGATGGTAATTTGATACCTCCAACTACCTGCCTAGCCCCTATGAGGATTAGGATCCATAGAGATTTCCTACAATATGTTTACATGCATTCAAAATCAAAAAACACTTCTTATTATATACTGTGGCGAGCAGGACGAGGCCGAGAGCTGTAAGAGAACGGTGCGAGGCCGGTTGCATGATTAATGATGAGCGACACCTCCGCGACGCACCAGTCTCGTTTCTCTCATGGAAGAGCGAAAGCATGAAAGGAGGAGCGATGACAGTGAAGAGAGAGAGAGGCCAGGCCTGGATTTTATGTTGTCTTATTAAAGTCTTTGCATGTGTGCCAGTTCCCGCCTCCTTCTTCCTATAACAACGAACTGCGTTACATATACATTGCACATCACCTCACTTCTCAAAGACTCTGAAAAAAGTTTGTTCAAAGGATTCGGTCTCTAACCTCTATGAAAAATTATTATTATTATTATAAACTCATAAAACCTACTCTGCTCTCATTGGTCAGACGGTCCAGTCTGTTGCGATGGGTCTACTGCTTACAGCACTTGTCGGAAACCCATTACCCATTACCAGATCTGAATTTCAGCTCCGAATGCACTTATATACACAGTGATACAAACAGTAACAATGGCATTAGTTTTACCACATCAAATTGAGCTCGAGTCCTCTTCGGTTTGCAAAGTGGATTTTCTTTCAAAGTACAGGAAACAGCATCTTTACGACATGTCGACAACACAAACAAAACTCTTCCAGGCCTCAGTTAAAACTAAAGTGTTTGAGGGTCAAAGTAGATGTTGTTTGCAGACCATAGGCTGGCATTAGTCAAATTATGCAAACTTACATAGCTTTTGTAACAGGAAGTGGGAATGGAATTTCTAACATCTCGTTTCAGCAGTTCAGAATTTTTTTTTCATAACTTTCGTTGTTATGCACTTTGATATTTATAATTTGAATAGAACGCAAAAAAAGCATAATAGGGGCACTTTAACAAGTATACGGGCACAGTTGCACTCTATTTGGACTCAAACATGTTATTTGTTGTTTTTCTTATGTCACAGTTGTCTTTTCCTCATAGAAGCTGCCTGCTTTTACACAAGCACGCACCCTTAAACATCACTCTCCCATTCTCTTGGTTTCAGACCACCTCTTGTGGTTTAAGAGGTCTGCCTAAAATATCAGATCAGTGGATTATCTCTTCTAACCAGCGTGATGTTATCTCCCCCCACGTACTGTGTGTTTAATCCCACTGGCATACTTCTCAATCCCTTCCGCCATCCTTCATGTCCTCCTGTCTTCGCAAAGGAGAATTCGCTGAAATATCAGATTAGTCAAAGATAAAGCACCTCATCACCTCTCCTGTTTCATCTGAGATGTGTTGCATGTGAGTCTGGCTTTACCCTGAGGTTAAACTGGATTTGGTGCACTTGACTCCACTCAAGTCTAGATCGCAGAGATCTGAGGTTGTGGATACCTCTACATGTTTAGTTTTTTCACCTGTTGGGATGAATGCGCACTGTCTGCCTCTGACCTATTTCAGACTTTACTGCTGATATTTGGAAAAAAAAAGAAGGCTAACACATGTATCCTGATTTCATAATGTTGCGTTGACTTCATAAAATGTGAAACAACCTAGACTCTATGGGAATAACATTTGAATAACACGTTAATTCACTTGGTTGCAGTTAGTCATTGGTGTTTATAACAAAGGCGGTGATGGCATCGTTTATATAAGGCTACATTATATCATATTATTCTTGTAATTTATTTTTTGCTTTCAGATTTTTTTTTTTTTTGTCAAAATAGCACAAGGATTCACAAAGCCTTATCTGGTAGAATAGTAACAATGCTGATGTCTTTACCTTGGCAACATCGTAATGCATTAGGTTTAATGTCACCTTGAAAATTAACAATAAAAAACAAATTCTTAATGCAGCCTCTTTAAATAGGAGTTTATAGCTATTTATGTGCCTCCAATACCCAGACTGATTCTCTAACATTTCCATTGTATTATATTTTTATTATTCACTAGATTATTTAATTGTTTTACTGTGATATATTTTTATTAGGTGTAAATGTCCCTATTTTCCAGTCTTTTTTTTTTTGCATTTAAACAGACATTGTTTTCTGTTTTCTAGTTTTTTTCTAACACTAAAGTTGAAAAAACAGCGAAACCAGCCTCATTAGTCTTACTCACAGAGATGAACTTCCATGCTGATGTGAGATGACACAATTTTGCAAATATCATATTGTGCCCAGCCCACCTTCGATATCTGTATTACTTTCATGATGTGAAAATAGGCCATTTCGATGATTTGTTCCTTTATAATGCCAGAACGATTTCTCATTTAATAGCGCAGAGATAATCTCACAAGAGCTGCTCTAAGTGTTCACGTTTCAACCACACCGACCTTGAGTCATGACTCTTTGTGATGTTTTGAAATACTTATTGTTTTACATCATGAATCCTGAATGACCTTGTCATGAAAACCCCAAAATGCTTGATATAAACTTTATAGAGTTTTGTGAAGAGTTTGATGAAGGCAAATCAGATTTCTCTTTATCTAATTTTAGTCATGTTATTTCTTGACAGTACTGCAGTTTCCGTTTGTGATTAGGAAATCAAAGAATTAGTTTAAAACATGTTGTTGATCAAAGCCCCTTTGTCTGAGCAGTTTATTTGACATTGGAGCATTGTATCACACTTTCACATCTCTTGTATTAAATAGATTAGTACAGGCTGTCAAATTGATCTGAGCTGTTTTCACTTAATTTATAGTGGGCAGATTTAATTAACCTTACCCTCCCTTAGGGTTCCTTTCATCCGGTGCTTTGTTTTATCTTTTTTCACAATGACAATCATGGATAAATGCAATTAAAATTAACATTTTATTCTCCTGTTTCAGTGGAAAGCAAATTGAAGCATAATATTTTCACTGGGAATAGAGTTCATAAAACTAGAATGTCTGACTAATTAATTAAAGGTGCGACGTGTGATTTCTGCACCAGCAGTCACTGAATTAAATTGTTTTCCAAATTCTAGTTCCCTTTAGAATGGAAAACAATCCTGCATCATTGCACACACGTAAAGTTGCTCTAATCATGGGCATCCTCTCTCAATGAGTCCCCAAATAATTGTGTTGGGTTTGTTACCTCACAGCGAAATGTTTCAGGGCACTGAACGTCTCTGGCTCTTTTGCAACTCCAGGCCATCTGTGTACTGAATTAGATTGATTGGCTGATCTTAGCCCGGTCAGAGTTGGTGGCTCGGTCTCAAGGTGTTGTTCTTGCCCATAGAAGTTGCATAGGTCTAAGTCTAAACCTCAAGAAAAGTTCAAACACTCCATTCTATGAGAAGGTGATGTCCACAAAGTGTGAGTCATTAAACAATGAATATTTTGATAGGTGACACCACCTAGATGGGTCTACATTAGTAGTTCTATCATCAGGCATGCATAACGCTATACAATATAAAAAGACAATATACAAACAGTAATAATAAACAAAATGTACTGGTGAAATGCATGTTCATTCATTAGACAGATATGTCAATTAATTAGTGGAGTGGAGATAATTACATTTTTATTGGACTGCATGTCTGTTTCTTGTAGCCTTTACTGTTCTCTCATTGAGAACAATCAATGTCCCAAGTGACTTTGAAGTGTATGAGTGGAGCACAAGGGTGATAGTTTACAGTGGGGCCTGCAGACATCCCGGTGTCTTTCTGGTTGAGGAGTTGTGGAGATTAAGTGTAACAATGGTGTGTTTGATCGGTGCAGTCGTTACACACCGCTCCTAGGAGTTATAGTGAGGGTTTGCCTAGACCAGTGCTATTCAATTAGCCTAATTTGAGGGCTGGATTATCAAATTGACAATTTGAGGGGTAGAAGGTTGTCCCGATCTCTTTCCGGGGTCCTATAAAATGACAAAGTAAAAATGAGAAAGTAAATCTCATTTTATTGGGTTAAATTAGAATATTCTGACAATATGACAATATGAGTTGTTAACATAATCACTATACACACACTAATTACACTCAAATAATTTGATACCCTTACTCCCAATACATTAAATACAATATACCCAACTATATTAATAACGTAGTATTCAATATGAATATACTGTACCACATTTCTGCCAAAACACCATGGTTAACACAGTACTACAGTACCACGTGATCCATGTGGCTGCCAAATAAAATAGCCCTGGTCTAGAACGAGCCCACCTATTATTAGTGGCTTCATTCTGGTCAGCACAAGTCTGGTTTTATGATCTAGTGTCTCTCATGGACGGCACTGCTTGGGAGATTCCTGTCTGGAGAGACCTGCTGCCTCAAGTGCAGGGGTCAATCTATAAGCCCTGGCCAGAGATCTGGAAACTTTGGGTTTAGCCAACTGATAGATTCTGGTCTCTTAACTTATTGAGATTGAGGTTGTTGAGATTTAACAAGACTTCCAGAGCTCCCTCCAGGAACTGGGAACTGTATGCCTTAATATGGCGGCTCTTTGGGCATCGGTGTGAACAACGCCACTTGAACCCAGTCCACTGCCTAGTTGGTACACTGCTGAAGTTTTTCCAAGAGCAGCTCTTAGCAGGGTTAGCCCCTGCTACCCTTAATGTATATGTAGCCGCTATTTCCACTAGCCACTTACCTTTTGTTAGAGCTTCTGTCAGGAGGCACCCCTTGGTGTCTCCATTTTTGCATGGTCCCAGACGGCTGAGGCCTATGTGCAGGCAGCGAGTTCCTTCTTGGGACCTTTCTGTGGTCTTGGGAGCTTTATTAGAGGCTCCATTTGAACCCTTAGAGTCAGCCTCAGAGTTGTTAGCGACTCTTTAAGTGGCTCTCTATTAGCATTGACCTCATTTAGAAGAGCAGGACATCTACTGGCCCTTTCAGAATAGCCTCCTGCTGCTTGGATTTTGCACCCCATGATGGATTACATTCAAAAACAAGTGATGGTAGTCAGGCTTCTGATTTAGGCAGCATGGTGGCTTAGATCATTGGGGTCGCAAGTGGAGTTGGAGGAAGAGCTTGAACAGACAGATACTATCAACAAAACTATTCCTGTCAGATTTTGTGGTGGTTTGGCAACTTCTGCTTAATATTTATCAGTGGGTCCTGAAAGGGCACGTTAATATTTGTGCTGCAACAGGCTGGTCCGCACACATTCATAAGATTTTAAAGTCTGGACATGGATTCAACCACGGGATCACAGGTCTTTTTCGGTTGATCAACAAGTGTACTAGTGTTTCACAGCCTTGATTGGCAGACATCTTCCTTCAGTGTGGCGGCGTTGGTATTGACGTTCCCATAACTTCAATACCATGACGAAAGGGAACGCCTCAGGTTATGTATGTAACCAGGTTCCCTGAGAGGGGAACAAGACGCTGCTGTCACGGAGTCAACTGAGCCATCACTTCCGCCCACAGCACCTGATCAATACATTTCGCCCACCCGATCACAGTCACCTGAATTCTAGTCACCTGCACCTGTACATCATAATTACACTCCCTTTATCAACCACAGCACCCTTCACTTCAGTGTCTGGTCTCGTCTTTACCTGACCTGACTACCTACCTGTCTGACCAGCTATCGCTATAACTACCTGAAGTCCTGTTGATCATCATAGCTCCTGTTCATCGTCATTGTCATAGTCGTCATCGTCCTGAGTACCATTGTCGTCATCGTCATCGTCCTGTTGATTCATCGTCATCATCATCTAATAAGACATTATTCAAGTGTTCACCAATCTCAGCATTCCTGTCATCGATTTGCATCACTGCTCTCTCTGCACTTTAAATAAAGTCTGTTATTCACCTTTACCTTTGTCTGCCTTATTATGGATGTGACAGCTACGTCCTTCAGAAATCATCATGTGACAACAGTTGTGTTTCCATCCAAAGTTGGAATTTTGCATAAAGCTTTTGCGAAAGCACTTCCATCCAGTGGGGAGAAGAGAACTAAATTGTAACTTCCTGATAAATTGGCAATAAAAAAATGGAAGTTAATGCAGTAGGTAAAGCCACTGTGCATCTTTGTTCATATATAATAAATTACTTGCACCTCAGAGCGCGCAGACAAAACACAAAAAAAACATGGTCAGGTTATCTTGCTTTCGGAGAAGGATGCCTGCCGTTTGGGAATGCATTTATGTAAGAGTTCTGGGAGGTAATTATACTAAACCACTTTGATGACAGACAGACCCAGATCGTAGTTAATGAACATTTTCTTATCAGAAGTTTTTTTTTATTTGGTGATATCCCACAATTTGCATAAAAATAGGTGGATGGAAACATGGCTACGGAAGACTGAAGTGATGGCTTCTGAAAATATAGCTTGCCATCACATGAATAAATTACATTTCAGAATATATTACAATTAAAAATTATGTAATAACATTACACAATATTATGTGTATAATAATAATAATATAATGTACTTTTGATCAAATAAGATACCATAAGATTTGGCCATAAGATACTTTTGACTTGTATTTTAGGATATATATCTATATATATATATATTTCTTTTTTTCCCTGAAATGGAGGTGTTTTTACTTTTATCTCTGAGGTTCTGGTTTCCAATTTCATTATGCTTTGTATTAAGATTATATATTTGAAATCGCCCAAATCATGTCTTAATGTCAGTGGATGCTGCTATCAACCGAACACTGCAGATGAGACTGGTACCCTTTTCATTGAATGAGAATGAACACGTAGACTTGCAACTCTTTAAGTGAGTCAAGTCAAATTTCCACACTTTGGTGAATTAACAATGAAAAAGACATGCCATACAATGCTGTGGCATTTTACATACACGTCCACATTTCTGTGGATTATTTAATAGGCTGACATTTTGCAAAAGGTCTTGGCCTTTATGGACTGAGTCGTTTCCTCCAATGTCAATTTTTCAGCTGTTAAAATCCAGCCACCAGGAAGAGAGGCCAAAGGGCATGCCAGGAGAGGACGACTTATCAGCCAGAGAAATTGATTAACATTGGGTTGGTCCTTCTGTGTGCCACTCTTCACCTGACCCCTTAAGGCCTAATAAATGGATCCCCGCTAGGGAGGCACAATCTGCCAAATGCTTGAGTCCTCAAATACCTGACCCTGAACACCCCAGGAGATCAAAGTTTGGCTGGTAAGCATGGCCCAGTTTGCCTCTGCTGGTAGACCCAGTCAAGCAACTACAATTGAGGCTTTGTCTAAATAAATCCAGGCACATTTGAAAACTGTGTTTTCGTTTCAAAACAGTAGCATTTACAAGCGTTTTCCAAAAGTCTAAAACCATCTTAGTACATGTACAAGACACAAATGCTGTCTTGTTCCGAGCACACAAAGGACCGCACAAAATCATTTATCAGTGGGAAACTCGGAAATATAGATGATACATGAGTTGCTGGGTTGTGATCAGTGTTGGGAATAACGGCGTTTAAAAGAACGGCGTTAGGTAACAACGTTATTTTTTCAGTAAGGGGGTAATCTAACTAATTACTTTTCCCGTCGTTACAACGGCGTTAACGTTACTGAACGTTAAATGCGGTGCGTTACCACGGGCGTCAGTTTGGTTTGAAATGTGCTGGCGACAGAGATGCATTCGGACGTGCATTTTCAGAAATGCTGATACAAAAGTTGTCAAACTGTGCAGCCTCTCTGCTCAACCAGTAAATAAATCCATCGATCCACAAATGTTGTTTGAGTTCTTAAGTGGGCTAGTGGTAGATCATTTGCCAAGCGTGTCAGAGATTACGGGTTCGAATCCGCACTTCTATAGTTGTTGTTTTTTTCTCATCAAAACTGAATTTGTTCAGCAGGGACACGTTTATGTGGATTTTATTTTGTGATTTCACAGAAACGAATAGTCTCCACAACGGTGATAGATTGAAGCGCGCGTCCGAGTGAAGACTGTACGTGACAGCGCGAGCCACAAGAGAACAACTATCCATGCAACTGATAGCAGCAGGAACGAGCGCTCAGCTTGATTTAAAAAACAACACATTTTAGCGCTAGATCTCTTATTTAATAGCGAACTAAATAAATAAAACATCTCCAGTTAGCAGAGCATTCATTTGTATTAACATCCGTGCCTCAATGTTTCAAAAAGTGGTGGGTACAAAATGACTCATGACGGAATCTGGTGGGGACGTGTACCCACCGAAATCGACGCCTATGTGCGTTATTATTATAGACAGTAAAGGTTACTATGTAGGCTATTGATTGAAAACTGTAATCCGAACGCACCCCGTGGCTCACACAGCTAGTGAGGAGGTGGGTTAATAACGAGGTATGCGATTATGATTGGCTAAGGCAGAGTCATGTTTCCTGGTAGCCAATCAGATCCAGTGTTTTTACACACATGCCAGCACAAGCGCCACACACACACACACACACAACAGCTAAACAGAGATTCGATGAAGCAGCAGAGATGGCGAGTCAGGAGCAATCCAATGAAAAGTTGGGATTTTCAAGGTGCAATATAAGCACTACTTCTGTTCTACTAAGTTCAACTGACTTGTGAAAACTGCTAAAAAAAACCTGTCTTTTTTAACAGTAATGCAAATAGTTACTTTCCCTGGTAACGAGTTACTTTTATTATAGAGTAATTCAGTTACTAACTCAGTTACTTTTTGGAACAAGTAGTGAGTAACTATAACTAATTACTTTTTTAAAGTAACGTTCCCAACACTGGTTGTGATGGCATAAGAGGTACATTAATTTGAAACAGCTGAAAGTAAGTTTGTTGTGAATGTTAATGAATGATAGTTTTATTTTAATATTACAGTATTTAAATCCTTTCAAAGGCATAGGACAGCTTATATATATATATACACTCACCTAAAGGATTATTAGAAACACCATACTAATACTGTGTTTGACCCCCTTTCGCCTTCAGAACTGCCTTAATTCTACGTGGCATTGATTCAACAAGGTGCTGAAAGCATTCTTTAGAAATGTTGGCCCATATTGATAGGATAGCATCTTGCAGTTGATGGAGATTTGTGGGATGTACATCCAGGGCACGAAGCTCCCGTTCCACCACATCCCAAAGATGCTCTATTGGGTTGAGATCTGGTGACTGTGGGTGCCATTTTAGTAAAGTTAACTCATTGTCATCTTCAAGGAAACCAATTTGAAATGATTCGAGCTTTGTGACATGGTGCATTATCCTGCTGGAAGTAACCATCAGATGATGGGTACATGGTGGCCATAAAGGGATGGTAGTAAACAATGCTCAGGTAGGCCGTGGCATTTAAACGATGCCCAATTGGCACAAAGGGGCCTAAAGTGTGCCAAGAAAACATCCCCCACACCACTACACCACCACCACCAGCCTGAATATATATAGCCTATATGTATAAGTGATGACAATGAAGAATTTCCATCATTTTAAATTTAGATGTAGGTATTTAGGTTTATTAATCACAATAGAAACTATGTTTAGAGTAACAATTTGAGAGAAAAGTTTAGTTAAAAAGTTCATATCTGAATATCAGAGTATCATTGTTTGATTTTTGCTTTAATTGCAGCGGAGCTTTTACTTAAGCTTCAAACTCCACAAGATTACGTAAAACCCAGATGATCACAGAGTTTCACTGGAAGCAAGAATATATGACTTTCTATACAGAGAGTCACAAGATCAATATTGCAAATTTACCTATTTGATTAGTGACTTAGGAATAGTGCTGAATCAATGTTTTAAAAACATTTTTTTCATCCCAGATTTCAATGTGGTCTTAACCTGTGTATATTTATCTGCTTTCTATATACAGTATACCCCCTATATATATTTTGATAATGCCTTCTCATTTAGATTATCAGATTCTGCTCATTTTATCAGATGATTCTGTCATTCATAAAATATTGACTTTGAAATGACTTGAGAACATTATGCAGCAGATATGATGAGACCTCATTTGATACACATTCTCTCTCTCCCTCTTTCTCCCTCTCTCTTGATCGGATCTCGTCCAGCCCGTCCTCTGTTCCTCTCACTTGCGCTCTTTGTTTCTTTTGTCTTTCTTCTTTGCTTGCTACATAATCCAAACACGTTCCAAGTGAAGAGATCATTTTCTCTGGCATTAGTCACAACAAAGAAAATTAGATACTGAGATATTTTAGGTTGCCTTGGCCTATATGTGTCTTTCACCTTTCTACGCTATCATTAAAGTAAAGGAAGCCACACATCACCAAAATAACAGCTGAACTGAAAGGGTTTCAAGAAAGAAAGGACCTTTATACTTGAGTTATTTACGAACCTTTAAGACAATTCTCATGACTACAAGGACAGAATTGAGATAATGAGTTTAGCCGCTGGCTCCTTTTTATCATATCAACGCCTGTAAAACGCAGGAGACTATTTGCATATGAATGAGCCGATTCATAAAACTCACTGTTGCATACATTGTTTGCACAGAGATGTTTAATCCATCACAAAGTGAGATGTAGTATTGTATATCAAGTTCAAATATTGGTCATCCACTCGCTTGAGATTATTTATTTTACAATAAGCAATACACAAGGACTTAAAGGACAATTGTGCTGCCCTTCACAGTTGTTTCTTGTCAGAACAGGAGTATTTGTGTTTGGTCAAGGCTGGACATCAGAGAGAGGACATCATGGTAATAGTAAGTCTTTTTATCAAATATAAAATAGTCTTTCTGTGACAAACTCAAAATATAGTGCTCTCCAAAACGATTGTCATGCCCAACATGTTGAAGATTAGCAGCAAAACATGCTGAAGATTAGCACAGCAAATTGTTTCCACACAAAAGCAGTTTATTCAGAGTACTGAGGCATCTTTTCTATTGACTTCCCTTCAAACTAAGCAGCCTCCGGTTTCACTGTTGTCTGTAACACCTTTTTAAGAATTCAATATTTTGCTGAGGGTGGATGTAGTTGGTAAGGTGATTATGTCATCATTTGCAGCACTCCTATTGGTTCTTAAGTCGAGAGAAAATTCAGACACTGCCTGATTTCATTGGGCCTCATTTTTCAATCTAACGTAGAAACGTGCGCAGATCCGAGCGCAGAAATCATCGTATGACAGTTTTCACATGTGATTCACCTCAAAAATTCACGGTTTAGAAGCCTCTGCCCTACAGTTTTTGACATGGAGAAACGTAACCCTGCCAAGAACAGGAACTAATCTCATGAAACACAAATTGATATTACTCCAAAAACACCCGTTAACCTTGTAATTGCAAACAATTACATTCATTTATTTGTATGTTAAATACTGGTAAATAAAACGAAACTTTTACAAACATTACAAACACTATAGCCTAGGCTATTTTACATCACTCTACAACAAATCCTTTAAATTGAACTGTATTCAGAACAGAACAAGGATGAAAAAAAAGTTGGCCTAGCTATAAATTCTATATTAAACTATCAAATAAAACACAAATGTATAGGCTATATGGCATTCATTATAAAAAGCATACAAATGTCAAGCCAAAATACATTTATTTAAAGCGAAACTGAAACCGCATTGGGCTCGCCTCTCATTCGGCAAGAATCCAAATATGTGTTTGCCATGTAACATTTAGTTGTTAAACTATTATTCATTATGTAATAAAGGAAGGCTTTGTACTTCACTCGTGTTACAAGTACACAACACATACATTTCATCTTCAGAGCTGCTCTGAGAGTCAATTCACAAGCATTTGACAATTTTCATTTGATAAAAATATTGTCTGCTAACCACAGAAACTCAAAGGTCTTCACTATAACTCAGCAAAAAAGTTCAGTCTAACTTCATAATTATGGAAAAGCTACTTTCAAGTTCTACCAGAAAGACTCGGGAGAATAAATACTGAAACAATAAATACATTTATTGATACCCCAGCAAGAAATAATGTTCTTTGGCGTAGGCCCCGTCCATAGCTCGCGATCGAGGGTCCGGCATATCCTGCCTGAAGACGAAGGAACCCCCTGGGAGGTATAGGAAGGGACCGACCTGGTGGTGGTGGGGAGGATGGAGGTCAATGGAAGCGTCAGCATATGCGAACTCAGACATGAGTAAGTACCGTCTTTTATACCGCAAGTATTAAAACACGATTGGATAGATGAGAAGGTGATAAGTGACGAAACAATTGAGTCTTCCCGGCAGAACTAATGCTAAAGCTGTCATTTTCAGATCTCTCCAGAAATGTTCAATCAGGTTCAAGTCTGTGCTCTGGCTGGGCCACTCAAGGACATTTACAGAGTTGTCCCATAGCCACTCCTTTGTTATCTTGGCTGTGTGCTCAGGGTCAGTGTCCTGTTGGAAGATGAACCACCACCCCAGTCTGAGGTCCAGAGAGCTCTAGAGCATGTTTTCATCAAGGATGTCTCTGTATTTTGCTGCATTCATCTTTCCCTCGATCCTGACTAGTCTCCCAGTTCCTGCTGCTGAAAAACATCCACACAGCATGATGCTGACACCCCTATGGCTCACTGTAGGGATGGTATTGGCCAGGTGATGAGTGGTTCCTGATTTCCTCCAGTCATGATGCTTGCCATTCAGGCCAAAGAGTTCAATCTTTGTTTCATCAGACCAGAGAATTTAGTTTCTCATGGTCTGAGAGTCCTTCAGGTCCCTTTTACTGAGGAGTGGCTTCCGTCTGGCCACTATACAGGCCTAATTGGTGGAGTGCTGTTGAGATGGTTGTTCTTCTGGAAGGTTCTTCTCTCTCCACAGATAAACGCTGGAGCTAAGTCAGAGTGACAATCGGGATCTTGGTCACCTCTCTGACTAAGGCCCTTCTCCTCCGATCGCTCAGTTTGGCCAGGCAGCCAGCTCTAGGAAGAGTCCTGGTGGTTCCAAACTTTCATTTACAGATGATGGAGGCCACGGTGCTCATTGGAACCTTTAATGTTGCAGAAATTTTGTACCCTTCCTCAGTTCTGTGTCTCGATACAATCCTGTCTCGAAAGTCTACAGACAATTCCTTGGACTGTGGGACCTTATATAGACAAGTGTGTGCCTTTCCAAATCATGTCTAATCAACTCAATTTACCACAGGTAGACTCCAATCTCAAGTATGATCAGTGGAAACACCTCAATTTTGAGTGTCATGGCAAAGGCTGTAAATACTTATGTACATGTGATTTTTTCGTATTTATTTTTAATGAATTTGCAAAGATTTCAAACAAACTTCTTTCCTGTTGTCATTATGGGGTATTGTTTGTAGAATTTTGGAATAAGGCTGCAGCATAACAAAATGTGGAAAAAGTGAAGCGCTGTGAATACTTTCCAGATGCACTGTGTATTTTCCATCAAAAGTGCAATAAAGCCTGTCCGTCTACTAATGAGTAATCCACAATATGATTACATAGTGACCTAATACTTTACGTTCTCAGTACTTACTGTACACAGCACAGCACTTTAATAAGAAATGTGACCCATGTGTTCTGTATGTAAGTGTGTTTGTGTGTGTCCGTATCCGCTGCTATCTGAAATGGAGACTAATGGGTGGCTCGTCTGGGCCTGACGAGCCCCAAGGACCAGTGTTCATACTCCTTGCGTCTGTCATCCATCATATTTCACACGCTCCGATGTGAGGAAATGGGTCTAAGCTAAGCGGCGTTGGGACGAGACTCCGCTCCACTAGCAGTTTCTGCGAATCTACACCTTCACCAAAGTTACAGGACACACAACATTAAGAGTCGCTCCCAAGGACCATTACCCTTAAGTCCCTAGAGACACCCAGTTATTCACAGACGAACACGATAGACATTGTTACATACAAAAATAATCTTGTCTATTATTGTGGTTAGAGGTGATCATATACTTTCCTTTCAACTAACTTTTCCAAACCCACTTCTGTTTATGTGAAATTGAATTTGGCCACAGGCCATGTGGTGCGGGGATTTTATCTATTATATTTCTATTTGATCTGTGTAAAGTCTGCAGAACCTAAATAGCAAATCTAGATAATATTACACCATATTTATAGAAAAATATGATATTCAATAACCTGACATTCAATAACCTGACATTCAATGACCCATCATACCTCTGGACATTCAACTCTCATATATTACATGTGTATATATGGGCTACAGGCGTTTCTTCAACTTCAGACACTTTTATGTAGGAGCTGGTTTTTATTTAAACTAACAGATTTTTTTTCTCTCTTTTCTAAATGTAAAATGTAAAAATGTCATCATGCCTTCATTTATTTTTCAAATGCCTTTTATGTACATATTTTATACATAAAAGTATATTCTGTATAGATGTTTTATTTTTTGTTTCAGACAGATTTTACTGCATGTTTAAAACTATGACTGATCAAAATGAAGAGTGAAATACATTTTCAATATGTTTGAAAAAACAGTAAATGTATTTCTATTAATTAAAAAAAAGGTCTGACAGTTGAGTTACACCACAAAACTTTTGTTCAATTAGATGTTTGCCAACAGAACTGGTCAGTGACGAGCGAGGAAAAATGAGTTGATGTGTGAAAGAAAATGAAGATAAACAGAAGTTGTGAAAATAATATTTGGTGGCAACTACTCTCAGAAAAAAAAGGGAAAAAATATTCTAACTACACCACATTCAAAATAAAAATAAAATATATATATATTCCTTTTTTTCTTATGCTCACCAAGGCTGCATTTATTTGATCTAAAATACAGTAAAACAGTGATACTGGGAAATATTATTTAACTTTTAAACAAGAGTTTTCTATTTTAATATGGAAAATATGCTGATATTCTAATATGCTGACTTGATGCTCAAGAAAAGTTTCTTATAATTATCAATTTTGAAAACAGATGGTGCCGTTTAATTTTTTTTTGGAATTTAATTTACAGGATTATTTGATGAAAATACATTTGAAAAGAACAACATGTATTTGAAATAAAAAAATATTCTGTAACATTATAACTGTCTTTACTGTCACTTTTTATACATTTTAATGTGTCTTTGTGGAATAAAAGTATTAATTTATTTCTATTAAAACTTTTTGAACGGTATATTTAAACCATTATATAAAATGAAACTGTTGATTTTCTAAAAGTCTAAGGGCTTGTATCTGAAGTTTTGAATAGGCTACACACATATTTTGGCTGCATCACCTTGAGGGGTAATGGAAAGCCCTACAGCCATTAGGAACTGCTGTTGATCTTGAAACGTGCACCCAGGGGTCTGAAGAGAAATGTGCTGATTCATGAAGTCTGATCGAGGAGTAAAGACAACAGGAAAGGGCACAAACTCCCACCTTCCAGGTGCAATTCATTTCCGAAAGGGCTTTACTGAGAACAGGGATGGGCAGTACTAATTCAGAAAAGAAAAAGAAAAAAACATACTGTTTTGGTGCCTTCAGATGATAGACTCTTAATACTCAAGTTTGTTGTCAGAGATTGTGTAGCATATACAACAACGTCAACCACAGCAACTTTTCTGTAAACTGTAACCGTTTAAGCAAATTTCCCAAAACCTTGTAAGAGCTGTGTCCACTCAACATCGCAATTCACCTCATTTGACAAATGCCGGTTGGCAGACATTTCACGAGAGGACTTTGCCGTTGCTGCAGAAATGAGGCACTTAGTGTCTCGAATTTACAAGAGCTTCATCAGTCTTAAGTCAACACTAGCTCCTATTTCGGGTTTGTTGCTAAGGAATGGGATTTGTGTTGCCAATTTGTAATTGAGTTGACTCTGTAACAAGAGTGTAGGAGGAATGAGCAGAGAACAGCACCGCTAACTCAGGGAATATGAGTCTGCCTATAAGTGTCTTCTAAGAGTGCCTGGATTTCATTAATTGTACTTTTTCATGATAATTAATCCGACATCTTAATTATCTATATTTTTATTCACGTGTACTGCTACATGCCTTACACTTCCTTTAAAGGGGTCATACAGCATCACCATTGTATTGTTCTTCGAGGCCCACTTATAATGTTAGTCATGTTTTTGTTTGTTTTTTTTCTAGGAAAAAACATTGCATTTTTTTTCTACTCTCTCTCTTAGACAAACTTTTTCTTTCTTTTTTTTTGATCTGCTGCTGCATTGAGGACTTCAATGTCAAACTGCATGAAAAGAGGAGAGCATTCTAACCAATATACTCTGGTACACTCTGCTGAAAAATCCAGGAGATTCCTAGATGAAAACATAGAAATCAAACTAATTTGAATATACGCAGCTTAAAACCAATTGTAGACCCTCCAGTTCAAACCACCCGCTCTAAGCAGGACTCAAACCCCGGCTCTAACAAAGAGGAGAGCTAGAGCGCCTTTTGAGATTAGGGGAGTGAGGTATACACGCACTGCTCTCACTGGCCTATGTCTGTTACGCAGTGATCATTTGTTGCCATTATGATTTGACATGACAATAATAATAATGAAAAAAAAATTAAATATTGTTTGTTTTTTCCTGTGAAAATAATTTCTTCATGCCTTAAAATAGCTTGAATATAAATCTACACCATTGCTTCATGATCTGCCAATGCTAATGGGAAGTGGAAATATTGGTTTAATTAGGCCATATATGATGCAGAAGAAGAAGATGAAAAGACAGTTATACAGGGTCATCTACAAGTTAATGTATCAGAATAGTAATGTGTTCTATGTATCACTTTCTACAATGTTGGACACATAACGGTAATTGATTTTAGCCCTTGGTTTGACTACATTACCAAACAGCTAATAATGGGCCAGTTTCACACAGTTGTCCCAGCTTTTATCAATGCATGAATCAACATTTAAAATGAATTAGTTGAGTGACTGATTAAAAAAAAAAATCACTTAAAGATGATACTGTCAGAAATATGTGTGTGTATTACAATCTTCAGCTACAAGCCTTTGGACATGTAGAATATGTAAGGAATAATTGATGAAGGGCCGTTGAATTATTAGAAAAATAATGCACACCCAAGGTGTCTCAGTGGATGCTCAGCTCTGAGACCAACAAACAGGTTTCCGAAAGGACAGACCACACCACCACCCTACGTATTATTGTGTAGCAGTCGCTGGAGTGGAATTTGGCCCTCTGCGTCAGTTTCATAGACTATGAGAAGCTGACCACCCTGATTTGAAACACTTACCAAGACATGTCATACAGAGTGATACATGGCGGCCAGCAGTCGTGGCTTCACAGTGAAAACAGGAGTTAGCTCCACAGGAGTTACAGCAATAGCTCCATGTAAAATCCTCCATTGCAAATCACCAAGTTTCTTTTTTAATGGTGGTTTGTAAAGTGCTCGCCAAACAGGTTTAGTTTCAGAATTAATTCCTAATTTAATTTTTAACTTTCCCAATGCATTTATACTTTTTATAAATATAATATTTTCCCTTCTACTATACAAAAATCAATATACTCATTAATTCCACATTTTAACAGTGGGCTATTAAGACAAGACTCCTCTATAACAGGGCACATCTCAAGATCTGGAAAAAGATCTTTACTGTCAGGGATTAAAATCCCTGCACCAAACTCTTCTAAAAGTGTCTCTTCAACAGTTATTTTTCAGTTTGTCAAGAAACTTCTTTGCATAGCGTATTGATCTAACTCCTAAAAGGATAGCAACTTTTTCAGCTCTCAGTAAATTATATTCTGGTTGATTTATGATGTTTATTAGCTTAAAAAGCTTTTTAAAACAAAATATATCTGTTAGACCAGGAAAACCTTCTCCCGAAGTATCAAACTTAGCTCCAAATACAACTGGTTCTTCCAACAACCAATAAAGAGAAGTTGCTGATTCCATCCACCTTTGTTTAAAGAGACCCCACACTTTGAACAAGTTTTGATAAAAGGGAGGAATTCCAGTAAAAGTCAATCTTTTATGATCCATTAAAAACAATGTTAAATCTAAATCCATATTCCCCACTCTTCTCAAGATGCTTAAAGCCAATTCCACGCAAGTGAATACGGCCCCATCAAAAGTTTCTGTACATATCGGAGATGGTAAGTGGCTCTTCTGCTTGCAAGACTAACCAGTCCTTGACCTTCTTCTTTGGGCAAGAACAGAATGCTTTGAGGAGTCCAATGATACTTGTCCCAAAAAAAGTTCACCAGTTATCTTTGAATATTTACAAGCAGTCCATTTGGAGGGTCGACACAAGCAAGTTATGCCATAATGAAGATGCCACGAGATTGTTAATTATAAGAATACGTCCTCTATATGATATATGAGAGAGCAACCATTTCCATTTTTCCAATCAACCTTTTATTTTCTCAATTAAACCTTCCAAATTTTTCTTAATGAAGTTTTCATTTCCTAGATGGACAACAAGGTATTTTAAACCTCCTCTTTTCCTTTTTCAATCCTCCAGGTAAAGCGGGAAGATCACTCCAATTTCCCACTAGTAGAGCCTCACTTTTCTTCCAACTGACTTTAGCAGAGGAAACACATTTAAAATTAACTATAACATCTTAATAACATCCTCCTTTCCATTTACAAAAACAATAGCATCATCAGCATAGGCGGAAAGATCTACAGAGTTATTACAACCAGGGAAAATCAGACCTTTAAAATGAGCTCGCAACTTTTGAAGTAAAAGTTCGGCATCCAGCATACCAGACATGGCACATCCCTGCCAACTCCCCTCTCAACTGTGAACGGAGCACACAAACCACCATTAATCTTAAGAACACTCTCAATGTTACAGTACATAGCCTTAATCATAGATACAAAAGAATGACTAAAACCAAAAGCCTCTAAAGGGTTCCATAAAAACAAGTGCTCAACTCTGTTGAAGGCTTTCTCTTGATCGAGAGAAATCAGTCCAGAGTTCATTCACAGGAGTTTAGATGCATCTAAAACATCTCTTATTAAAGCAATATTATCAGAAATAGACCTGTTGGGAATACAGTAAGACTGAACAGAATGTATCAATTTACTTAAAACTTTACTAAGTCTTATAGCCAAACTTTTAGACAAAATTTTTTATTCTGAACATAAGAATGAAACAGGGCGCCAATTGCCAATACACTGAAGATCACCTTTTTTAGGCAACAGTGTAATGACTGCTCTTCTGCAGCTTAGTGGCAATAGTCCTCTTTTCAGACTGTCATTAAGAACTGTCAGCAGATCTTCTCCTATGACGGGCCATAGAGTCTTATAGAACTCAACAGGTAGCCCGTCAATTCCTGGAGATTTACCATTTTCCATGCTCATCATGGCAGTATAAAGCTCTTTCGATGACAAAGTCTGTTGTAGTTCATTATTGGACTCCTTATCCACCTTTGGCAGTCCTTCAAGGAAATTATCAGCATCTGCACCCCATTCCCTCAGTTCAGATTTATAAAGGCCTGAAAAAACCTCTACAGCACGTTTACGTATGTCAGCAGGCTCGGTTAGTTCTTGTCCTGTAGCTGAACGTAAAGCATGGATCATTTTACTTTGACCTTTTTTCATTTCTAAATTAAAAAATTATTTTGAGGGTTCATTTGTGTCACAGTTTGAAACCGTGAACGGACTAAAGCTCCCTGTGTTTACTCCCAACAGGTCTAACAGAAATGCTTTTTTTCCCTTCAAGCCATCAATATGCTTTCTATTTTTTTTAGATGCTAATAAATCCTGTAAAACAATTTCCGTTTCTAATGTCTTCACTGACTGGGCTGTCTCTAGTAACATTCACCGTGTACTTTTGACAAAAATCTCTAATAAGAACTTTTCCACAATCCCACCATTGCAGTAAAGAAGTATAAAAATGTTTTTGCTGCTTAAAAGTTTCCCCCCCCAAAAATTTGATTTTCCATAAAATGTTTATCATTTAACAATGAGGTATTAAAGATCCAGTATGCACTCTTGTACTTCACACACTTCATTAAAACACTGCACAGAACTAAACTGTGATCAGAAAACCCCACTGGAATAATTTTACAAAATTTAAAAAGATTACGTTGATGTTGAACACTATAAATTCTGTCAAGTCGTGCCAAAGATATAGAATGTTCAGTACTATGAGCCCAAGTGTACTGTCTAACATCTTAATTCAAACTTCTCCATACATCACATAAATCATCAGTTTCAATGAGTTGTATAAGTGTTTTCTGAGATGCAGTGTGCGGTTCTATATGATTCCTATCCAACTTATTAGCGGTACAATTAAAATCTCCACCTAAAAATAACATATCTTCTTGATTTAAATCTTTCAAAACAGCATCCACCTTTTCAAAGAAAATAACTCTTTCCAATCACTTTGTAGGAGTATATAAATTCAGAAGCACCATGGTGATTTTCTCAAATTTCACTTTGATGTTTAAAAGCGACCACTGATTATTTCCTCAACTTCACAAGACAGAGGTAAAAATATGCTTTGAAAACAAAACAGCAACACCTCCACTAATAGATGATTTGTGACTCAGGCATCCCATTCTCTTCTCCAGTCAGTCTCATTTTTAAAATCACTGTATTTCTTGTAAAAACAGAATATCTATTTGTTTTTGTCTAATAAACTCGAATAACATCATTCTTTTATGACCATCTCTGGAACCATTTAAGTTTAAAGATCCAATTTTAAAATTTGTCATTTTTGTTTTAGAGACCAGACCAAAAAAAAATGAGAAGAGCTGCCAAAAAAAAAAAAAAATTGGCAGAATTTTAGTTGACAGCCTCGTTATCTTTAGAATCATTTTTTTTTAGTTTGTTCACAAGTTTTTTAAGACAGTAAATCTCCACATCTTGAAAGGCTCCCTCTTTCATTAGATACTTCGCATCATTGATGAATTGTTTACAATCAGGGAAAAAATTCTCAACTTTCAATCCCTTTGTTTCTTGCAGAAATGTACTAATATCATCAGCTCTATACAAACAAACCAAGTTTTCACTTTGAGAACTTAGACAAATTTGAACCCTGAGACACATTTGAATCAGAGGAATCTCTATCACTGTCTGATCCCATATTATCATCACCACCCTCATCCTTTACTTGTTTAAAAGCTTTTCCACAGCCTTTTTTCTTTCTTTTAACTGGGATCTTGAAAACAGATTTTGCTTCCTTTTCAAAATCAACATTGTCTTCCACATCAATTTCATCAGCTGTTACACAAACATTTTCAGAGTGTTCAGCCTGCTCATCGGACATCGCGAGAGTACTTTTACTAGGCTCGGTAACAATCCCAATTGTGTCAGATTTATTCTCAGCAGCCACGACTGTGATCGGCCCGTGATCAATCTCACCGGCTTCAACCACAGACATACCGGCGGTGTCCGTGTCCTTTGCGATCTCAGCCGGAGGAAGAACAGAAACACCCTGTCCCGTGCTTGTGCTCGCACCGAAACTGTCCTTTTTACTAGGACAGTCACAAATAAGATGTCCAATCTTTACCACAACTAAAACATTTAATTCCGTAGCTATTCGCAGTGGGAACTCCATGGAAAACGCCGCACTATAAGTAACTGGTTGCCACTGCAACTCAGGACCCCTGAGCTCACAGAACAAGCTAGAAAACCAAGTATAAATAACAGACCAGACACCGTCAAGTCTAGAATAATATATATATATATATATATGTGTCAGTAACAAACCAACATAATATACTAATAAAACCAGACACCGTAGGGATTATTAATATAGGAAAATACAACCGGCCAAAGCGGGTTTTATATAAATATGTAGGTGATTGTGCACAGTAACATTTTTAGACAAGACCAGACACTGTCGGGCCTTAATCATACCGAAAGCACCTTCGCCTGCAGGGAAGGCATGTCCATATTATAAAACTTCATAAATGTGGAAGGTGAGGAAAAGCCGGCCGCATCACAAATATCTTCAATGAGAAAGCCAGATGACCAAGCCAATGACGAGCCATGCCTCTGGCGATTGGGCCTTGATAACTATGGGCCAAACCTGACCCACTGAGGTATAAGCCATAGAAATGGCATCCACTATCCATCTAGACAGTCTTTGCTTAGTGACTGGATCACCCTTAGATCGGCCATCAAAGCAGACAAAAAGCTGTTCTGATTGTCTAAAAGACGCAGAACGCTCCAGATAGATTCTCAGCGCTCTGACAGGGCAGAGAAGATTAACCTGTCCATCCTCAGCAGAAGGGGGAAGGGCTAATAATGTAATAACCTGTGCTCTGAACGGTGTTGAGAGCACTTTGGGTACATAACAATGCCTGGGTTTGAGGATGACTCTGGAGTCATCTGGTCCAAACTCTAAACATGAAGGGCTCACTGAGAGAACCTGCAGATCTCCCACTCGCTTGATAGATGCCAGTGCCAACAGGAGAGCAGTCTTTAGCGAGAGAGGTTTAAGATTAACCGACTGGAGCGCTTCAAAGGGCGGACCCTTCAGAGGCCCAAGGACTGTGGAGAGGTCCCAAGAAGGCACAGAAGGAGGTCTGGAGGGGTTAATCCTCCTAGCACCTTTTAGAAACCATACCACCAGGTCGTTTCTTCCTAGTGATTGGCCAGCCACCAGAGCATAATGCGCTGCAATGGCTGTCACATACACTTTGAGCGTCGATGGGGAGCAGCCCGCGTCCAACAGCTCCAGCAGGAAGGAGAGTACCACAGATACCTCACATGACTCTGGGTCAAAAGATTTATCGGGCACCGGATGGAAAAACCTGACCACTTCAAACCATAAAGGCGCAGAGTAGACGGGGCCCTGGCTTCATATATAGTGCTTAAGACCTTCTCAGGAAGGTCCCTGGGTACCCATTTAGGAGCCATACATGGAGGGCCCATAAGTCGGGTCGAGGATTCCATATTGTCCTGTTGGCCTGTGTGAGGAGGTCTTTCCTCATTGGAACAGGACAAGGGATTGTGTCCGATAGCTGAACCAGCTCCGGAAACCACGGCCTGGATTTCCAGAGAGTGGCCACCAGAAGGACTGAGCATCTGCTCTCCCTGACCCGTTTGATGACTTGTGGAATCATCGAGACGGGGGGGGAAGCATAACGGGGGCGGTTGGGCCAGAGATGGGCCAGCGCGTCCCTGCTCTTCGAGAAGAACACTGTGCAGTGGGGAGTTGGCTCTCGAGGCGAAAAGGTCGATTCCAGCCTCGCCGAACACACTCCATATCAGACTGACCGTCTGTGAGTTCAGGGACCACTCGCCTAAGGGAGTGTTGCCCCATAAGAACATGTCTGCACCCAGATTCTGAATGCCAGGGATATGTGCTGCTCTCAGAGAGCTAAGATTGGTCTGTGCCCATAAGAGGAGGTCTCTCGCCATGGCATGCAGGTTGCCTGACCTGATGCCACCCTAGCGATTTATGTAGGCCACCACTGACATGTTGTCCATGCGTACTAAGACGTGGTGACCTTTTAGGTTTGACAGAAATGATTTCAGGGCCAAACCAACTGCTTTTATTTCCAGACAGTTGATATGTAAGCTCTGCTCCATGCTCGACCAGAGGCCGGAGGCAGGCTTGCCCTCGTGCAGGACTCCCCAACCTAGGTTGAATGGGTCTGTAAAAAACACTCTCCTCCTGGAAACTACTCCCATGGTCACACCCTCGTGGTACCAGTCCTGAGCCCGCCAGGGAATAAGGGCTCTTAAACAACTGTGATTCCCCAAGATGGGGGGGGGGGGGGGGGGGTGAGAGGCGGTTTGCCGTCCAAAAGGAGAGCTAGCCGCAAGCTCATGATATAATTGTGACAGAATAGGCATACTCTCGCAGAGAGAGCAGCCTCCATCATAGAGTGCGGTTCAGCATGGGGGGTTCCCAGGCATGTGACGCACTTTGTGTGCCCGTAGGCCTTGTGCAGATGCATCCGCACGTGGCACAAGATGAGCGAGGCATTTGAAACAAGCCTTGTACACTTAAACACAGAATATTACAATAGAAAAGATATAGGGTCATCGCCGGATAGCCACAGGTGAGACGGCGTCAGGAGAAAACGGCTGAGAAGGCGTAGTCTGCTGAGATGATGCTTGCTCAGGCTGAAGGGCTTGTTCAACGGCTAAAGGCTTAGTAAAACAGTCAGAGACATGCAGTTGCTGCAGAAGGAGTAAAATCTGCTATAATGGTGAATTCGGGGGAATATTATAGGCTAAGGCCACGCCCCCCGCCCGCACCATTGGATTTGCAGTTGCCGCAGCACAGCCTATGATTGAGCCAGACCCTCAATGTGCTAGCTGTGCAGCTGCAAATGCGTTTTACATATAAGCTTCAGTAAATTGAGGAAAAGTAGCCCCCCCCCCCACTGCGTATAGCTACACAATACGAAGTGACCGTTCGAAAGGGAACTGAAATCGTTTGGCGAGATGATATGGAACTGTAAAGCAGTCAGTACCTGCCTAAAACTACTTTAGCTGTGCGTTTCCCTGAAAATAATTGCCCATCTTAGAACGTTAATCAACCAATCAGATTCAAGCATTCAATAGCCCCATAGTATAAAAACATTTTAAATATATATATGTATATTTGAATATACACTAACGTTCAAAATTTGGGGTCAAGACTATGTTTCCTGAAAGAAAAATAATAATAATGTACTTTTATTCAGCAATGATGCATTCAATTTTTCAAAAGTGAAAGAAATATGTTGTAACGTTATAAATGACTTTAATTTAAATAAATGCTGTTCTTTACAACTTTACATTCAAAGAATCCTGGGGGAAAAAAATATCATGGTTTCCACAAAAATATTAAGCAGCACATCTGTTTTCAAAATTGATAATAAAAAGAAATGTTTCTTGATCATCAAATCAGTATATTAGAACGATTTCTGAAGGATCATGTGACAATGAAGACTACTGAATGACTACTGAAATTTTTGCTTTGCCATCACAGGAATCAATTATATTTTAGAATATAATAAAATAGAAATGATTTAAATTGTAATAATATTTTTAACAATAGTATTGTTTCTACTGTATTTTTGATCAAAACAAATTTAGAGAATTCTTTACATTAAAAGCATAAAAAACTAACATACCCTAAACTTTTATTTGAAACATTCATAAATCAATCTGTACGAAAATGTCCTACTGAAACAGTTAAGCTGAACATTGAATTCCCATTTTTGATGTGTAAATGTGCTGACGTGTTCATATTTCCATCCAAATTACGTCAAAAACTTCAAAACAAACAGTTCTTGCTTTCTTCCAATACATTGTCTTTTTGAAATGGGTAGCATTTTGAATGCTTTTATTTTAAAACTTCAAGGTTTTTTGATTGACCCCTTTTAGCTACATTCTGTTTCTCATGAGCTACAGTGATGTTTGAACAATGAATATTTAATGCCCTTACCATTGTTTTATTGAATGTGATTGTGACCACAGGCTTTCTCACTGGAAGGAGTAATTTTACAGTATGTGACATCCTGTGCAGGGTGATTTGAAGAACACTGGACACACACAGAGACCAAGAGCACATATTGAGTTCACCTTCCTAAGGTCCTGAGCTCATCAACACCCTATTGTTTTAGAACAAGAAAGCATTGTGGATGGAGAGATTATATCGGCTATAGAGACAGAGCTGTTGATTATGGAGGGATTTTGTGGAACCCTCTGGAGTCACAAGCTCTCATGGGATTTGTTGTTCCATTCTGTATATTCTAATTTGTGCTTGTCTATGGATGTAAAATGCTTTTAAAGACCCCATGAAAACAAAATTGGGGTTTTGTGGCATTTAGTCCATGGTAAATATAACTTAAAGGTATATAACAGGTCTGCAGTTGTAGGTGAAGGTAATGGTAAGGCCTAAATGTAATTAATTGTTTCTTCATTGTTTTCATCCATGAATACAAACTGTCTTGTAACTAAAAGTCAGTCAACACCGAAATATGGAAGCTTGTTTCTGCAAGGAATAAAAAATAATAATAATTGGGACTTTTTTCCTCCGTTTTTTTTTTTCAATTCCATGGTGGAAACAAGATTCCATAATCCGTGTATCATTCGTTCAGACGTTTTTTGATTTAATATTGAAAGTAGAAAAATTAGAAAACAGCTCATTTTTCGTTTTTTTTTTTCATTTTTCCCCCCAAAAAACTAAAAACAAGAATTCAGCTTGATTTTTTCGAAAAATGAATGAACAACTTAAATATTCGATTTCTATACGTGGGCGAGAACATGGGCGGACTTTACCATTAGGCAAAGGTCGGCAATTGCCTTGGGCCCCGAGCTACCTATAGCGGCCCCCAAAAAGCCCCATTAACTTATGCTAAGTTTTTTTTTTTAACTTTTCGCAAATTATACATTTACAAAAAAACTTGATTTGCGAAAAATGGCATCAAATCATTACTGTCTCAGACAGGAGGGGGCCCCCCTCCAACATCACAACATTGGACCATTCCATTATCTCACTTACTGCGTATCTGCGAAAGTGACAAGGCTGTAATGCGCCAAAAAAACTGACGGAGAAAAATAAGTGATTGACAGACAGAGCGTACTACGGAGCCCGGGAAGTCACCTGTTGGGAAAAAAAAAACTACGGTTTTTCAATCCGTCCGCTCAGTTTATAAACTGTACTCACGAATTCTCAAACTGTTCCCTTGGTTTAACCAATCGTGCTCACGAGTTCCTAATCCGCGCTCTCAGATTTAAACCGTGCCTTCAGTCTTTGCAACCTGTACCCACAGATTCATAAACCGTGCCCACGCTTTCGCAATCCGTTCCCACGGGTTTATAAACTGTACTCACGGATTTGTGTCTCGCCCTCATTTTAGAACAACAGCAGGAGGTGCGTTGTTAACGAATCTTATTGTATAGCCTATTGTTTTTTGTGTATTAAGTGGAATACATCAAATTGTCTTAACTGCGTCTGCATGATTAAAATGAATGAGGCCCTTTTTAAATATATATATATAATAGCCTATATATAAAAGTTTATATATATATATATATATATATATATATATATATATATATATATATGCCTAATATAAAAAAGTAAAAAACACATCTAACACAAGCATAAATTGTTTATTTTTTTTAATTAACAAAATGCCAATCTTCATCCTTATTACAAAAGATCCAATATATATCCCGTGCTAAAGCGCATGCATAAATCTTGCCCCAAAGCACCGGCAAAAGTAGGCTAATAATAATAAATGTGTCTGAACAAATAACGAGGCATTTTAATTGTTTATTAATAAACTAATGTTTTCTAAATCAAGAAGCTAAGCGGTGCTGAAAAAAAGGAGGAAGCGGGAGGAAAGCAAAAAGTTTTTAGCAAAATTGCCGAAGGTAACAAACTTTTTTGTGATGCTCGCTGACAATGACAACAACCACCATCACGACCGTTAGCACTGCTGCTAGCAGTGGAAAACAATTTTTGTTTTTAATATTCCTTTTATATAAGGAAAAATATGGATTGACAAAAGGGGGGAAACAAGAGATGTTAGAGGGCCCCATGTCTGTGTTTGCCTTGGGCCCCAAAATGACTAAATCCGCCCCTGGGTTGGAATGAAACGCCCCTTTCCTCTGATTTGTCAGCTGAAGATCAAACTGTTGTGTCATCACTTCTTCCTCGGTTCCGCACAGCAGAATAAGAGTCCTCCGCTGCGGCAACTGATGTGCCGATTCTTATCTCGTTCAATGCAACTACATTTCATTTTTTTTTTGTTCAAAGAACCAGACTAACAAATAGCTCGACACAAACCGTAGGCTACCGGGGAAGAGCCTAGACTGGGCTTTCTTCTGTGTAGACCAGCAGTTCTTAAGTGCCAGGGGGTCCGTGAAATAATTTAGCTATTTTCTTATATTTTCTGGACTGTAAAGTCCCGTTTTTTATCATGAAGCACGCTGTGATTTATTCCTAAGTGACTTAGGAATATATTATAATATAATGCATTTTACTTCAAATAATTTATATGTTGACTTTTAAAAGTAGGCGCGCAAAGAAGACTATTTGCTATATTTTGGTTAATTTTTGGTGTGCGCCAGAAATATGTTCATGGAGACAGAGACGCGCTAAAGCAGCGCATCGTGTTGTTTTCTTTATTTTTCAAAGGCATGACATTTTGTAGTCACTTTGAATGTACACAAATTAAAATATATTTGTCTGTTTCGATTGACAGAGTATTAAACGACAGAGTATAAAGTTATTTCTCCAGCTGAGGAACAAATCCAAGTGATGGCACCGGCGCATCGGGCACAACATATCAGTTCACTTCTGGAATGGCTAACTTGACATCGCAGCCTGTTCATTATTAAAATAAAACAGTCAACCAAACATACAAAACAAACAAACAAAAAGTTATTCTGCTTAAATGTAATTGGTCTTTTGTACAGCGGTCAATCATAATAACTTGCTGTTATTCCAAACTCATTTCCCTTGAAGATGCTGATTTAGTCTTCGTGTGGGTTATTAGAATTCGACTGAAGTACAAGCCTTCTTTACATTAATAGTTAGCATCCAAATGTTACATTGCAAATATGAAAACGCACGTTGGGCCGTAGAAAGATGCGCGAACCAAACTTCGGTACAGTTTCAGTTTACATTCAAATAAATTTGTTTAGGCTTGGCTTTTAAAATAGGCTAAATGTCGTTTGTAATAAAGGGCACAATAAGATATTTTTATAGGCTACTATTTTTATTTTTATTATAGGCTACGTATAGCTACTTATTTTTCATTCTTGTTGTTTTCTGAATACCATTCATTAAAAGATTTGGCAGTAAGGGGAAGTAAAATACGCATAGCATGTTATTATTAGTGTTTATTATGTTCATGTTGTATTTTATTTACCGGTCTTTTGCATTATTTCTGTATAGGCTAATAATAAAATGTGTTTTTTTACAACGATGTGACGCGCGCATTTTACTCTCAACTTGACCCAGTGCGCCGCACACAAGCACGCATTCTTTGGTTAAGGCTAATAAATTGTAATAAAACACAAGGCCTACATAAAACTCAGTGTATTTTAATATCTCTGTTGTTGTAGATAGTCAGTCTGAATGACAGTTCATGTGTGAATGTTAGGCTTATTATATAGGCTTGTCAATGCATTATTCTATCCTTTTTGTATTAGTGTTTAAAATATTTAATTTACGAGGGACACCATGCCAACAGCCGTCATTTACCCTGCCAAACCAAGCTGATGCAAATAGCTGAATTTATATCTACAGAAGAAAGCCCAGTCTAGGCTCTTCCCAGGTGTGGTTTGTGTCGAGCCATTCGTTAGTCTGGTTGTTTGAACAAAAAAAAGATGAAATGTAGTTGAACGAGATAAGAATCGGCACATCAGTTGCAGCAGCGGAGGACTCTTATTCTGCTGTGCGGAACAGAGGAAGAAGTGATGACGCAACCGTTTGATCTTCGGCTGACAAATCAGAGGAAAGGGGCGTTTCATTCCCGCCCACGTGTAGAAATCGAATATTTAAACTGTTTATTCATTTTTCGACCTCAGAACGAAAAACGAAAAATGAAGCTAAATTCTTGTTTTTCGTTTTTTGGGACAAATTAAAAAACAAAAAAAAGAGCCGTTTTCTCATTTTTCTACTTTCAATATTAAATAAAAAAAACGACTGAACGAATGATACACGGATTTTCCATACAGAAAAGACTTGTATTTTGTAATTGTATTCATCAGATAAAGACTTTCACTTTACCTAGTGGCAATCCAAATGTCAAGTAACGCTTTTAGTGCAATTTGGCACCACTAAGTGGCTTGTACCGGTGTCATACTTTTCATCCTTTTCAGAAATATATTGATGCACTATAGATACAGTAGCCTACTTAGCATAAGTGAACACACCCATGCTAAAGTTGACTAAAAAGAGGAATAAAAATATAATCTTTCGGAAATTGATCTTCATGCCTTAATTTAAAAAATGAGGAAAAATCACATACCCTCACCAGATATTGGCATGGTTTTATTTCAGTTAGCCTTATAGCTGGTTTGATTTGCATTGAGAGATGATCCTAAGTACCCCATGCCAATCTCTAGGTATGGTGAAGGGTATGTGATGATGTTGGGCTATTTTAATTCCAAAGGCCAGGGGATCTTTATCAGGATGCATAGTATCCTGGATCCATGAAATAACTGGCCTTTAAAAATAAAAATATGCCTGCCTTTATGGGAATTTAATATAGGGGTGTCCTGACTTATGCCCCCTGTATTTTAAGGAAGAACGTTTATTTATTAATGATACATTATTCAATCACAAAGAAAATTAATGTCCTTAAAGGTTGGATTTTTCCTCATTTTTTGAATTAACTCTTTTTAGTCAACTTTAGCATGGGTGTGTTCACTTATGCTAAGCACTGTATGCATGAATGTTTACTTTCACCATTGCTATTCTTCAGTGGAGAAGAGCGTGTTAAAATATTCCTCTTAAATGACCTCTGGCTAAGTTATGATTTCAAAAGTAGGTCTGCTCTTCTAAAAAAATGGCTTGGGTAGGAGTGCAACCTATTAAAGTCTCATAAATGGCTAATTGTGAAATGTCACCGCTTAAAGATTTCTTCTGTATTACTAAAGATTTTTGCAGGCCCAGAGCATGGATGACACTGTTTCATAATTTACTGATAGATCTAGGTCACTCTAGCTGGTTAAAACACTTTTTCCACTGGAGGGCTGTAAATTACTAAACTGCTTATTCAAGACTGTGGGGATAAACAATGTGAAGTTTGTGCATGCAGTCTTGTTTTTAAACAATCAGTTAAATCAACTGTATCTGAACCGTTTCGGGAAATGTGAAATACAATTTTTTTAAAAATCTGTATTTTCATGCATTCAGTGTCAGCACTTGATAATGATGTATTTTCATAAGAAATATCAGGTTATGGCATAGTGACACTACGCTTTAAAAAGCTGTCATTCGCCGGCAAGCAGGGTGTACATATTCAGATGAACACTTCATCACACGATGGAACAGATGTCACTTTGTGTATAGCTGCAAACATTAGCAAACGGACCTTTGCTTTGATTATGAAGATATTCCTGTTTTTCACCTCACATACGACAGCGTTGATAACCCATCCAATCTTGAAAAAAAGATAGCTACCTGTACTTTTGTAGGCTTTTATTTTGTGTGCGGTGTAAGGTGACGGTGACTCTAGGCTATAAGATGTAAATATCTCCAAACTCCAAGTCTGCCAGCTTCAAAGCAATGAAAACATCAGTGGGTGCTGTGTATGGATCACACGTTCCGAGTATGTTAATCTTTTCTTGATATCTAATTTTAACATTCGGTGACATATGGTCTAAATAGTTAATTGAATGTAGTATTGGAAATTTGCAAGGCTGCAATTCCCCTGGTTGGCCACTGTTTTTGTCAGCGTTTGTTGCCCGCCAGGTATTCATGGTAGTCACGTGACTGAAAAATGTGAATAGATGAGTTTGACGATCACAGTTATGAGGAAAAAAAAAAAAAAAAAAAAAACACTGTTTTGGCTAGCAGTTGGGGCCTATCGTTGGTGCACTTTAAAGGAAATGGATTCAAGTTAACTCAGTACATCAAGAGCATTTGTCGAGACGAATTCACTTACATTCCATCCAAGGAAATGACGAAGCAAAGAAACGTGATCACTTACAGCCCGAGTCACGAACAGAACAGTCATGCAGCCTCGCAGTGGGGTGAAAGTCCAGTCCAAATGCAACGACAAAGCAGCTTGCAATGAATCTCGTCCCCCAAACACTGTTACGGGTCGTTTGGAAGTGCTTCTTGTGACACCGATGATGCAGCTGTCGTCCTTGATGCGAATTTCTCCGTCACAATATCTCACAGTTAATGCAACAGATGACGCAACCCAACGGCAGAATTGGTTGAAATTATACTAAATAATACAGTAAAATAATAAAAAAAAAACACTTTAAACAAACAAAATCGAGTGGAAGAAAGTTCTGTTTGTCACTTTGGGCCTGTACTAACACAAGTTGCAAGTCTCCAAAAATGACGCTCACTTTCATTAAAAAGAGGACATGTGCTTCACTCTTTTCGCCATGTGCGATCTCCTTCCGTCCTCTCTAAAACGCAACTTAAGGCAACTTGCGTCCGTAAACTTTAAACAATCTCAATGCTGATTGGTCAACATTAATACACTTCAGTTCAACAGAACACATTTTTTGAGTTAAGGAAAACAGTATAAATAATACAGAAACAAAGAATGTTGGTCCATTTATTTACATCACATTGTCAAATAAACAAAAAGTAAATAATCAAATGTTTAAATTTTAATACTCTGCAATTTTCAAAATTAGACATATTTTAAGGGTTCCTACACATATCATATTGAATCTTTTATTTTAAATCTACTATCTGAAATCTCATATCTGACATTTCAAATTGTATATCTTATTTTTTACATCTTTCTCCTGGTTGGTGCAGAAATAGCATATTCACATATATTAACCTCTTTATAGTTGAATGGAATGGATTTTCATTTTCTCTCTGTACTGGAAAGAGATGGATGGATGAGAGCTCATGTTGTCATGCTCAGTCTTTCATTTGTCTTACAATTTCTCCCAAAACACTCTTGCAGTATTCTCTCTTTTCCATCTTGTTTTTGTTTCTTTATATTTTATTCTGTTTCCATCTCACTTACTTCAACGGTTATTTTGCTGGTTTTAAAGTGGCATACTGATGTCTCAGTACATTTTTTGTTGCAGTGTTAAGGAGACTCAAACTAAATACAGATATGCCACTAACTACAAATTATTAACAAGCCTATTTATCCAGTGTACATCAATCTTAATGTAACATTGCTTTGGATATCTAGCCTTTTAAGTGAGTGAGATGATCCTCATCCATCAAATTTTTTATCCCAGATTTTCATGTGAATTTAGACTTCTGGACCCTATGTAAAATATAATGTAATTTTTGTTTGTCACTTTCTCTTGCACTTATGTCACTTACATTTTCTATTGCATTGCAACAAGTCCTGCCATAGACGACAAAACTGCACCTTTTTAATAATCAGAGCACTGCATTTAAAATAATTGCTGGCCTTAGTTTTTTCACTCTATGTCCTTGTTGTTTGATTCTTCTGCTTCAGCTGAGACTCCAGGAATGAGATGTTTGAATAGCTTTTTCTTTGTCCCATGTGTTTGTGTGAATACACACACATACTGTAGAGGTATGTGTGTTATACTGTAAACTGCACCGTCTTATCCTGAGATCGCTGTGCTCAGACAATTTCCAGGACCAGAAATACATCAATGCAGTATTTTGTTAAGCAGTCCAACAGTGGGCTGACATTATAGGTGCTCTTGTTTTGCCCAAGAAAGTCAGTAATTCTATTAGGATTATGTTAAAATGCAAGCAATGCATTATTCTAACATGTTCATCTGTAGGTTCTATATATACAGGTGAAACTTATCACCTTTCCAGTTAAAGGCATTTGGATTCACTATCACTTGGTACACATTTAAATGCATGTAAATTAGACTGATAAGGCCGAGTGTTACAATGTGACATTAAGTGTAACTGTGACATACATTTATTTTATATATAATAAAACTGAGGATTTTTTTCCTCATTTCAGAACACAACTGATACATACATAGCAGTCTCAAACTTTTTGGTAAATACAAATAGTATGAGCCACCAGTCATTTATGAATATATACACAAAATATTTTGGTTTGGTGGAAAGCGTCACTGGAGGCTTGGGCGGCAGGATTCACTGGAGGGAAACTTCACTGGAGACTTGAACAGTTTGGCAGCAAACTTCACTGGAGGCTTGGGCGGTTCAGCGGCAAGCTTCACTAGAGGCTTGGGCAGTTCGGCGGCAATCTTCACTGCAGGCTTGGGCGGTTCGATGGCAAGCTTCACTGCAGGCTTGGGCAGTTCAGCGTCAATCTTCACTGTAGGCTTGGGCGGTTCGATGGCAAGCTTCACTGTAGGCTTAGGCGGTTCATCGGCAGGCTTCACTGGAGGCTCGGCCAGTTCGGCGGCAGGCTTCACTGGAGGCTTGGGCAGTTCAGCGGCAAGCTTCACTGGAGGCTTGGGCAGTTCGGCGGCAAGCTTCACTGGAGTCTTGGGCAGTTCGGCGGCAAGCTTCACAGGAGGCTTAGGCGGTTCAGCGGCAGGATTCATTGGAGGCTCAGCCAGTTCGGTGGCAGGCTTCACTGGAGGCTCGGCCAGTTCGGTGGCAGGCTTCACTGGAGGCTCGGGCAGTTTGGCGGCAGGCTTCACTGGAGGCTCGGGCAGTTTGGCGGCAGGCTTCACTGGAAGCACGTTCGGTGGCAGGCTTCACTGGAGGCTCGGCCAGTTCGGTGGCAGGCTTCACTGGAGGCTCGGGCAGTTTGGCGGCAGGCTTCACTGGAGGCTCGGGCAGTTTGGCGGCAGGCTTCACTGGAAGCACGTTCGGTGGCAGGCTTCATTGGAGGCTTGAACTGTTTGGTGGCAAGCTTCACTGGAGGCTTGGGCACAGGCTTAACTGGAGTGATACAATTATAAAAGACAAACTGAAAAAACTAGAAAGGTGACCCAAACACTAATATAATAACATAATATATGTGAAATGTTAAAGCGGACACGTTTTTAAAGATCCAATTATGTCTGGGCAACTCCAACCCTGATGAATCTCACCTGCATACTAGCCTAATCTTGAAGACCTTGATTAGCTTATTCATGTGTGTTTGATCAGGGTTGGAGGATCGGATTGTTGCGTTCACGCTATATCGTAATAATTACGAGACGATTGTTATTTTCCATGGCAACACTATCGATCACGTGGTACAAGTCGGAGCTCTCAGAAAATTCCACGTTTACAAGTTGTAATTATGACATTAAGTGTAACTGTGACATACATTTATTTTATATATAATAAAACTGAGGATTTTTTCCTCATTTCAGAACACAACTGATACATACATAGCAGTCTCAAACTTTTTGGTAAATACAAATAGTATGAGCCACCAGTCATTTATGAATATATACACAAAATATTTTGGTTTGGTGGAAAGCGTCACTGGAGGCTTGGGCGGCAGGATTCACTGGAGGGAAACTTCACTGGAGACTTGAACAGTTTGGCAGCAAACTTTACTGGAGGCTTGGGCGGTTCAGCGGCAAGCTTCACTGCAGGCTTGGGCGGTTCGATGGCAAGCTTCACTGCAGGCTTGGGCAGTTCAGCGTCAATCTTCACTGTAGGCTTGGGCGGTTCGATGGCAAGCTTCACTGCAGGCTTGGGCAGTTCGGCGGCAATCTTCACTGTAGGCTTGGGCGGTTCGATGGCAAGCTTCACTGGAGGCTTAGGCGGTTCATCGGCAGGCTTCACTGGAGGCTCGGCCAGTTCGGCCAGTATAGACCTTATCATGAAAAAAGCCAGGAGATTTCATTTTTGACAATATGGGACCTTTAAGAAAAATTTGCTTTTCACTACTCATATGATTGCAGAAATTTTGTGTGAAAATAAATTATAAAAGAGGTTTACGTTTGTTTCAAAATCGTATAAATGTGTGGGGTGGCAACTTAGGTCCTTTCACACATTGGGTAAAAGGCTGGGTAACAATAGGGTAAATATATCAATTTTTATTTTATTTTTTATTTTACCTTTATTTTACCAGGAAATAGTCCCATTGAGATTCAGAATCTCTTTTTCAAGGGAGTCCTAGCCAAGACAGCAGAATAATAGTTCCATATTAAAAAGTACAAATACAAACATTAACAAAAACAAAACAAACAAGAAAAAAAGTACATTTTGGCAATTTAACATAATCTCAAACGTAATCACCAGCCGCTCTCAGTAACAGCACATGTGCATCTAGTACTCAAAAAGTCCTTTATCCTCATTTTAAATTGTGTCATTGTCGGTAAACAGTCAAATTTTAGCTGATTTTGCAATTTATACCAAGTAAACGGTGCAAAAAATTTAAAGGCACTTAAAGGCACCGAAGACAGTTCGCGTTCGTGGGATTTCATACATGATTTGCCCATATGATCTAAGATTACATTTCCTGGTAGTGACTTTAATAGTCAAAAGAGAGCATGAGTAAGGAGGCAGTTTACAAAGTATGGCCTTAAAAAGAAAAATATACCAGTGCTCCAGCCTGCGATTGTGCAGAGATGGCCAACCAACACTCTCATACAAGCTGCAATGATGAGTACGGAAACTGGAATGAGTTACAAATCTTAGTGCTGCGTGATATACTGAATCCAGCATTTTCAAAGAAGATTTATTTGCATGCATGTATAAAATATCACCATCTAGAAAATATCAATCTAGCATTGACATAAATGTTGTTTGTATAAGTGTTTTTCTCAAACTAAAAGAGAAAAAGCCTTTGTTTCTATAATAGAAACCCAACTTTACTCTTAGTTTTTTGTCCCTCTATATGCTGTTTGAAGGACAAATTTTCTTCTAAAAGGAAACCAAGATATTTATAGACTGATACTCGTTCAATTACTTTCTCATCATCTGTTTTCCTTGATTTAGAAAAGCACATCATTTTAGTTTTATCCAAGTTTAGTACAAGTCTCAATTTCTGAAGATTCTTCTGAATAATTTTAAAAGCAGATTGCAGGTCCTCAATAGCACTTGTCAAGGCTGGAGCAGAACAATACAAAACGGTATCGACCGCATAAAAATGACACTTTGCATTTGTTACATTTTGACACAAGTCATTTATATAAATAGTAAATAAAATGGGACCCAAAATGGACCCCTGGGGGACACCATTTTGTATAAGTAATGAGTTTGAGGACACACCATCAACACGAACACTTTGTGTTCTGCCATTCAAATAATTATCAAACCATTTGACTGCTTTTGGAGACATTCCAATATCCACCAATCTCTGAGACAGGACATAGTGGTCAACTGTGTCAAACGCCTTTGAAAGATCTAAAAACAGTGCAGCACAATATGCTTTAGAATCAATTGCACTTATAAAATAATGTAACAATTTTTCATAGTGGCAGTGACAGTGCTATGTTTTTTTTTTTTTTACGAAAACCCAACTGTGAATCATTTAAAATATTTTTTGTTAGTAAATAGTTTTTTAACTGGTCACTTATAAGCTCTTCTAAAACCTTGGCTAAAGCCTATAATTATTTGGGTTTGATCGGTCACCACCCTTTAATAAAGGAGTGACATATGCTGACTTCAAAACACTTGGTATTTTTCCAGTTTTAATAGTCAGGTTGAAAATGTGTGTTAAAGGTTCTGCAATATGTTCAGCAGCAAAATTTAAAAAATATGGATCCAACCCATCAGGACCAGTGGATTTCTTAGTATTTAACCCTATAAGAGCATCATACACCTCCTTCGTTCCAATAGGAACAAGATAAAAATCGATTGGTACATTTTCCCTAGACAAAGAGTAATCCTCTTGTCTCCTCTGTTTTGTTGCATGCTCAAATAACAACCCAGAGGATATAAAGTGCTGATTCAGGGAATCTAGCATACTTTTCCTGTCTGTAATAATTTCATCGTGTAACTTCAATATATTTGGCATGACAGTATGCCTAGAGTCAGAAGACAGTGATTTTATAACTTTCCCAAATTTTGAGGGATTAGCTGAACTATCACATGTTTCATTTACATAAAAATCTGATTTTGCTTTACGTATTTGAGAGACACATTTGTTTCTCATGTGCCTAAAATTTTGCCAGTCTGAGCTATTTTTGGATTTCTTTGCAATTGACCAAGCAAGATCACGTTCATGAATTAGATCAGACAATTTCTCTGAAAACCATGGATTATCACGCCCTTTAATCTTATATTTCCTAAAAGGAGCATGCTTGTTTATAATGTCCAAAAATAGTGATTTAAAATATTTTAACGCTATTTCGGGATCTGGTATCAAATTCACTCTGGTCCAGTCACAAAGATTAAGATCAATAAAAAAGGCTTGTTTACAGAACAATTTCAGATTTCTCTTAATTATTGTACGCGGTTTACATTTAGATATCATGGCATCTCTCACATGCTTTCTGCAATTTTTAGAGCATTTTTTAGAGTCCCCACTCATTGTGATTTTGGGCCAAGAGTTTTTTGACGGAATAAAAAAGTCACTTAAAAGGAACAGGCTTAATAGATGTTTCAAGTCTCCATGTTGTGAAAACAGGCTCATGTCATACGTACAGCTCACCTGACTGCCGACTGGATCCTGTGCATAGCCAGTAACCTTTGATCGTGATAACATAAAATGTATTTAAAGAAACGTTATAGTTACTCACTGGGGCCTCCTGGTGAACTTCATAGTCTGAGATTTTAGACAGACAGAGCAAAGACAGAAAGGCAAGAATTATAATCGACATGATGGAATTTGCTCACCATAAAGCATAGCCAGAGTGTAGCTAGCGGAGACCCGCGGTTATAGCTAATAGCCAGTGAATACCCAGGCTGCAGCTGGTAGATGATGGAATGGAGGCCAGGCTGTAAATAAAACCAGTTTTTAGTTGGTGTAGACCCAGGCTGTAGCTGAAGTAGACCCAGGCTGGAGCTGGAGCAGAAAGCCAGGCTGTAATTAATGTAGACCCAGGCTGTAACTGGTGCAGGGAAACTGATACAGGTTTACACCAAAAATGAACACAGAGATCCAGGCAAACGCCTATCTCAGCAGCAGATGGTGTGTAGTTAGAAGGCTGGTAGGTGCAGGTAGCTGATGGTAGATGAAAGCTGGTAGATGATGGAAAGGAGGCCAGGCTGTAGATAAAACCAGTTTTTAGTTTATATATACCCAGGCTATAGCTGAAGTAGACCCAGGCTGGAGCTGGAGCAGAAAGCCAGGCTGTAATTAATGTAGACCCAGACTGTAACTGGTGCAGGGAGAGTGATACAGGTTTACACCGAAAATGAACACAGAAATCCAGGCAAAACGCCTAACTCAGCAGCAGATGGTTTGTAGTTAAAAGGCCAAGCTGCTTTAGGCACAGCACATGGAATAGTTCTCCTGTTAAAACTTTTCAGTATATAAAATATAAAATAGATATATCCTATATCTTAAATTTCATATCTCAAACCTCATTTCTCACATCTAAAATATATATCCCAAATATTATTTATCATATTTTACATTTCATATCTCAAATCTCATTTTATATCTCATGTCTTATATCTTAAATGTCATATCTCAAATCTCATTTCTTAGGTTATATATCTCAAATATCTTATTTAAAGGAGCTGTATGTAAGAAATGTATTTCAATTAATCATAAAAAGGCCCCGGTGTGTCACTAGACATTAAGAAATCATGTTCATTTCAAATACTTATATCACTGACAACAGTAGTATGGCTAGTATATTGTCATTTAAAAAGTGGACTTGCAGCCCTCAACTGATGTTGATGTTGTCATGTTGTGTTTTGGTCTGATGCGCCACCCTCCACCTATCTACCAATCACAAAGTCCGTAGTGTTTCGGGATCCGGGTTGCCAGCTTTGCTCTAATCTACCCTAACTCTAGTCGGATAAAAATGTCTAACGTTACTAAATCAAAAAGACCTCGTAATAATTCAGAAATTCGTCGTGAAAAAGTCTGAAATAAAACCAGAATTTGTATTGGAGATGCTTTTGAAAGATGGAGACGGCTGAAAACGGAGAAGAATTTGAACACAGATGCCAACGTTGCTAATTTTCTCCTGGACAGGTAAGATTCATCTATGCTTGGCTAACTTGTACTTGATGTCAATGGACATTTCATATATTCATTACAGTCGAACAAAGTTATGCATGTTCGTGCAAAGTAACGTATAACGTTAGCTCACATGGACGTATACTAACATTAGATATGCATTATAGGAGCCCGTTTCTCTGTCCTTTCTCTGTTTCTCTGCTGAGACGCAGAGGAAAACAGCATTAGCACGCCCATTATGGCAATTTGAAATGTAATTGAATTTGAGACAGAAGCCTAACTTTACCTCAGAAAAAATTATTCGTCATTCGTTCTTCGCACATATCGTGGACGATGGCATTCTCCAACACGGGCTCTCGCTCGCTTTCCATCTCTGCCGTGCGCGCCACGTGGATTCTCTGTCTCATGTGCGCTCGCTCTAGATTCCGGGACATTTTAACTCATTTGCGGCATAACTAGTCGATCACGAGTGGCTCAACAGGTAAATCTATAGATAAACTCATCTTTCAGGCATTTGACCGACCGGGTTGACATTTCAGCGTGATAAGTCGGGGGTGTGGCGTGTGAGCGTGTGAAACCACTCAAATGCGGGTGTCTCACGGCCAATGCGTGAGAGTTGGCAGCTCTGAAATTTAGACTGAAAACAACCCTGTGATAGCCATTGGTGATATTGAATTTGTCCCGCGTTATAATTGCTGTGGCAAATGTTTTGGTTGTTTGTTAGCCTACTTATGACAAAAACTTGCTTACCGTACATTAATGACAGAAAAATAACGTTACAAGTTAGACTAACAGCTACCGTTCTGTCTGTCACATACGAGCCTACATCTTTACGATTATACTGTCACATACGAGCATACATCTTTACAATTATACTGTCATATACGAGCATAAATCTTTACGATTATATTTAACTAATGACAATTAGTACATTTTTAAAATACATAAATACTTATCAAAATATCTCTTATGAAGCATAAACATAATTAACAGAAAAAAAAACTTACTGTGTACGTCTCATTGTCACGTGCCATTGGAAGCTCATTGAAGCAGCCTATGTTTCTGCTGAATCCTGCAGGTTATCTGGCAACCTCGAGTCAGGGGGTAGGGGGAGGGGATAAACCACTCTACGGTATTTTTAAAGTGATTGCAGTATCAGTTTTGGCCACAATCTTACATACAGCTCCTTTAATATCTAAAAGCTCATTCATGTTCTGGTAACAGAATGCTAGATCTAATGAGTCGTAAATGACGAAACTAACCAACATTTTAACTCTTCCTGCAAACATCACCTTTAACTCGTCAATGCTTCATGTCCGATTGTTCTTTGCATCCACGTTGTGCATTAAATTATGCCTTACATATTATATTGAATTTTTTTATTTTATATCTGAAATCTCATGTCTTGTATTTTAAATCTCATATCTCCGATCTCATATCTTACTGTACATCTCATACTGTGTCTCAAATCTCATATCTTATTTTTTAAATATTTGTCCTGGTTGGAACAGAAATAGCATATTCACATATATTAACCTGTTTAAATAGCTGAATGGAATGGATTTTCATTTTCTCTCTGTACTGGAAAGAGATGGATGGATGAGAGCTCATATGCTGTCATGCTCAGTCTTTCATTTGTCTTACCATTTCTCCCAAAACACTCTTGCAGTATTCTCTCTTTTCCATCTTCTTTTTGTTTCTTTATATTTTATTCTGTTTCCATCTCACTTACTTCAATGGTTATTTTGCTGGTTTTAAAGTGGCATACTGATGTCTCAGTACATTCTTTTTTTGTTGCAGTGTTAAGGAGACTCAAACTAAATATAGAGACGTTACTAACTACAAATTATTAACAAGCCTATTTATCCAGTGTACATCAATCTTAATGTAACATTGCTTTGGATATCTAGCCTTTTAAGTGAGTGAGATGATCATCATCCATCAAATTTTGTATCCCAGATTTTCATGTAAATTTAGACTTCTGGACCCTATGTAAAATATAATGTGAATTTTTCATTCATTACAATTTTGTGTAAAATATCTCTATTATATTGCAACAAGTCCTGCCTATTCAGTCCCCTGATGGAGTTTGGGTTTGAGTCGCCTCTGGCTTGCTTAGTTGGGGACTTGCTTATTGATCTGACCGCTTTGACAATATTGTATGAGAACTGAACTGAGCTGGACGATGAGTGGTTGGCATGTAAACAGCCCCTAAATTAATAACTAATGATGTTTTTGTACCAATGTCTGTAGAGGAGCGCTTCCAGGACTCAAAATGTTTGCTTGAGGTGCTCTTTGGATGGTATAATCATATGTAGCAAAAATTCAGGAAACTCCAAGACACTCTCTTTAGAAAGATTAAAAAGCCTTTATTGTTATGGCTTTGTCATCTTAAACCTTTAAAAAACACTCCGACGCGTTTCGGCATAACAAGCCTTCGTCAGGGAGTCAATAAAAAATAGTATTTTAATGGTATTTGAATCATTAAAAATAACAATAACATTCAAATGTTTTATATAATTGTGTGTGTGTGGGTGTGTGTGGGTTTACAATATTGATGTTACTGTGTGTAAGTGATTCCAGGTCTAATATATTGGACATACACAGGATCTGTACTGAAAATGATTGGTGCTCACTGTTCATGAACTGTATGCAAGTGTTTAATCAGAATCTTTGTGATCAATGTTAACGTTATAGTGTATAAATAAATAACAATCAGCCACAAATATTTTAAACCTATTAGCTCTTCTATGGGGCAATATTTATTTGCTGAAGCGTATGAGTCACAGGTGCTGCCGAATCAATTTCCTGCTAATGATTAGCCTTTTGGATTCCAGGGGGTTGAGAGTGGTTTCTGCTAACTGTATCATTAATTTACACACAATTTTGAGGAAAAGATTAAAGTGAATCTCAATGTTTTAAAGTAAAAGTTCTCAGTTAAATGGACCAAATGTCATTGGGCCTTATATTCATGAACCCTGAGCAGCACTCTTTGTAAAATTCTTTGTAAATCCTTCAGAAATCCATTCTTACTGGAATGGAATTGATTTAAATAGTAACTGATGTAAGAATGTTTTTTATGAACACTTTACAGAGAAATTTGGTTTGTGTTTCATGAATAAGGTAGATGTGCCGTAGTAAAAAACCAAAAACAAATCTTGGCTGGTAGTGAGTCATAATGTCACACTATTAAACCTTGTCCTTTTGGAAATGTATGAGACCTGGCATTTGATGATACTGATATAGTGTAAAGAAACAAAAGAAAATACACTTATTAGAGAGCTCTTAGGTGAGGTCTCAGAGACCACAATTACTAAACCGAAAGTTATTCATAAATGCTCACTACTAATTATTTGGGGTATCAATCAATTAAAATGATAATACAGTTAATTACATTATATCCTGAGTAATTTTTTGAATTAAACACAATTATTCAGATAAATATTTTCTAAGGAAAAAGATGAAGATAATTAAACGATATTACATTATTGTGATATTACAAACATATTATATGATATATTATCAGTAGCTTATTAATAGACAGCCCTACTGATTATGTATACAGATTTGTTAACAGAAGTTAATAGAAATATTATTTTATTCGAAAATTCTTGTGTAGCATAAAGAATATGCACGAGGACATAAAAATGAGACAAGGAAAGACATCAGTGCTTTTCAGTGTGTGTGTCGTCACAGGTAATTGGACACACACTTTTGCTTGATGACAGGGATGTTGTGGTATGCACAGGTGCAACACAAACTAAGAAATTGTGCGGTGGGGGTACTCTTGTCCAAAAGGACAAAGAGCTTGTTTGCGCTTTTATACAAACATTATCTGCATTTTATTAACGCAGGAAACTCAGCAACATAAATGTGTCTTCAAATATGCAGTGTTCATTCTGTGTACAAAGAAACTTTCGTGATCTCTAAGACTCCTGTCTACTTTCAAAATTCACCTTTTTACTTCCTGTCTGTCAAATGCAATTACCTGTTCCCATTTTCAGTGAAAATCACTGAACCCTTCTCGTATGAGAGCAGATGAAATGAATTTAGAAATCAAAATGCTCACTGTATGACGATCTCTCAATCTCTCAAACTTTCACTGTTTACACAGAAAGAGGGATTTAATTGGCAAACCCTTCCATGCAGCAGCATATTTCTCACTCATTATAAATCAAATGTTTGAATTACCAGTAAGTTTAGACACTGAGGTTTCAGATCCTGGAATTTGTTCTCAATACAACAGTGAATCATTGTACAACATTGTGTATAAATGTGTCAGTTGTACTATACATATGATATTTAAAGTCAGCATGAAATCAAAATTGATCTTTTTTATGTAGTATAGTGTTTATTATAAATTATGACAGTCATGGGGAACAAAACAACATTGAACTTTGACTTTCATTGCATGGACCCAAACAAAAAAATACTGAGACATTTTAAAAAGAGACCTCTCCCGCTGTAGGTAAAAATGCCGGGGGAACTCTGTTGGGGGTACATAGGTTCAGACAGTCAAGCTCCAATAAGACTCTTGTGCATCAATTTTAAACACAATACAACAGATATTTATGAAATAGGCTACAGTAGAAAAGAGTGAATTATTGGCTAAGTGTCACACCTCAGGGGTTCCAGGGGCCTTTTTGATAATCATTGGTGAAATGAATAGTTTCAAGGAGGGGGACGTTGCTGAATTATTCATTCTTTATAGGTGGATTGGTATATTGCTCAGTGATTGAATGAAGCAGAATATTATAAAACTGTGTGTGTGTGTGTGTGTTGGAGGTTTGGATGGGCCTGAATGTCTCCCCAAGGCTAGTAAAACCTGAAATCAATAGATTGTGGGAACCAGTCAGCATTCCTTAGGACCAGGAATACAACTAAACATGCTTAATGAAAATGTAAAAATGTCTCTGTGAAGGTTAGGTTTAGGGTTTAGTCTGTTATGCTCACCAAGGCTGCATTTATTTGATCAATTTATTGTTACTCTGCTGATATACGAGTAACAATTAGAAGAATAAAATACAATTTGTTACCTCTTGGAGCTTGGAAGGGTTCAGTTTGGGCAAATGTTTTAATACAATCATCACTGTCCTTGTCAGAGTTCTTTTCCCAGTTTTCAGACTCATTTTCACGATCTCAAACCTGTCATTTTCAACACCTTCAAAATCAATATTTTGATCTCTGACAGCTTCTTCACTAGATCCATCAAGTGACAGTGACACTAATATTTGATTGTGTTCAGTACTTGCTCTGTAAATCGATGAGCCGTTTCAAATTTTGCTGATGATGCTTCCTATTCTTTTGTTTTCTGCCTGCAGTAACTATGAGTGCAACGTCACTTTAGCATTGTGTTTTAGACATTGCCAACTTGTGGAATAAAGGTGAATTGCTTTTATTCAGTCATCAAAGATTCAACTACTGTTGTGCAGAAATAAATATTCTACACTGTTACAAACCTGGGGTTGTTGGCAGCCCTGTCTAATATTTACAACAACAACAAAAAAAGCAGGAAGAAAACAGGCATCATTTTATAAATATTTTTCTTGTTAGATTGTTTATAATGAATTGATAAAGGAATACTAAGACGGTTGATATCTAACTTAAAAAAAAATGAACGAGGAGGAGAGTAGTAAATAACATTCCGGCTCACTAAAGATCCGAGGTATGCGTTTAAGGATTAAAATAACTTCTTAAAAATATTTTTTTTCCTGTGATGGAAAAGTTTAATTTTCAGCACCATTACTCAGATTAAAATCTGATCCGAAATTAGTATTACTGGTAAAATGTCATTCTACTTTGACTAAGAATCAGTTTTCTTGCTCCTTAAATTTCTGTGGGGAAAGCGTTTGTGTATAAATTGCAGCAGTGCATGATACATCATAGCATGAACAAGATGAATGGTTATGAATCATCATTTTCCACTCATCTTTTTTTATTATTATTATATCCTGCATGTGGGCTGAGACAAATCATATAGATAGTGAAATTGCTCACGGTAACATTAAGTTCCTCTCCGTCTTGCCTAAATGGATCATCTCCACTGTCTTCACACTTATTGTTAGTCACTTCATCTACAGTAACATATTCCACTATTATTTGATTATAGTACATATGTTTTACCAGTGCCCTATTCTCTATAGAGACGTGAAATGGACTTATATTTCCCCGTCTTCTGCTTTGATGTCACATAACAGATTTTCTTCAAGTTTGTAGACCTTTTTGGTTGCTGCAGATGTGAGTCTTAAAACACCCACAGATTTTAGCTTTTTACATTCTAAGCACTTCAGGAATCATACTGTGTTTATGAATGATCTGCATTTTTGGCATAGACAGCATAAATGAAGGAATCGTCAACTTTATGGAGTGAATTTCATATTGGGAAATGATATATGTATAGTGAAATGAACAAGTGGTGTAAATGATAAATGTGTATGTTTTGCAAACACTCTGTCCTGCAGTAGAGTGGAATGAGAGAGCGAGGGAGAGGGAGAAGATACAGCGAAACAGATTGACTTAACAAGATGTCGATTTACAGAGCAGACTGTGGAGTCACGCCCTGGGAACTCAGAAGCAGACAAAAGGAACACGCACACGCACAACTTTACCTCAGAAGCACACCAGCAAATCTAAGGAGTTATATTCCCTGATGAACAGGCGCATGCACAAAAACATCTGCCCTCAGCAAAATGGGGAAACAACAGAGGCACTTTGCCATAGATAGAACACTGACAACTACAAAAGCAGAATATCCCCCCGTTTAACGTCCTCAGTCACCCCTCGTTGCCCTTCTGTTGGCTTTCACAGATGTCACCGCTGTTACAGAGCGTCTGCCAAGTGAGTGTGTCTCTGTCTGGCCTGACGGGAGACGGCAGGGGACCTCGTGTTGTTGTAATGTGTCTGGGGAGATGCATCACTGAGTTTCCTAGATTTATCAGGGCTGCAAATGCTGACTTTCATGGATGCGCTGGAATTAAAGTGGTTTTGTGAGGTCAGTGTGGGACTGTGCAAAAAAAAAAGATTTATTTGATTAACCATTAAATGCTACACCTCCTCTACCTCGTCTTTTTTGTTGTTGATATATATATATATATATATATATATATATATAATGTTTTTTTTTGTATTTTTTAATCTTTATTTTATGGATAGTGTAACAATCAAAAAACTGGATTAATCACACAAACAAACAAAAAATCTATGGTATGGGTTGTTATGGGTAATATGTTTTTGGCTGATATAGGTAAATTGTGTAGAATTTTTTTTAATTTGTTTATAGTCAGCCCGTTCTCATCCCAAGGCGTCATTTAATTGAGACTTTTGACCATGCGTCAACTGACGCTAAAGGGTGCCTTTAGCGTCAGTTAGATGACGCTCATCCTCGGGCGTCATGTAACTGACGCTTTTGACCATGCGTCTACATCCGACGCACATGGCACCCTTTAGCGTCAACATGAGACGCGCCTACCCTACCCCATACCTAAACCTACCCATAACGGAAGCGTCATCTAACTGACGCTAAAGGCACCCTTTAGCGTCAGTTAGTTGACGCATGGTCAAAAGTCTCAATTAAATGACGCCTTGGGGTGAGAATGCGTTGTTATAGTTTCATATTATATTCAGCAGTTCATTCAGCGTTTCGTTTACCTCACAGACTGCAAGTGTCAATACTTGACAGCACCATGGAAGCGAATCTGAGCACTGATGATACGTTGGATTAAATAGCAGGCTAGAGGTGTGAATAAATTCTAGCCATTTCATTCTTAACCAATGTAGGCTACAATTGGAAAACAGAATAAAGCTTGAGCGTTTGAGCAACCGAACACAAATCTCCGATATTGCTCCATGACGTGTCAACGGTTGCTTTGGCCAGGTGGTAGCCTATTTAGGGAGCGTCCCGCTTTAGAGAGCATTTGATTGGACAGAAGATGTGATGAGAAGCTGAAGTCCGCGGTGATGTAATAAAAATCCGTGATCCATTTTAGCGGAATTGAGAGACTGAAAGTTTTGAATGCTTATCTCCTAAATGCAAATTTTGTCATTGTTTTGGAACACTCCAGCTTATTTATAACCTTAAAGCAACACTAAGTAGCATTTTTTACCTTCAAATAATGTTTCCAAAATCGTTTCAGTGGTTCATGAAGTCGTGACATGGTGAAATGCACTTATGCCACCGCTTTTATTATAAAATAAAAGTTTTATTTTAAAGTAAATTTAAATAATTCTGTTTTATTTAACCTTTGTTATGCTTTATAAACACTTTTTTAAATGTGTACCAACAAAACATGTAAACTGTGTTATTTCATAATATACAGTATACATGTTAAATGTTACATTAAAGTTAAGAGACTAGCCTATATTCTAAAAGTACTAAATTACTGTTTCAATATTACAAATGTCTAATTACAAAAACATTTAAATATATGACGCATACTTTTTTTATACAATTAAGTTAATGCTTGCCTGTACACAATATACAAATTAATGATCAAATCATGTCAAAGTCCTTCTTAAGTGGGTCAAAAACACTGATGACAGAAAATTCTGTCATCATTTACTTACCCTTGTTCCAAACCTGTATAAATTGATTTCTTCTGTTGAACACAAAGAACCATTTTTGAAGAATGTTGAAAACCAAACAGTTGGTGGTAACCATTGACTTCCATAGTATGGAAAAGAAAATACTATAAGTCAATTTCTACCATTAACTGTCTGGTTACCATTATTCTTCAAAATATCTTCTTTTGTTTTCAACAGAAAAAAGAAACACATACAGGTTTGGAATGACACGAGGGTGAGTAAATGATGACAGAATTTAAATGTTTGGGTGAACTAATCCCTTTAAGCTAATTGCCTTTAACATAAATATAAACTATTATACTTTGTCATTTAACTGTAACATTAATTTAAGTGTCCGACAATATTACATTCAGTTCGCACTTGATATAGTGCATTAATTTAAAGTATAATATTTCCATAATAAGTACTCTTTTTAAAAGTATGCTAAAGTGTAGGCTAGTTCTTTGCACAAGGGTAATGAAACATTCTGCTGATAAAGAATTTCAGTATTAGGCTATATCCAAACCTGATCTATGTAAATCTGTTTAGATACATGCATTGTTTTATAATGTGTGGTACAATTTTATTCCTTTGGTAAGTAATATTATTTAAGTAGTGTGACATAAAATGAAACACTAAAATGCTCTGCAGGAGTATTCTTTTTATAGTTTTATTAGATGTCTAGTATAGGTAAAAGTTAACAAATGATTGGATGTAGGTAAGCCTATATGTGTCTCTCCCGTCACTCTGCTGTCTCCTGAAATCAAACAAATGGATTTAGGGACCATGAGGATGTTTGCTTCAGTTGATGTGGCCTTTTACAATCTGCACTGACTGTATGTGTGTGTTTTGCAACTAAACTGATAACATACAAGAGAAGTGTATGTGTGTAGCGAGAGTCAGGCAGGGGGCCGCCAGAGAGGGACTCCCAGGAGCACTCAGACACAAGACTTATTGAATTTTATGCTGGTGTTTTTATTTTCTCATACTGCTACCTGGGGAGCAACTTCCCATCTCACTTATCTCATCATTATGTATGGAGGTATCCACCAGTGAGTGAGAGAGAGAGAGAGAGAGAGAGAGAGAGAGAGAGAGAGAGAGAGAGAGAGAGAGAGAGAGAGAGAGGAGCAGAAACAGTTGAAACATTAATAATTCTGTGAAAGAAAGCTTCTGAGGAGGGGTGCCATTACTTTCCAATTAGTTTAGTTCACACTGAGAAACACAAACATCAAGTGACCATTTCACCCTGCGTGTGTCAGCTCTGATGGCTTCTGATCCCTTCTCAGGGTATTTACACTTGAAAAGGACACAGATCTTCTGATTTGAACAAACTGTGAAACTTTATTTCAGTGATGGAGTTTTTTTTAAAGAGGACTTGTTGTGTGTTTTCTTACCTTTTCAGCTTTCTTGATTGTGCAATGTTGCTGTTTGAGCATGAAAAAGGTATGCAAAGAGAGTCATTCTCTGTAACAGTGTGTCATTCGCTGGGTCGCGTCCCAAAAGAGAGTCGCAAGACTGTTTTGAGTGGGTCTACGGAGTGTGTAGTCAAAGAAACAACAACAATCTGCGGTCAGATTAAATGATGTCAGTCAGTGTCATTACTCTAAAGTCCGAAGTATACTTCGGCAGTATAATTTCCATCATGAGGGTCCGCGGACGTCCGCACACCCCGCCCGTGCGCAGTCCAGTTATTTTGAATGCGCAGACGGTGTGCGAGTGCCTTGAGACCCTCACGTTTTCTGCTTCAGGTGAATTTGCATTAAAGTGTTATGCAGTCTTACAGAGACAGTATTTCACTGCTTGTGCTGCTTGTTTTTGAGATTTATAGATCATATATATATTTACTTGTCAAAATAACAAATCAATCATATTTTGGGGGGATTTGGTAAATAGTTGTAAATATTGGTCAATGCAAGTCACTGGTTGATGAAACATTACTGGTCTGTGCATTTGTACAGAGATATTTTATCTTGTAGGTTTTTTTTTTTTTTTATCTCTCCTTACATTTAACTCTAACACAGCTTTTGCTTGTTAGGCAAGGTTCGAAACATCAAGCTATTCCCACACATTAATTTTGGCTTGGTGTTAATATAATAATGTTATTTCAATCATGACAACTCTCAAAATTGTTTTAGCATGGTATATGAATATGGTAATGTTAATTACTTCTCCACTACTGTTGCTAATTATACGGTAGGTGGCGCTATTACACATCTTCTGAACAAGTACAGTATCTCTAGATCAAACACAGGCAAAGAAGAAGCAGAAAGGAGCGATATCATATGTCAGCAGATGCATATGAAAAATAATGCGATCGTCAACAAAAAACAGCATATAAATCAAAACGGCCTAATGTTAAAGTGAAACGTCGGCCCAGGAAGTGGTTGTGCAAGCTTTGGGGGTGTTGATGGACTCGATCTACTCCATTTATGTTTTTCTCATTGTTCTGAATCAGATCTGAATGTAGTCTTTGACAAAAGCGTGATTTATGTTCAAAATGTAGCTTTTTTTATGAAACTTTTTTTTAAGCGGCCAGTTTGTTCTTTCTTTTGATATATTGCTTGTTCAGATATTCATACAAGAAAATATTTTGGGGGCCATACAATTTGTGTGAAAATGACCAAAAACGCTGGTGGTGGCTGACAATTATTTTTTTTTATTATTTTTTTTTTGTACACAGGTGGGGAAAGAGTTAATAAAATATGACATGTAATAATAAAATGTGATTAAAAATATATACAAATAATAAAATAGGCTAGTGCTTTACAGTCCACATTTTGCATTTTCAGGTCTTGGAAAAGTAAAAGTAATTTTATTGTGGGTGTTGTACTGTGATATGTGAGCTGCAGAGTCATAGAGTTTGCAAAGAGCATCAGCTCCAAACTCCAGCCGCAGGGGGAATTATGCTTCTGCGAGGAATACGTTCTTGTAATGAGTTGATGTACTGTGACACCACAATCTGCCACCATTTAAACTTCCACCATGTTGGTCAGACACCAACTGCAGATTTAGTGGCAGTTGTCCTTTGCCCTAGTCCTTCGAGACTGGATAGTAAAGATAAACAATAGCAAACCATATATTTGTTGATATTTCCTGTTCTCATACCTGGTCTGCCATCACTCAGCTCATTACTCTCCGTCTGACCACATCTGTTCACAGACCAGCTCTAACAAATTTAATGAAGCACTGTGTGCTTGAACAAACGCACATTGACGTCCAATGGTGAAACCAATTATGAATCGTAGGACCGGTCTACAAGGATCATAGGAGGCTAGTAATGAGGGATATGTGGCCAAGCTAGACCTCTCTCATTTTGGGTTCCCCTCCATCTGTTATCTCCCCTGGGTCAATTATGGCTCCCTGTCACATGCTAATGTGGTCCCACCCCCGACCGAGCCTTTTGATTGGCTGTTTGCTGGCCATTTGTCATCCTATTACCGGCTTATGGTCGGCCTGTACCTCTGTTGCTCTCTACCTCTGCTGGCCTTGAGCGGTTCAGAGCGCGGGGAGAATGGAATCTATTCAAGCTCACATCCACTTTGCTTTTTCATTACCAATGACACACTAGTGTGTCTGGGTGAATTGGCCTAAATTCTACTCCTTTCTCTCCCAGTACCTCTTTCAGTTAGACTATTATTCCTTTTTTCTGGGTGTGTGCACAGTACTGGATTATTGTGTCCTCTACTAGTCGCTATAGAGACCCTTAAAGTCGTTATACATGTTAAATGGTAATCACGAGTTTCCATTGTGAATGTTCACTGGGGAAAAAGAACACACTAGTGAGCACACTAGCAAAGAAAAAGAAAAAAATATTTATATTGTTACTAAATATTTCTATTTGAAATAAATGCTGTTCTTTTAAACTTTCAGTTTCCAAAGTATCCTGTAGAAATTAATTACAGTTTACATAAAAATATTAAGCAGCACAACTGTTTTCAACATCGATAATAATAGGAAATGTTTCTTGAGCAGAAAATCAGCATATTAGAATGATTTCTGAAGGATCATGTGACACTGAAGACTGGAGTAATGATGCTGAAAGTCTGATGCCTGATGGCTGTTATTGGTAGAGGCAATTGCTTGAAAATAATTCTTGTTTTATCTGTGTGTCAATATTTATTTTAAGTATAATGATTTTAATTAAAACTAATTCAGAAGTTATTTTATTTACAATTAATCAAATGACAATTACTTTTAATGTGATTAAAGAACAATGAGATGGACATAATAGTCAAATACAAATTCTTGATTTTCCCAGTCTGTCTAATATGTAGTTCATTTTAGAACATCTGTTATTAACCAATTTTATGGAAAAATAACCCATTTCATAGCTAAATAAAAGCCTTTTTGGTTTTATTACTCATCTCATTCAGAGATGCTTCGAGTTTTTGCTTGCTTCCATTTGAGCGCAAACAATAGCCAGCATCATTGAAAAACTGCTGTCCACAAGAAATTTAGCTAAATCACAAATCGTTTATCTGTCGTGACCCACATACAATTCCGTTTGAAGCCAAGATTTGTGGATTTTATGTAGACAATTTGTTTGAGATATAAAGTATTAGAAAGTCATTTTACCATCTGATGTGAAAACTGGATCTTCTGACTTGAAAATCTCTCATTGAAGTAATGTATCTGAAGTGCTTAAAGGCCCTGTTTATATTAGCCCTGTATAGATCTGAATAGATCATCCAGAACTCAAGTGTTGTGTACAAAACATGCTACAGGCTTTACTTAACTAAGAGAGCTCTTGATTTGACAAAAACGAAAGCTTAATAGTTTTATATCAGATGTCTGGTTAAATGCTCAATACAAATGTGGATTGTTCTCCAGTAAGTCAAGCCGTAGAGGGACTAAAGCACTCAGTTTCGGGACTCAATCAGCTCTATATAAATCTCTTATTTAGTGTAACGCTGGGATTGATGACAGAGATCGATAGGTCCTGTGGAGAACGATCTGTACAAGTACTGTTATTGCGTTAATCTGCTGCCATTAATTAATTCTATGGCAATGAAAAGTGTTGTGTAATAACTGCATAGATGTTTTACTTTTTTTTTTGCATTGGCCCTGATGTACATTAAGATTTTGCCTTATTCAACCAATTAGTAATGTCAGAACTGCTTAAAGACACAACTTTCTGAATAATACAGTTTTTTGTTATGTATTTACTGCAGTTTGATGTTTGTCTCTCTTTTTGTTTTTCTCTACACTGCAGGGTGAAGTTAAAAGACGGAGTGGCGTTCCTTGGCGCCCGACCCAGTAACCCCACGCTCTGGATGGTTAGTCAAGATGTCAGAACAGAAGGTCACAGGATTGTGACCCTGCATTGTCGCCGTAAGGAGTCCAGCTATGGACAGAGGTCAGTTAACAAGCCCCAGTGCTAGCTCTTGAAATTTACGTTCTGCCGTGGGCTATAAAGTATAGACCATCATTCTGTATGAGTGCTTTGGATGTTGTTGTCGCCTTGTTGTTCTCAGGTTTGTCCATTAGCATGTACACTCATTATTAATTGTTTATTATTTCACTGCTGACAGAGCAAAACCTTATATGAGATCATATACAGTGTCCTTAAAATGTATTGGACACTCATGCTTAAAAAAATGTATCATGGTGTTTCTTCAATTATGGTATCTTTTGGTCCTGTGGACTTTAAAAAAACAAAAAAAAGATTCAAAAAAGGTCGCAAAGCTCTTTAATTGGTTTCATGTAAAACTCTCCACTAACTTATTTCGTTGGTAAACAAGTAGGCTAACTTTTGGAGAAAACAGAATATTAGACCAAAATTGAGGGGCAGCCACATTTTTTGTTGTTGTTGTTTGTGTTGTTCTGTTCATCCGTTAATAATTCATATTTTTATGATGATTTAAAAAAATATTTTGAAAATCTGTCTCTGGGACACGGGTAAAACAAATAATAATAAGTAAAAAAAAAATAAATAATACAAATCAACTACTGGGACTTAAAGTGTCCAATATTGGAGAAACAGCATTACAGAGCTAGGCTAATGGCCTTTATTTGAATGGACTTCACACATCCTCCAAAATGACCTGGGGCTTGAGTGAAAAGGGAAGTTAGTTCTGAGAAAAGCTCTTGCAGCATTTGTTTGCAGATGTCTTTTGGTTTAAGGTTTTGCATGTTGGATGTTTTACAACTTTAAGTGTGATTTTAAGTTTTCAAAAGTGTCCAAATCCTTTTTGCGGTCACTGTACATGTTAAATGTGTTTAAATAAAGATTTCCCTCAACTCATCAAATAGTAATATTGGGATTAGGATAACTGGACATCAACAGAGATATTAAAGGAAGGAATTTAATGCCATGTGATGGACTTAAGAGTGTGCTTTAGAACATACTTTACTTTGAAGTAGTTAAAAGCGGAACATAAATATATCCAGTGGATAATTAAAGCTGAAGTGCTTCATTTCCATTCTGTTAGTGTGACCAAGCGGAAATGCAAAACATGGCTGTTTTCAAATAGGTATTGTAACATAAAAAAATAATACTCTTTAGCTTTAATAATTTCATTTTTCTGAGGGAGTTAGTATCAATTGCTTTTTACTTAAATAACAGCTGTTCTGCTTTTGTTCTATGCCTGCGTGTGAACATTAATCTCGGGAGATAGGAACTAGTTAACAATGCATCTCCCTTTTTCCTTCCTATTAGAATATTGAATCAGTGATCCAAGGGGGTCTTGTCTAAAAGTTGAGTCATCCATTTGCATTTACCAATCTTATTTGCATGTTTAAATTAATCTGGAAAATGGGAAATCGTGTTGAAGGATGCAGAAGTAAAAAAACACACTGGCCGTAATAAAGTGTGGATTTGCAGTCTTTGTGTGTCATCATGCTCTTAATCGAATTTCTCCACAGATCTGGGAGTAGTGTTAATGAACTGGGCTCTGTACTGACAGGTGTAATTTTCCGCATTAAAAAGAAGTTTTGTGGAAGTCTGTGAACTTTGTAAAACGCAGCATTATCATGAAGCTCAGCTTGGGATTGCAGAAATAAACTGCCCTAGTAAACAGACCTTTTGCAACGCAGTGCACACCTTGTCTGCATCAAAGTTGTTCTTTTTCTTTTTTGGCTAATTTTATTATTATTATTATTATATTTTTATTATTATTATTTATGAAAAACACAACAACAAAAAAACTCGCTTATATTAAACAGAGAACTTTTATTAACAAAACGAATAAGACGGCTTTAATGTCAAAACGAATAAACACAGCAGACGCTTTCTTGTGGTGCGCTTGAAAGTGTGTGTGTATTTTAGAAGTGTTAACTCCGGATGCTGCCACCTTCATCAGGCAAAGTTTACAGATTGCCTCATTAATGTTTGCAGGTTTCCTATTACAGGATGACCGCAGGTTCTTAAAAAGTCCTAAATGAGCTATCCTAATAAAAGGCCTTAAAAAAAATTTTTTTATTAGTTAGTTATTAAAAGTTATTTAAATGTCTTAAATTCAGATTCGACGGGTCTTAAATATTTTGGTCACATTACTGCTAACATTTCTCGAGTCTGACGGACCCAATGTCCCAATGTCCGTCAAATAACCTGTAAAGCATCAAACCGGGAGAAAGATTCTGATTTTATTACATAAACAGTGATTGATAATTGATTGGCTTGCGCTGCCTGTCAGAGACTTTAGTGGAGTAATCAAAACAAATGAGCATAGCAGCACACTTAAAGAAACTCACAGAAGAAATATAAAAGGTAAAAATTGTAAATGTTGAGTTTTTGTTTATTTAAAACATATATTATACACTCACCTAAAGGATTATTAGGAACACCTGTTCAATTTCTCATTAATGCAATTATCTAATCAACCCATCACATGGCATTTGCTTCAATGCATTTAGGGGTGTGGTCCTGGTCAAGACAATCTCCTGAAGTCCAAACTGAATGTCAGAATGGGAAAGAAAGGTGATTTAAGCCATTTTGAGCGTGGCATTGTTGTTGGTGCCAGACGGGCCGGTCTGAGTATTTCACAATCTGCTCAGTTACTGGGATTTTCACGCACAACCATTTCTAGGGTTTACAAAGAATGGTGTGAAAAGGGAAAAACATCTAGTATGCGGCAGTCCTGTGGGCGAAAATGCCTTGTTGATGCTAGAGGTCAGAGGAGAATGGGCCGACTGATTCAAGCTGATAGAAGAGCAACTTTGACTGAAATAACCACTTGTTACAACCGAGGTATGCAGCAAAGCTTTTGTGAAGCCACAACACGCACAACCTTGAGGAGGATGGGCTACAACAGCAGAAGACCCCACTGGGTACCACTCATCTCCACTACAAATAGGAAAAAGAGGCTACAATTTGCAAGAGCTCACCAAAATTGGACAGTTGAAGACTGGAAAAATGTTGCCTGGTCTGATGAGTCTCGATTTCTGTTGAGACATTCAGATGGTAGAGTCAGAATTTGGCGTAAACAGAATGAGAACATGGATCCATCATGCCTTGTTCCCACTGTGCAGGCTGGTGGTGGTGGTGTAATGGTGTGGGGGATGTTTTCTTGGCACACTTTAGGCCCCTTAGTGCCAATTGGTAATGCACCATGTCACAAAGCTTGAATCATTTCAAATTGGTTTCTTGAACATGACAATGAGTTCACTGTACTAAAATGGCCCCCACAGTCACCAGATCTCAACCCAATAGAGCATCTTTGGGATGTTGTTGAATCAATGCCACGTAGAATTAAGGCATGCAGTTCTGAAGGCGAAAGGGGGTCAAACACAATATTAGTATGGTGTTCTTAATAATCCTTTAGGTGAGTGTAGTTAAGTAACAACATGACAAGGGAGCTATTTTGTCGAATATTCTCACGATTGCAAATGTTACATTGATTTTAGTTAAACAAGTATAGTTAATATGAAATTACTTACACACAATATTGGCTGTTTCTGTTCTGTTTTACCAACGACAATAGTTGTGTATCTCAAATCAGTAGCGGTGTTTCGGCGGTGTTATCAGGCGGTGTCTGATAACACACATACTCACCTGGACATAGCCAAGGGAGTTTTCAAATGGTGTTTCTTTTTTATGATTTCTTGGTCTTAAATCTACAGGCCATAATGAAAATGCCATGCAGATAAAAGGGATTATATGTTTGTAGACACCATGTATTAGCATTGAGTTTAAATACAAAATATTGCCAAGTAGGCGCTTTTGCATTTGGCTCTGAAACCAAATCATCTGGCATTGTCTTGTCAGTCAACTCGCCTCTCTCGACTCTCGTTGTTATAAATGAAATCTGACTCCTGCTGCTGATCAATCCTGCTACTCTCGTTTGGCTCATGATGAATTGAGCAGACACATTGTTTTTAATAGCGGCTGTTCGATCTCGATTTCTATTTCTAAATTTCCCGCTGTGGGCAAGTGATGTAATCGGTGTGCGGCTGAACACTGTGTAACACCGCTAACACAGACTATCACAGCATGCCTAGTACTCAGACTACTAAGTAGCATATTAAAAAAATAATGACCCATTACCAGTGCACTTTATAGGTTTGAGAAGCTGTAATTATGCCTGTCTTTAAGATTTTAAGATACATTTGTGGGAATCCAGTAGGGCTGCACAATATATCGAAGTATCGCAAATGTATATATAGCGATATGCATATCGCAACGGCTTGCAATAACTAGGGTCATGAGCAAAAGACAAAGAGAAAATCACTCACTGCTCTTTGCTAAATAACTTTTGTAGCTTTAATAAGAATCAGTATTTAATTCATACAGTGAAAAGGGTTAGGGTTTTATTTGTTTTAAATGTTTTACTTTTACATTTGATTATTCAGTTTCTGTTGTTAAATAAACCTAATGTAGGCCTATCTGAAACCCTAAACCCCCTTGTTTACACTGATGTTAAAATAACACTTATGCTACAGTAAAACACTGCTGTTACCTTTCAGAAGCTCTAGGGATGTTCTCGTGTCACAAAAAGAATGTGAAACACGGATGTTGGTTATATCATTTAAAATATTTTAAAGATAATTTAAGTTTATTTTACACACTTTAAGCATTATCGTATCACATATCGCATTATTTAATGAGTTTTCGCATATCGCAATTTTCTTCAATATCGTGCAGCCCTAGAACCCCAGGTCCCTTAAGATGTCCCCTCATTTAAAACTAAAAATCTTGCTAAAATTTATTTTAATTTTTTCTGCTTAGATTGTGAACATCTGTGTCACGAGCTATATACCACAACACTAGCTGTGGACCCTAAAAAATTTTTTTTAATTACTAGTAGCACAATCGGAATAAATAACATTTTCCAATCCATTCGATAGGAGATGTGAACACTTTATTAGATTAAAAACCAAAACTGAAAAGTTTTGCACATGTGCAATAACGTAGAAATGGCGTAATGACACCAGGATTAGGCCGTTGTTGTTGAATATAGTGTCATAAATGATTGCGGGAATGGGGCGTTTTTACTTCTTGATAAATATAAGCGGCACAAAGCATCATGTGCTCATCATCTCCAAATAGATAGGAAATAGGAAAAATAGATAAACTCTGCTTTTTAAACCAAAGAAAAGAAGCAATGGTAGGATGGTGGTTAGTATGCGCCAACAGCGGGAAACTCTTTGCGCAACTCTGCATGTCAAAGATCAATTCCAATTTGAAACTTGAGACATTTGGAACTCAAACGTGCACATCAACCCGATCACTTCATTTAGGATTCATGTGGTATTGTGCATCATACCTATAATCATGGTAATCTTTCACCCCAAAATAAAAATGTCAGCCCCAGTCCTCTTTCACTTTTATTATATGGAAAATAGCAGCCAAGATATTCTCTGCAAATTCTCCTTTTGTGTTCCACAGAAGAAGAAGAAGAAAAAAAAAAGTCAGACAGGTTTGGAACAACATGATTGTGAGTAAATGATGACAAAATGATTTCCTGATGAAGAAAAAAAAAAGAAAGTCAGACAGGTTTGGAACAACATGATTGTGAGTAAATTATGACAAAATGATTTCCTAATGTAAGATTATCAAATTTGCAAAGTGTTGCTTGTACAATCTGTCTATTATCTGTAAAACGAAAAACTATTTTCTTTTCTCCGTGTAGTTCACGTTTCTGCATATAAACGTTGTGCTTAATCAATTCTTTGATATAATCAATCCACAAAAACTTGAAAGTAAAAATCACACAGACAAACAGAAATCAGCTTTCTCTTAATCTGATATTGTGGAATTCAATGGAATATTAACCGAGTTACCCAGCTGCCTTTGTAATAGGGAGTCCCTAGTCATGTCACATGACAAATTTCTGTTTAATCCAGTCTGGCATTGATCTAAGACCAAGAGTTTAGGGCTAAATAAAGCATGTTAGCTTTAATCTAGGTCTTTGGGGATGTCCAGAGCTCTAATCTCTCCAGCTGGCGTAGGCACTTCTTAAAGACAAAGGAAGCACCACTGAGCTTACTGTGTATGATCCATTTCCCTCTTTCATCTGGCTCCTTTTTCACTTCCCCTCATTGCTTCAGCTTTTTCTCTCCATCTACTATTTTATTCTCTGTTAAATTCCAGCACATTTCATAGATATCCAGGGGCAAATTTACTAAACAGTTGCTTCACCTTTGTTTCATTCATTAACCACCCACAATGCAGTTTAAACAGACACTTTCTGCATCGCTATAATACTGTACAGTGAGTATTCAAATTAAGTCATTATAAAAGAGATTTTCTAAAGAGCATGGCAGCACTAATCAATCAAACACAGATCAAATGATGGAGAAGAGCTATATGGGAATATTAATCTAGCACCGTGAAGTCAAGCACATTTTAAACAGTTTAGCCATTTAATGCTGTTTGTATCATATTTGATGCATGGGTTAAAACATTATTAACATGATCAATACTTTGTACACAATCTTACATCTTATACTTGAAGTTTTTTTTCAGTCTTCATTGTAATGCACACACATTAAAAATGATCATGGTAAATGATTGATTGGTAAATTAAATGAAAATGAATGATGATTGATATTTGTGTTTTTATATACACAGCCTGCTCTGACATTAAAACATCATATATTTTCACAATAACAATTATCTAAAATAAAAATATTTATAATATTATTCATGTGATTATATTGCATACACTACCATTCAAAAGCTTGGGGGTTGCTTCAATTTAAGTGGTTTTGAAAGAAATCTCTTATACTCAGCAAGGCTACATGTATTTGGTCAGAAATACAGTAAAACAGTAATATTGTAAAATATTTTAAATGAATTTTCTGCAGCCCTTCTTCCAGTCCTCAGTGTCACATAATTCTGTTCATAAATGCATTGAATAGATTTGAAGCATTTATTTGAAAGGGAAATCTGTTGCAACATTATACATATTAATGCTGTCACTTTTGATCTGGCTGGATCCATTGTTTTTGTCTAAAATGCTAAATTAAAAGGTCCCTTTAATAACAGAAAAAATAAATAAGTAAATAGAAATAGAAATGCTTCAAACTGAAAAGGCAGTGAAAAAATACATTTTAGTTTTTTAGATGTTATAATCAGTAAATTACCATAAAAGCCTAATATACCAAAATGATAAATTAACCTAGAACTCGGGCCGACTCAAAAAATTGGGCATTATGGTGTGTAAATTGCATTTCACACAGTTTTTGTGATCAGGTTTGTGCAATTTTCTTTAGTGAACAAGGCGCTAAAACAGCACAACACGTCCAAGTAAATTACACTATCGGCAGAGACCATTTTTAGTAAATTCCCCCTGTCATTCTCTCGTTCCATTTTCTCACTTCTCTCTCATCTCTTCTCTTTCTCATTACTCCAGTGCTGGATCGGTTTCCATCACCATGCCGCACCTGTCATTCAGTTTCTGCTTTCTTCAATATTCTCTTGCATTTTTTCATTTTCTTCATCACTGATGGAGGGACAAGGTCCATGGTGTGGATGGACGGCGGGGCAGGTTGATCCGCTCCAGTTCCCACCTCTTTTCCTTTATTACATTCTCCTGTTCTTTTCTCTGTGGGGGAAATTTGATTAGGCCTGCTATTACCTTCAGTGGGAACCTTTCACCCTGCCATTTATGAAAGGTGTAACTGGAGAATAAGAGATACTGACAGACAGAGACAGAAAGAGAGAGAAATACTGGGAAGAAATGAGATTGCATCATGCATGCAGAGACAAAAAAGAATGGATGACACAAAGAAAAGGAAGAGAGAAGGGAAGCAGGATGTGGTTGTGTGTTTGTGTGCAGTCAGCAGCTTTTGCTGTAAAGGGTGTAGTGTGCCATGCACGTTTGTTAAATCTGTCTCTTGCATGGCAGCTTTTTGTTAGTGTGAGGAAGGTCAGAGGAATATTGAGTTTTGAACAAGAATTCACTATCTCTTTTACTACTGAAGATTGCCAGGGGCGTCCCGCAGACATGTGAACACTTGCGCATACATGGACAGTTTCACTTTGGTAAAGCTAAATCAAAAGCATCATACACAAAGAGCTGGATGGCGAAACTCAAGACGGTTTAAATGTTCTTAAACAAGAATAATAATTCTGGGAAACAAGACCGAATCAACCTCATGATCTCCAAAACCTTGACCTCTTTAATCATAATCTTTAATGCCTGTATAAAGACTGTGTGGTTCCGGCAATCCTATAAAGATCATTACGAATCACACTGTACGACATAGATCTTGGAAGAACTTGGGTACGATATGTATGTAGACTGTATGATGATGACACCTATTGAATTGTGCTACGATGCTTAGAAGAAGTATATGGTGGTATAGAAGAAAAAAACATCAGCATGCGCAAGATGACTCGCACTTTGGCAATTGTGGTTTTTATGTGGGCTGGAAAAAGAGGAGAAAGTGAAAGATGAGAATATGAATGCGGTCATGGCTAGGGGAAAGAGGCCAACCTGGCATGCCAATTTTGTAAATGGAGCTTGATGTAAGTAGTTTTACGTTTTAGCGCCATGTCGCGTTGATCAATATGCCAATATGATCAATATGATATGATTTTTTGACTAGTTCAATAAACGTAGATCATAGCAGCAAACACACTTTGAGACGATCATGCTAAATTTCTGACACTGTCTGACAGGCTATCTTTAGTCGCAAGATCGTGACAACGGCCGTCTTTGAACCTCTCTCACTGTACGGAGTAGGACTACCGTTTAGGAACCATGACCACAGAAGTTGCCACGATTGGTCATCTTTCGTCTGGGACATAACCAAAATCATACAATGTGGTATAATTCCCATTTGAGAATCTGTTTCAATCGAATTTATAGGCGCGTTCACGCCATGTCGTAATTACCGTAATAGAAATGCTTAATTCCCAGTCAGAGGACGTGAACTGCAACAAGTAGAACGTCACACATTGTCATCTCAAAAACATTTGTCACAATATGGAAGAAAAGCCGATTACAATTTCTGGGTGATGCAGCCTTTAAAATAGGGCTGGGCGATATGGCAAAACATATTTATCAATTTTGAATATGTGACCCTGGACCACAAAATTAGTATTATGTGTCCATTTTTTATTTTTTATTGAGATTTATACATCAATGGAAAGCTTATTTAATCAGTTTTCAGGTGATCTATGGTTTGTTAGGATTGGACAATATTTGTTCGAGATACGACTATTTGAAATCGGGAATCGGTGGGTGCAAAAAAATTCGAAACATTGAGAAAATCGCCTTTAAAGGTTTCCATTTCTGTTGGCGATTGTGCTGCATCCACATAGAAAAATAAAATTGATTGATTTAAGGTAGGAAATTTACTAAATATCTTCATGGAACATTATCTTTACTTAATATCCTAATGATATTTGGCATAAAAGAAAAATTGATCATTTTGACCCATACAGTGTTTTGTTGGCTATTGCCACAAATATAAATGTGCGACTTAAGACTGGTTTTGTGATCCAGGGTCACATTTGATGTATAATTGAATAATTCTGCCAGCTTGAAGAGTATTATGACAATGACTGAAGCCTGGAGAAACCAGATGGTGCATTAATTACATTTTAGAATATAGTTAACAAAAATAGAATAACATGACAAACTGTGCAAACATACTTTTCCTCCCATCTCATATTTTTTCATACACCATGACCTCTTATGGGATCCGTAGAACTTTACACTTACTTTGCTAGTTTGTTTAGTTTGTTTATTTTTTTAATTAGGGTTCAGATAAATCTTTTAACTTTTAAAGTAGGACTGGGCGATAAACTATATCAATTCAACATCGCAATCAAATTAATGTTGATAACAATGATGAGCTCTGGACATTTTTACTTGATTTGGATAACCCTACCAGGTTATGACAGAAATTAACGCTACAACAGACATGAAATGAAATGAAAGCAAAACCTTCTAAAGCTGAGGAAATCGTAAAAAAGATAAAAATGTTACACTGTGAAATACATGGAAGTGGTTTGGGTTTCTCCAGCTCCAGATCTGCTGTATAGATAAATTAACTAAATGAATAACTTATGATTTTTACAATGGAAATGAATCAACACTGATCTTACTTAAGCTGGACAATGACACTATTTTGTTCTAGAGCTGCAACAAACTTTGTTACATTATTTTCCTGTTATCACTGTAAAGTTGCTTTGAAACAATCTGTATTGTAAAAAAGCGCTACATAGATAAATTTGACTTGACAACTTTAAAGCGACGAAGAGCAGATTATATGCCGGTTAACACAGAGCATGTTTTTGCGGTTGAAAACGTGAGACAAAGGTCAAGCTCTTGAGACATGTTTTTTTTTTGTTTTTTTTTTAAAGTTGAACTACTTTTAACTTGAGCACTGTGTTTTTAGAACGCTGTGTGATGCACTAAAGACTACAAAATATGTGAGAGCAATGGTCAAACACATCAGTCTACCCCATGTTTACAATGAAAAATCTGCACACTGGAATGCAAAAACGCATTTTGTGTGTATCGGTCCAGACGTTCTTTGGTCAGTTCCAGCCAAGGTGAGAAGCACAACTAATCTTTTCCGTCACATTAAATGGTAACGAAAATATGGTTCAATGTTAATGTGTAGCATAATGACTGGTTTACAATTTATTTACAACTATAAATCATTTCATAGATGTAAAACCAGTGCATAGTTAATATTTTTTAACTATATTTAATCTCATAGTAAACATTTAGATGTATAGGTTGTGCCGTTTCAAATATTTTAGATGTTTGCTGCAATTATATTAATAACAATGCAACCTAACATATTGTTTTAAGGCAGAAAACACAAAGTTTCTCTGAGTAACACAAAAGTGTTGCGAGATGATACAAAAGCACTGACATAATTTTTCCTCCCATCTCATTTTTTTCCCCCATTACTTTAGGAGTTCCATAAAATTCAGATTTCTGTTAATTTATAATTATTTATACAATTGAATTACTATCATTAATTATTTTTACTGGTGTACTGAACAGTCCCTTTTATAATATATTTGCAAGTAGTTTAAGATTAACACCAGTAATCAGTCCACGTAATCATCAGTAATCAGTTCATTCCAGTGAACCTGCCACAGACAATGTCAAGTTGATCACTGATTTAAGGTTCATCAAGTGAAATGACTGACTTAGGGCGTTTTTACACTCGGTGTCTTTTTTAAGCTGCCAGCATCTGTTTTACATTATAACCCTATGGAGTAAATCGTGTTTTTTTAACCGCTTAAACGCCACCACAGACGTCTTTTTTCTGCAGCTCAGAGAGTCTTTTCAAGTTGAATAATGTTAAACATTTCTGGAAAAAAACACACACCCTACGTCAAGCACCTTTTTCACAGCTGACCAATGACAAGTGAGTAGCGAGACCTGTCGTTTTCATAACAAGAAAAATATAGCTATGAGAAATATAAAAATATAAATGTTGTACATATTGTTATGTAAAGACGCCCTCAGCCGCTATTTGGAACCAAACGCTGCCATTTTTTTTAATATACTAAAAAACGCCCTTGTCTTTTTTTTTTTTTCTTGTCAAAAAAGACGCCAAGTGTGAACACTCCCTTAATGTTCCAAAGAATGTTCCATTATGTTCTGATTGGTTAAAAAGCGTGCGCTGGTCACCTTTCTTTGGTTTCTCAGGACACCTATTTTAGTAATCTATCCAAAGAATAACATTTTCTGCATCTGCTTTTATTTTTGACTAAGGAAAAACACTCATGTGGGAATGACATGAGGGTGATGAATGATGACAGAATTTTCAGTTTTGGGTGAACTATCCTTTTATGATTCTGTCATTTCTCTCTATTTGACAAAGGACTCAAGACGCAGTCGCTTCATGTAGATGCTTCCACATGGGACAACATTCTGGGACGCTGCGACCTCTCTGGCTAATGTAATGCGCTAAAGATGAATCATTAAGGTGGACCAGCTATCATATTATGTAAGAAAACTATGCGCATGCATAAAATGTCAGGTCAACTATTTTAGTCAGTGTCCCAGTAAATGGGGAGCAGACGTCTTGTGTCACCTAGGCTCCCAGCTCCAATCGTTAAACGAAACTATTTTCATCAACTCACTTCGGTTCCTCATCTGTCTCCATTAGCTCTGCATGGTTATTAGTGCCGTAATGTTCAGATAATTCACCACGGACAGTCAAAAGACACAGAACAGTGATGGCGTCCTGGCCTATTTCAGAGCCGCCGAACAGCGCCACAGGGGATGATTACAGCAATCACGTTGCATTACAGTCCAATGAAAAGAGCACATAGGCTGGCCATTTAAACCATATGCATCCTCAGGACAATGAGTCGAGCTGTGTCGTCGTCGCTTGCAACGAAGTAGTCGTGTTGTTCGTGATCAAGACTCTGAGACTACTTCACAGTCGTAATTAGAAACTGCTGTATTTTCAGTCTTTTTCATTTATGGATGATTTTTCGATCAGCAGCACTTTTGACTACTTGACATCTTCAAAAATGATTCTTCTCAAGCTGTGCTTCATCCATATTAAAGCTGAAAACATGATAAAAATGTATCATGTACGGAAATAATGATACGATCAAAGTCTTAAACTTCTAGTGGATTTTGGTAACGTTTGCTGGTGGGGATTTGTGATACTGTGCATGATAGAAATGGCATTTTCCTTTTTTGGACAGATTATTGGTTAAGCATTGCTAACTAGCACTAACTTACCTTTACACTTTCATTATTGCTAGATAATGTGTATAAATTTGGTCTTAGGGGAGCTTACTTATGTATATTAAATTATATTGCAGATACAAAATACAGTAAAAACCATTATGGTGAAATATTACAATTTAAAATACTTTTTTTCTATTTTAATATATTTATAAATGTAATTTGTTCATGTGATGTTAAAGCTCAATTTTCATCATCATTACTCCAGTTTTGCTCCAAAACGTTGCTTTTTATTATTATAGTTGGAAAGCTATGCATCTGTGCACAGCTGTGGAAAGCTGTGAAAAGCACAGCTGTGGAAAGCTTTGCAAGCTGTACCCTTTTTGAGGTAACCATGAGAATTTTTACAGGATTCTTTGATGAATGGAATGTTAATTTTGAAATGAAAATCTAATTTGAAATCAATTATTTGAAATAAAATACCTTTGTAACATGGTGAATGCATTGAATGCATCCTTGTTGAATAAAAGCACTATTTTTTTCCCAAAAAAGAAAAAAATATCTTCCTGTCTTTTGAACGGTAGTGTATAAATGTTAGGGAGAAATTGGTTTGATATGGTAAAGTGAACAAGAAAAATAAAAAAAGCCACTTTGAGTCAAAAAGGTTCTGACACCAGTTTTTGAGGACTGTTGACACTTCACACAACACCATAATAGTTCACACTTCAACAGCCAGAATTGGCCATCAGAGCCGTGAGAACACACACACACACGCGCACACACACACACACACACACACTTCCTAGTCCATTTCTCCAGGAGAACAGCAGCACTTAAACTGAACTCTCACTCACTCACTCACTCACTCACTCACTCACTCACTCACTCACTCACTCACTCACTCACTCACTCTCTCTCTCTCTCTCTCTCTCTCTCTCTCTCTCTCTCTCTCTCTCTCTCTCTCTCTCTCTCTCTCTCTCTCTCTCTCTCTCTCTCTCTCTCTCTCTCTCTCTCTCTCTCTCTAAGTGGATGTTGGGAGTGAGTGCGTGTGTGAGAGAGCGTTCTATTTTCTTTATTGATTTATCTTTATTTCTTTCACATCTCTGATCACTTTTTTAGGGTAGGTTTAAGGTTACGGAGCGTCGCCTCTCACCCTCCGTAATGGTTTCAGGTGCGCTGTACAATATTAGTTCTGCCTCAAGAATGAACAAGGCGGTAGTTGTTTTTTTGGAAAAATGAAAATCAAGTAAAAAACTTAATCGAAAGCGGAATATGGATCAATGAAACGCCTATTACACCGTTGTCAGATTTGGCAAAAATTGCCGGCGCCATAAAAGAGATTCCCTTAGGTTGTAAAAACGCTGCACTGAAGCATGTACTATCTTTTAGGAGATACGTTTAGCCTACATGTTTTTGATCTCTCCCACTTAAACGCTTGATGTAGCCTATCTTTTCGGATATCTCATGGAGAGAGCTCATATGTGGTGTACGCTAGTACGGAGACTTTGCGTTGCTTTGAATGCGGGGATATTGGTCATAAATGTTTCACTTGTACAAAGCGCGTAATGTTGAAGAGCTAGGTCCAACTGAAACACCTGATATACCGCAGATTGTGACGGAAAGTAAACCGCAACAGCCTGTAATGGCAGATACGAATATCGAGGTAAGGCCAATTGTTTTGGAAAATATTGTTATTGATGCTGAGGTTCCAGGTTGTGTAAGAGTGATGTTTGTGTTGGTGTGGGCCTAGTACAGGAAAATAAGACGCATGGTAACGCAAAGTGAAGAGATGGATGATTTGTCAGAAACAACTGTAGAGAGTTGTAGAGATGATGAGTCATGTGCTGACGTTGTTGTGGCATATTGTGGAAGCGATCTGTATTCAGTTGAGCAGATTAATGCATTTTTGGATGAGACAAAGGGTAAAAGTGTTGAAATTGGTAATTTTTTTTCCAGATAAATAAATTTGTGGTATCTGTGATGAAGGTGAGACAAGAATGCAGCCTAGAAGTACTATCCCAGCAGAAAAGGTTCCGATTAAAAAAGTATTTAACAACAATTAGGCAAGGAGTAAAACCAGGCAGGGCGAAACGCCCGGCTGTGAAAGGTAAACAAAAATAAGTGCACAATGGGTATCTATCTATCCTTTTCCTGGTAGATCTTACAATTCTGTTTATTTCTGCTTTCCTACACTATTTCATAATGGATGTCCTAAGAATGGGGTCCCTAAATGTAAATGGGCTTAGGGCAAGTAATAAATGGTCGTTGTTAAAAGAATGCATAAAGCTAAAATAAATTAATGTGATGTTTCTACAAGAAACACACAGTGACATAAACAATGAAGTAGACTGGGGTTTGTGGTCTGATGGTCAGTGTTTTCTTAGTCATGGGACAAATTTAAGTGCAGGGGTGGCAATATTGTTTTCTCCTGAATTAAATGTAAAGATTTGATCAACTGATGAAGTAGAAAAGGGGCGACTTCTTCTAATTAAAGCTAAAATTAAAGATTTGTGTTTTGTCTTTGTTAATATCTATGCACCAAATATGGGTAAGGACAGAATTAAGCTTTTTGAGATGTTAAAAAATACTCTTGTTTCTATTTATTTACACAATAGTCAGTGTAATAGAGTGATAAGTGCATATATCACACCCTGCATTATCTCTGATCATCAGCTCATTTCAGTGAATGTTGTTTTATCAGAAACAAAACCAGTTCTTTTATTGGCGTTTTGATATTAAATTAATTCAAGATGTTAATTTTTATGAGAATTTTAAAATGTTTTGGAATTGTTGGGTTGAAGAAAAAAATGATTATGAAAATCTGCTTCAGTGGTGGGAAATAGGGAAAACGCAGATTAAGCTTTTCTGTCTACAATTTATGGCACATACTTCTTCAAAATTAGAGAAAGATATTTTAAAAATTCAAAATATGTTAAATGATCAAAATGATGTAAATTTACAAGATAATCTTAGTCAGATAAGGGCTAAGTCATATGTTAAATGAAAAGGTAAAAAGAGCTCTTGTAAAATCACATTTTGTTTCTTTACATGACATGGATGCTCCCACAACATTTTTTTTTATTTGAATAAGAAGTGTATACTTACTAATTATATGCATGCATTATGCACACCTGATGGGAATGTTACTTCAGATCCTTTGTAAATGAGGAGACTTGCTGTTGATTTCTATGTGGACTTATATGCTAAAGAGTACACAGGGAATTTTGACGCCGATTAACTTTTTAACAACTTGCCTTGCTGGATGAAGAAAATGTAAAGAACTTAGACTCTGATCTGACTTTTGAGGAAGTTACAAAAGCAGTGAATCAACTTTCATTTGGTCGTGCACCAGGGATCAATGGATTACCAGCAGAATTGTATAAAACTTTTTGGGGAATAATCGGAAAAAACTTTTTTAAAGTTGGACAAGAAAGCTATAAAGCTGAGGCTCTACCTAAAGGTATTCAACAAGCAGTGCTCTTTCTGATCCCAAAGAAGGGAGATCTTTGTCTGCTAAAGAACTGGAGACCAGTAGCTGTTTTCTGTTCTGATTATAAAATATTATCAAAGTGTTTGGCAAACAGACTTAAAGGTGTTCTTAATGTTTTAGTACAAAGAGACCAAACATATCGTGTACCAAAAAGGTCTATTTATGATCATTTGTTTTAATGAGAGATGTTATGGATTATGCTGGAATATACAATGTTGATTTTGGTCTGCTTTCTCTACATCAGGAGAAAGCTTTTGATCGTGTAGATCATCACTATCTTTTCAAGGTTCTTAAGTGTTATGGGTTTGGAGAACTTTTTTTCGTGGATAAGAATATTATATGCTGATGCTGTAAGTATGGTTAAAATAGGAGGAGGTTTAAGTGTACCAATTCAAATGAATAGAGGGATAAGGCAAGGGTGCCCTATGTCGGGTCAGTTTTATACTTTGGCAATAGAGCCTCTATTTTGTTTATTAAGAAGTAACTTGACGGGTATTCTAGTAAGTAATAAGCCAGAAGCTGAAACTATTAAACTCTCTGCTTATGCAGATGATATAATTGTAATGTTTAGGAATACGCATGATGTTCAAGTTATAAAGGAAGCTCTAAATATTTATGAAGGAGCATCATCAGCCAAACTAAATTGGCAAAAAAACAGAGGCATATGGTGTGGTTCTGAAGGAAGCCCTTTGCCTGAATTACCAGGAAATGTGAAGTGGGGGAAGTACGGTTTTAAATTTTTAGGAGTTTATCTTGGTAAAGATGAATGTAGGATGAAAAATTGGGAGGGTTAGTAGAGGGAGTGCTTGTAAGGTTGTCTAAATGGCAATGGCTGCTACCCCAGTTATCCTACAGGGGAAGAGTCCTGATAGCCAACAATCTTATAGCTTCCACCCTTTGGCATAAGTTGATGGTTTTGGATCCTCCAAAAAACATAATTGAAGATATTCAAAAGACTCTTGTTAAATTATTTTGGTCAGGACAACTCTGGCTAAAAAGCTGCTGTCTTATACCTTCCAGTTCATGAGGGAGGGTAAGGATTAATTGACATTTGGTCAAGGATTGCTGTTTTCCGTTCACAGCGTCTTTTATATAATCAGCATCAGCAGTGGATGGACGTAGCATGTGCTTTGCTGCAAAAAAACAGAAGAATGGGGTTGGATAAGCAATGGTTTGTCATGTTCTTTGATGGACTGGCATTGGAAGGATTGGCTGTTTTTTTACCAGAGTGTGTTACAAGCTTGGCAGACTCTATCATGTTCAAGAGAATGGGAAGGATCCAATCAGTGGATATATGAAGAGCCTTTGTTTTTCAATCCTTTTTTATCTCTGTTGAGTTGCTGAGCTCTGGCACTGTAAGGTCGGCAATGTTGAAAGCAGGAGTTTCCAAACTATGCCACCTACGCAGGGGACTGAGCTGGATATCTGTGGAGGAGCTGGCACAAAAGGTGGGCTTCAGGTCTGAACGGCTTATCAAGAGGATGTTGGAGGATCTTGAGGAGGCCCTCCCTGTTCCTATAAGGGATATCATGAAAGTTTACCCTGTGGAGAACTGTGATGCTAGAGGTAATGCCCGTTTTCCTGAACTGCATGTTTCCATAAAAAAAGAAGACCGTCAGGAAGATGGCAGAAAGTTGCTTTCTATGGATACACCAGAACTGAATGTTTTTAGTAATTTGAGCAGACAAACACTTTACAGAGCTTGTGTAAAAACTATACATTTTCAACATCTTAAGGATATAAGAGACACTAAATGGGCAATGGTGTTTGATTCAGGCTCTTCCCCGAAAGGTAGCTGGCGGTCCCTGTACAAAAGACCCATTGAGAAGAGGGTGGGTGATCTTCAGTGGAGAATTGTGCATGGGATTTTAGCTACGAACAGACACAAGGCAAGGCAAGGCAAGGCAAGTTTATTTATATAGCACATTTCATACACAATGGTAATTCAAAGTGCTTTACATAGAAGAAATTAAAACAAAAGAAATCAGAAAAATTAAAACAGTTTAGAATAAAAGATAAAATACAGAAATAATCAAATAAAATCAGAATAATTAAAACATTAAATAAAATACAGTACAAACAGTCGGACAAGCAGTGGCACAGTGCTCATTCAGTTAATGCATAGGTAAACATATGTGTTTTGAGTCTGGATTTGAATGTGACTACTGTAGGAGCACATCTGATCTCTTCTGGAAGCTGGTTCCAGCTACGGCTGGCATAGTAGCTAAAAGCACACTCACCATGCTTAGAGTGAACCCTTGGTATTTCTAGCTGATGTGATCCTAGTGATCTGAGTGATCTGTTGGGTTTATATTCAGTGAGCATATCTGCGATGTATTGAGGTCCTAGGCCATTGAATGATTTATATACCAGTAATAATACTTTAAAATAAATTCTATATGTAACTGGCAGCCAGTGTAAAGACCTGAGGACTGGTGTGATGTGTTCATATTTTCTGGTTCTGCTCAGAATCCTGGCAGCAGCGTTCTGTATGAGCTGCAACTGTCTAATGATCTTTTTAGGAAGGCCAGTGAGGAGTCCATTACAATAATCCACCCTGCTGGTGATGAAAGCATGCACAAGTTTCTCTAAGTCTTGACTGGAAACAAAGCATCTAATTCTTGCAATATTTTTCAGATGATAGTATGCTGATTTAGTTATTGCTTTGACATGACTACTGAAACTAAGGTCTGACTCTAGAGACACACCCAGATTCCTGACTTGATTTTTAGTTGTTTGACCCCTAGACTGAAGGTAAGCGTTCACCTTGAGAACTTCATCTTTGTTTCCAAACGCAATGACTTCAGTTTTGTCTTTGTTTAACTGAAGAAAGTTTTGGCACATCCAATTGTTTACTTCATCAATGCATTGGCAAAGGGAGTCAATGGGGCTGTAATCGTTAGGCGATAGGCCTAAGTAGAGCTGTGTGTCGTCTGCATAGCTGTGGTAAGAGATTTGGTTCTTTCTCATTATTTGGCTCATTGGGAGCATGTACAGGTTGAATAGGAGTGGCGCAAGAATTGAGCCTTGAGGGACTCCGCATGTCATAGATGTCCACTCAGACTTATGCTCTCTTATAGTCACATAATAACCTCTCCCTTCTAAGTATGACCTGAACCATTTTAGGACTATCCCAGAAAGCCCGACCCAGTTTTCCAGCCTGTCAAGAAGTATGTTGTGATCGACAGTGTCAAATGCAGCACTGAGGTCGAGTAGTACTAGAACTGATAATTTGCTTGTGTCAGTATTTAAGCGAATATCGTTTATTATCTTTATGAGCGCTGTCTCTGTGCTGTGATGCGGTCGGAAACCAGATTGAAAGTAGTCAAAGTATCCATTCGAGCTTAAGAATTTGTTCAGCTGATTGAAGACAACGTTTTCAATGATCTTGCCTATGAAAGGAAGATTTGAGATCGGTCTATAGTTGTTTAATATGGTCTTATCCAGATTGCTCTTTTTCAGGAGGGGCTTGACAACTGCAGTTTTCAGGGAGTTCGGAAAACTCCCAGAGAGAAGTGAGGCATTTACCACTTCTAGGAGATCTGCTTTTAAGCTGTGTAACACAGTTTTGAAGAAAGATGTGGGAAGTGCGTCAAGGGCGCAGGTTGATGTTTTAAGGTGCTGTACAATTTCTTCCAAAATTTTGCCATCAATTTCTTTGAAATCAGACATAGTGACTACTTTCTCAGGCTGTTATCTGATCTGTCTGACCCCAGTGTGGCTCAAGGATGTGCTGATCACCTTTCTGATATTATTGATTTTCTCAGAGAAGAAAGAAGCAAACTCACTGCACTTGCTCTCTGAGAGCATTTCACTGGGAATCTCGCTAGGGGGGTTTGTCAGTCTCTCCACAGTGGCAAAAAGAGTGCGCGTGTTGTTTATATTGCTGTTTATAATATTTGAGAAGAAAGTCTGTCTAGCTTTGCCTAGTTCCTTATTGAAAGCATGGATGCTGTCTTTGTAGATGTTATAATGGACTACAAGTTTTGTCTTCCGCCACATGCGCTCTGCTTTTCTGCATTGTTTTTTCATATTTTGCACTGCTATTGAGTTTCTCCAAGGTGCTTTCTGTCTGCCATTCTTCTTCCTGACTTTCACAGGAGCAATATCATCAATTACACTCTTAACTTTTGAGTTAAAAGAATCAAGGAGAAAATCAACAGAGTCAGCAGATATGCTTGGTGTTAAAGATATAGCCTTCATAAATAGTACACTAGTGTTCTCATTTAAGCATCTCTTCTTGACAGACACAGATCTAGCTTCAATGGCAGGAGAGATCAATATATCAAAGAAAATACAAAAATGATCAGACAGTGCTACTTCCTTAATAACAATCGATGAAATGTTTAGACCCTTACTGATAAGTAAATCTAGAGTGTGTCCACGATTATGTGTGGGTCCATGTACATGCTGAGTCAGATCAAAAGTTTTTAAAACAGTTTTGATTTCTTTTGCCATATTGGTTTCTGCATTATCTATGTGAATGTTAAAATCTCCAGCAATAGCAAAACGGTCAAACTCTGAGGAAATTGTTGATAACAGTTCTGTAAAGTCTTCAGCAAAGGCTGGAGAGTATTTAGGAGGCCTGTAAACAATGATAAGTAAAATGCGTGGAGCACCTTTTAACACAATACCCAGATATTCGAAAGACGGGTAATTCCCAAATGATATTTGCTTACATTAATAGACAGCTTTAAAAAGAGCAGCTAAACCTCCACCTCTTCTTACAGCTCTGCAGACACTCAATAAAGTAAAGTTAGGGGGGGCTGTTTCATTGAGGACTGTTGTACTGCAGCTGTCTTCTAGCCAAGATTCATTTAGCAACATAAAATCCAGGTTGTATGTGGTTATTAAGTCGTTGACTAGAAGTGATTTATTTTTAAGTGAGCGGATGTTTAAAAGTGCTAACTTAACAGTCTTACTTTTTGTCCCCACAGCAATCTTGGTTTGGCGTGTAATAGGCACCAGATTAAATGGGTTTGCGGTACGGCTTTTGAAGGCCTTAGACTTTCTATCATGTAATCGAACAGCAATAGAGAAAGATAAAGATACAGGCACACTGGGTTCCCGCTTGTTCTGTAAACATTTGAGAAAGTTATTGTTATCATAGCGGGGACCCGACACATATCACTGAGAGCTGGTATCAGTTGTTTTTGGTTCACCTCGAGCCGATGGAGGAGGGTGTGTGCCCTGGCGCTGTGACAGAGGCCGAAGAGCTCTAACAGGAGGAGGGGGAGGGCGAGCTGGGCCTGCAGGCTTTGGTGGTTGGTATCTGGGGGCTTGCAGCAAAAGAGTGGGATAGTCTAGTTCCAGCATACACCAGTTGTTCCATTTTCTCTGAGAAGCACAGAAGTGGAGATGCTGGAGAGATGGAGAAACTGTCTGGTGAGAAGGGCTGTTGCTCTGGTGTTATTGGAGGCTGTAATATGCTGTCCTGGTTTCCCTCGCTGTTTTCTAGAAAGTCGTCCTTGGGTGCTGAATCTTTGAGCAGTGCTAGTATGTCACAGTCTGTCTGTGGTGAGCTCTGTGGGCAGGGCTCAGCTGAGATTGTGTCCGTGAGCAGAGGTTGTTGTGGCTGAGTGGTGTTATCATTGTCCTTGTGTGATGTGTCAACCGCATGCCCATTCAGGTGCTGAAGTGAAATCCTGTGGTCATTCATACTGTATCCAGGTGTGTGTGTGCCATTCAGGTTGAGTGGATTGGCACACATTGCAGAAGGATGACGGAGGGAGAAGTAGATATTGTCCTTTAGCACTCTTGAACCAAGTTTGTTTGGATGGTGGCCGTCCTGTTGAAACAGTTGCCTCTGACTCCAGAAAAGATTGAAGTTGTCAATGAAGTTCACTCCTTTTACATTGCAGGTTTTTTGCAGCCATGTATTAAGCCCAGGCAACCGTGAAAACCTGTTTGTTCCTCTTGCTGCGAGTGGTCCACTGATGAATGTTTGAACTTTCAGTCTTTTAAGTGTTTCAAAAAGTTCATTGAAATCCTTCTTAAGGAGTTCCGACTGCTCTTTATGAATATCATTCTTCCCCACATGAATGATGAGTCGATTTGCAGTCTTATGTTTCACCAGAATGTCCTGAAGTTCTCTGTTTACATCAGAAGTTGTTGCTTGTGGAAGGCAGCATGTTGTTGTATCCTTGCTACTAATGTTTCTGATTATGGAGTCGCCCACTATCAGAGTCCTGGGTCCGTCTGCGCTCTGAGCTGAGTGCCGCTGTCTGCTCGACCTCGAGCGCCAGTTAGCATCAGTGTTAGCTACAGGCTGATTCAGTCTGTGTTCGATCACATGTATCAAATTTGGGGATTCCTCATTCATTAATACTTCAAATCTGTTCTCAAGATGTATAGGCGGTGGTAGGAGACCAATGTTTGCAATCCTTGTCAGAGCCGTATCTGGGGTAGAGGATGCTACTGCGGCAATATATGATGCTCGTGACAATCTGATGTCTCGAGTGCCTTTGGGTCTCGCCCCCTGTTTGTACCATCGATTTGTAAGTCGATCGGCTTGTTTCTCTACACTCAGTATAGCCTGTCGAGGAGCATGAGATTCATGGGACTCACCGGCTGTATGCTGAGGGCGTCCATGACGAAGCTCTGTTGTGTGTCCCGTCTGGTTTGGTGGTCCCGCAATTAACTTTGTTTCAAGAACTGCAATCCTTTGTAGAAGTCTGTGGCAGTTAGAGCAGCAAGTAGATGCCAGAGGAGGCATTTTCTTATCCTTATGAATGTAGGCAGTTGTGTTTTCTCTTCCCCGGAATGTAAGCTTTCAGTGGGAGGCTGGTCGAATAAAAGAATTCTGCTTTTTTTGTAGTAATCCAAGCGTTTGAGCACTGTGCTGATTTGCTGAAGTTAAAATTAGGTGATAAAAGGAGATAAAATATAAAAATATAAAAGCGATAGAGCAAAGCGCGGAGCAGTAAGCAAGAGCGTCCGAACAGCAGCTGAGCAGGAAGTGAAACAAAGCACTCCTTAATATCTCAGATGATGAGGGTTGTCCTTTTTGTGGGGTGCCTGAAACTGTTTTTCATCTTTTTATTGAGTATCCACGTTTAGAACCAATTTTGGGTTTAATGGGAAGCTGGAGTTTGCAGCTTATGTGAAAGTTTAACCAAGAATTGTTTATTTTTGGTCCCAAATATACAACAAAATATAAATCCAAAGTGGTTGTATGAGAAGAAATAAGGTGGAAGGGAGGGAAAGCGTGGACATTGTTTTGATGATGAGAGGTTTTATAAAGAAGAGATTAATGATGGAATATGCGTATTTTAGCCTCATAAATGATGTTAATTCTTTTTTTATGTGTGGGGAATTGATGGATTTATATGTGAAGCTGATTATCAGAGTGGTTTTGTATTTACTATGAGTGTTCAGGATTTTTTTTAATTATTATTATTTTATTTATTATTATTGTTATTATTTATTATCACTTTTAATCTGTTTTGTGGAAAATATAAATATATGAATGTATTAAGGGTTTTTTATCTTTAAAATATGTTTCTATTGATTAATTAAAGAAGACCTAAAAGTCAAAGTCTCTCTCTCTCTCTCTCTCTCTCTCTCTCTCTCTCTCTCTCTCTCTCTCTCTCTCTCTCTCATCTCTCATCTCTCTCCTCCAACTCCAAACCACCTGTAGCTCTCTGTAACGGCTTCCCATTTTCAGGGCAGTGCTTGTCTTCAAGGTGATTGCTTTATCCACAGGTCCCAGATAAAGTAAATTGCCTTTGTCTGCTTTTGAATGCATGGCATGAGAAACCCTGGAGGGAAATATGATCAGAAATGAGCACCGAAAGCAACACATGCAGATATGCAAACACACACATACACACACACACATACACACACACACATACACACACACACACACACACACACACACACACACACAGACTGCAGACTACTGCGCATACAAGCGTGCGCACGCCATGCTGGGTCCATTTTAATCAGCAGTTTATTTTGATGCCACATTGGTAATACAGCTCACAGCAGGCACAAACACACACACGCAGGTGTTTTAAACATCATTGATTGAAAAAGTGGATCAGTAATGAAAATGAGGTGGAAGTTCTTCGACAAATAGACTACATGGTTGTTATTGTGGATTAACGTACATTTTTCTTTTTAGAAAACTGAACGAAATGGACTGAACCTTTTTTGTTTGTTGTACAGAAAAGGAACCACTACCTGTCTGATGCACATAATTAGCATTTATATGATTGGATATTTTCTTGAGGTGTAACAATATATGGTGTCACAATATATCGCTATACACAAATGCATCAATATTTATTGTGGATAGTGACAATATGTATTGTGTATATTTCAGCCAAAATGAAAATTTGACAGCGTTTTAGTCTCAGTAATACATTAAACTACTATATATAATTTTGAATATTACTGCAATGTGGGAATATTTGTGGGTCCTGATAATGATAATGGTTCCAAATGTCTTATGTTACCAGTAAGGCCTTCATTATTTTGAATATATCTAGTCAGTGACAGAGTGCAAGCGTATTTGTCTAAAACTAATTCTGTATTTTCAGCTTCAGAATCAATAATATTTTTATTCTGGTGTCACCATTGTCCTGTTCATTGGGTACCTGCACCCAAGCCTATTCATTTACACCCACAATTGCATTTTAATCAACAGTACATTTTTTGTTAAACTTTTATCATATGTATCACAATAATATCGTATCGTGAATTCAGTATCGGGATATGTGTTGAATCGTGACATGAGGGTATCATTACACCCCTAACATTTTCATTATGTATCATCTGTAGCATGTAGTGGTATGGGATTTGTTGTAATATAAGTGTGATTCTTCGAATAAGGGACCTTTTTTTTTGTCCTGTAGGATGATTTAAATATATATATATATAGTATATATGTTAAAGGATAGATTAGAATTGCTGTAAAATTGTATTGTCTCCTTTTTTTGTAGGTTTTTCCTTTTTAGCTTAGCTATGTTCAGACTGCATGTAACTCTGGCCCAAATCCAATTCAATTCTGATTTGTGCCACTTCCATATGTGTCACTTACAAGATTTTGCATACCTGACATTATCAAGAGTTGGGAAAGGCATTTAGTGGAAAGACAGTGATGTGTCAGAGCTCATAAGTATTACAGTGACAGCTCTATATATGAGCAAAATATGAGGGCTCATATCATAAATGTTTAAAAACTCTGCTCTCCTTTCACATCCTCCTCTTTGTTTCTTATATTGCATGCGCTTAAATTCGCTGGTTCGTTGGCGGCAGATCACACCAGAAATGAATGCGTAATAATCACTTACTTTAATGTTTTCTGTGTTTACTTCTGTATAACATTATGCTGTGTGACCTTTTTTATCGTTCTTTTGTGCATTAGGGGCAGTTCAGGACCATAATCTGTTCTCACTAGAATATTATATTTGCCACATTTAAAACAACAATGTGAACAGCTATACAATTAAATCAGATCTGAGCAATAAATCGGAATTGAGCACAAAGACTTGCAGTGTGAACGTACCTGTAGCTTATAATTCATTTAAAAAAGGTGTTATAAATCATTGAAATTTATATATTATATATTTATATTGTATAGTTGTATAGTAATTTCATAGTTTGTTATCTTGTTTTCTACAGTAAATGAACCATAATGTGCCTGCGGCATGGGTACGATACTAATCCATATGAGAGAGAATGCATTATCTGTAGCACATAGTGGGATGGGATGTATTTTAATATATGTGGGATTAAAATAAACAAACATACTCGTTTTTGTACTCGCCTCGCACCATGAATTGTGATCTGGTGCATTTCACATCATTGTTAAAATCCACAATAAATATTTTTTTTATGCAGATGTGATTGGTACTATATTTTTAAATAACAACTGAATATACCTATTTTTCTCTCTTATTGTTTGTGCCAATGTTTGATCAATACATGAGACTAAGGTTGCTTTGAAAATGTCTTTACCATGTCCACACACACACACACACACACACAAACAAATATCCTATTACTTTTGCCTTAATGCTGATGTATTTAGACTCTGATTTTCCATTCGGTTTCAGCGGATGCAGATCGTGATTAATGCCCGCTGGTAGAGCAGGCTAAATCGCAGGAAGAATATGTAAATGTTTGTCATTAAGTTCACTTTCTTTAATTAGTCCACAGATTTCATGACCGAATGCCTCCAATTACAAATCAATGTCTCATTTCTGTTGCAAGCCTCCTGGGCACAACGTGTGCGTGCATCTTTGGTTGTTCCGCTGTGTGTGTGTGTGTGTGTGTGAGAGAGTGCATATCTGCAGACAACAAAGTATTTTCTATTTTTTATTCTAAGCTCGATCAGTCAAAATGATACATTTACCCTCCTTTACAAGCTAATAGTTGCTACATATGTTTATTTGATCGAAACCGTTGGAACATTTTCCTTTTATTGCTAACAAACAAGCCTGTGTGTGTCTAATTAAATCAGTTGTAATTTGTAGGGAAACTCATTAGCGTTAAAAGCAGGAGAAAGTAAAAGTGCTTTGCACAACCTCACCTTCACAGATGAGAGGATTCTGAGGGAGAGCAAAGGATTAAAAAGCAATAGGAAGAGTGACACTATGAATAAAAGAGCAGACATGTAAAACTTTAGCTGTGCGTTTACATTACTAATATGAATCTTAACTAAACTAAGTGATCTAACAAGCCTTCTCCAATTGTTCCTCAGGTATTAGCAGCCATGCTTATAGGTGTCTGTTGTTCACACTGAGCTTGAACTAACTGGCAGCTTTACAGGCCTCATGTGTGATTACTACAAGCTTGTAAACAAGAATGACACAGCTTGTCTAATCGCAGGTCTTGCTGTTCATTGTGCTTTCAGACTTGTTAATGCTTTATTTGAATCATCCCTTGTGTCTTCTTAGTAGCCTGTTGCATTGCTGCAGTTACAAGTGAAAGCCTGAACAGTGGTTTATTGCCTCTAGGAGTTGTAGAGATGCTGTTGTTTGTTTGTCCATTGAATCTTTTAATGAACTAAACTGTAGTTAATAATCTACTTTTATAATGTCTTTTATAAAAATAGGTAACACTTTACTTTGATGCTCTACTTTAGACATTCTACTGACTAAGTAACTTAAGCAACTACATGTCAACAACGAACCCAAACCTAAGACTTCTAACAGTCTACTAGGCTAATGTTACTGATTTTTCAACATTGATGATAACAATTTCTTGAGCAGCAATTCAGCACATTAGAATGATTTCTGAAGGATCATGTGACACTAGCTATGTTTTTTTTTAATGCACATTTTGAAGTATCACATCAGAAACAAATAATGGCAACTCCAAATTTCGGGGATAAAGTCCCCTAATTCGCAAAAAAGTTTTGACGCTCACTTGAGGTGGGGTTTGACTTGTGCGAAAAAGAGTTAATGCGAATAATGGGGGATGGAAACGCATTTGCAGAATCAATTCTGACGCATTGAACCCACGTGACATCGGTTTCCGCTGATGGAGTTTATTTATGTAATGATGCTGAAAATTCAGCTTTGCCATAAAATATAGCCTATTCAAATAGAAAACTTTTTACATTTTACACTTTCAAATAAATGCAGTCTTGGTGAACATGTTTCTTTCAAAAACATAGGGTTAATGTGATTAGGCAACAGTAACTGACTGACAGCATATTATCTCAAATTTTATGAGATTGATGTGAGATGAGTGCATAGTAATATGAGAAATATGGAACCAGCATTATGTAGGCTACTGTAAATCAGATCTACAGTAGAACATGGAACAGAACTAATGTACTTGTAGGAGATTCTTTGTCAGGGTCAACAGTCGGTAATACAAAATGGAATACATTCCACTTTCTTACAACATTGATAAAGGGTCGTTCACTGTTGGTTAGTATTAAGTGTTCTTTTTCGACCGTTGTATCCTGTTTCAGGAGTCTTTGCTTCCATTGGTAGTCGATGTATCACATCGCTGAGCTTTTGCATAAAATTAACTCAACTTTGTTGCATTGTCAATGGTCGCAGTTACTCATGACGCCTCAAATCGACAATTCTTAATGAAAATGAATGACTTCCGGCACTTTAAGTTTGCTCTCTAACAACATGTCGGCTAACTTTTTAGCCACTGCTATAGACTTTTGCCAACACGGTGACTTAAGCCTTGATTGCAGTTTATTGATTTTAAACCTGGAAAAAAAAACACTCATGATTATTCTGTTATTCAGTTTTGCTGTTTTTTCTCTCTTTCCTTCTCATTCTTTGTCCCCACACAGTGCTGACTTGTAAATACTTTAATGCTGTGGGCTACATTTATACTTATTTGTGTCTTTCTCAGTGTAAGACCTGATGACGCATGAAAAGCCATTAGTTGATCAATCAAAAAAAGAAAGAAAGAAAACATGCAGACGGGAATTCACTAAGAGGGAATAATATAAGATAATAATACTAATTTTATAAAGAATCGTACATTGAAATATCAAAGACCTGTATCTTGTATCATGCAAATGTGGAGATCCACAGTGTCAGTCTTAAGCCCTATTTGGACGGGGCTGGATTTCTAAACGACGTTTGAGTTACACTTTATATCACTCGACGTTTATGATTTAATGTACCGATTTGGACGGGACTAACATCACCGTGTTTATTACAGAGGTGGGAGTGTTTTCTAGATGTGGCCGTTACAGGTCATGTGCTGTGCTTGCTTTGTCTTATTTATTGATGTGATTTTAAACTTCACAAGTTCATAGAGGTGGCTGTTTATAATAAACCCACATAAGCCAGAATCAAAATATAGATACGCATCTTACTATTCATTGATTTTAAAACAGATAGTCTTCGCTGTTTCTGCGATTTGGCTCTATTTATTTATTTTATAATTGCTTTTTTCATTGGATACCATCCATATTGAAATGAAATGAAATCATACTGAAGATCAGTGCACAAACGGTAGCTCAGGTAGTTCAAAAACACACGAGGAGAAGCGTTAGGATAATACAACATCAGCAATCACAGACATTCGCATTCGGGCGGGATTCGATTTCTCAGATGACAGCTGAGTTTGCTGAAAAACAGTACGTAGTTTGCTCTGGATCTTTTTTTACAGAGGTTGTGTGAGAAAAACCGCCTTGGCAGATTCGAATAGAGCCCTATTCGCACGGGATAAGTATTATCTGGTGACCTCTAGTCATTTGTAATAATTGCGGAGGTTGTCTGTGATCTTAATCCCGTGCGAATCGGCCATGTCTGTAATTTGTAAGGTAAAAATTCCCCCGCAAATGACCTACCATATTTCGCCGAACACCGACGTCCTGAGGTAATATTAGTCCTGTGCGAATCGGCATCTCTGTGATTTGTCAGAATCGTATATAATTTTTTCAAGGTTTTTGTTTCATGAGCGCCTTTTTTATCCATCTTTCGTGAAGGATGGAGGCTGCGTTGGAGTGTTTTAATAGTATTTTGGGTGCTGGGTCAAATCGCTATACACCATCTACACAATTTGCAGAATGAGAAAGCTAAAAATCATCAGAAGAGCAAAAACAAAAAGAATGATTAGATGGAGATGAATGACATGTATAGCAGCATGCGGTAAGAAACATTCTTCTGTTAATGATATATCATACAGCTAGACAGACATATAACGACATTCATAACATTTCCAAGCAATAGCCTATTGACGTCATATCCGGGAGATAAGTCAGTAAATTTTAGTAAAATCACAGGCTTCGGTTATCCCGTGCGAATGCGCCACACGAAATTCAGATGTGGAGGGGTAATTTCTAAATAACACATGGTCCCCATATAGTACTAATCCCGTGTGAATAGGGTTTAGGATTAAAATCTCAAAGTATGTCTGTGAAACACCATTTTCTGTGACGTCCCCCTGGAAAACTAATCCCGTCCGACTGTATTCTATTAAAGGCCTGCCAAAACAGTCATATTTTAGGTTTATATATACATTATTATTATTATTAGAAGTAGTATTGACAGAGGGTTTCTTATAGATATCCCATTTGGAGGGTCTGGCACCTCCATCAATTTGAACATTGTTTTACTTTTTTTTTTATTGCAGGACTGCTTTCTGTTGCAGTGATTTCACGAAGTTAATTGCTCAAGGAAAACTGTGTTGACTTCTGTGAATAACAATGACTTAATTTAAATATTCATTGTGTTAAACTAGCCCAGATTCTGGCATTGCAGTACAAAAACCTGCATTTTGTTCACTAACCACACAGAATATTTAGTGAATAAAACGTCTCGCACAACAGTGGCACAACTGTTTAGTCGTTTTTATTAGCAGCGCATTCCATAATCATGGGATGTGATGTGACTTTGCATTAACAATGAAACAACATGCACACTCCCGCATGATGGCAAGACACACCAAGGTCATCTCAGTCCGTTTTATAACTATCATTACTGCCTGAACTGTAATCTGTCTTTGTGATGAAGACAACGATGAACAAACCTCCCCGACGAATCTCTGCCGGGCCAATTTCAGTCTGAATGGTTACCTTGCTGGGTACTGAGAATGCAGCATTTAATTGGCTATTATTACTGGATAAATTACATGTTCAGCAGCGCTGTTCTTCTTTTTACAGTTTATCCCCTCCTGAAATGGGCCGCCCGCTCGAACAGAGGCCTGAACCACCCAATCTCCGGTCTATTTGACAGGGCGATAGTTAACCTTCCCCTGCTTTTCACTTTGTGCTTTTAGTTCTTTTCTCTTGGTTCTTGTGGTTCAGCCATTGATTTGATGCTCAGGAGGGCCCCAGTCAATGAGGCCTTGTGTATGCCTTTTCGGTGTTGCCATGCCTACTGAGGTTGAATTCTGACGTGCTCTGTCATTAAGGAAGGACACACTTCTCTCTCTCTCTTTGTTTTTCTTAACCCAACTGGTTTTCTTCTACTATAATCTGTCAGCTATCATATATTTTTCTTCTCTGTCTCTCTCTCTCTCTCATGGAATTGGCTGGAAGTTTCCATCGACTATGTTGACTTCGAAGGGGCGTTTTTACTGGAAACTAGAGATTGACTATTTTTACAGATAATGATAACGTCTCGGTTACGTATGTAACCCTAGTTCCCTGAAGAGGGAACGAGACGCTGCGTCAACGCTGTGGGAACGCCCCTGCATGTGTGCATCCTGAAGCACGTATGGAATCAGTCCAATGGAGAGACGGAACGTCATAGGCGGGTGACGTCATCGACCAGGAAACTATAAAGCACCCCAAAAACACAAGCGCGACAGCTTCTGAGAGGCCGAAGCAAGTGCTTAGGGGCATGCCGGGAATATGGCAGAATGACGCAGCGTCTCGTTCCCTCTTCAGGGAACTAGGGTTACATACGTAACCGAGACGTTCACTTTCAAGGGAATTCAAGCTGCGTCAACGCTGTGGGAACACTAATACCCACATCACCATAGGAGCAAGTGACCGGCATGTGGGATCAGAGCGCACAGAGGACGAAAGCACCTGCGCCCCTGGAGTTGAGCTGAGGTCCAAGTCATAGAACCTCACAAATATGTGCGGTGAGGACCAGCCTGCTGCATCACAAACATTGTGGAGGGAAACTCCTGACAACAAGGCTTTAGAAGCAGCCATACTTCTAGTAGAATGAGCTCGTACAGCCAAAGGTGAAGGCTGACCAGCCGACTCGTAAGCAAGTGAAATGGCCTCAAACACCCACTTGCTCATCCTCTGTTTAGATGCAGGGCACCCCTTCCTGGGTGGCCCAAAGTAAACGAACAATTGATCAGATTTTCTCCACAGGGCAGCTCTGTGGACATAAGCATCTGAAGCCCTGACAGGGCAGAGTAAATTAAGTTTCTCCTGGTTTGACGACATAAATGGAGGAGTACAGAAAGCCTGCAGAACTATAGGTCTAGCAACATTAGTAGGGACCTTAGGAACATAACCTGGCCTAGGATGGAGGAAGGCCTTCACCATACCAGGCGAAAATTCCAGGCACGAGGGGGAAACCGAGAGAGCTTGGATGTCTCCAATTCTCTTAAGAGACAAGATAGTGAGAAGAAAGATAGTTTTTAAGGTGATGAACTTCTCAGGAGCCTCTTCAATGGGCTCAAAATCCCAAGTCGGCACCCTCGTGCGAACTTCTGGCCTCAGCCTCAAGGTACCACGAAGAAAGTGAGTTATAAGCGGGTGTCTCCCCAAGGAGACTCCACTGAAAGGGACGTGGTAAGCAGCAAGTGCCGGCACGTACACCTTTAGTGTGGAGGGGGATAGCCCTGTGGAGAAACGCTCCTGCAGGAACTCCAAGTTATGTACTTCGAAGAGGCTTGAAGGGTAACGCTGGTGATTTAAAGGACGATGCAGCCTCAGCGGAGAGATGACTAGCAAGCGTCTCTTCCGCTTTGGGCATCGCCCCATAACCATATGATTTAGCCCCCGCAATATTGGAATATGTAGAAGTCTGGGGGCTAAAAATTCGGTAAGACAATGTTTTTTTCCATGACTTTGACACCTCAGTGTGGAGATCAGGGAATAATGGCAAACACCGGCGTGGAGGTTGTGTGTGGGAATGCAAAAATCTTTCATCTAATTTAGACTTTGATTTAGACTCCTGCCTAACAGCTGGCCACTCAATGCCTAATTTAGACACAGCACGAGTGAGCACCTCCATCAGCTCGTCACTTTTGGGAGAATGAGATGGCGAATCCTCAATATCTCCCATACTAACAACGTCCAGCTCCTCAGAACTGGACAGCTGCAGAATTGGTGCCTCAGCCTGGGCGGAAGAAACCGCAGAGTGTGCTTCCGAACCGGGGACTGAGGCACTGGATATAACAGGTAAGGGCTGAGATAAGGCAAAGCCCGTCTCAGTCCCCGCTGTTAAATCCATCTGCGATCCCCCCGAATGCCGGCGCCACTCTGCCTCAACAGAAGCGGGACCCGATCCGTGGGGATAGCGAACCGAACCACTCTCCTCAAAGAGTGATCGGCGGGAGCGGAGCATTCTAAGAGGAAAACGCTCGCAATTAGCTCCCTCGAGAGCTGACTGGGCATGCTGCACTCCCAAACAAACAACACACAGATCGTGTGTATCCCCGCTAGTAAGATAACGAGTGCAGGGAGGGACACACTTTCTGTATAGCTGTTCGCTCGCCATGTCTCTCAATATATATATATATATATATATATATTTTTTTTTTTTTTTTTTTTTTTTGAAATAGTGAAAAACTCCTGCCTAGTGACAATTAAGGACAGAAGAAAACACTTTGAGACAATAATTCACATATAGCGCTTGCTGAAGGCACAGAAGCTGTCGCGCTTGTGTTTTTGGGGTGCTTTATAGTTTCCTGGTCGATGACGTCACCTGCCTATGACGTTCCGTCCCTCCATTGGACTGATTCCATACGTGCTTCAGGACGCATACACGCAGGGGCGTTCCCACAGCGTTAACGCAGCTCGAGTTCCCTTGAAAGGGAACTAGGTTTTACCACACTGGCCGATAACTAATTAATCAACTGATAGTTTTTTAAAATGGATACTGAATGAAAGCAAACATAACACATAAAATAGTGCTGAACTTTATTACAAGAATTGAAAAACAGTACTGAACCATGAAAATGTACTGTACTTTTTAAATATGTATATATAAAAAATATATATATATATATATTAATTATGCAATGGTCTTTCGTGTAAGTTCATAGTGCATTAACTAATGTTAAGAGACACAAAGTGAAAAACGTTGAAGTTTATGTGAGCTTTGGGAGTGTTAAACTCGATCTACTCAAACTATGTTTTGATCATCATTTTGAATCCGATCCAAACAGTCTTTGACAAAAATGTGATTTTCTCAGCTCTTTGTGTGAAAGTTTTTTTTATCGATTTATGAAACTTATCCACATCCAAGTGTTGATAAAAAAACACGCTTCCTAGAAGTAATTAATGACCAATTTTATTTGCTGATATCTGTTACTAATGACTGTTTGTAATATATAATTTTCATTAAACAATTTATTAATATAATTTGTGAATATAATATGAATACGGTATAACAATTTAGTATGAATACAGAAAGTGCGCTTTCTAAAAAAAAAGACAATGATGTAAAACGATTGAATACTGTCTATAATATATAGTAAATTTAAACAAAATTAAAACATGTTTTTGTAAGACTTCTGGATACAGGAATATATTTATTTAACCTTTGTTGCCACTGGCTTGGCTTGCAGTTGGGGACATTCAATTTAACATTTAATTTTATATTTAACAATAATATTGATCTGCCTGCATTGCCACTATTATACAAGAATTGAACTGAGCTGGACGATGACATCACGGTTTACTCCATAGCGGCTATAAATGAACTAAATTAATAACTTTTTTTCAAACAAAAATTAAACATCACTGAACTTAAGCTAGACTGTGATGCTATTTTCTTCTGGAAACAAACTTTTTAGCATTATTTTCCTGTTATCTTTGTAAAGCTGCTTTGAAACAATCTTTTTCAAATCTCCTTTTTAAAAGCGCTATATAAATAAATGTGACTTGTCTTGACTTTAGTCCGTGAATCTGTAATCCTTGTTTTTTATTCCCGTCTTAATGAAATTGAAATGTCCTGGAAAATAATCACTGAAAAAGGGTGGGAACCCTGATAAAATATATATTTTTTTGATTTATTAAAAGCAGAGGCTCTGTTCTTTCTTATACATTGATATTGACAATAGATAGTGGACCTTTTTTGCTCTCAAAATTTGTGTGCAGTTCCCTCCTCTGTTATGGCTTTCCATATTATAATGGCTGGATGAATGCAACCTGATGACACAAGCAGGATTGTATTGCATTTAACAGACCAGTCCTTAAAAAAGCAACAGAGGCCATATCATTCAGTATCACTTACTAAAGAAAGCTTTGTGTTTATATACCCAGTGGAGTAATGGAGCATAGCGGTTGTGTTCTAAAAGCAAATGCCATTCATTTTCTCCAAAGAGAAATTATTTTTTAATAACAATAAACCTTTCAAGACAAACCTACCAGAAGCTTGCAGGTTGTTAAATGATGATATTTGCTTCTGGAGAAGCCACAAGTTATTTCTACTTCACCTTAAAAAAAAAGGAAGACCCACATTCGGTGAACATTCGAGAGCAAGTTGACTGAGTGTCTGCAATGAATATCTATATGTGGCTGCAGTAGAGTTCAGCAGATGATTTTGCTTAACTAACACAACTAAACATTAAAAAGTTACTATAAGTAAAATCATTAAGTATCATAATAAAAACGAATAATTTTGAGGTATTACATATAAAAATACAAAACAACCCATTTTCACCTCAAGGTTATCCCATTTATTATTAGGGAATTTATTAGGGAATTTAAATATTAGTGGTTCACAACCAGAAACTGTGCAATGTTGTGGCATAATTTATTCTTACTGTGAGTGACGACACACTGACCGTTCCAAGATGGCGGGCACGAACGTGTTTTGGAGTGGTTGAATGTGGCATCTAACTATACACATATATATATATATATGGAAACAAGGAACAAAATTGCATCAAAACAACTCCGCAGCAACTGCCCACTCCCATGAAATATAACATTATATTCTTAGTCATGAAACCGTCTTGTGTTATGACTATAACCCTTGTTCCCTGAGAAGGGAACAAGACACTGCGTCGTCGAAAACGACTCTTTGGGGATGCTCCCTAAGCATGCGCCTCTGAAGTATGAATGAAACTATTCCAATCCTGATTGGTGTTGCATCATGAGGTAACGTGACGGTATAACCGGATGTCATAAAAGTGATGCCGGCACACACAGACATTAGCCTAGTGATGAAGCAAGACACTCTCAGGCCTCAAGGGGCGTGGCAGGACGACGCAGTGTCTTGTTCCCTTCTAAGGGAACAAGGGTTATAGTAATAACCCGAGACGTCGAAAACGACTCTTTGGGGAACGAATGCCCACTAGACCATCTCAGGCAAACTATAAAATCTGACAAAGGTGTGCGGGGTAGCCCAACCGGCTGCCTCACAGATCTCCTGGAGGGACACTCCCGAGAGGAGGGCCCTAGAGGACGCCATGCCTCTAGTTGAATGAGCCCTTACGGCCAAAGGTGAAGGCAAATTGCGCACCTTGTAGGCAGAGGCAATTGCCTGAACAATCCAATTACTAATAGGGTGTTTGGATGCAGGAAGCCCCTTCTTAGGTGACCCAAAACACACCAACAGATGGTCCGACCTCCTCTAAGAAGCGGACCTCTCAAGGTACACACTCAAAGTTCTGGCAGGGCAGAGCAAATGGAGCCTCTCTTCTTGTGCCGACACATGAGGTGGAGGATGAAATGCCTGCAGGACCGTAGATCGTGCCATGTTGGAAGGCACCTTAGGCACATAACCAGGCCAAGGATGCAAGATAACTCCTCCAGGGGCAAACTCCAAGAAAGCTGGTGTTACTGCCAGGGCTTGGAGATCTCCCACCCTCTTTAAAGAGGTAATAGCCATGAGGGGGCCAGGGATAACCCTTCGGGGGGGCAGTGACCAAACTGCAGTCTGTATCCTAATTTTATTATACGCAGGACCCATGCAGATATGTTGGGAAGATGGTGCCATGCCTCTACAAAATCTACTAAGGGAACCAGCCTCTTGAGGCTGGCCTCGGGTGTTTTCCAAGCACTGTTCTCGACCTCCTGAAGCGAGAGAGCGGCAGGATTTAGTCGATACGGATTTTGTGACCATAATTGATGCTCGTTTGCTTTTTTTTAAACGAACGACACGGTGTGTTGGAAATTGATGTGGCCCGAAGCGTCAGAGATGGCGGGAAACCAACACCGATTTCCTGAGAGCTCCGCTGCAAGAACAACCTCGCTTGCTCTGCGGCGGGGGGGGGGGGGCCCTCAGAGGTCCTACTGCTCCAACTAGGACCTCTTTCCCGAAGCCCTCCTAGCCTGAAGAACATCCCTCAAGTCGCCCTTCTGGCTAGAAGATTTCTGGTGAGAGCGGAGGAGGGGCTCTTGAGGAAACGCTCTCTTTCTGTTCCTGGCGGTATGAGGAGCTCGATAACGGCTGGGGCTGACCACTTTGCCCCGCCCTACTCGACTTGGATTTAGAGCGGCGAGGGAGATACTGCTAAAACGCCGCAGATTGTTTCCTCGTCTCCTGGAACCTGTCGACGACAGAAGTAACTGCGTCACCGAACAGGCCAGAAGACGAAAACGGCGCATCAAGAAGAAAGGATGTATCTTTCTCCTTAAAACCGGATAAATTCAGCCACAGATGCCTCTCCGTGGCTACCAGAGCTGCCAATAGCGCGGGCCGTCTCTTTAGTAGCCCGGAGAGACAAATCTGTGGCTTTACGCAGTTCTGCTATATCCTGAGGTGTTGGTCCCTCGCCCTCATCCAAGTCTTTCAGGAGGTCGGCCTGGTATGCCTGCAAGATCGAGTGCAGACATGAACCAGCCTGGGTTCATATAAGCACATATAAGCCTTGCCAACCAATGCAGAGGTATCTCTGCATGGTTTACTGGGCAGCGCCGGGGCTTTAAGGGAAGATGCCGCTTCAGGAGAGAGGTATCCAGCGAGTGCTTCTTCCACCTGCGGCATCTGCCCATATCCCATATCTCTTGCCCCTAATACATTGCTATAATCAACCACAGATGGATTATATACACCGGATGAATGGGGTTTTTCCCACGATTTAGAAAACTCTTTATGTAAATCGAAAAAAAAATGGTAAACCCTGGCGCTGAGGTTGTGACCTGTGCTGCAGAAAACGCTCATCTAAATTACTTTTATTTTGCGTTTCCTGCTCATTATGTGGCCAGCTGATGTTGAGTCTGGCCACAGCACGACTCAGCACAACCTCTATGAGCTCCTCATATGCATGACCGTGAACCAGCGAGTCTGGTTCACGATCATCTGCCTCGATGCTGAGCACATCCACTTCCTCGGAAACAGACAGCTCAAGCATCGGGCCCTGATTACGGGCAGAAGAAGCCGCAGCGCGGGCTTCAGCACCATGAACAGGAGCCTCAGGATCTTCAGATGAAGAATGAGAAAGTGCTGCAGCAGTCTCATTCTCATCTGCAAGATCCCTTTGCGAACCCCACGAACTCCATCGCCGCGCCACCTCAACGGACGCGGGACCGGAACCGTGGGGACCGTGAGCCTGGTTATGTTCATCAAATAAACCCAGACGGGAGCGCAGCACTCTTATAGGAAGTGCTTCACAGTCACCGCAAGATGCTCCCTCAAGAGCTGCCCGGGCAAGCTGCACTCCCAAACAGTTGATGTATCTAGGGCAGGGGTACACACATTTCTTGAACTGTTCACTCGCCATGCTTTCAAATATATATGTATGTATATATATTATTTATATATTATATATTATATATTTTATATATATATATATATATATATATATATATATATATATATATATAATATAGATATGATATATTAGAGTTATATATAATAAAATATATAATATATATTTCTCACAGACAAACAACACCAAATAGAACAGTGCACAACAGAGAGCGCTTGCTGAAGAGTGAAAGCTAATGTGTGTGTGTGCCAGCTTTTGTCACTTTTATGACATCTGGTTATGACATCACATGTTCCGTCGAGACACAACACCAATCAGGATTGGAATCGTTTCATTCATACTTTAGAGGCGCACGCTTGGGGAGGGTCCCCAAAGCGCTGTTTTCGATGATGCAGTTGAGTTCCCTCGAAAGGGAACCCCTGTTTAAGCAGCAGTCAGTTCTCACCTCAGTTTTATACTACAGAAGTGGTTGTGGTTAAGTTGTGGAGTGGAGAGATCGACAACACCATAACGTTTTATTCTGCTCTCATTAAAAGCATCAGATCTTCCCACAAGTGCACACTGAATTACCTTTACACACATCACAATACACACATATATTGGCCAGTTGCATAAATGGGCTAGACTAGTCTTAAAAGTTAGTCATCTGATTTTTTTCTTCAAAACTTTAAAACTAACTTTTTAAAGTCAATTGCATAAAAAGGCAGATTGTTCTAATTCGAACTGGAAAAGTAAGACTGATCTCTTATTTAACTGCTTGTTGGTATTTTTTAATAATTGTTTACTATTTCTTAAGACAGTCTTAACATCATGGCCATGTTTATGCAACTGGAATATGGTTTTGTAAGCTCACCATAAATTAGTGGATAGTGACAATATCTATTGTGTATAGTTCACCCAAAATTAAAGTTTTTGTGTCAGTACTGCATTAGTGTGACGATGTGGCAGGACCGAAGAGAGTGAATCCAAATGCAAGCACTTTATTATTTAAACAAACAGGTAATCAAGTGTAAAAGACGGAATAAGGTACTCATGACAGGATCAACAAACTCAGAACATGGACAACGCTACCAGCAACAACGACCGAAAAACAACAACTGAAGAACAGAGGTATAAATACACAGGAAAACAAGCTAAACAAGATAACAAGGGGGCGTGGTTAATCCGAGACACCTGGGGAGACTAATAAACAAGACAAGGAACACCTGTGGACACTGAGCAACCAATAAACAAATGACAAGACACATGGCAGGATCACATGACAAACAGGGAATCACATGACAGACATCAACAAGGAACAAGACACAAAACCCACACCGTGACATAGCCCCCCCCCCTCTATGGGCGGCTCCCGACGCCCATCAAAAAAAAAAAAAAAAAAAAAGTTCAGCAGGGTGAAGCGGAGGCGGTCTTGGGGGAGGGATGGAGGGCCAGGTCCGTGCAGGGGAATGGGACCTTGGCATTGCAATGGCAGACCTGGGTTGTGAAGCGTGGGCGACCAGGGCGGAGCAGGAACTGCGGGCGACCAGGGCGGCGCAGGAACTGCAGACGACCAGGGCGGCGCAGGAACTGCAGATGACCAGGGCGGCGCAGGTTAAGGCGGAGGCCAGGGCGGAGCAAGATGCGCAGGCGGCCAGGGCGGAGACGACCCCTCGGGCGGTCAGGGCGGAGACGACCCCTCGGGCGGCCAGGGCGGAGACGACCCCTCGGGCGGCCAGGGCGGAGACGACCCCCTCGGGCGGCCGCGGCGGTGACGACACCTCGGGCGGCCGCGGCGCTGAAGACCCTTTGGGCGGCCACGGCGGTGACCTACTGCCCCCCCCCCTTGGGGGTAGCCACCGGGTCATAGGCTGCAGCAGGCGCCGGCTCGGGAACAGGAACAGACCGACCGCGTCTCAGGAACAGACCGACCGCGTCTCAGGAACAGACCGACCGCGTCTCAGGAACAGACCGACCGCGTCTCAGGAACGGCCACCGGCTCAGGAACGGCCACCGGCTCAGCGGCGGTCATCTTGCTCTGAGACTCTGGATCGGCAGACGTGACCAGTCTCTGGATCGGCAGACGTGCCAGGTCGCTGGGGTGGCGCTGGCAGGGCGAGCAGCTTGAGCGGGGCCGGCAGAGCTAGGCGCCTGGGCGGCGCGTCAGGGATGGCAGTCACCTCCGGGATGGTCTTTGGGTTAGGGGCCACCGGACAAGTCGTTGAGGAGGCCTTTCTCCTCCTTCTCCATCTCCGGACTACCGGACTCAGGACCACCGGAACTGGGACCACCAGACTCGGGACAACCGGAACTGGGACCACCGGACTCAGGACCACCGGAACTGGGACCAGCGGCGAAGGCTCTGGGCTGGACGAAGGCTCTGTGCTGGATGGGACCACTGGCGAAGGCTCTGTGCTGGACGGAACCAGTGGCGACATGGCGTGCCACGGGAGGAAGCTCTCCAGACATCTGGAGATTTCCTCTCTCCAGTCCAGCCCGGAGAGATCGGGGAGTTCCAACGGGTCGACCTCCTTAGCCCCCAGTCGGTAACACAATTTAAACAAACAGATAATCCAGTGTAAAAGACAGAACAATGAGGTACTCATGACCAATAAACTCAGAACAGGAACATGGACAATGCTACAAGCAACAACGACGGACAAACAACAACTGAAGAACAGAGGTATAAATACACAAAAAAACAAGCTAAACAAGATAACAAGGGGGCGTGGTTAATCCGAAACACCTGGGGAGACTAATAAACAAGACAAGGAGCACCTGTGGACACTGAGCAACCAATAAACAAATTACAAGACACATGGCAGGATCACATGACAAACATGGAATCACATTACAGACAAGAACAAGGAACAAGACACAAAACCCACACCGTGACAATTAGACTACTATATATAATGTTGAAAATAATGTATAATAATGCAATGGGGGAATATTTTAGGCTCCTGATAATGCCAAATGTCTACATTATTTTAAAGGTATCTAGGCAGTGACAGAGTGCAAACATATTCCTCTAAAATTATTCTGTATTTTCATCATCAGAATCAACAATATTTTTATTTCTGGTGTCACCATTGTCCTGTGCATTGGGTTACCAGCAGCAAGTCCATGCCTATTCATTTACACCCACAATGTAAAACAAAATTTAGCATTTTAATCAACAGTACATTTTTTTGTTAACCTTTTACCATATGTCTTGTATGAGTATTGCAATTGCATATGTCTGAGTATTGCAATAATATCAAATGAGTTCAGTATTGTGATATATATTTCTACCAGAAAGACTCGGGAGATAAACTTATGTAACAAAGCATCCATTTATTGGCAACCCAGCAAGCAATTATTTATAAAGTTCTTTGGCGTAGGCCCCCTCCATAGTTCGTAATCCGAGGGTAGCGGATCAGCATCTCCTGCCTGAAGACGAAGGCAGGGGTGCAGCCGACCCCCCAAAAGTAGGTGGATTGAAGATCCACCCGGACGGGGCCAGACCTACCCCCCAAAAATTGGTAGACGAAAGTATACCCACTCGTCGTGAATCCTGTGGTTCCTGAAAAGGGGGTTACCATAATTAGCATGATGTACGTTAGGTGAAATCCTCATATGCCTATGATTTTTTTTTAATAATATATATATAGACATTGCCTCTTGAGCCGTACATAGACATGTCTTGATAGACCACATAGATATAGCCACGATGGCCAGACATAGACAGGTCTCTATAGACCACAGATATAGCCATGATAGGCCACACATAGACAGGTCTCGATAGACCACAGATATAGCCATGATAGCCAGACATAGACAGGTCTCGATAGACCACAGATATAGCCACGATAGGCCACACATAGACAGGTCTCGATAGACCACAGATATAGCCACGATAGGCCACACATAGACAGGTCTCGATAGACCACAGATATAGCCACGATAGGCCACACATAGACAGGTCTCGATAGACCACAGATATAGCCACGATAGGCCACACATAGACAGGTCTCGATAGACCACAGATATAGCCACGATAGGCCACACATAGACAGGTCTCGATAGACCACAGATATAGCCACGATAGGCCACACATAGACAGGTCTCGATAGACCACAGATATAGCCACACATAGACAGGTCTCGATAGACCACAGATATAGCCACGATAGGGCACACATAGACAGGTCTCTATAGACCACAGATATAGCCATGTGGCCACACATAGACAGGTCTCGATAGACCACAGATATAGCCATGATAGCCGGACATAGACAGGTCTTGATAGACCACAGATATAGCCACGATAGGCCACACATAGACAGGTCTCGATAGACCACAGATATAGCCACACATAGACAGGTCTCGATAGACCACAGATATAGCCACGATAGGCCACACATAGACAGGTCTCTATAGACCACAGATATAGCCATGTGGCCACACATAGACAGGTCTCGATAGACCACAGATATAGCCATGATAGCCGGACATAGACAGGTCTTGATAGACCACAGATATAGCCACGATAGGCCACATATAGACAGGTCTCGATAGACCACAGATATAGCCACGATAGGCCACACATAGACAGGTCTCGATAGACCAGAGATATAGCCATGATAGCCAGACATAGAGAGGTCTTGATGGACCTCAGATATAACCACAATAGGCCAGACATAGACATGTCTTGATAGACTACAGATATAGCCACGATAGGCCACACATAGACATATAGATGACTCATTGACATTTGAAGAATGCAAGGTGAGATTGACAAATTAATGAGAATGGAATAGCATGACACCACCACCAGTAGTTGCATTGGTATTTACCTGAATCGTTACTGGAGAGCTTGCTGAGCTTCGAGGATGAATTATTTTATTTTTTTTTTTCATCATTTCTTATATACATAACTCAATGCAGAGGAAGACCACTGCCGAGGATCTTGATAGCTGCAGTAGAAATACCACTTTCAGCTGCTGTAATGGCAAGCCCAATCCTGAAGGAATGACCAGTATACTGGGAGGGAGAGGGACAGCAGCTTTGAGGACAGAATCTAGAGTCCTGACCAGGCTTTAGAGAGAGGTGCTCCATTAGTTAGGATAGACAGAGGGGAGATTTTAAGAAATGTAATCATAGATGAGAAGGGACAGAATGTATAACTAATTTTAGAAATTGTTAATGTGATACCAGAGCCTTGAGGGTTTAAGAAAGAGAGTAAAGGAATTCGGTGAGAAACGATAATCAGAAAAAGACGATGGGAAAAATCTCAGTTTAGCTCCTAAAGATAATTCCCCTGAATGCATGAGCCGTGAATGCTGTAAAAACACGTCTACAAACTGAACATGACAATAGAAAAGAGAGACCATTGTGGACAATAAAAAGGTAAAAAAAAGGTAATAAAAGGGGTTGAATGGACTTCGCTTTTCTAACTTACTTAGAGTGAAATGTTGCTGTTTAAGCATAACATCTGCAAAGTTACAACGCACAAAGTTCGAGCAATGAAATAATTCATTTAAGAAGTTACTTTTAAAGACTACAACAATGCTGAGGAACTACCCAACATTCCTCCCGGGTTAGTGGCATCACAAACCCCAAATTTACATAAATCGTGCCCGCTGAGCATGATTTATAGAATATCAAGGCAGAATAAGCTAATCATTGGCTAGAAGATAACTACACATAAGCTACATAATCCATCAATTAACCATTCGGAATGTTCTCTACATGTTGATGCCTCATGAGTTTCTCCATCTTTGTCTGACTCCGGTTTGAACGTGAAGCTAAAAGTTTTGAAATTTGTCTGAGAGAGGTAATTAAAGCTGCAAAAAAGCTGTTGAAACTCTACCCCTTGTGCCGGGAGCCGCAGCCTGACTGCATTCAAGAGACAGACAGGCACTTTACTCCCCCTCGAATGACAATTTCATCATACTATATGAAAATCTGTGGCGCGTTCCGAACCAACCTTTCGCACACACCCTGGGGACACCGGAGACCCATCACGCATCAGTTTAGTAAATGTTGATGAGGAAGGACAACCAGCCATAATCAGAATGGGAAATAGAGGAAACTGAAAAGAAAAGCGAACGTTATAACAAATAGTGTAGAAATACGATTTAAGTAGGGAGCCTTCTCTTCGAACCCAAAGGTTGACAGCCGCTATAGGATAATTTCTGTGAAGCACCGATGAATGAAGCCTGAGCAGGCTTGGTAAATCGTCTTACCACTAAATCTTAATACGATACTTACCTGAAGTAAGGTGAAGGAATAAGATAATACCTCAATCCCACTTGATATTCTGTTGTTGACTTTTGAGCGTAGAAACCATTTCTCAGCTGTGAAACGTATAACTGACATTATTCTCGAGTAGCTTTTGTAGAAGAAAGTTTTATTCACGGCCGAGAGAGCGCTGGCCATGGCAACCGAGGGAGTCCCTTGAATAGAAAAATAAATGACATTTAAATCGTACAGATGAGTAAATGTCACTCAAAACTCCTTGACTGATTTGTTCTGGTGATTGGTTTGGATGTTATGATCTAACATATAACTGTAAGTTCTACGGTCTATGTCTAAATCATGTTTTGGCTAAGTATATGACCTTTACCCTGAGCATCCTTAGTCAACGTTCTCTGTACGTTTTGTACCAAATACCTATTACGTAAATATTTCTATAACACATGTCAGTGGATTAAACTAGTTGCCATGATATTTTGAGTACGCCGATTGTACCGTATTTCAATTATTATAACTTAAACTTAGGTATTAAGATATTTATGATATGATAATATATATATATATATATAAAATGTAAAACAGTTATAGAGAATTATCAGCACTTGTAAATATATCATTTATTTTCTTTTGTAAATATACTCCTGCTACATACCCATTAAGCCCTACATATATACACTTCGTAACCATATCTACTAGGCATATGCAAACTTTCACTGACCAACTTGCTCTCTTTTTTTTTTTTTTTCGTGCACTTGCGCGTGCCGAGGATTGAAGCGCCTTTCAGACAGGACGCGAAATGTGTGGCGCTGCACTTTGAAACCCATTAATTTCAAGGACTTCCAAAGATGCATAACAGCTACAAGTGTATGCACTATGCAAGCACTATACAGGATTCACCCTATTATACTTTATCGACACAAATTGAAGTCAAACAGCAAACAGCCATCCCCAAATAGTCGACATAGGCTGCCTTAGACTTGAACCAGGTTAAACTCTTATTAATTAAGAATACCATAATTCATCCGTTCAATTAGGCCTAATTGTGTGTTCAAAACGAACACGAATTTAATTATTTGCGCGAGTAGATTACATACAAAGTCAATGCAAAGCAAATAGATTGGGCGACGCGTTTGCCGCGAACTACTTCCGCGCAAAATTTGAACTCGAGCGAATGTTCGAGTTCTAACTAGACGCGATAGACGCGTATTTGACGCTCTGTTCGCGTTCGGTCTGAACACCTATAACAACCCAGCCACGACATAATTGGGAATAATGCCTTACCTTAACACAGAATGGATTTCAAGGACTTTGCGTGCAGATCAATAGCATCCACCGTTTATATTCGAATCTTTGAGTTAACATGTAGCCTACGTAAACATCACCACCACACCTTGATGCTCATGACAAGAATAGCATGTATAGTTATCTTTTTTTAAGTGAATTAGGTTTAAATCGCCGTCAAGCATGCGTGAATGATATTTTTGCTATTTTAGACATACTCCACGATGATCACATTACACAAAACTGAAATTGCACGTCAAAATAAAACATTGTCAATATTTTTTGAGACCCCCCCAAAATTTCACGAATCACGTTTTCAGGGGAGCCCATGTCAGCTCCCCCATACGTTGCACCCTGTTGCAGTCTCTGAATCAGCAGTTTAAGACGAGCTGCCGCGTCACCACAGTCACCAATTGAACTTTGCCGCTGATGAAGTTAGCACTAGCAGCTGAGTAGCCAAGTTAATATACTTACCTGAAAGAAGTTTAATTGTGATAAAGGGGACATGTTAACACTGGCTGCTGCAAGCGCCTGCCAAACTTGGAAACCAACGTAAAAGCCTTAAAAGTGGAACTTAAACTTGAAAAAACTTGAAGAGATCGTCTCTCATTAGATTTACAGCCGCCATGTGCTGGTTTCCTACACACGTGTCTAGCACTCGCGCACTGCCAGAGTTGGTGAGATCAAATCAACAATATAACTTGTGATGACTACGAATGGAATCGAAACACGAGTGAGTGAAAGCGTCAGCATCTGCTTGTTGTCGCGTCAGCATCTGCTTGTTGTCGCGTCGGCATCTGCTTGTTGTCGCGTCGGCATCTGCGAACCTTGTTGTCACGTCGGCATCTGCAAACTCAAACATGTGTAAGTACCAATCTTTTATACGGTAAGAATAAGGATGTGATTGGATAGATGTGAAGGTATTTAAGTGACGCAGTAATTAAGTCTTCCTGGCAGAACTTATGCTAAAGCTTTCATATATCGAATTGTGACATAAGGGTAACATTACACCTATAACCAATTACATAATTTGCTATGTGTGGGTATTTTTTTGCAGAACAGAACACATTTTTCTCAAATATTGTTCATAAATCTGTCTAAATCTTTGTTAGTGAGCACTTCTCCTTTGACGAGGTAATCCATCCACCTCACAGGTGTGGCATATCAAGATGCTGATTTGACAGCATGATTATTGCACAGGTGTGCCTTAGGCTGGCCACAATAAAAGGCCAGGGAATAAGGATGCTCATATTGACCAGGTAACTGTTTACCGAAAGTAACAATTTTGACCGATTAATACTATCAGTTAAACGGTTTAAAAGTAAAACGTTTTCCGTTTTATTTTCAAGGTTGTTGTATTTTAGTTTGCTGCATGGTTAAAAAAAAGTAAATAGTCTATATTTGTTAACTCACGGGGCGCGTCGACATGCGCAACCACACGTGCCTACAGACACAAATTACAGCAGTAGTACAAGTACAATGCAATATCACTTGCGAAGCAAACATCCACAAGCAAATGAAAGGCGCTTCCCGAAGCTAGCCACTCTAGCGAGACGTTATCTCTGTATTCCTGGGACATCTGTGGCATCGGAGAGGGTGTTTTCTGCCGCGGGTCTAACTGTCAACAGGCTGCAGACTAACCCCACATCATGTAGACATGTTACTTTTTAAAAAATAAAAACTAGTCAAGGTGTGGATTGAGGTAGGCCTGCTATTTTTATTTGACGAAAAAACGTATCCTGACGGGAAAAAAATGCAGTTTTTTCAAAGCTTCAAACGTATTCAGTTTTTAATTTTGTCATCTTAATTTGTGAATTATTTAGGTTTAACATTTTTTTTAGTGTAGGCCTATTTTATGTTTTTTTTAATTATATTCTTTTATTCAGTTTTTCTCTGTTGTCACTGTCAGAAATGCTGCAGGTGCGTGAAAATTTGATGTGAATCCAGGTTCTTTTGTTGATCTGTTCTGAATGCTACTGTTTGCACGTTAAAATAAACCTGTGATTTTTTTTTAATTGTTTTATTTTTAATGGGCCAGAGACACTTGTCAATTTTATTTTTATTTAATGCCAATTCAATATTATAATCTTAACGGTTAATACTCAGATAACGAGCGGCGGTTGTCGGTCGGTAAAATTAACCGAAATGAGCATCCCTACCAGGGAAGGTCATCTGCATGCTCGTCATCCTCATCGGGGTCTCGACCTGACTGCAGTTCGTCATCGTAACCGACTTGAGTGGGCAAATGCTCACATTCAATGGCGTCTGGCACTTTGGAGAGGTGTTCTCTTCATGGATGAATCCCGGTTTTCACTGTACAGGGCAGATGGCGTCCCAGGTGAAAAAGATGTACTGTTAAATGTATTAAACATGCATTATAGTATATTTTTATTGTACTAAAAACATACTCAAGTACATTTTTAACACATTTAATAGTACGTCTTTTTCACCTGTATGGCGTTGTGTGTGTGAGCGGTTTGCTGATGTCAGCGTTGTGGGTTCTAGTGGCCCATGGTGGCGGTGGGGTTATGGTATGGGCAGGCATATGTTATGAGCAATGAACACAGGTGCATTTTATTGATGGCACTTTGAATGCACAGAGATACCGTGACGAGATCCTGAGGCCCATTGTTGTGCCATTCATCCATGACCATCACCTCATGTTGCAGCATGATAATGCACGGCCCCATGTTGCAAAGATCTGTACACAATTCCTAAAAGCTGAAAACATCCCAGTTCTTGCATGGCCAGCATACTCACCAGACATGTCACCCATTGAGCATGTTTGGGATGCTCTGGATCGGCGTATACGAAAGTGTGTTCCAGGTCCTGCCAATATCCAGCAACTTCACACAGCCATTGAAGAGGAGTGGACCAACATTCCACAGGCCACAATCAACAACCTGATCAACTCTATTTGAAGGAGATGTGTTGCACTGCGTGAGGAAAATGGTGGTCACACTAGATACTGACTGGTTTTCAAACCCCCCCGGACCCTCCCAATACAGTAAAACTGCACATGTTAGAGGGACCTTTTATTGTGGCCAGCCTAAGGCACACCTGTGCAATAATCATACGGTCTAATCAGCATCTTGATATGCCACGCCTGTAAGGTGGGGTGGATTATCTCGGCAAAGGAGAAGTGCTCACTAACACAGATTTAGACAGATTTGTGAACAATATTTGAGAGAAATAGGCCTTTTGTGTACATAGAAAAAGTCTTAGATCTTTGAGTTCAGCTCATGAAAAATGGGAGCAAAAACAAAAGTGTTGCGTTTATAATTTTGTTCAGTGTAGTATGAATGTAAGCCAAACGTACTATATCCGCCATGTTGTCATAATCATGTGACCTACCAGCGTCAGTTATTTAGCTTCACCTCCATTCATAAATCCCCTCCTGTGGCCTCATGGGATAGTAAAGTGTCCATTGAATGCGCACTTCAGAATCTTGCCGAAAGTGGTAGGTCATCCAGGGACTTTTCGCCTACTGTTTTTCGAATACTATGTATTCGGACATACTACTCTGTTGGCATACTGTTTTTCGCATACTACATAGTAGGGTTTATATAGTATTTGATTTTGGATGCAGTGACAGTCTTTTACCTCTATTCCAGATTTCCCTATTATTTTTGCCTTCAAATCAAAGTTTGTCAGAACAGCGCATTAAAATGTTCAGCACATTTCTCTCGGCTGTTTAGTGAATATTCAAATAGACAATGCCACACTAAGGGCCTTTTATATCCTGATAAATGGTTTTATTCTATCTGCTTTACTTATGAATCTTCTACCCTGAAGTCAGAGATGCCTCTCAGTGAGTGTCTGCTGAATAGGTGATGTGTGTAGATGAAGCTCATGCTTGCATACATGCATATTGATCTGCTCATCAGGTTGTCTCTGAAGTTTTTTTTTGTGAGCTGGAGGTGCATTTCTGGGAAATGTGATCTCACTGTGATCTGCAAAAGGCTTGGTTTTTACCCTGGGCTTGATATGGTAGTATAATTAATAGTACTCAACTCGCTCTCAGTATGCGCTACTAGAAAAGGTTTTATAATAAATTAATCATTTAACACAATTTGATGAATATTAATACAAGGCTTCTCCAACATATTCAGGGGCTAATTGGAGATTCTACTTTACATGTCCTAGTAGAATACATAAAAAGGTGAGGGTTTCAATGTGGGTGAAAGGCACAAGCTTGAGTAATTAACTTAAAGTGTGGGGTGAAATGCATATATTTTACATAGTATTGTGTAAAGGTAATCCAGGTATTCACTAACAGTACTTATCTTGTGCTACAAGAGTTAGTCAGGTCATCTGTTGGTAAGTGTTTTCATAGCATTAAAATATTTACTTTGAAATATTTCCAATTCCAAATGTAAGTATGTGGAGGATGCTTGGAGCATTGAGGTTGGAGTACACTCTTGGCTTTTTTTTACTGGTCCCTGTGATCGCTGATCCATTTTCTCGCAAAACACGAAAACGGAGTTGCTTGATTTGTAAGCAATTTCCGTCTCAGTAAATAAAGGTTGACTGCTTCATTCTTCCTTCTCTAAATTCATTCTGCTGCTTCCATCCCTTGAGAGGGGCAGGCTCTCTAAATCTGTCTGTCTAACAATAGTTGAGCCAGCATTGTTTGTGGTCAGGATGTAGGTGCTGACCGTGCTCTATCACACTGACATTTATCACTATTATTTTGTCTTTCCTCCCTCTTTTATTTGACAAGGGTGCACAGGGGTCCTGCGTCGGTCTCTTTGTCCTTTCTGCATCTCTCGGTCACAATCAAACAATTGAATCCTTAGCTTTCAGACCAGGTGAAGTCTCCAATGGGAACAGGCCGCCGAAGAGCTCTCAAACCTGTTTTCTTTTTCTTGTCTGTACCTGTATTGCTCTTCTTGTTCTATTTCTATCTTTGATTCGTTCACCGTTCACTTTTTCTTAGCTTCTCATTCCTGTCTTCAGCAAATACCTTCTCTATGTCTCTGCCTCTTCCATAAATGCATTTCACAGTCATTTCTGTACATTTAAAAACTATCTTGAAGGCTGTCTCTAAGTGTAGGCTTTTTGTTAACTATACATAAAGGGACTGCACATAAGTGCAAAAATGAGCAGTTCAAAATAGAAAGGAGGAATCCTACATAGCTCGCTTTTAAATCTCAATTATTTCTCATAGGCAATATTGTGATTAACAATGGAGAATTATTCAGAAAGAAATTAAGCCAAAAATGAAAATTCTGAATTCATTGCATGGCAGTAGTGACTTGAATGCTTAAAGAAACCGAGATTTTCTGCAAAATACTACAATCAGATTTTCCAAGTGCCAATATGGTTTGGGGAAACCGCAAAATTGTGGTGGATTTTATTTTTCCTACTTGCTTTTCTATGCATGCAAAAGGAAGCAGTGACAGCCGCCACAATGTTACTGTTAAAATACACTAACAGGCCACTTTATTAGGATCCCCTTTTGCCTTCAGAACTGCCTTAATTCTTCATGGCATTGATTCAACACCTCAGAGATTTTGGTCCATATTGACATGATAGCATCACGCAGTTGCTGCAGATTTGTCGGCTGCACATCCCAAAGCTTCTCTATTGGATTGAGATTTAGTGACTGTGGACGACATTTGAGTATATTGAACTCATTGTCATGTTCAAGAAACCTGTATGAGATGATTTGATCTTTGTGACATGGGGCGTTGTCCTGCTGGAAGTAGCCATCAGAGGATGTGTGCACTGTGGTTATAAAGGGATTGACCTGGTCAGCAACAACACTCAGGCTGTGGTATTTAAACAATGTTCAAATGGTACTAAGGAGCCCAAAGTGTGGTCAGAAAATATCACCCAGATCATTAAACCAATACCAGCCTGAACCGTTGATACAAGGATAGATCCATGCTCTTTCTGGATTCATCTATTTTCCTCTCTCTCTAGCATCAACAAGGCACGTTTTCCCACAGTACTGCCGCTCACTGGATATTTTTCTCCTTTCTGGACCATTCTTTGTAATCCTAGAGATGGTGGTATGTGAAAATCATTGTAAATCAACAGTTCCCTTTCGTTCGGGAACTCCTACGTCTCGTCGGAGGAGTTTCCAACGAATTGGGATCACGCTAGGGAGACCAATCGACTTCGAGTGAACTAAAACGAGCCAATAAACATTGGCATGCAAGATTTGCATTCCGCGACCCGCCTACCAGTGCGGGTATAAAAGCGGAAGCAAGCGCATACACAAACGCTTTTAGCTTCGGAGCCGACCGATTGTGTCCTCTCTGAGTGAGTGAGCTTTAAGATTGTATTTTTCTTACGAGCTACGAGTCTGCTGTTTCAGGAGGGGATCTCTCGGTGTTGGTGAGATGGCCTTTCAGCGACCGCGCGGTTTCCTGTCTATCGGCTGCGTCTATATGCTGTTAATTCAAAAGCTGTTTTCACAGCTGGTAAACGGTTGAGTGCGCACAGCGGGCTTGCAGTTTCCCCGCTGTGTTGCCGCGTTGGGTCCCTTTGTGCTTCAGCACGATAGAGAGTACTTTCTTCCTGAAAGAGCAACATGAGTGACGATCGCGTCCTTTTCAGGATGACGTTTCACTCGTGTCTTTCTGGATGCGATCGTTTCCTGTCCTTATTTGACGGCCACGTTCATTGTTTCACATGCCTGGTTGACGGCCACAATCACGGTTTCACATGCCTAATCAGTGTGTTGAGACTGCGTTCGTGGGTGGTTCATGTTCTCTCAGGAGTGCATGACCACGTCGGCACGTTGTTCGTCTCCCCTTTCTCGTAAAGGCTTGAGCCGCTCAGCGTGCTGTGTGCCGTCTAGGCTTTCGGATGGGTCTCTGGTCCTTCTCATGAGGGACCAGGCATTTCATTCGGGGCCCCAGGGAGGACAGATGTCAATCGCTACATCGGAGAGAGGGCTGTTATACTCTGAATATGATGCTGAGTTCCTATTATAATAGTGTGTTCTCATGCTGAAGATTCAGACTTAACAGCCACACTTTCCTGGGCTGTTCTAAAGTGCCTGGATGTGTGTGAAGAATTTTGGCAGTATGGAAGCATTTTGGTGCCAATATGGCAAGCCAAACATGCCTAAATCTGCAAAAGTTTTTCCTCTCTCACTACCACTGCATGTGCGTAGTTCTAACTCGGGGTTGAGCTGTGCTTAGTGACTGACCGTGATAAGTCACAGCGCTGGCCCTCGATTAGACGATGTCCACACTGGTGGTCCAGAAGCATCTCAAAACTAGCCCGCTCAGAGTTTTTTTTCCCCCAGCAAAGGAAAGGGAAACAACCCTGAGTGGAGCTACCCAGAGTATGTGACTGTGGCGAACAGGACGGCCGAGGGACGTGAGAGAACGGCGCGAGGCCGGTGGTGCGATTGCTAATGAGCAACACCTGTGAAGCACACCGGTCTCGCATCTCTCACGGAGGAGCGGAAGCATATAGGAGGAGCGACGACGTTGATGATCGAGAGAGGAACAGGCCTGTATTTTAGTTGTTTTGTTTTTGTATTTTACTTTAGCCAGCAGTCGTCCGCGAGGGGCTGCTGGCGGTATTTTCGTTTGTTTGTTTTATTTAAAATAAACTATATTTTGATGGTTCGCCGGTTCCCGCCTCCTTCTTCCCTGAACATTGGTACACTGGTGCCGAAACCCGGGAAGAGGGAGGAACGCGCTGTCAGAGAGTCCTCGCCGATGTGGGGAATCCGCGGTGCCATCGAGCACGGTGCGCGAGTCGCCGCCGCTCGCCGTGGGCCGGAGCCTGCTGCCATCCGCCGAGCAAGGGGAGGAGCAGGGAGCGGGGGACTCGCGGCCACGGACGCTCGAGGCGGTGCGCTGGAGTGAGTTGCCGGTGGGACGGTCGAGCTCGCTGCGGGCCGCCTGGGTATTGGAGGGGCGGCTGCCATCCGGGAGGGAGAGGAGGAGTCGCCGCCGCTCGCCGTGGGCCGGAGCCTGCTGCCGTCCACCAGTGAAGGGGAGGAGCAGGGAGTGGGGGACTCCTGCCGTCTGCCCAAGGCACCCGAGGACCCGTCGCCGTCCACCGGGCGGCGGAGGAGCGTCGAGCCGTCCACCGAGGGCTACCCAGCGTCACCGCCAGGCACCGCGGAGGAGATCGCCTAGCTGGTGGGGGACCAGATGGCAGCGCGTTGTGGGAACCGGACCAAGTTTTTTTTTTCCTCTCTCCTCTCTCTCGATCTGTCGCTCCTCATGCTTCCGTCTCCGTTTCCCTCGGTTTGTCTGTCCATACTCCCCAGGGATCGCAGCCACCGGGGGGGGGGGAGTAGGCACAGGCTCGTGGGTACCCCCCGGCCTGTGAGGGGCAATGGGGGTATGTGGCGAACAGGACGGCCGAGGGACGTGAGAGAACGGCGCGAGGCCGGTGGTGCGATTGCTAATGAGCAACACCTGTGAAGCACACCGGTCTCGCATCTCTAACGGAGGAGCGGAAGCATAAAGGAGGAGCGACGACGTTGATGATCGAGAGAGGAACAGGCCTGTATTTTAGTTGTTTTGTTTTTGTATTTTACTTTAGCCAGCAGTCGTCCGCGAGGGGCTGCTGGCGGTATTTTCGTTTGTTTGTTTTATTTTAAATAAACTATATTTTGATGGTTCGCCGGTTCCCGCCTCCTTCTTCCCTGAACATTGCTACAGTGACGTTCTGCTCTTGGGAGTGCGTGTCATCAGCACTCCTTCCCCCGGGGAGGGCTGGGTGGAGAATTCGTTTCTGTTCCGCCGCTGGTTATCCAGAATCAGCGGTACCCAAAGTTTGAGCAGTCCACTTAGTAGTTCACGGGCCCCAGCGCTCAGATGGCAGTGACGCCGCCACGGCCTCGTCACTCTCGTCTCTCGCTGGGTGAGGGGAAATCAGGACTCGATGCCCCCGGGCCTCGTTCCTCGTTTCCCCTCACGGTCGAGACTGGCAGTCAATAAGACCAGTTTCCTCCGTCCGAGAGGGTCAGAGTGGCAGTGCGTGCTGCCCCCGAGCTGCACCACTCCTGTTCCCCTCTCCCAGCCCCAGCGCTCAGACGTCAGTGACGCCGCCACGGCCTCGTCACTTTCGTCCCCCGCTGGGCAAGGAGGCGCGGAAACCGGGACCGACGCCCCCAGGCCTCGCTACTCGTTTCCCCTCCTTCCTTCGCCTCGGGACAGCCAGCAGTCGAACGCCTCTGGGCCTTCCCTGCCGTCTGCCCCTCGGTGGAAGCAGGTAGGTGTTGCTCTGCACACCCAGACCTCTCTCTCGGCCGCAGTAATGCCTCCGGAGTCTGGTCCCTGCCTTCCACTTCGCTGCCCCTCCGCGGGTGCGCCGGTGGTTCGGGTGGGCTCGTTGGTGCGGTCTCTCGAAGCCTGGTTAGCGCTTCCGAGGCCGTCCCGCTGGCTCATCCGTACCATTCGGCTCGCTATGCAATTCAGTTTGCTCGCCGGCCTCCCAAGTACAGGGGTATCCGCTTCACCCGTGTGCGGAGCGTCGATGCCCCTGTCTTGAGGAAAGAGATCGACGTCCTGCTGGCAAAGGACGCGATCGAGCCGGTCCCTCCAGCCGAGATGAAGTCTGGGTTCTACAGCCCCTACTTCATTGTACACAAGAAAGGCGGTGGGTTACGACCGATCCTGGACCTGTGAGTTTTGAATCGGGCCCTGCACAAGCTCCCGTTCAAAATGTTAACGCAGAAGCGCATCTTCGAATGCATCCGTCCCCGGGATTGGTTTGCAGCGATCGACCTGAAGGACGCGTACTTTCATGTTTGTTTCTTCCTCGACACAGACCCTTTCTTCGGTTTGCGTTCGAGGGTCGAGCATTTCAGTACAAAGCCCTACCCTTCGGCCTGGCCCTGTCGCCCCGTGTTTTCACAAAAGTCGTGGAGGCGACCATTGTTCCCATGAGAGAACATGGCGTTCGCATTCTCAACTATCTCGACGACTGGCTCATAATAGTTCACTCGCGAGATCTGTTGTGCGAACACAGGGATTTGGTGCTCAGACACCTCAGCCGTTTGGGTCTTCAGGTCAACTGGGACAAGAGCTAACTCTGCCCCACGCAGAGGATCTCTTATCTCGGTATGGAGTTGGACTCGGTCGGTCAGACTGCGCGCCTCTCAGAGGAGTGTGTCCAGTCAGTGCTCAACTGCCTCAAGTCCTTTCAAGGCAGGTCAGCGGTTCCACTGAAACAGTTTCAGAGGCTCCTGGGGCATATGGCAGCCGCAGCCGCAGTAATGCCGTTCGGCTTGCTTCATATGAGACCGCTTCAGCACTGGCTTCACGATCGAGTCCCGAGATGGGCGTGGCAGAGCAGCACGTTCCGGGTCAACATTACCCCGCAATGTCGCCAAACCTTCAGTCCCTGGTTGGACCCTGCGTTTCTACGGGCCGGAGTTCCCTTAGTCCAGGTGTCCAGGCATGCTGTGGTTTTTACAGATGCCTCTGCCAGCGGATGGGGGGCCACGTACAACGGGCATGCAGTTTCAGGTCTGTGGACGGGGCCTCATCTGCATTAGCACATCGACTGCCTAGAGTTGCAAGTAGTACGCTTAGCTCTGTGCCGCTTCAGGGCTTCTGCACAGACATGTACTGGTCCGTACGGACAGCACTGCGACCGTTGCGTACATCAACCGTCAAGGTGGTCTGCGCTCCCGTCGTATGTCGCGACTCGCCCGCCATCTCCTCCTATTGAGTCAGAAGCATCTGAGGTCGCTTCGGGCCATTCACAGCCCGGGTGTGCTCAACCGTGCGGCCGACGAGCTCTCACGGCAGCCGCCTCTTCCGGGAGAATGCCGACTCCATCCCCAGGTGGTCCAGCTGATTTGGCGAATCTTCGGAGCCGCTCAGGTAGATCTGTTTGCCTCTCCGGACACGACCCATTGCCAGTGGTTTTATTCTCTGACCGAAGGATCTCTCGGCACAGATGCACTGGCGCTCAGCTGGCTCCAGGGCCTTCGCAAGTATGCGTTTCCCCCAGTGAGCCTTCTTGCACAGACTTTGTGCAAGGTCAGGGAGGACGAGGAGCAGGTCCTGCTCTTTGCGCCGTATTGGCCCAACAGGACTTGGTTCGCGGAACTCGTGCTCCTCGCGACAGCCCCTCCTTGGCCGATTCCTCTGAGGAAGGACCTCCTTTCCCAGAGACGGGGCACCTGTGGCACCCGCGTCCAGATCTCTGGAGACTCCATGTTTGGTCCCTCGATGGGATGCGGAGGTTCTAGGTGGCCTACCACAGGCTGTGGTAGACACCATCACTTCCGCTAGAGCCCCCTCTATGAGGCGCCTCTATGCGTTGAAGTGGAACCTGTTCGTCGATTGGTGTTCTTCCCGCCGGGAAGACCCCCGAACTTGCCCGATCAGAGTCGTGCTTTCTTTCCTGCAAGATGGGTTGGAGCGAAGGCTGTCTCCCTCCACCCTCAAAGTGTATGTTGCCGCAATAGCCGCTCATCACGATGCAGTTGAAGTTAAGTCATTAGGGAAGCACGACCTGGTCTTCAGATTCCTTAAGGGTGCCTGGAGACTAAATCCTCCTCGTAATTTGCACCCCGTACCCCCTTGGGACTAATCTCTGGTGCTCAGAGCACTCCAGAGTCCCCCTTTTGAGCCCTTACCTTCGGTGGAGTTGAATATCCTGTCTATGAAGACAGCTCTCCTGTTGGCTTGGCTTCTTTTAAGAGGGTAGGGGATCTGCAGGCTTTTTTGGTCGACGAATCGTACCTAGAGTTCGGTCCGGCCTTTCTCATGTTATTCTGAGACCCCGGCTCGGATATGTGCCCAAGGTTCCTACCACTCCTTTCGTGGACCAGGTAGTGAAACCTGCAAGCGCTGCCCTTGGAGGAGGCAGACCCAGCCCTAGCTTTTCTCTGTCCCGTCCGCTCTTTGCGGGTTTATGTGGACAGAACACAAAGCTTCAGGACCTCAGATCAGCTCTTTGTTTGTTACGGAGGCCAGCAGAAGGGGAAGGCTGTCTCCAAGCAGAGGTTAGCCCACTGGTTAGTGGATGCTATTGTCCGGGCTTATGGGTCCCAGGACATGCCTTGCCCACCTAGGCTGACTGCACATTCTACTAGGAGTGTTGCCTCCTCCTGGGCTTTGGCGCAAGGCGCCTCCCTAACAGACATCTGTAGAGCTGCGGGCTGGGCGACACCTAACACGTTCGCTAGGTTTTATAGCCTCCGTGCTGAACCTGTTTCCTCCCGTGTACTCGCTACGGCCAGTAGCGCGAGGAATTAGGTTGTGTCGGCTTGCTACGCCATTCCCGCCCCATGGGCCGGATACGTGCGTCTTTTTGCTCCGTTGGTTCCCCAACAAACGGTTAACCTCGTAAGTTCCTCCATCACCCCTCCGGCACCAGGCGAGGCGGATCGCCCGGCGCCAGGTCTATTACCTCTCGTAGGAGTTGTTATTAGACTGGGTGGCCTTAACAGTGGTCCCTACGGCGACCCATTTCTTCCACGTTCCAGCTACCCACCGGGTTAGCACCGTGTCTTCCCCTCGACAGACCCGTTCTGTCGTCCTTGCTGAGTACGCTCCCACTCCTCGGGCTGGGACTACCTCAAGGACTGCCGTATGTTTCACTACCCTACGGGTTAGTACATGCGTGTATTCCAGTGCCTCCCTTCGGGCAGGCAGGGTCTCCGCAGCGTTCCCTCCTACGGGGTGGGCCAGCTTTCCCAGTGTTATCCAATCCACTGAGCGGGTCTTGCGGAACAGCAGTGTGATTCCTCCTAGCTAGATCCCCTCATGTAAGTAAGAAACTGCTATGCCGGGAGCTAAGCTGGGCGCTGGAAGGGGTCAGCACCATGGCGTTTTGTTAGGGATCCCAATTCGTTGGAAACTCCTCCGACGAGACGTAGGAGTTCCCGAACGAAAGGGAACGTCTCGGTTACGTATGGTAACCCTCGTTCCCTGAGGAGGGAACGGAGACGTCTCGTCCCGTCGCCATGCTTGCTGTACCTTCGCGGAGGACTGGACACCGTTCGGCTCCTCAGCGAAAAACGTTTGTGTATGCGCTTGCTTCCGCTTTTATACCCGCACTGGTAGGCGGGTCGCGTAATGCAAATCTTGCATGCCAATGTTTATTGGCTCGTTTTAGTTCACTCGAAGTCGATTGGTCTCCCTAGCGTGATCCCAATTCGTTGGAAACTCCTCCGACGAGACGTCTCTGTTCCCTCCTCAGGGAACGAGGGTTACCTTCCAATACCAGCCTGTCTAGCACCAACAACCATGCCACATTCAAAGTCACTTAAATCACCTTTCTTCCCCATTCTGATGCTCAATTTGAACTTCAGCAGATCGTCTTGACCATGTATGCATGCCTAAATGCACTGAGTTGCTACCATGTGATTGGCTAATTAGATATTTGCATTAACGAGCAGGTGTACCTAATAAAGTGCCTAATAATTTTCTCATAATATACATTGCACATCACATCATTTCTCAATGATTCTCAAGCGACTCGTCCGATGATTCAGGCCCCGTTTACACGAAGGGAAAACGAGAGACCAAACCGCAGGGAAATATCTGCGGTTTGGTCTCTCATTTATACGTAAACCCCGTTTTTATCACAGAAAACGATTATTTCTAAAAACTCCGGCCTAAGTGGAGATTTCTGAAAACGCCGGTTATGTGTGGGAGAACGGTCAACTGGGAGAAACGGGGTTTTAGGTTCTCTCTTGTCGATTCTGAGGATTCTGATTGGCTTGCATGGCTTTATCCTTCTTCCTACACTGCCGCCCATAGGTTTGGCATAGTTATGATGGCGCTCGAAGGCGTTTTATGCGGGTTGTGTGCACGATGTTATTATTGAAAAGGGGGGGGGGATATTTTTTTCTCTAAATACCCGGCTGTGTGTAAACGTGGCCTCAGTTTCTTTAAATCCCTCGTTTCCGAAAGCCTACTCTGTTCTGATTGGCCAGATGGCCCAGTCTGTTGTGATTGGTCTACCGCTTACAGCGCATGTTGGAAATGAAATGCCCAGTACATAACTGAACTTCAGCTCCGGAGGCATCCAAAAGCTCAGCGATTGTACATACTGTAAAGACAGTAATGGCGTTGATTTTACCATATCAATACGAGTGCAACTCCGATGATGAAACATTAGAAGAACTAGTTATGCAACCTGAACCTCCATCGCAAGGACGGCTCAAGCAGGACGTTTCTCAGTAATTCTTCACCATCAGCATTAACAAGTGTATGTTCATCAACAAATCTATGTGTATATTTTTGCGGCGCACATTCGGGAACTGTATCATTAACTGTATCAATAATTTTGCATTTGTTAGTAATTACAATTCTTGTAATTACATGAGTTCGCTAGAGTCCTACAGCTGCACTGGATGTACAAAATTTAAAGCACAAAACTCTATTTTGAACACCTGGTAGAAAATATATACATCAATAATTAGTCATACTTACAGGATGTGATTCTGAAGAGCAAGTTGGTCCAAATAAAGTGGGTCCTGACCCATCTTTAATGGATAAGCGTTTTGTAAATCCCAATTAGACCTCACAGAGATTTGAGAAGCAATCTTCAAAGGTAATTTTAACCAGTGGGATTCTAGTTACTGACTACTCGTTTTGGCTGTTCAGAATTGATTCTTTTTTTTTGAGAGACAATAACTTTATTTATCATGCACTTTCGTCTTCACAACTTTTCAGATCGTTTACATTCACAGCTACATTATACATTTTAATGATCAGTGAGTTGCATTAACATTTTTGCTGACAGTCTTTGATGCTCAAGTGACTACAATTGTATAGAATTAATCCAACTAAAATAAATAAATATTAAATTATATCTCTTTAACATCTCATTGGGTTCTCTTACATAGCATTTAGGTTAATGGAGCGCAAATAGAGACTCCTAGTCTGGGTTTCCCCATGCTGCCTTGCGGCGCAGCGCGATTTTATTCACGCTGCTAGGCAGCCTGGATTCCATGGACCAGATTTCCGCCTCAGCGAGGGGACCAATCACAGAACGGGGAGGGAGCAGCAAGACGATGACGACGTCTATGCGACACACCGAAGCAGCCAATAAACGGCTCTGGGCATTCGTAAACCACGCCTCAAATACGAGAAAATGAACATGTGGTTCCCAGACCACGTCTCAGTGAGACAAGGTCTGATGTTTGCCAGGCTAAGAGACTCCTTCCTTATTGTTCTTCTACTTCTCAGATTTTTCGTCTGAAAAAAAAGTTTCCTCAAAATCTCCAAAAATATCTTTAACTCTGCTCAGATTTGATAAAACAACAATGTCTGCAATCAAGTTAGATATCTCAGTATAAACTACATTTATCATTAAATTCTTGCAAGAACAAATTATATGAGCTTTTCCATCCACATTAATTTCACAAGTTCACACTTACATATAATTGAGGAAATAAGATTTAATGCGTATTTGGGGTGCTGTCCGGAGGGAGGGCTCCGATCTCGGAATTCAGCCCGAACCCAGAGTACTCCCCCCGTATGTAAGTGATTTGAACTAGGAGTGTGGAGAAGGGGTGGAGGGGGGATGCTGCAAACTGTCAATGGATCGAGGTAAGACTGCTGAGTTTATATGTACCATCTTATCATTGATTGCTGATTGCTGTCCACTCGTGTTAATTATCTGAACGTGCTCCTCCCGAACTTAGTTAATAAAACTTCATTTGATTGCTCTATACTCTCACTGTAAACAATTTTCTCATTTGTGTTTATTTTTATCTCTTGTACAGAATTGTGGGAGAAACATCTAGGAGAAATTTACTTGATCCTCCTCTACACTCCTCAGCTATATATATATATTAAAAAAATCAACCTTCGAGCAATAACATTTCCTTCTGAGTTGCTTGTCATCTTTCTGAATGCCATTGTGAGTTTTCCGTTAGGAGCACCTACGGCTGGTGCTTTATTCTTGAAGGATAGCGTTGCCATTTCCATGCTACACTTCACAGATCAATGACTTTGGTTCTCTTTCATTCCTATTGCTCTGCCATTTTCTATATGATGCACTTCTTTGCCCTTTTTTCATTTTTTCAGTCAGTCTCTCTCTCCCCCTCTCTCTTTCTCTGCATAGTGGCTGATTGCCAACTGAATGCTCGTCGTGGTGTGTCAGATGCTTGTATCCTGTTGCACTCTGTTACCCTTAACCGCCCACCCAAGGTGCGTCACGGCTAGTGGAGCAAGAGCGTGGACATGCTCCATTCACTTTAGACGGAGTTCCATCTTCACCTGTGAAATGAAATTCCTCCTGATCGCACCAGCAATGGCGTGATAGTCACACGTACACAACAAACATATCGCATTTGCCTGTAGAAAAACGCATTTAGTACATTAGATGCACGAAATGAATACTAAAGAAGCCACACTCACAGGAGGGAACACAGATGCTTTTGCAAAGTGTGTGCGACACACACGCAATGCTCGAGCTGTCTCCCCTAGTTGTAGGTTTAGGCTACAAAGCCTTTGTAGTGGAATTGATTCTCCGCTTTGATGTATTATTATTGTCACAACTAACCAAATTGCAGCCCGCTCGAAAAGACAGAGCACAGAGGTAACAATGCAAACCTCATCTTATGCCTGTGCATGGGAGAGAAGATTACACACAAACGCTTATAAATGTATGGCTTATAAATATACACATATGAAGGTTTCTGCCTTAGAGTGAAAATGTGATAGCTAATGTAACTTATTATTTTAAACTTTGACAATGTTTACATACACTCAAATAATCCGTTAGTTATTGGATTGATTGCTCAACGGACTGAAAAGCCTTCATATGAACACCTCAATCGATCCAATTGAGATCGATCTGAATAAAATTCTCATCAGAGCCGATCAACATAAATAAATTACGCATATAAATCCAACCCAATTTGGAATACGCAAGTATTTTACGAGGTTTCTTATTCGTTTGTATATGTATGATTTGAATCATACGATTTTTCAAAAAAGAAAGTCACCAGAAAGACCACCCCTAACCCTTCCCCTAAACTTTCCTGCCACTTGGTTCTAATCAAATCTTACAAAAACGTACGAGTGAGGTCCTACGTATTAATACAAATTAGCCACCTCATAAAATACTTAGGATTTGCTGAGAGATTGCTTTGGTACATCTGATCTCAAAGAGGATGGGCTTGAATCACTCCATGGAACAGTGGTGCAGATGAAACAAAAAAAAAAAGCTTTTTTGCCGGATAAAAAAGTACCCCATGTGTAAAATGAAACACTCTGCTGTATCTTTAATGCTGTGGGCCTAATTTTCTGCCAGAGGTCCTGGACATCTTTTTCAGATACATGGCATCATGGATTAGATCAAATACCAAAAGATAAAAAATCTAAACCTGAGAACTCTGCTAGAAATCTTATAATGAAGCATATTTGGATCTTCTATTGGGTCACTGACCACAAAACCAAGCATCTGCAATGGCAATCCTAGTCCCTGACCTGAACCCTATAGAAAATGAGTGGGTTGAACTGAAGAGAAGAAGCGCTAACATGAACTTGTGAATCTGAAGGATGTGGAGAGATTCTGTATGGAGGAATGGTCTCTGATCTTGTCAGGTGTTCTCCAAACTCATCAGGCATTACAGGAGAAGACTCAGAACTGTTATCTTGGAAAAAGAACGTTACAAAAAGTACTTAATAAAAGGGGGCAAATAATTGTTCCCAACGTGTTTTGGATAAAAACATTTCATAATGTGTTTTTCCCCCCACTTTCAATTTTTCAATAGATTATTGCTAATTTTTAAAATAAAATATCAAAAGCATTAACATTTTTTACAGCCATTTTTGATCATATTTAGCAAGGGGGCACATAATTCTGACCAGCACTGTAAAGTCACATTGCTATATTTATAGTTAAGACATTCGTATAAAGTCAAAATTACCAGGCTTTGTCATATTGTGAAATATACCGTGGCAATTAAAGATATAGTTACAGTAACGAGAAATAGCGTAGCAAACAAACAAATATTAATTGCAACATTTCTCATGATGACGTAATATTTTTGTGTTTTGTTTTTCCAAAACCTGCATGAATTTCTTTCTTCTGCTCAACACGAAAGAAGATATTTTGAAGAATGTAGGTACCCAATATTTTTTTTTCTTCATATATGGAAGCCAATGGGGCCCCATCGACTGTTTGGGTACCTACAGTACATTCTTCAAAATATCTTCTTAAGGGTAAGTGAATGATGACAGAATTTTCATGTTTGCATGAACTATCCCTTTAATATCTCGCAACTGCAAGTTTGTTCCTTGTAATTGCAACTTTGTCGCACAAACTCATATCAACTAAAGATAACTGTGAGTTTGTTTCTTGTAATCGTTAGAAGTATAAAGTCATGTACAGTACCTACAGTGAAACGGAAAAAAAATTCAGACACCAAATATAATTGTTGAGATTTTTTTTTACTAGTCCGTGCAGGACACTATAGTTCATTTATATAAGTGAGGATGGCAAAATAAAGTAAACTGACATATTATACCCAAAAATTATTCATACAGTGGACTAACAGTAAAATTATTCAGACACTTCGAACTGACCATGATTTGCTCAACTGTTTTTTTTTTATTTAATTGCCAATTGCTAAATGTCTTTACATTACAAATGTCTTTGCTATATTCAACCTAATTCAGTATAACAGTCTGATGGCCAAAACCAGTGATATAACGACTGATTTGATAACTCTGAGTTCTTTTCATATTTTATTACCATTTTCTAAACTATAGTAAATAAACTGTGATAATGTGAGAAATGTTGAAGGTGTCTGAATACATTTTGGTTTGACTGTACATATACTCTCCATTCCTACCGGAGTTTAAGTCAAATGCATTTGGAGGTTTTGACCTAATTGTTTATTATAATCCTGCTTCTGCAGTTGACTTCTTGGTTTTTCAGTGTCCATCATTGCTATTTTTTCCACTTTCTTTGTATAATGCAGTGGGAGTTGACACACACACACACACACACACACACACACACACATACACACACACACACACGCAGACTCATATTTTGTGATGTATGTGAGGAGAAAATTGAGTAGTTTCTTTCTGGCTGCGGGGTGTTTGAATATGTATGATGGCCGGCGGGTTTTCTTCTAGTCAAGTCTGATGCGGTGCAACGACACTACCTCTGAACACACTGTCAGTCACAGGTGTTTATCACCGCGCCTGTGTACCCGTGTGTCTCTGTGCGTGTGTGCGTCCGAGAAAGCAGGAGAGTTGTTACGGACTGCCAAAATAAACAACCTGGCGGAACATTTCTCAACAGGTCTGCGTGTTTGTGCGTCTCTGATAGGAAGCCAGTCGGTCTATCAAAAGAGAGTGAGTGAGTGTTTTACTGGGACAAGAAAACAGTCTTTAATAGCTCCATATAATTTTATAACTATGCTTATGGAGAAATGTTTTTCCTTTGTAGTTATTCAGCTATGTACTGACAGAAGCATTTTGCCCCTCTAAGGCCCTCTGTGTGGTACGCTTACTGCATATGCTTTTTAAATGGTTCAAAATATAAATGTGGGGAATGTCAGTGAGAGCAGGTTGGTTGACCTTGGGTAAACGTACTTTCAGATGTCAAACTGCTTGTCCTTTTCCTTTCTCAGGGCTCTTTTGGAGACCAAATTGTAATTTTCCTCTGACAGATGTGGCTGATTCAGGGTTATACAACACACATACTATGACTTACTGTAAATTCAAATATTACCTGAGGACATTTGGTGAATTTCAAACATGGAAAATGAAACGCTTTGTGCCATTGTGGCACATAACCTTTCAAGGGAGCATAGACTGCTTTTTATATATATTTTCCACCTGATGTCCATTTATATCTTACTCTTGTTTAAAAAAATGTGAATTAAATGTTTTTTTTAAATCAAGTTTTTTTTTAAGTTTAATGAACTTTAAGTACGCAACTGTAATGTTAAGCAATGATAAATTAGTGAGTTCATTCAGTGAATGATTCATCAGAATGTTTTAAACTTGGAAGTTTCCGATGTATTGAAAGAACCAGCTCATAAGAGTCATTTGTTTTCTCATGAATCTCATTACTGCTTGTGCTGTTTGTTTGTTTTTGTCTGTCACTTGTGAGATCAACTTAATACTAATAGATTTTTAAAAAAAAATATATTGTTCTGCAGTACATTACCTTTTTATCTCACCACATTCAATTCAATCTGCAAACTCATTCACAACTAGGGTAAAACATTCATTATTGTTCCTTTAGTGAGTTGCACTGCTGAAAAGTCGTAGATCATGGGTATTTTCAGGTAAAGGCCCCAATATACTTAAAGCGAAATCAAAGAACGAACTGATAGGCCTATAATACTGACAACTGACATAATTTCAACCAAAATCAGGGCAAACTAAGTTTGTTTTGGGAGTTTGAAACCGCTTGCCAAACTAAACTTTCTAGAAAAGTTCACTATGGCAGGTAAACACCTTTGTTCTACCATTGGTCCATGGCGATTACATAATAGGTAGGTGTGCGTGGAGGCTCCGCTTTCTTTCACACTGAAATCTCTTCTGGTTCATTTCTCCTTTTTGAGTCCGGCGAGGTCAGATGTCCGTGAGTAAAAACATGAACACTGGAGGACTTGCTTTATAGGAGAAAATGGAAGTTGTACTTTTGATAAAACGAGACATGTTTTTCATGTTGAATATGGTGGTAAAGCTGCCTGATTTAAGCAATCTATTGTAAAAAGTGCTAGCCTATATAAATAAACGTAACGTGACTTTACTGGAGTGCCGAATTGCTCGTGCAAACACGTTGCTATAATCAGATGCCTTTCTTATGCGTTATTAAAAAAAATGTATGTTGTTTTCTCAATTTTGTTGTGTTCATTTTGTTATATAGAGGAAGGCGCATAGCACATATTTACATATTCATAAACGTTAGTGTGGGTGGCGTCGGATGTTCACTAACAGTATATAGCTGCTCGCAAACTTTACCTTACCCCTAAAAGAAGAACGTGAGTATATCAGGGCCAAATGTGTGCGGTTGTGTTAATGTAACTGATGAATGAGCCATGAATTAACTTATTTTCAATTGACACTTTATTAGTGGGGAGGAATTTATGTGGGGTCTTATCTGACTGGTTTGGTGTGAATGGCCTCTGTTCTTTCCGGTGACCGCTTGGTTTCTCATTTAGTGCTGACAACACTGGTTGTCAAATTCACAATAAAATCGAAATAGAATCTGCTAAATCTTTTCTTGTTGTCGGCATTGTAATCCTTAAGTAGCTGTTTTCTAAGAGAAGCCCAAGCTAATAAGATTCTGTTCAGTATTACTGGCAGTCGAGGTGTCTGGAGGAGATGGTTGCTGTATACTCAGTACTGCTAATTAGATTGCAAAAATGTCTGCATTTCAGGTTTAGACACATCATTGTAAAGCAGCAAGATCTCTGACATGCATATATACTATCTATTACATGGTGGTTAAACATACTGTAGAACTATTGCATTACTATTTCAAGGAGGTTGTTTTTTTGTGCTCTTTTTTTTGTCTGAAATGTCACTTTCGTTTTTAGTTCATATGTAGTGATTTATTTACATGCAAAGGTTCTGGTTCTGTTTTTCTGTTTTAATGTTTTAACAGTGGTGTGTAGACTTTATATGCACTGTAAAATACATGTGGTATCTTTGGCAGGGTGGACATAAATAAGACTTAACTTTACTTAATTTTTATGTAAGTGATCACACACACACACACACACACACACACACACACACACACACACACACACACACACACACACACACACACACACACACACACACACACACACACACACACACACTCTCTCTCTCTCTTCAGGCTGAAACATTTACTCTGATAATGCAGCTGCTTTCAATTATGTCCATCCCTGGAGACCTGGCACTGAAATAAATCACCTCAGTGAGGAAATTGTTTATTTGCCCTGTCACTTGACTCTCTCTGGCATTTAAATGTGGTCCCAGCAGACATTTACCGAGCTCATCTGACCTGCTCTGTCTAGAGTCCTCCTCCAGGATGAGGATCTGTAAAATGCTAGGAACTTTAGAAAACAAGAAAAAGACATTATCATTTCAGAATGGTTTTGCTAGCTTGGAAATGACTACTCGTGACAGGGATTATCATATCCCATTTACTCTGTTACCATATAAGCTTGTTACAATATCAGCAATACAATACAACAATACATGTCATATTTTTCACACCACGGTTATCGTGGCCAAAGAAATTCAATCATGCCATCTTCTGGGTTGTGAGCAGACGATCATACTGGTAGGAAACAGAAAACCCTTTTTAGTCAACCATTCAATAGTTATAACAATTGCATAATTGTGTGATCTAGGCATAATAGTCACATTATTGGTTGTAGACATGATATAGAATTATGTAGTAGAACAATGTTTGATTATAAGTCCGCCTTGCATTGTTTTGGAATGATTTGATACATTTTATTTGTAAAAATTAGTCTGTCTCTGTGGTTTTAATAGATTTCAGTCCTGAGGTCGCCCCGAAGTCTTTAAGAAGAAGAAGGTCTGTTTTAAGTCTGTCTTGGGGAGTCAAACAATCTCTGGCGTTATCTTTGTGGGGCTCAAGCTTTGCCATCTCCGAACCATTCCGTCTTTAACAAACCACCTAACGTTGGCAACGTTCTTCCTTTAGCTAGGCTCATCTCTTTGAGCTTGCATGGGCATAAAGTACTTGCTTACAGTCTTATTTGATTAAATCATAATTAGGGTTGTAACATATTCATAATAGAACATATTCATAATAACATTTTCATCCCGCAAATTTCGTGAACAAAGGCGAATACAGCGTTGTAGACTAACCACCACTATTAACCACCATTAATTGCTATAAGCTCTGCGTTTTGTTACTTTCGTTAAAAAACAAAGTGTCAGTTTTCAAATTATGTCCATTTTATCGTGAAATTCAAACAATAAAAGCTAATGGGTACTGGCGAGCTTACTTTTTTGGAGTGTGGGTAGAGACTACTATGTCTTATCGGACGACGTGATTTTGCATGGCAGATGCAGCTGCGCTCGGTGCCTTCTGCTGTATGACGGATGCCAGCGTTAAGGTGCAATACCGCCACCTTTTGTACTTTTGGATGTCAACCAGGTACTGGCGCTGGATTTTTCACTTGTCATATTATCATATATGTACTGTTCATTTTAAATAATACGGTTATCACCAATACAGGTATATTGTCACACCCTTAATTAACACAATATCGATATTTCATGTTTTGAATATCACGGTTATCAACAATAGCCCAATACCGGTATATCGCGACCCCTACTTCCTACAAAAGGAAACTTTTATTTTTTGGTATGATTTCCTATTGTATTTATCTATACTTACTTTTTGTCTACTGTATATTGCACTGTAGACCAGAAATGTTATATATTTGTATAAAAAATGCACACAATCAACATTGAAACTTTATTTGAACTTGAAAAGCAGTAAACAAAAGAGTGAGGGCAGGGGCGTAACTAGGCCCTTTTTAGGGGGGCTTCTGCCTAGCCCCCCTAAAAATATGTGATGAATGTAGCCTAGGCTACACAAATTCGTGTTCGCTTCAGATTCAGATTCAGCGCGTTCTTCATCTTCAATCCGCAAGCGGCGCCGAGCAGAGAGCACGTCAGAAACAGAGGACAGGGTGCGTGTGTGTGTGTGTGTGTGTGTTCATCTGAGCCTCATTGGTCTGTCACTGCTCGTCAATGTCAGAATATTTGAGATGACCAATCAAATCAAAGTAGGCGGGCTTTGTTCACAGAGACGCTGCTGAGCGCGAACTTTAGCAGAGCGACTCGACGCTTCAGTGTACGGTCAAGTGCGAGATAAGATGTAAGTAGCTAAACATTTCATATTTGACAGTTTTTTTAGGTCATAAACGTTAAACGAATGACAAAAAATAATCAGGCAAACTAATATAGTTTTGTCTAATTTCGCCATTTTGAACTGAAAATAGGCCTATGTAACGTGACTCATGTAATGTAATGATTAGTTTACAATCATGAGGGGACAAGAAACTAACAAAGCCGTTTTCATCATGTTAGGAACAAGATAATGAATGCGCACATATTGAGAATATAGTAAAAATTGTTGCCTTTAGTAAATTAAAAATGCTCAGCTTTAGGAGGGGAAGAGAAAGGGCAAGATGAGGAGACTGAGAAAAAAAGAAAGGATGATGGAGATGAGGAGAGAGCAGGTGACAAATAATCTACTGCCCACTGACATAGTTTTAAAGCTATTTCTTATCCTTTTTTTGGGTCTTCAAACATCTTGAAATGCACATATCAGAGAAATAAAAAATTTGAACCCCCTACCAACCTCAAATTTAGGACCTCTGATTATAAATCCCTGACTAGCCCTGTATTAGGCATAAGATCAATAATGAATGTGTAGCCTACATTTGTGAATGAATTAAAAAAAAAACTTAGCTTTCCTAGCTTTCAGTAAATGAACGCATCTGAGAAAATGATTATAGGCAAAATCAACCTATCAGTTGTTTACTATGTTTACTTTCTTCACCGACAGACAAAAATGAAAAGCCTATATCAAAGCTCAACTTTAGGAGGGGAAGAGACAGGGCAAGATAAAAACAAAGAGAAAAAGAGTGTGATGCTGATGAGGAGAGAAAAATAATCAGCTGCCCACTGACTAGGTTTTAAAGCTGTTGTTATCCAATATTTTTGGCCTTCAAAACATCTTAAAATGCACATAAATATGTAGATCAGAGAAATCAAAATTTTCACAGAGAAACCCCGAACCCCCCTAACTTCATATTCGGGACCACAGTGATTATTAAACTCTGCCATTGCATGGTAATGAAGTGTCTCGTGGTAATGGTAATAGTGAGCATTAGACCCTAAACTAAAGTGTTACCTTTTTTTTTTTTTTTTAAATACTCATACCCTCATTGGGGGCTTAGCCCCCCTAAAATGAAAATCCTAGAAACGCCCCTGAGTGAGGGCAGTATTCATGAAACAGCTGCAACTGTTTCACCACAAAACTCAGCATCTTATTTACATTAAATATACTCGAATTATGCATCGTACATTTTTATTTTTTTAAACGTTTTTTCAACGTTGCTCTGTTACCACCCACTGAAAACTGGTGGTAAACGTAGTTTTATTTAATTAATTGTTTTTTTTAAAACCTTGTGATTACCTCAATTTCAGCACATTACCTGATTGCATAATTCCTTTACTGAATGGGATACGAAAACAACACAGAGAACACAAACAAATAAATGATGCTATTAGGTAAAATTGTCTATTTGCTCAGTGTTCAGGAAAATGGTTTAACTGGAAGTGTTTAAAAACACGGTAAGAAACTGGCAGCAAGTGTAAAGGAACTTACTGTAAAAAAAATATCAATTTTTTGCAGCAATTGACAAGTAACATACTGTAGAAGAAATAACCATATTTTAGCTGTTTTCATTTACAGTAGCAACCGTCTAACTAGTAAAACTCACTAATTTGCAAGTACTGCTTTTTTTTTTGCTTATTAGACAGGACAATGTAGTGATTGACAGGAAAGCGTGTTACGGAGAGAGGGGAATGGGATCAAAGGATCTCGAGGCAGGAATCGTCAGTGTGCTGACAACTAGGCTATCGACACTGACTGGTTCTTTGTTTAAGTGCTGTTTAATTATATTGTTTCAGACCAAATAAGTAATACATATTTCATGATTTGAATATGAATATTCATTTATCGAAAGTCACAGTTAAACATTCGTCATTTTAACAAGCTGTGATTTTCTACAGTAAATAATTAGTTATTGTGTTTTCTACAGTACATCGGAAGTTACTGTGATCTTCTACAGGAAATTGCTGGTTACTGTGACTCTCACAGTACTTCTTGTTACTGCATTTTTTTTGACAGTACAGTATTCTATTGTGAACTTGTATACAGTAATTTCCTTTGTACAAACACAGTAAATTACTGTAGTTTCCACATGTGTTTTTTGCAGTGAATTCAGCCTCTCTTTTGGGTATATAATGAAGAAGCTCTGTTGGCTTTTACTGAGCACTGTAAACTCTATTCTACTATTGATTGCTCACTAGAAAAATAATATTTCTTTGTCGGCCTGTCCTTTGAAAAAAAAAAAAAAATAACCGCAAATGATATTATACACGTGTTTGTACAGATATCTTTACCCTGAAGGAGAGATTGTACAAACTAGGTAGTTTAGGATGTTGGTCCTTGTATTGTGTCTCTGTCCATGGTGCTGAATCATTCACAGCCTCAGCTAAAATTAAACTCTGTTGACAGAAAGAAATGTTATGTCAGTGAATTGTATGATTCTTTATTATGACTAATCCACCTGTGTACATTAGTGCTCCAGGTTAACTGTATCTTAACTGTATCTAGGAATGGGCCATTTTGATTTCATGACTAAGCTCTGTCAGGATCATTTGTAGAATGCTGTTGATTACCACAGAAATAAAATATAGCAAATATTATTACAATTTAATATAACTTATCTATCTTAATATATTGTCAATTATAATTTATTTTCGTTATGGGAAAGCAGAATTTTCAGCTTTGTAGAATCCTGAAATGTATACTATTTCAGGATTCTACAAAAGAACAACCTTTATTTGAAACATTATATATATATATATATATATACATATAATATATGCATAAATATATATATATATATACAATTCAGTAGAAAATATTCTATGTGGTAACTCTGTGGTGCAGTGTGATTTTTCAGTTAAGTTACGGTGGCCGACAGGAGATGTCGTTGTCTGAGACAGCAGAGAGCAGCCAGTTACGCAATGAGGTTTATTTACAAAGATTCATTAAGAAATTATGTTTATTTATTATTCAGTAAAACGATTGAGACTTTAGCTAACTTCTCTGCATGAAGAACAACATAGTGATGAAACGCGTTTGTCCGTTTAGGGCCACTGTCTGCGCAAAATGGCGCATTTCAATGTAAGGGGACCCGCAGTGTATGTAGATAGAAATGGCTCATTCTAAGGTAATAAAAACATAACGGTTCATTAAGTAAGGTCTTTATACCCCACTGAAAACATAGTTATGTTTATTATATTGCATTTCTGTCTACAGATCCTCCTAAATATTAGACAATGCACCTTTAAGACCTAAGACATGACGTTTCTGAAGAGTAATTTACCAATGTTAAAAATGTTTTTCTATCCCAAATAAATATGTATCATATCCAGTTCTGGGGGTAAAATCATGAGTAACGCAAGTTACGTAATCAGATTACTCTTTTCAAGTAACTAGTAAAGTAACACATTTGGTTTGGTTTGACTTTATTGTCTGTTCAGATTTCCTGGACAGAAACTCATCTTTGAAAATAAATAAATAAATATATTATCAGACAATACTTGCATACCACACAATAAAGCACATAGAACACACTTGTCCCCATTAAAACATGCCTAAAACTACTTAGTTACTTTTTCAAATAATTCCATTTATTGATTGACACCTCTCCTGTCCCCATGTTGAGGGAAATAGTGAGTAACTGCAGAGGCGTTGTGCGCTGTGTAAACATGATGCTTATTGTAGTTCTAGACTACATGCGAACATGTATTTAGTCATCTCACTTGCACAAAAACAGATTTAGTACTCCTCAAAATGAATAAAAACAATGAAATGTGAACTCAGAATATTATGCAAACTTGCAATAATTAAATGTTAAAAAATACAATATACTTGTATATACTAGTATATACAATATACTTATGTATTTAATCTCACTTTATTATTCATTGTCTTTGCTGCTGAATTTCTATGATCCTATATAACCATACTTATAAGCAAAAATTACTTTAGATAACCTTTTGTTTGTTTTATTAAAAAACAAACAAACAAGCAAGCCCAGCCCAGCCCAGGTGAGGAAAGGTAACACAAAGGTAATGTAACACATTACTATCCATAACAAGTAACTAACAAAATTACTTACTTGTTTTAGGGAGTAATGCAATATAATGGCTCACTTTAAAAAAAATAACTTTCTGATCAAAACACTGATCATATCTCTATCTGCATAGTCTCAAACTTAATGAGGATGAATCTGTTTGTCCAACCAATGAATGATGACGGGTTCAGTTATTACAGAGTAATACGTTAGGAATAATCTTGTTTGTATTCCAGGTTTTTGTGTGTGTGTCAAGAGTTAAGGACATCAGTCTGTATCTTGAATTGTCGCATTGAAGTATTGACCATTCAAAATAGAATCTGACTTTCTATCTTGCTCCTCTTACACGTCAATTTGTCTTTGTCCTACCCGTCATTCCCCTCCTTCTGTTATTTGTGACTTTTTACCATTTCTTCTCTTGTCTATAATAAGCCTGACACAACAATTTGTTTGACTACAAATTGTCATACAATATTTTTTGTCACTTGTATTTCCAATAGCTTTTTCTGCCTCACCAATTCATTTAATAGTTTATATTTTTCTCCCCAAGAAGAGCAAAACTGCCAGAGTTGTGGGACGGTTTTAAATGTGCTCGGTGTCTATCTCTCTTTTTATTCTTTCTCTTCCCGCTCACTATCACTCCTTTGCTGTCGCTCCCGAAAGACCGCTGTCACCCTCTATTCTGTCGTTTTCTTTCCTGCTGCTGTACCTGCCGGAGCAGCTTTCATATCTCTGCAAATCCCTAAAGACACTTTCTGTCTTCTCTCTCTAATTCTCTCTTCTCTCTCTCTTTCACACATACCCTCACACACTGTATTCCTGCACATGGACTTCAAAGAGAGAGGGGCAGTGCAAAATTTGCTGAAGGACACTCGCTTTTTTTTTTATGATGATGATTCAGATGCTGTTTTTCGAGATATGTAAATCATGCCAGTCTCATGGTAACATGTAATGTTTAGGTGTTATATTTATATTTGCCAATACAGTGCAAACATTACATCTGTTAGATTTTTTAAGGATGTTTTCATATTTCCAAGTTGGTCAAATTCAATAATAAAAAATAAAGATGAAATAAAATAAATTGCATATTAGATGGACAAAATACAAAATTAAATATTGCCTTGCCAAATAACTGGAATTATTTTTTTTTAAGTTGAAGTACTAAAATGATTAAAACTAAAACTGAAATAAAAAATAAAGTTAAATAGACATGACAAAGGCAGGCCTACATAATTTACAAGAAAAATGAAGTAAAATGAAACTGAAATATAAAAGCTAATTCAAATTAATAATAAATATTATAATATATAAATAACTCTCTACATCCACAACACTAGGTGTCAGTATAAAACGAAAATGAGTGTTGTATCGACAAACTCGGCTGTGATAAAGACTGTGCCACATTTTGTTTTTAACATACCAGAATAAATCAATTTAAATCCTCAGCTGCACAGCATTAACCTTGTTGTAATCAAAAGTAACTAGTGATGTTTTGCAAGACAATAAAAGTTCAATCGAGTATTAATTTTCAATAGGAAGTGTGTGATTCTTCCCCGGGCCTCTGATTGTGGCTTCCCCATTGTGTTGGTCCTCAGAACAACTCGGCATCTGTTTTGACAGGCTGTTGTTAAACTTTTGAGGATGTGTGTGCCATGAGACCAGTGAAACTATCAACGAGTCAGTGTTTCTGAAATGAAACGCATTCCCTCCATTTTCATTTGCCATTCACTGCACCTCTGTTTTGTCAGAAAAATTGGGTTGTTGTTTCACAACTGGGATGTCACTTTTCATACCCAGTGTCTGAGACTCTCTTGCTGTTCCATGAGAGGATGCTAATTTGTATGAAAGATGCCCTCAAGAGATGGAGCTGTCGAAATGAAAATGGATTTGGGGTGCTGTTTTCATTTTCACTCTTTCTGTAAATGTGTAATCAGGAAACTTATATGCACTCTGAGAGTGTAGAAGCTTCTGCTCTTCCTGTGTACTGTGCTAACAACAGAATGTGACTAAAGCCTGCCGGTACACTGGAAAACATATTGGTTAAAAAACCTAAAATGGCTTTATGTATTTGTAATTTAATTGGCTTTATTATTGTCAACAATATTATTGAATATGCTGTATGATTGGATGCACCTCTTAGTAACAGTTGCATAAAAATCCTGATTCATAGTGAATTGATACGTTCAGATGGCCTCTTGTGTAATTCTGATTCAGTTCTAGTGAATTTGTTGGTTCATATGCAGCAATGGAAATTCTGATTCGGTTCGTGAATTTGAGTCGGTTTGTGCAGTCCTCACTTTCATTTATATTTATAATACCCACACTGGCGGTCTTGGCCACTGGGGAGCGCGAACGCAACAGGAAGTAAGTGCGCAAGCTGTGGCTCTTGTTCTAAATTATTTTGTTCTGTTATTATGCTTGTTGTTAAATCTGTTGACGTTGTACAAGCAGAATGTGATGGTTGGTCTTGTGGTATTTGTCCATGGCTGTGAAAAAAGTGACAGTTATAAAAGCGCTGCGTTTTACCCAAAAATGTAACATTCTTCAACTCTCGGCAACCGCTTTAGTGTGAAATAGACGCTCAGCATCGTCGTTACCCTCATGGCGTTTTAAAAACGCGGCGCTCCCATTGAAAACACTTGGAAAAATGTTCTTCAACTCTGCATGCAATTTGATGCAAGATGATCACCACCACCTCAGGCAGAAAATGAAGTTTCTGTTTCTTTGTTTTTGTTTATTGCTCTCTCTCTCTCTCTCTCTCTCTCTCTCTCTCTCTCTCTCTCTCTCTCTCTCTCTCTCTCTCTCTCTCTCTCTCTCTCTCATTGGTTCTTCTGTTCCTGTCAGCTGTAGTCTCTGTATGTGTATACCTCCATCTGTTCCCTGTCTCTCTATATCACTTCCTTTCTTATACCTCCTGCCTTACTTTTCCCCTCTGTTGGGTTTCTCCTCTCTATCCGTCTTTTAATGTGTGGCGGTGCGGTTTTCGCTGAGAGCTGTGTCATTGCACTCAGCAACTCTTTTATGATGCCTCTCACTTGTGCATCTCCTTGTTCCTCGATCGGCTCGTGACTAAACTCTAAGTGACTTGACGTGGCTTCAAACCTGATTCCTCAGGAGACTCGTTACATCACACAATTCATTTTCAGCTCTGTCTATCTTTTTTTTTTTTTACATCAAGACTTCTTTCTCAACATCATGTAGGGCCCTATGAAATCTGTTTTATTTTTTATTTTTTTACAAAATTCTGTTGGATTTTTTTTTCTTGGATGATGATAATCAATCAAATAATAAACATTTAATAAATCAACAATTTATTAAAATATTTTTTTTTTAAATTGTAGGGCCCTATGAAATGTTTCATTTTTTTTCTTGTGGATTCCATTTTAATGGTTTAATTAGGTTTTTCTTTTTTATAATCAAAAAGCATATCTAATCAATTCATAAAACTTTCACAACTTTTTTTTTTCAATAATAGGGTCCTATGAAATGTTTTTATCCCCCCCCCACACACACACAAATTATTTTTTTTAAAAATTGTGGTAATCAAATGAATGTATAAAACGAACAATTTATTTAATCTTTTAAAATGTAATCAGATGAAAATTTAACAATTGCTTTTATTTTTTTGACAAACAAAATGCTGCACAACAGAGATTTACTGTTTAAATCAAAACAGAAGAACATTTGTGTGATTATTCCTTAAAGTTGTAATAATTCATTACTATTATTATTATTACGTTGAGAGGTACAGGGGTTGAACAAAATAATGCAAACACCCATTATTATAGGAATTAATATCATTTGTGTAGGCTTCAGTGTAAAAACAAACATTGCAATGATCTTTTATTTGTCTTTTTTCTTTGTATATATTCTCTGTATCAGTGCAGAATAAGTGGTTTTCAGTTTTGTTTAGTACAAGCCGTGTGAGAATTGGGCGACTTGACTGACGTCCAAAAAGGGCAAATCATCGGAGCCCGTTTGTAACCTTAACTGTTGTTTTTAGAACAACAGTCTTTATGATTATGACTGTGTACACAAATCAGCAAAGTGACATCAAACCCCAATATTCACCCTGGAGACCGTTTCCACAAAGAAACTGACCACAGAAAACCTTACAAAGCCAACATCAGTAAAAGAGCTGCAATTGCTAAACATGTAATCTCAGACACCACTGCTAAAATGTGAAAAAGAGGGTGTTATGATCATAAAAACTGGACATTTGGAGCACCAAGATGAACTTCATCTGCCCTGATCAGCTTAATCACCTGACTTCTTGAATATTTTTTAACTACTTTGGGCAGTTTGTTGGCAGATTCTCTCCTTCAACATCTCTGCAGTCACTGGCAGATGTTCTGGTAGACGACAATCAGCTGAAGACTATTCAAAAGTTCTATTAATCTTTTCTAATAAGGTATATACTGTATAAAGACGAGATGTAAACATCTGTTACGATGGTAGACATTGTGTGATCACAGTTATAAATATGGGACTATAAGTATGAAGCTTGCGGTGTCAGAATGCCCAATGTTAGTCAAGGCCGAAGCAAGACACAACCCAGAGAAACGCGGCTTGGATAGTCTGACGGCAGATAAAAGTAAATCTGTTCTACAGTAGGTCTGTTCTAGCAATTCACACACGCCCGTTCGAGCTTCTGTATTTTGCATATGTAATGTGCACTTTTGTAAAGAACCACTGGAAAATAAATGACTTTCGAGTGATTCTTTACAAACGTTCGCATCAAATATGCGAAATACGGAAGCTTAAACGCGCGCATATGATTAGACCACATTTGTTCTCGCACATTAGAGCTTCTTCTTTTCCTTTTAATGGAAATTGGGCAATTCCACTTGAAGGTGCATTCCAACTCCTTTATGACAGCTGACGTAAAATAAAGGATCGGGCTTAGGATAGACGATACGGATCAGCTCGGGACATCCCTGTCGTACATCATATGATTCATTATACAGTAAATGCCATTTTTATGACTGTAGTCTGTGTTTCCGTCTGCATTGCAGGAATCATAGGGCCCTAATTATGACATGCATTATTAGAAAACTCTGTTTCAGAGCTGTAATTGGTTTCTCTGTCTTTCTTCAGCGTGGAGCCGGGCTGGCAGAGGGTCGTTCAGGTGGATCTGGAGGTGGATGGTGTCGGGAGCACGGTAGGCAGCAGGTCCATCTCCTGGGCGGTGGAATACCCGGGCATCAGGGCCGGCAATGAGGAAACAGAGACGCGCATCCACCTGGCACAGAAAGACCTTGTTGGCATCGTGCCGTTGGCTATGGTGAGAAAAACGTCAAATCAGCGGTCTCTCAGGGAGGTGCTGGGTCTCTTCGGGGAGTGCTGGGACGGAAAGGGTAGTCGTAACCACTTCCCGGTTTAGCATAATCTCATGTTTTAAAGAGCAATGATCCAGTAAAAATTTTAAGGACACGGGTGATGAGAATCAAACATATTAAATTGCAGTTGAGCTCTCAAGCGTAATTTGCACTCAAGCTGTTAATTTTAACTTCTACGTTTTTTTTGTTAAATAAAATTAGATGTGAACCTCGTCATTCAAGACTAACATTATTGCCATTTTATATAATTTAGTGAAATGATGTTTGATTAATCGGAAAAGGAAACTTGTAAAGTTTAATTAAAACTATTGTTTTTAGGTGGTTATTCTTTTATGTTGGCTAGTTAAAAGTTATGCTTTCAGTTTTAAATCACCATAATTAGGGATTAATTTAGAGGAATTATCCAATCCAAGGCTATTATTAAAGCATGTCTGTTTTTAAGTTCACATTTAGTCACTCACTAATACCTAAAAAACATTTGAATTCACAGAATTTTAACATTAGCCTCTTATAATCATTATTAATCAGAATAATCAGTGGAAAGGAAATGTGTTTATTGATGTGATAGTTTATTATTTTTTTCTGTGATTATGAACACCATATCTGTGTTCAGGCTCAGCAGTCACTTTTCTATTGCTTCTGCTATGTGTTATTAAGAAGTTACAGAATAATTCAATTGGATTATTTTATTGTAATTGTATCCTTTTGCTTCAATCGAATTGGCTTTAAACAATGTTATTTGAGTCATTTTATATGATTGCAGTCTTGTGTAGATAATTTCCGTGTGTGTGCATACAACATCAGTCATTACCTCCAGTCTTGCTAATTCTTGCGTAGGAATTCTACATAATACAGAAAAATCAATGCGAGCATGCAGTCTCCAAGTGAGATTTACACAAACATCAACTGGCCGTTAATGAGAATGACGATATAATAATTACATATCAATTAGAAATGTTACTTAAACTCTCACTTAAAGGTTAAGAATGCTGTAACGTTGAGGCTCTTATGAAATGTCAAAACATTTTCAAAGACATTAGATCAATTTCCATCTCTCTTTAACACATACTTCTTACATTGCTGAAGTCAATAATGTTTTGACCATTTGTCTGCAATAATGGAATCGATTTGCTGTAGTCACTTGATTCTTTATGAATTTTCTCTATCTCCAAGTAGTTTCCTGTAAGGTTGTGTAATAATTTAACAACTAAGTAATGGGGGGGGGGGGGGGGGGGGGAGGGTTGGGATGAGGTAAAGTTGATATTGTGGGTTTATATATACAGGTATATAACATGATATATATATATATATATGCTTGCATGTGTCATTATATTATTACATTCATGTTTGTCTGTCACTAGAATGGCCGCACCTAAAGGCAGTAAGGGCATTACATTAGGTTTTCTTGAGTAAAGAAACTCTGTACTTTCAAACAACCAGTTCTTTCTTTACCTTTTTTATCGCAAACAAGCAGAGACGGTCTAAAACGTGTGCGGCACTTCATTCAAGATTGAGGCGGGGTGGAGTTACGAGGTTTCACTGACAGTTTGAGAATCCATTGGAGTTTCGAGGTTTAGTCACAAGCTCTTTTTAATACTTTGCATTTGGTTAAATATTTGCAAAACCCATAGACAGATGTAAATGGTGACCAATAATAATGATTTATGAAGAGGAAAAAAAAGACAAAAAAATGGAGATAAAAGGTTTCTGACAGCGACGATATGATGCGTCAACATATTTGCATTTTTGATGAGGTATTAGTGAAAAACAAACCCTGTGACGGTAATAATTAATCACCCTCATGTTCCCTCTCATCTGAGACCCTGTTTGGCCATCAGAGGGATTGCTGAAGTCTTCAACAGCTGGGATTCAATGCTGTAGTGCTTGCTGTCACACTTCACTGTCCCCTCACTAATCATTTGGCAGAGGTTTTGGCTCTGCTAGACAAGGTTCCTCTGCCACTTGCTGCTTGTTGGTTCACCCCATAATTGTCTGGCACGCCGTTGTGGTGTTTGTGGTCTAACGGGAGGGTTTGGGCGAGGACAGGGCTCTTGCTCCAGACTCTTTAGGGCAGAGTGAGTGGTTTGGCTATCGCTTAGCTCCAGACGAGGTCTCGAGTGGAGGAGCGCAGGGAGTCATGCGTGAGCAAGCAGAAGGATTTCTCTCCAAAAAGAATTTGTGGATTCTGAAGACGGATCCGCTCTTTTTGCTGGTTTTCAAAAAGCAAAAATGAGCAAAAGTTGAGTTCCTGACAATAACAGTCTTACATTATAAGTATGTAAATAGGATACCAGGGCCTAATACAAATTATTTCAAGATATATTTACATAATATGCCGATTATTCAATCACATTTTTTAAGTATACGAGTACTTACTGATAAAAGCCCGTAAATGATTTGTGGCAGACAAAATTGCTCTCAGTGTAGGAAAATTATGCATTACAGAAGTTATGCACTAGTTACGAGTTATAAGTTGTTAATTTGTTAATCTTGACATAATTGTAGTAAATAATGTGTAGAATAGGGGAGCGCGGGGCACAACCTAACGCGGGGTTAAATGTAACACGGACGTTTTACATAGTCAGGATCAAGCCGGTTGTGTTTCTGCTCTTTTTCTCTCGCTGCCAAAAGACGCTCTCCTGTGAATTTGTGTAAAGTTTTGATAGGATTTTGTGAAGATACTGGACAAAGAGTGTTTTGACACCATGCAAGTAAATTTTTTCGTCATACTCCGCCAAGTGTACAATGATAATCAAATGAAAACAGGGACAGGGAGCCATACAACTTTTCAGGTTTGAGTATTTATATATTTAACTTAGTTTGACTTTCACACACAATGTTGGATTTTTTTTTTTTTACAATTGTATGCATTGATCACTTGTTTATTAAAAATATTGCCTGTTTTTAATGCAATAAACCCTTTAAAATGTGATTTTAAGCTTGTTTTATTATTATTACTGTTATTATTAATAATAATAATAATTTTGCATGCAGCTGCCACACACAAATATAATTCAATTGCAATTACAATATTTGATGATTTTATTTATGTATTAATTTTTTGCAAAACTGTGCAGCCCTTTTCCTCTCCATGATATTGATCCATAATAGAAGGATGATTGGATGAGGGATGGATGTATGGATATCTGTCTATACAGATACACAAACAATATCAAACTATACAGATAAAATATTACTGAATTGTGTCTTACACAAGTGTTACAACTAACCCCTCTGTCTGTTACAGTTAACCCCGCATATGGGGTAAGTTGTAACATTTGCAATTCTGTCACTTTCAGTGCAACCGTAAGAAAATGGTAGGTCCTAGAAAAAAAACTTTAAGTGTCCATTTGTAGCAGAGATGTTTATGTTGCTTGTGTAAAAAAAAAGATGAATCTAACTTAATACTTTTTTTAATAATTGAGCCAAAACCAAAATGTGTTAGGTTGTGCCCCGCTCTCCCCTAATTGTCATCCTTAATAAATGCTGCATGTATACAAATGTTTAAATGCAGAAAAAACTGAACTCCATCAACTCCGTGAAGTAAAAAGCTTGAGCTCATTTTAAAAACTACAAGGTCTGTAAAATTAAAGATGTTAATCGAATGAATTATTGTTAACCAATTAATAAAGCATATTAATTCATATATACATCATTGTTCAAAAGTTTTGAAAGAAATGAATAAATGTATCCAGGAACAATAAACTAAAAGTGACATTAAGGACTTCAACATTGTTATAAAAGATTATTATGGCGCGCAAAACTGGTCCTGAAAATAGGAACATTTTATATCATGGAATTTACATATGGTTCAAATGACAGGAAGTGTTACTAAATTAGTAAATACTTTTTTTTAAAGAAATTTTCGTTCTTTTTTATAACTTTATTATGCATTACACTGTGCTAATTTAGTTAATTAATTGACAGTCCTAATTATGGCTGGGTTCATGAAATCAATTAATCGATTTGAATCCATATTGACTCTTAAATCTCAAGATTGATCTTTTAGTCATGTGCTGTTTTCTGGTGATGCGTGAAGAAAACTTCACTAAACATTATAGTGCACCTGCTATCCAATAATCACAATAAGCTTTGTTACTTTTGATATGAAACAAAGTCTCAACTTTCAAATATTATCAATTGTATCGCAAAAATCTAACTATAAATGTCATCTTTGATGTGCTGTCAGTACAGCCCTATAGTCCTAATATACTCCACATATATACCTAACATATATAGTCATTTTCAAACCTTTAGTGTTAAAAGGTGTTGTAGCTGGATGATTTCCAGCCATTACTTCTGCCTTCTAGGCAAACATCTAATTAAACTCCACTTCAAGGCCTTTCATGGGTTTCCAATCCTTTGAAAAATGCTGTGTTCATTTTGTGAATCGGCACATTAAAGAGAAAATCAGACAGATGCATCACTGCTCAAGAAGTGCTGCTTTTCCACCTGAACACTATTTAAGATATCAATAGTCAGTAATACTCAACATTATATCCACAGATATTTCACCATCTGCTAATCTTTTCTCGCTTTTCTTTAAGGCGCAGTTCACTTAAAATTAAAGTTGTATATTTTTGAGCGAACTATTAGTTTAAGGTGTTTGGCGGTCAAGCGGCTTGCTGGCTGATCTTGCTGACAGTAGTGTTGTTGAGGTCAGTCGATAGCCTGGCTGATGATGAAGAGTCTGCAAGATGTCCGGGAGATTGCATACTCCAGGAAAGTTTTCTGCGGAGATGGTGAGGAAGCAGTGTTGCCTGTATGATTGGAATCAGTGAGGTGGTGGGTGGTAAAAAACGAAATCTTATTACATGGTATGAGCTATTTTCAAATCAAAGGACTTTTATTGTCACATCACCAACAGCAAGTGCAAGTTTTGAGAAGTGCAGAATACAATTAAATGTACTTTACAGATAACAATATACACTATACACGATAAATATAAAAAGTATACACATCATCCGTCCATCCATCCATTAATCGTTCTATCTATATATCATTCTATCTAGCTATCGTTCTATTGTGTATCGTTCTATCGGTCTATCGTTTTATCTCGTTTTATCATTCTATTGTTTTATCTATCATTTTATCGTTCTATCCATCGGTCTATCGTTTTATCTATCGTTTTATCTTTATATTGTTTTATCTATCGTTCTATCGTTTCAATCTATCAATTTATCTATTATCGTTTCATCTATCTTTCTATCTATCGTTCTATCATTCTAGTTATCGTTCTGTCTTTCTGTCTATCGTTGGAACCTTTTTTTCTATCGTTTTATCGTTCTATCTATCGTTGTATCATTCTATCTAGCGTTTTATCTATCGTTTAATCTATCGTTTTGTCATTCTATCTAGCGTTTTATCATTGTATCTATCGTTCTATTGTTTCATTCTGTCGTTTTATCTATCTTTTTATAGTTCTATTATTTCAATCTATCGTTTTTTTCTATGGTTTTATCGTTCTGTCTATTGTTCTATCAGTTTATTTATCGTTTTATATATTGTTTTATCTATCATTCTATAGTTTAATCTATCGCTTAGTCGTTCTATCTATCGTTTTATCTTTTTTTTTTTTTTTGCGGTAGATATTTTCTTGATCCAGTAACGTGTCCCACCAGCAGAATCAATGTCCCTGTTAATTCTTTCTCTGAGGCAGGCGTCCTGAGGCCACCGTCTTGACGTTGAAGGACCTGTACTGTCTGGGTAATTGTGTAATGAGAATAAACCTGTTCTTCACTCCAGTGAATCATTTAATCATTAAAGTCCTGGATTCCCATCATAAGAAATCTGGCCCCTGGAAGCAGTAATTCATTTTCAAACTGCTCTAGGCGAAAACTATAGAGGTGAACATGGGAACCAAAAGCCATTGTACTGAGAAAGTCATGTCAGTTAAAATGCTAATCCACTCACGGGCCAGTGTGGGAGTTCCCCCCTGAGCCAAGCGCTCCGGCGGTCGGATGTCAGATGATGCGCGGTGATGTACTGCTACCGACCTTTAGGAGGTTACAAGCCCCCCTGTAGGAGCTGATCTTTGGAGCCCAATGACATGAATGAAGCGGAGCGTGAAGAGCCCAGCGTACCGAGCCATCGTGATTCTGCCACGGCCCGAGTGAGTCCCACACCGAGGGTCACTGTAATCTCGATTAATCACCTCCAACAGATGGCCTCCACAGAGAGAGAGAGAGAGAGATAGAGAGAGACAGCTCAGGGCGGTGTTGACAAGACTGTTGCCCCAGCTTTTTTTTACATCAAGCTTTCATCAGTAATTAGTTTTAATTAGGCTAACAGGCCACATTGTCTTTGAGTCGTGAAACGGAGCTTATAGGGTTATGAGGGGTAGAAATAATCCTTTTAAACGTAGTAATCTATGTGTGACCTCTGCACACGTCACCGATTTTGAACGTAAATAATCAGAAATGATTCATAGCTCCGGTGCTGTCGGTCTGTATTTATGGATTATTAGCTTTCTTGGTCCGTATCTGTCTTCTCTCACTCTCTTGCTTTTAATTTGGTGCATATTTTTCAATTAATGGTGTCCTTGCTGTTAATCAATTTGAACAAAAGGACGTTTAATAGCTTCTCTAAAGCTCAGTAGCTCAACTGCGCTGCTACAGACCTCTGGGACAGAGACAGACAGACAGACAGAGAGAGAGAGAGAGAGAGAGAGAGAGAGAGAGAGAGAGAGAGAATCAAGGGACAGATGAAGAGAGCTGAAGTTTTATGAGAAAATTTTCTACTTTGAAAAACATACTGTGAGAGCGGTGGAAAGGCTCTCAGGTGTACATCGGCTGCCTGACAGAGACTGAATTTGTCATCCATTTCAATACCGCGTGCCAGGAATGGAACGAGGGATGAAAAAAGAGAGAAAAATCAGCCGAGCCTTATGAGTGAAGTGAAAGATATTTCCCTCCAATATGTGTGTCTCCTGTCCAGTGTGTAGTGTGTGTGTGTGTCTGTAAAATAATGTGTTATGTGGGTCATGTGAAGATAGATCTGCCGCTCAGTAATTGAGGCCGATCAGATTTTGTCAGCACAGCAGGAGGCTGTTCTTTGAGCTGATTCTCTCTCGCCCTTTCTCTCTCTCTCACACACACACACACACACACACACACACACACACTAATTTGATCATTTAGTAGTCCAGTATATATATATATATATATATATATATATATATATATATATATATATATATTTATATATATATATATATATATGTTTAGAAGTTGTGAAGAGTTTGAGAATCAACAATCAGTTTTGATCAACAAGCCATGCGCATTTAGTCATTGTGCGAATTGTAGACAATCGTACTTGCTCTTTTGCACACATGCCAAAACACATTAAATTTGCTCAAATCATTAAGAAATTCAAATCTGAACAAGAAACGAATTGTTCCGAGACCTGAACTTATTGGTTTGAGAAAAACAGTCTCATTTTAGAATTGAACCAAAGCAATTGAGAAGAACTGTATTAATGTAATTTGTAATTTATGTTATTAAATAAACATTTGCTATGAAAGAAACTGATTATTTTATTAATATACATTTTTAAAGCAGCATTTGTTTGAAATAATTTCTTGTAACATTGTATGTCTTTGTAGCGAATTAGCTCTATGAAATATTAATAACCAATCGTAACTTGCTATAATTGATTATGAATATTCGGATCAGTTAATCGGATTAACTTGAGGTAGCTACATTAACATTGCAACCAATTACTCAGTTCATCTTGTGAACCCTCAATATTGGTTATTAATTGATAAATAGAAATGTACATTTCCGTGGCATGGGAAATGTCTTTCCTACTAAGTACTACTAAGAGCAAGTAGTCAAAATCTGTATGATTAGTGACTCCAGATATGAGCTTGAGACACGGACAGCTTTACGTGTGACAAGACTTTATTAACTAGACTAAACATTTAAACTACTCCAACATACAAATACATACATGCATACAGTTTACCAAGGGAATGAGAGCAGAAGCAGAATACAGGAAAGCATGAAGTTATAGCATTGTTTGAAGTTCAGCAGATCATCAGCCTTGAGCAAACCATCAGTTTAGTTCTAACAAGCCCTTTTTAAAAAGGGGTAAGGATACTTAATGTATCAAATAATGAGACTAAGTTTGATACTTGCATGTCTCGCCCATTTGAATTAAACTGTCCTGATGCAATTTGTTGAGGCTGCAGTTGATCTTTGCTAATGTTGTCTTGATGAGAGAGAACCAGTGTGAGTCAGAGGATCTTTGGTGAAGGAAAAGACAAGGCCGCAGCCTGGCACAAGCTTGGGGGTCCTTGGAGGACTTCTAGTTCAGCATCATCTTCACATCAGGATCTCTTTTAGGGACTAAGGGCGGTGATCTTGTGATCAGTGATTTTAAAGCGTGAAGATGTTACACCCTCTGGAGGTGTGTGAGCCAATAAGAAGAGTTCCCTTTGGAGGGAAACCTTTACGACCCTTTGTTTTCTAGCAGGGCATTTGAATCGGTAATTTCATTGGGCGTTTAAGAGAAAGAACCTTCACGATTCTTATAATACACATGCGTCACAAAGTTAGCAAAATGTAATGTAAATTAACAAATGGGGAATGAAGATTGGAGTTTATAGAAACTAAACATGCTACACATGATTTTGGTTACTCATAGTATGCAAGTCATGTTTCAGAGCAAAATAGTTTAGAAGAGAGAATGAAGACATAGGCCAAATCACATAAAAGAAAAATCATGAGATGGAAAATTAGATACATGTTAATACATTTATCACATGGTTATATATATGGAATATAGAGGATTAACAAGATTCATCTCTCCTCTTCAGTTAGACTTAAGAGATTTAGCACTCTCTGAACTTTCCTTTGTGGGGTCGTAAACCCTTATCAGTTCACTGGGTTCTGCCAATGTTGGCTCCTTTGTAATGTTAGTTTTGGGGGAGTTTCATAGGCCTTTGTTGGGAGAGTTAATTTTCATCTTTATTGTCACTTTTGATCAATTTAATGCATCTTGCTGAATTAAAGTATTAAAATAAAATCATACTGTCCATACATTATTGATATATATTATACATAGATTAAATACTAAACAAAAATAATACTATACGTTTTTTTAAGTTTCAATAATCATATTTGTTATATATGGTATATATATATTAAATTAAGTTGATATTTCATGTGACAATCCTTTTCCTTTAAAATACTTTTTTCTTGGTACATTTAGACTATTTCATTATTTAACTCAATCACGCCTCAAACTCAAAACTCAAACTTTCAAGAAAAGTTCAAAATCAGTTCAGAATTCAGAAAAATCATGGATGGAGCCAATAGCGATAAATGGTAATAAAGACATATGAAAGCATCATAAGTGATATTTGCATCGGAGCACTGACCTTTTCAAATTTTGTCCTGTCTGCAAATCTGACTGCTGTAAGTAGTGTTACTTTTTAGCAGTATAGTTTGCAGACATCAAAATCAGATTATTATCATATAATAGAGTAGTGCACTATTGGTAAGATTCACTAACTGCCTGTACACATTTGGCACATTTTGAACTAGAGAGATGAAGTTGAACTCACACAAACACTCACTAGTTTGCAGCTGAAAAACTGTTCATTTTTTAACTCTGTTTTTAAAAGGCCTGTCGCAGAGCAGCAAGTTCCTGCCCTCGATTTGATGGTGCGCTCTCATGAAAGTCATTTTGCTCTTGGCTCAACGTCCAGTTCTGCCAGCTGCACATTAATAACCAGTAAAGATAACATGTGTTTCCAGCTCAGTGCTATCACACAAACTCCCCATTCCAACCCTACTGCATATTCAGACACTAGAATTTAAAAAATAGAATGTGTTTGCTGCCTTTTTAGAACAGATGTGTGCTATGAAGCATATAAATGCAGAGTTTGAAGTGGATGTTCTCTGGAAAGCATAGTGGTTTGGCATTTAAATGCACCAGTTATGTGGTGTGGTTTGGGTTTTGTGGAGTTTTGGTCAAGTGTTATGGTTCAAATATATATATATTTTTTTAATGTGTAAATAAACTGAACACGGAGGATAAAGTTACCTCTCCTCTCCTCTCTTCTTCCATTATTTTCCTTTTTTTGCATTTAGTGACACTTTCCATTTGTCTTTTTCTTTGCCTTTTTCTTCCCCTGTCGTCTTCCTTCATTCCTTGTCTTTACTTGTATTTCCTGCCTCTTCCCCTTTGTCTTTACTTATTTTTCTTTTCTGTTTCCTTTCCTTACTTTGCATTTTCTTTTCACTTCATTTTATTTCCTATTATTTTCACTTCCTCCTCCTTTTCCTTACCACTTCCTCTTTCATTTCTCTCCCTTTCCATTCCCCTTTCTTTCCTTCTTATAATTATTTCCTTTCCACATCCTCGTTTTATTTTTCTTTCCCTTTCCACTTTTTTCTGTATTTCCGTTCCTTTAATTTATTTTCCTTTCCTTACTTCTCCTTTCCTTTTCACTTCCTTTTGATTCATTATATGATTGTGGCGAACAGGACGGCCGAGGGGCGTGAGAGAACGGCGCGAGGCCGGTGGTGCGATTGCTAATGAGCAGCACCTGTGAAGCACACCGGTCTCGCATCTCTCACGGAGGAGCGGAAGCATAAAGGGGGAGCGACGACGTTGATGATCGAGAGAGGAACAGGCCTGTATTTTAGTTGTGTTTTGTTTTTGTATTTTACTTTAGTTATATTTATTTTCGGTAGCCAGCAGTCGTCCGCGAGGGGCTGCTGGCGGTATTTTTGGTTGTTTGTTTTATTTTAAATAAATTATATTTTGACTGTTCGCCGGTTCCCGCCTCCTTCTTCCCTGAACATTGCTACACTGGTGCCGAAACCCGGGAAGAGGGAGGAACGCGCTGTCAGAGAGTCCTCGCCGGTGTGGGGAATCCGCGGTGCCATCGAGCATGGTGCGCGAGTCGCCGCCGCTCGCCGTGGGCCGGAGCCTGCTGCCATCCGCCGAGCGAGCGGAGGAGCAGGGAGCGGGGGACTCGCGGCCACGGACGCTCGAGGCGGGGCGCTGGAGTGAGTTGCCGGTGGGACGGTCGAGCTCGCTGCCGGCCGCCTGGGTATTGGAGGGGCGGCTGCCATCCGGGAGGGAGAGGAGGAGTCGCCGCCGCTCGCCGTGGGCCGGAGCCTGCTGCCGTCCACCAGTGAAGGGGAGGAGCAGGGAGCGGGGGACTCCTGCCGTCTGCCCAAGGCACCCGAGGAGCCGTCGCCGTCCACCGGGCGGCGGAGGAGCGTCGAGCCGTCCACCGAGGGCTACCCAGCGTCGCCGCCAGGCACCGCGGAGGAGATCGCCTAGCTGGTGGGGGACCAGATGGCAGCGCGTTGTGGGAACCGGACCAATTTTTTTTTCCTCTCTCCCCTCTCTCGATCTGTCGCTCCTCATGCTTCCGTCTCCGTTTCCCTCGGTTTGTCTGTCCATACCCCCCAGGGATCGCCGCCGCCGGGGGGGGAGTAGGCACAGGCTCGGGAGTACCCCCCGGCCTGTGAGGGGCGATGGGGGTATGTGGCGAACAGGACGGCCGAGGGGCGTGAGAGAACGGCGCGAGGCCGGTGGTGCGATTGCTAATGAGCAGCACCTGTGAAGCACACCGGTCTCGCATCTCTCACGGAGGAGCGGAAGCATAAAGGGGGAGCGACGACGTTGATGATCGAGAGAGGAACAGGCCTGTATTTTAGTTGTGTTTTGTTTTTGTATTTTACTTTAGTTATATTTATTTTCGGTAGCCAGCAGTCGTCCGCGAGGGGCTGCTGGCGGTATTTTTGGTTGTTTGTTTTATTTTAAATAAATTATATTTTGACTGTTCGCCGGTTCCCGCCTCCTTCTTCCCTGAACATTGCTACAATGATTTAATTGCCACTTCCTCCTCCAATTTATCTTTCCTTACTTTAATATCCCTTTCCATTCCACTTTCTTTCCTTAATTTCCTACTCTTACTTTGCCTTCACTTCCCTTCCTTTCCTTTCCTTGTGTTTGTTTGCTTTCCTTTCGTTCCTTTCCTTTCCTTTTCTTCTCTCCTCTTCCCGTAGGCTTTGATTTAGACTATGCGAGTGTATCATATTACATTTCTTAGCATGCTGTGATACACATTCTCTCCACAATGACAACTCTGAAATATGAATCCCCAGTGCCTAATCCATTAGTCTCTCTCTCCTCCTCTTTTTCTTCCTACTCGATCACTTGCTCTCTAGTTGAATTAGCATGATAAAGTGCAGTAGTTAATCGGAGCAGCCATGGAGTTCATATACGCCATAATGCAGGTAATGTTAATGAACAAGGCCCTCGAACGCTGATGAATAATGTCCTATTCACACACATTTCTTATACTCCGTTCATCTAAATCATAGCATGCAATTCACAAACATTTCAAATGAGATTCATAGTCTCTAGTTTATTATTTCTTCTTTAATTTTTAAAGAAGTCTGTGCCCCAGAGAACATTTTCACATACTCATCAGTGTAAGTCAGTCAAAAACACTCTTTTGTTTGTCAGGTGCTTGGTGCTCCATTAGTTTCTGTGATGAGCACTTCAGAAATCTTAAGCAAATTGAATGAAAAAACTAATGCAAAGATGCAAATTGATTCAAAAACCCCTTCAAGCTTAATAGAGCTGCAGTTTAGCCGTTTCCTCCTAAGATCATAGCACAATTCATGTTGTCTAAAATCATATCCTGTTTCCTGCATACAAAAGCGCACCAATAATTCAAACAGGAAATTATTTGTACCCCTCCGTCAAAGAGCGAAAGACAGAGTCCTCAGTAAATCTGCTGCCGTAGCATCTAAATCTGCCCTCTATTTAGTTCTCATTTGTTTGTTTGATTATTTATTTATGCATTTATTTGTGTTCACACCGTGCTTTCACCAGCATCGCGAGTGACGGACGGAAGGAAAAGGAGCTGACAGCCGCGCCAGAGGCAACAAGAGATGATATTATTGTGTGTGTGTGTGTGTGTGTGTGTGTGTGTGTGTGTGTGTGTGTGTGTGTGTGTGTGTGTGTTTGCGCATGGACCAATTGTGCCAGAATTTGTGAAAGGATGAAAAGAGAATGACAGCAATTATTCCAACCCACACAGCTCACTGGTCCCCTCCTAATGCCATCCCGCCACAGAGCTCCTGTTCCGCTGTTGCACCTCTCTGAATGCCAGACCAAGACACACGCAGAATATTAACATCGCTGATACTGAGTGAGATTTCAGATGCAATTTCAGATCTGTTTAGTGGCTGGAACTTCAGAACACAACTGGGAAGGCGTATTCGGTTTATCAATGTTTTTTCAGTGAACTAAAAAAACTGATTCAGTTGAGGTATCACTCAGTAGTATTCATACACTCAATACAATCTTGTCTGTCTTGAACTTTTAAAAGAAGTGTTACAAGGGCAAGGAACATAATATGAATGAAATCAACAATTGAGTCACTCATATCTTCATTTTATCACAGCAAGCAAATGTGTTTTTGGAGACCATCTCTGTTTGTTTGTCGTGCAAATAAAGAACTGGTTCTTTGAATAACTTAAGCATTTTCTTTCCTTAAAAACTACAATGTTTGTATAATGTTTTATGTATTTGAGGACCAGAGAAGAGTGTCTTAGTCTGGTATGTGCTGTCTAGTCATAGCCAATACAGCCTGTGCATTGCACTTTATCTTTCATAACACAAGATTTGGGCCAAATGTGTTGAACAACAGGAAAAACTGAGCACCCACATAGCTACAATACACTTTGCAACCTGTAAGTTGATGAAAATGAAGTGCCTCAGGGGCTGTTTATAACTGGTCACGTCATGCGTTTTCTCTGATCCGATTCCTGTCTGATCGTGAAAAGACCAGTGTAAATGCCCTCCGAAACGCTTTCGAGACAGATTTAAATCCGATCACTCAGAGCACTTCAGGAGGTGGTCTGAGACGCATTCCAGATGAAACTGGACAAATGCAAATGAATCTGGTTGTTGAAACCTCATATGTAAATTTTACTCCTCCCAAAATGTAAAACAAATAAACGTGTGAGAGCATGTTATAGGCTATATATGACGTGTTTATAGCCAGACGTGACAGCGCTACTGCAACACGCATCACCACAGATGAGCAACTCAATATCTCTTCAGCAAGCCCACGTGCAAACTGCCGCAAATGAAATTTGAAAATAAGTCAGTCGCTTCTATAAATCATCTTCTACTAAATTACTCTACCAGTGCTCATGCCGCTCTCTCTTTTATTGTGGTCTTTGATCTTGAAATTAGCTGATAAGTATAATATGCAGCACATATCAGTTGCTTTTGTTGACATGAACTGTTAAATTTGTATATAGCATGGGAATTGAAGATCGCAATTACATTCGTTTTGTGGAGACACATTTATGTGGCCAAGTATAAATTTTACCGTTTTAACTAATCCGATAGCTATCTCATCAGTAAAAACATATGAAGTGACAAGGTGTAAAAAGGCCTTCAGATGCGGCCGTTCTGATGACTGACAAACACAAATCTTCGACATTCGCTGATTGAAAAAAAAAAAAAACTCGTAAATCCATTTGTTTGATTTTGGTAAAATGTTGATTTCAACATTTTCTATGATGATCTCAAGCCCTTTCTGCGATGATCTGAACCCCTCCACCCCCACCCCTGGAACGCGGGCCACATCTCATCTTCTGACCATGCCGGCAAAAACTTATTAAAGCTATTTCATAGACTAAACCATTCTCATTGTTGGCATGATGCCAAGCAGATTCAAAGGCTGTAACTCTGCAGTGCTTTGGCATTGACACCAAACTTTGTATATATCATTGTCACCTCACACTGACCACACCATATTGGTCAAAAGTGATAAGCAATAAAGTCGTATTTCTGGTAATTGTATTTATGATTTTCTTCCATTTTGCATTAAATAATATTGAATGAATGAGGCATATATATTATATATATATATTAGCGCTGTACTATGTACTACTGTACACCCAAAGTGCTTTGCAATCATATCATAGCTTCCACTTGGTAATATACAAATTTCTTTATTTACTCCATGTTGCAGTTGATCTGATGCTCTCAACCATGCTTGCATAATCTTTTTTGTGCTTGGCCCCTTAATTGCTGCTTGGAGCTATACTTGAAAATGAATCAGTTCCAAGCAATGGTTCATTTGCAGTTTGAATACCACTTACAAAAAAAAAAAAAAAAAAATATATATATATATATATATATATATATATATATATATATATCCTGTTTGTAGAATAGCCCATCATCTAATAGAATATATGATTTGTATGTGCCCACTGTGCCCTCTGGTTTTGACTCTAGTTAGAGTGTTACCACTAGTGTCTAAGTGTGTCTGCTTCAGGTTCTTGCTGGATGAGCTTGGTTGAGCTGCAACTGTATAGATTTAAACTGAGCAGAGAGCTGAAAGGAAAGAGGAGCAGTGGCATGGATCAGAGGGCAGAGGCAGAGAGGTTAGGTCCCATCGGAGGCAGCCCTGCTGTCAGTGACAGGCCTGGCTTCGATCTGTCTGTTTAAACTCGCAGATCCCACTCAGAACCTGTCTTCCTCCTGGCACTTACTTTTTCAACGGTGTGTGAAACTTGTGAAAGGGATCGGTTTCAACCATCTCTTCCCACACTTTGTTATCCATCCATTTAGTCCATAATTTAATCAGTTAATCCATAATTCATTGAGTAAAGGATGAGATCACTGCTTGTTAATGTGAAGCACAAATAGCTGGTTCTAAACTACAATGGGTCATTTGTATCCAAAAAGCTTGAAAGGAAGAACAATTTTTCTTTTGTGTTGTGGGATGAAGAGCAGAATGGAGAAAATGGAAAAAGGGAGGGTTTAAAGAGGAGAGTAGAAAGTTTTGTCTTTGTTGCATTCAATATAAAACAAACCAGGACCAGGCAGGAAAGTGATGCTGAGATGTTTGGAAAGGCCATGGTCTGAATGCACAAGCCAAAGCTGACATCATGACCTGAGATTGATCCTGCGGAGATGGTCAAGATACAAGAGAGGAGAGCTGTTCTTGATCTCACCTCTGGCTGTTTCTTACACATAACGTTGTGGATATTTCCCCTAACGTTTGCTGTATTCAATATGGCATTCTCAGGTCAGTGTATTAACCCAAAACCTTTTGCAAAGTATATATGAACACTTAAGAAAAAATACCAGCCTAAAGTGGTCAAGTTAAGCACAACATTTTTTAATTTTTTATTTTCGTACTGGTCTTTGTATTTCAAAGTCCAAATAAGCTTAGTAAAATGGTCTTTAAAATATCCCCACAGTGTATTTGGAAGGTGTAATTTCTTTGTGTGAAGAACAGACTGAATAAAATAATAAGTTGCTAATCACTGATAATTCTCATAAAATAGTTAGGTGTGTTGTTGATATTAACATTATGTTGTATGTCCCATACAGTAGGTGCCATATTTGATTTGATAGATGGAGTTAATAACTTAACTTTCCCCCCCATTTTTTATCATCACACAAGGCTTGGATGGCTTGAGAATACTTTTATTATAGTGCCTAAGATGTAAGAGTTACTATAATGGTTGTTTTAAGTCCTTTTTGACAGAGTCACATTTTTTGTCAAACTATCCCTTTATGATGCTATTTGGAGCATAGTTAATTCAACCAGGTCCCAGTCATCTTAAATCTGCAGTCGGCAAGTCTGGCCAAAATGTTGAATGTTTACAACTCTCATGCCCTTCCCCCACTACCACCGAGCACCCTCCCATCGAGTTCGTGTGTGCACCAGATTTTCTGTGAACGAGCCCGTCTCTTCAGCATCAAAGTATCTTTTCCTTTTCCTTGGTTGTTTTTGACCTCCTAGCTCTGGTTGTTAACCGAGGAATTGGAAACTTGTTTGTAGATTTTCTCTCCACCATCACGCTTCGTACAATCCAACACACCTGCGAACTTCAGGCGTGTGCATGTGATATTGTAACGTACGTGAGAGGGGATCTGTGGCGTGCACGAACTGTGTTTGACAGTCAGATCTCCCACAGCTCTGCTCTGATTGGACCAGAAGAACCAGGAGTGGTGGATTCTTGCCAAGCAAATAACAGGCTCCAGGTGTAGGTAGAAGCGGGGTTTTTTTTCTAAAACCGGCTGATTTATGTTGTTCTGTCGGAGCATAGTGTCGGTTTCAATGAATATGATCAAAAAAATCTTGCCGACTTCAGATTTAACCACAGTGGCATGCTGAGGAAAAGAAAGTCTTTTTCCACCTCAGAGTAAAAAAAAAAAAAAAGAAAAAGAAAGAAAAAAGTGACCCCTATCATATGTCATGATTGCATCTTTGTTTCTCATAATTGCAACTTTTTATCTGACAATGTGACTATATCTCACAATTGCAACTTAATATTATATTCAACAGTGCAACTTTCTATCTCAAAATTGCAATTTCATATCTCACAATTGGAATTAATTTAACACACGACTAGGTGCAACCAGCTAGAAACCAAGTAAAATCATATAATGCTTTTTATGTAAGCTTTTTTCCACTTCAATATTTAAAAAAAGATAATTGTGTGACTATATATCGCAGTGTGACTTTATCTATCAAGATTACATCTTTGTTTCCCATAATTGCAACTTCATATATCTTTGCAACTTCATATATATTAAAACATTGTGGCTTTATATCTTGCAATTTTTAACTTTTTCTCTCGCGGTGTGACTTAATTTATGTTTTTTATTGTTTTATTTTATTGTTTACTCTGAGGCGGAAAGTGGCTTTTATTGGTTATAGCTACTGGAATAAGTGATATATGTGTCTATGTATAACCTTGATATCTATGAAATGTTCCATTAACCTAATTGTTGATGTTGCATTACATGAAAAAAATGCCCTTGTGATTATTTAAACAATCCTATTCATGTTACACGCTAATCAAACTCTAGAGCAGTTGGAAATGATGTATTAGCACTACCTGGGATTGCTAATCGTTAATAACTATTGAGACACCCCCATCCATCCCACAGAGAAAACAGAGGTCTGACATCATCCATCCATCCATACACCCACTCACTCACTCACTCACTCACTCACTCACTCACTCACTCACTCACTCACTCACTCACTCACTCACCCACTCACCCGTTCCCTGTCTTCCCCGTTGGCTCCCTGAGTCTGACCTTGACTGCTTGGCTCTTGGTTACTGCAAAAAGTCGTCTCGTTTAAATTCACCAGGGTTGCCAGGTCCTCCCACCTGACCCATTGATCTAGGTGGATTGCAGGTGTGGTATTCATGAGAGCAGCTGGGGATTTGTCCTATAAAGTTAAAATATAGTCCTGCTACGACTGCCATGTTTTATTCAAAAGCTCGTCTCCCTCAACTCCACCGATCGGGTACCAAAACTATTCAAAGTCTTATTTCCTTCTTATTGTCTCTATTTCAGTCTCTCACTTTTCTCCCTTTTCTCCCTGTTACACAAAGCAGCAAGACACAAAACGTACCACACTTTAAAGGAAGAGTTCACCTGAAAATGTAATTCTGTCATTATTTACTCACCCCTCTTGTTGTTTCAAACCGGTTTGACTTTCTGTCTTCTGTGTAACACAAAAGCTGAATTTAGCTGAAGGTATATCCTCTGCAATATTATATATAAAATGAAAGTGAGTGAACAAAGCACCATAAAAAATATCATAAAATCAGTTCATATGAATTGTGCAAATTTTCTTAATTCAATAGCTTTGGTTGTCTCAATGCAGTCAAATCCAATGAATGTGTGCTTTGCTTAGTTAATGTTGGCAGTTAGAATTGTCAAATGCTTTTATATTGGCAATAAGCTGATGCTGTGCTTGTAGGGTGCAACATGGACACGCCACATAAGCTGTCAAATAAACACATATACAAGCCTCTGATGACTGTCCACATTCCCTTGACAAACATAAAGCTTAAATATTCTCACACATAATGCCCTTGCTGGTCATTGCAAGCTTGTCTAAACCTATATGCACAGGCAAGTCTGCGCGTTTTTGATAAAAGTTTTAACATTCTGTATATACAGCACCAGTCAAAAGTTTGGAAACATTAAGGTTTTTTTTTTTTAAAGTAATCTCTTAATCTCATTAAGGCTGCATTTATTTGATCAAAAATACAGTAAAACCAGTAATACTGTGAAAATTTTTGCAATTTAAATTAACTGGTTTCTGTTATATATTGTAAAATGTAATTGATTCCTGTGATGGCAAAGCTGAATTTTCAGCAGCCATTACTTCAGTCTTCAGTGTCACATGATCTTTCAGAAATTTTCTTAAAGTCCACCTGTAGTCAGTCATTTTATCCCTTGAAACTCATCTTTGATCATCAAAAAAACATATTTGAAACGTTTTTTTCCTTGAAAAAAAATTCTTCATGCCTTAAAATAGCTTGAATGTAACTCTACACCCTTGCCTCATTTAGTATACGCGGTTCTATGAATATGCAAATTAGCCCCGCCTCCACTCACTCACACCAGCTCAGAGATCCACTCGTTGACGATCACACGTTGACGTGATTGGTTAAAAGGTAGTTTGTGACGTTTGTGACGCGATTTTGAGACTGTCTTTGGTTCACTGCAGTTTTAAGGGGAAAACACTCAGCAAGGGTTGTTGACTTTGTAATATGCTTTAAGACAAACCATGTGAAAATTCATAACACCACATAGACATAAAAACAACATTAAAAGCTGGATTTTCACCACAGGGTGACTTTAAATGTCTATTGCCAAACTTACACCTCAGATGTGAGAGTGTTACTGAAGTGGAATTTGGTTGTCTTTACTCAGACTATGGATAAATGCATTTACACAGCAATTATAACTGAAAGCTTTGATACTAGAAACTGAGGTGGGTCAGAGCTGGCATAGTTTAGTCTGGCTTGTATGCTGCATTGCATCTTTTCAATGAATTTTAAGGGGGCACAAAACATCCATCACACAGCTGTGTAGATAAACCTCTTTGTTTAGTCACATGCACATTTCTGTCCTTTCCGCATTTGTATACGCTATATTAGCACGATTCCATTAACTTCACAGATTTTCAACTTGCTTTGTATTGTTACAATGTGTGTAGTATATGTAAATGAACAACGTTTACTTGTTCTCTGTGTTACCTGGCCCGAAACATTCATGTTGTTTTATAACGGTGTCATCCGGCAGACTTGTGACAGCTCCAGGTCTCTTGCGAAAGTGAACGATTATCCTTCTGCATTTTTGTATCCCCGCCCACCAACAGAGGAATATTAACGGAACAGTTATTGCAAGTGTAGGTTTATCACTGAAAATTGTATCATACTGTGTCCACTCTTTAAACAGCATTATGGTAAAAACAGAACACTATGGCAACAGCTTTCTCCCCTGTGGGGGACGGTTTCTTTCAGTTTTCCGAATTTCTTCGGACTAAAACTGTGTCCGTGGTCATCCAGTTTTAAATGTTGACTACAAATTACTCTGACGTTTTTCAGATTCTTTGATTTAGGATTCTTTCCAGCCTTTAGCAATTGAATAAATCTGACTTCTGGAGTGATCATGATGTCAATGATTTTAAAGTTGCTTTTTTCCCAAGATTACAGTGTACATGCAAGATCTAATTGAGCTCAACATGCAAACTCATAAGACCCCCCCCCCCCACCCCCACAAAAAAAATCAAAAAACAAATAGCCAGATAATTTCATTCTTCGTTCATTAGATACCCGACAAAGCCGTGTAAATCAAATTGCGTATTTCATTCCTGAGATGAAGAGGACGTGAAACTGAAGTCCAGTGTGAGAGATGCCTTCATTAAAGAACAAACTCTGGCTGTACAATGAGGTTTGTAAATGGCTTCTGCTCAGTCTGGTGCGCAGGATTGAAGATGAAACGCACTGTTGATATTTCACCAATTAAGTCACTCAGATCGGATGGTTTTGCTGCTCATCTGAGGACAACATTGATACTGTATATAGAGTGAGCTGCAATACACTGAGAGGAAGAGGACGTGAAATTGATATCCGGTGTGAGAGATTTCTTCATCAAAGAACAAACTTTGGCTGACAGTGTGACTTCATGTCGTAATACTTGCACACAGTTACACTAGCACATGCACACAAGCATTCAGTAGTTCTTTCACACACACACACACACACACACACACACACACACTGCTGTAGTAGTGATAGGCTTCTGAGACCACAGCGCACCTCTGAACCCCTTTAATAAGATTGTGCGGTAGTTCTTGCATCTCTTTGTGCGTGTGTTCATGTGTGTCAGGAAGAGATTATCAGAAGACTTTTTGAGTTTAGTTTGCTTCAAAAACTTCACTTCATTTTGCTTTACTTCATTTTTGCAAACTTTATTTTGCTTAACTTCAAAACAAGTTTGAGTTGGATCAGAAAGATAGTGAAAGTGAAAGTTATTTTTGTTGTTACATTGTGTGGAGGAATTGAGATTGTTTCTTGATTTTGTGGAACAATTAGTGCCTTTATACTCATAGATTTGAATGCATTGTAGATCATAGCAATCATATAATAATATACATTTAATGTAATATATTCTACTTATATAGTATATTATACTGTAAATAATGATGCCATATGTATGTCGTATGTCATCATAAATGTTGTGTCATGTCATATGTCATTTTAAAATTAAAATCAATAAAGAAAAAAATACATTTTTCTTAAAGACAAGAGGCTATTTTTAGGACCATCATATTATTATTATTTTTAATTGTGACTTTTCATGCCAATTAAGCAAAATTTACAGTATTTTTTAAATATTTTTGACATGATATATATTATTTGATTCATATATATATATATATATATATATATAGATGTAGATATATAGGCCTATATCATATTAATTGTAGGACCTTGATTTAAATAATTTTAAAATATTTTTTTCTTTTTTGACTGTCATTTTTAATTAGAGTTATAATATTATTATCTTATCTTATACTTATTATCTTATGTACAGCACAATTGAGATAATTGGAATTTAACAAAAAACTTTAACAAAATGGCTGAATGGTAATAAGGATCATTAAAGTAAATGCGCTTAATAATAATAACAATAACAATAATTGGTCCTAAAATTAGACTTAATTAGGCTTTGTGTAAAAGTACATTTTTCTTTTTTCCTGTTTCTGGGTGAAATGTTACATGGCTTACAATAGCATCATCGGGATTACATTTCATTGCTAAGCATGAGGTTCAGGGAATTAGTGAAAGTGTTAGTATCAAAATGTATAGGCAAGACAAGTAGTTTGTTTAGGCATGGTTTGAAGGGAATTACAAACCTGCGCACATTCAAACGCACATAACTAATGAATCAATTCTTAATGCGCATGTGAACACCATCAGCATTTATCACAGGTTTGCGTTTAAAGTCTGTTTAGAGAGAACGGCGTCGTTTTAGCGGCCCCTAATTTAATAACAAATGATCATTTCAACGGAAGTGAATCAATCAAGTCTAACTTTAGCTGGAAAATAACCTTATTCAAGAACCGCTATAAAGCCATAAATATAAGCTATAAATCTCTGTTACCTTAAATTATATGTTTTTCTCTGTAAAGCTGCTTTGAAACAATCTACATTGTTAAAAGCGCTATAGAAATGAAGATGACTTGACGTGGAAAAATCAGATTAATTGTGAGAAACAACTTCATTATGCCTCATGCATCAGTTCATTTGTCAGCTCCACGTCTTTAGTTCTATATCACATTGTGATGATAGAATTATTTTCCTTTCTTATTCAATAAACCAGCAAGACCCAATTAAAGACAGATCCAGTCAGCGAGAGGATAATGTCACTGGGCTTGTTCACTGGTTCTCCAGATCTCCCTCCTGCTGAGAGTAAAGCGGACCAGATGAGGGCACATGTCACTGGCTCTCTCAACCTGCTTGTTAGCACAGTATCTCAGCTTGAAGGGCATTTACAGAGGGGTTTTTCCCTTTCCTTTTTGGGTGCACTTAATGACTCTCAGGCCTCTTTTTTTAGTGCTTTCAAATGAAGAAGGAAGTTAACATAGAGGTTCTCAGCAGGTCACTTCTTTAGCCTTCTATCAGTTCAGACTAAAAGTGGACACGTTACATTTTGCTATTAATTTATTGCTTGGTTAATAAAAAAAAAGAGAGATTTAAAGAAGAGAAGTTGGAGTTAAACTTCAGTTTAAAGCCAATGATGGTGCATCTCGATTGGACTTAAGGCTTAAGGCCCGTTCAAAGCAAGAATAAAAACTATAATTTGTCTTAACCAATGAATGACACTTTCCTTTTTAATATACACGTGTGTTGCAGTTATTGTCTGCCATTTTAAATATTCAAGCTAGTTAAATCCGGTGAATTCTGATTGGGTGTCAGTGTTTTTATCATTCATCTGCTGAACAAATTCTGGGAGTGATTCCAACGATATCGTCCCACTTTTTCATTATCGTTATAGTTGTGGTGTGGACTTCCTTGTTCTCATCATTTACTGGTTACCATGATATCAACACTATATAGAGCACAATTTGCACAGATATCTCTGAACATTTTTTTAACCATAGCAAAAGTATTTTTTTTTAAAGTGTCTTAAGTTAATTTTTCATATCTGTTTTTTGTGTTTATTTAAAATTAGACAAGTCTGATATTATTTTAATCTTATATCTGTTATTTATATTCTACTCTATTCTTTTATGAATTCTATTGAGAAACCATGAGCAAAATGTAAATATAAAAACTGAGTCAATGTTAAGAAATTATTCATTATTATGTTTTGAAGTTTGCTGTATAGCTGTTTTGTGGTGTGTTTGTTGTCTCACATTTTTACATTATTAAAAAATGCCATTATTTTATATGGAAAAAGTTCATAATTGTATTTTATTGACAGGTTTTTTTTAGCTTGTCTTGTATATTTTTTTTATTAGATAAGATAACATTTCAAGCTGTCATATGGTCATGCGACCATTTGCCCCTCACATGTTACAATGTACCCCACCTATGGGGCATGTTGTCACATTTCACTTCCATTCTTTCGGGGTAAATCAAGAAAAAAAGTGTACACTGTATTAATGAAACAAAACCACATAATTATACTAGACATGTGTGAAATTAATGTGGGAACAAATCTGAACCCCAAGTGAATTTACACAAACTGAGAAAGTCAAAGTGTTAGGCTGTGCCCCGCTCTCCCCGATTTCAAACTCTCCAGCATTCTACTAAAAAAAAAAAAAAAAAAAAAAAAAAAAGGTTGAATTATATAGGCATGTTTATGTCTACCTCCAGGCTATCATTGGAGGAATAGTAGGGATGTTGAGTACATCCAACAAATAGAAGCCGGTTGTGAAGGGGGTATCTATAAAAAGAACACGGCACAGCTTGAAAGGAGCATGCCACAAAAATTGGCCCCAATAATTCAATTATTCCTTCGAACAAAGAAACAGGGGGAGTGAGACAGAGCAATTCTGTGCTGCAGTACGAGAAAATCCCTCTGCTTGGTGCTGAATTAAGATCGTCACGTTAGATCGCTTTTTAATACACCACATTTCTGTAATTATGTTATATTTCATGCCCTCGTATTTCATTACAGCAGGATTTGTATGTTAACGGAGCAAATATAGAAGTGCCCGGGATGAAGGGAGGATGGACAAATGGAGGCTAGCAAAGAGAGATGAAGGATGATAAAAGGAAGATAGAGCATCTGTTTTTCATGCCGGTCAGATTACAGGGGCTGACACCATAAATCTGACTTATTCTCTGATGGAGAAAAGGAGGTGGACAGGGAGACACTGACGATGCTCTTCTGAATTCCAACACCTTCAGGGAAACCAGTCTAGCAGACTCAGTCACTGCTCAGAGGAAGTGAACACGGGGACATTCAGTGTGGGTCAATTTGAGAAATTCAGTTCTGACTCAAATCTCTGTACTTCGCAGACCTCAAAACTACTGGTTTAGTTCAGTTTCAAAAACATGCTTCCATTTCTAGGAAACTTCTATGTGTATGTATGAAAATATTATAAATACCCATGCATTAAAACCTCAGTGAGTGAAATTCTATTTAGGAGTCATGATGATGTCTTTTAATACATATTTAAGTCACGTCATCATCATCATCATCATCATCATCATCATCATATACTTTAGGCTACATTTATTAAGTAACCCAGTGTATCAGAGTTGGACAAAATGTTCTGTTATTATTATTTATTATTTATGGTTGTGAATTTTAATTGGCCAAAAACCACATGATATATTCAAATATATATGGATGGATGGATGGATGGATGGATGAATGGATGGATGGATGGATGGATGGATGGATGGATGGATCACTGATAACACGCTGACAGACAGGACAGACCAGGTTACTTTTTGATATGAAACAAAGTCTCAACTTTCAAATTTGGTAATTTTTTGTTACTATCAAATTACAATTTAGCATTCTGTTTGCTACATTCAAATTCAATCCAAAATCATTAATGTAAAAGGCTCTTTGAATTGAATTCTGAAAGGTGTATATAACCCAATCCTGGTACGTCATTTCATCCAGTGGAATATGGCAGGACAGTCTACCTTTACAAAAGGAACTGCTCTCAGAGGACCATTCGTTAAGAAGAAACACTTTTTTTTTACTATAAAATTACAAATGGGACACCCTGCACGATTCTGAACTAAGCCCCCATAAAGTTTGCCATTTGGGGCAAGTTGGGACAAGTTTGAAAACTTAGCTGTCATATCTGATGTTTGTCAGTCCGTTGTGATTTATCAATGAACCCTACATAAGGAAAGATTTATTATAGGACAAATACAACACTAGGTTAGCCATTAAGAAAGTCTGCCTCAAAGAAATGTAAATGCATACAGGGACTGATGTTTAGTGTCTGCAACACATAAACACAAATTGCATCTCCTGTCTCTTATTAAGTTTTCCAGCTACAGTACAATGAACATTCACTCCACTAGAGTACTAGACATCGGGTGCTTTCACTGGCAAATATACCAAGCAAATGATAATACTCAAGCACTTTGACTATTATACAGGTACAACTCAGAAGCAAAGATTACCGTGCTCATCATTTTTGTGAAGGCTTTTACCTTAACAGTTGGGACTGAATGAATACCTTTGGTGGGTCGGAAGTTGAAAGACACGTCTCTCTGCCAAAGATGTAATTTTCTTCCTTTTTTCATCTCTTCACATTTGCGCGTGGCCCAATTTAAGCTGCCTGAAAAGAACCCCAAATTTTTAATTCCAAATCTGAGCCGTTTTCAGTGATTTCATTAATCTCCAGCATATTATTTGAAAGGTCTTAGATCTTTTGTACAGGCAAAGTTTTCAGTTCATGGCCTATTAGTCTTGCTGGGTTTGTTTAGTTACTGGGACCTTCAAAATGGATTTCAGCATATTTACATGTTTGGTACCACTCAGTGGCCCACAAGTAATTGAGCGAGCAGATTTCTGGTAATGAGAGACTATTGAGGAAATCTTTAGAAAAAAGATATTGGCAGCAAGATGGGGCCTGTTCAAAAGCATTTTAGTCAATTAAATGGAAGGTTTACGCAAAGCAACTTGCCCGATCTGGTTGAAATTGGTCTTGCTGTTACTTGCGAGTTTTCAGAGCTGGTGTTGGGAAATTTTAGTGTCCTTTCATCTTGTGATCTGCATTGCAATAGGATGTATGACCTTTCCACTACATTTCCACAGTGTTTCAGTGGCAGATCATATTTTCAGCTATATACGCTCAGAATATAGCTTACGAATCAGTTTTGATGGCTTGATGGTTTGAATCCCAGTGCTGACAGGCACTCATGAATGAGCAAACAGCAATATGACTATCAGGACCATAGTCGTGCTGGGTGCTTTGGCTCAAGATGTCTCCAAACAAAGCTTTATGATGCAGTGGCTTTGACTCTCAGCTTTCTCTGTGTGTCTTCTGATGCTGCTCGATAGAGAAGAACCTCAGTTTCCACAGTCATTCTGTTTTATATTGCCGGTTAAAGTTTAATAGTGCTGCAGAATTTTAATCATGAATTAGTCTGGATGAAGACAGAATTGGGCTCTCGAAAGACAGAATCAGGTAAAATATTTGTCTGTGTTTTGCAGATTAAAACAAAGAAGACGTAGAAAAGGGTCTCTCTCTCTAAAAAGAGATATTTTAAGCACTTCCTGTTGTAACAGGTCATAATTAAACCTATAAATAAGTGGAGATGCTTGTATCATCAAATGGCAAGGTGCTTAAAAGAAAACTTTGAATTTCAAATGTTACGATTAAATTCTAGTTCCAAATAATCAAGGCATGAACACAACATTATTTATTCCTATTAATTTATATCCTTCAATATAACGATACATGGTATATTACAAAAGTACAGTATATACACATTGTAATAAATAATATGCATTATTTAACACACATTTATGAACTTTACCTGCATTTATTTTATTATTTTCTCTTATTATTTAATTATTATTATTTTATATAAGCAACAAACAGTTTTTACTCACATTTATAAACATAGCTTATATGTAAAATAAGTAAATGTGTAAAATTACCTACATTTGATAAATAAGTCATATTTACCTACATATACACTATACACTAATTTTATCTATTTACTTGAAATAAATAAAATGGATCACTTTTAATCAATTTAATATGTCCGTGCTGAATAAGTGTTAATTAAAAAAAAGTACTTGTTTAGTTTCATTATTTTTGTTCATGTGTTTTGGTTTCCTGTATATCCTCAGTTTAGCGTTCTCCTCACACTTGTTAGTTTCCTTGGTTAAATTCACCTGACATCAAATTTAAAGTTCCCTTCTTTTCTCTGTGTATAAGAACTCCGTTTTGTTCAGTTCTTGTTCTGTAATCGTTAGTATTGTGTGTGGACAGAGTTTGTTTCTCCAGAGATTCTCCTACGTATTCTTGTTGTTGGATTAAATTCCTGTGTTCTCTTTTTGGAATGCAACACCACACGTGACACATTTAAACAATTGAGTGAATTTTTCAAATGTGTAAAAATGATCTAAACTTTTAAATATTCAGTTGCATTTATAAGCAATAATCAATATTTAACTACACAAATTCAAACAAAAATATTTTAATGCAGTAGAGATGTCCATAAATATTTTAGAGCGATGATGCAATCAACTCAATGAGTTTGAATCAAATTATTGAAATAAACTTGAGCTGATTTAGTGTAAATTAATACAAAAAAATATATGTAAATATACATATATATATATATATTTTTTTTTTTTTTTAGGAAACTAGAGTAAAAAATAAGTAAAAATTGGTTAAAATGTTGCTTTAAATGTAATTTCTCTGAATTTCAACCCACTTTGTCGTTAGTATAGGTAAATGATCAATGTTTTACTAATTTTGGCCTTGGACCAATGGCAAGGCAGCAGAGCTGCACAACACAATTAAGGGGTTACAGGGCTGAGTGAACGGGTCTAAGTGAACTCACGGCGGTCTATTCCTGGTAAATCCTCAGTGCTGCGCACGCTGCAAGAGCGAGCTCAACGCTGACAGCGCTCGACTGATTACAGCTCAGCTGGATATGATGTGACGTCCTCCCCTATGACTTGGCGTATATTCCCTATAAAGGAGAACTTTTCACCGGCGTTTGTTGTAAAATCCCGAACATCTGAACCTGCCAGCTCCGCCCCCGCAAGACGCATTCATTGAAGATGAGCACTTTCACTACGAGAGTGCGAGTCTCGCCTCACTGCGTTCACGAACTGCTTTCTCTAGAATGCTTCTCCTTCGTTCTCACTGCTCTCTTTCTCTCAAGCTGAGATAAAGAAACAATGGGTTACAGCCTACAGGGCTGAATGAACGGGTCTAAGTGAGCTCACGCCGGTCTATTCCCGTGTCTAGCGACGCAGTAAGAGTAAAGTATCGGAATGCACTCTGTTACTTACATAACCTCGGTTCCCTGAGATACAGGAACGAGTACTGCGTTTCAGGCCGTGTTATATTGCTGCACGACTCTCAGTTCGTTGCTTCAGTCGAATAATCTGAGCATCCTATGCCAGATTGCCTGCTTTTAGGCAGTACTCGTTCACGTGTCTCAGAGAACCCAGGTTACGTAAGTAGCCTAATACGTTTTCTCTAGTCAGGTAGCACTGATTTAAAAAATTTCGCCTTTTTCTACTGTATTGGTAGCCATGTTTTATTGAAAGTCCATTTTGCCAGTGGTGAAGCACTCCTTTAATTGTACATTTCCAACACAATGATCAAAATACTTTGAATAGTGTAATGTGTAATGCTCAGCCCTATTTAGATTGTAATTCCTTTCGTGTATCTCAGGTCATTGACATAAATCTTTCAGGCAGCTGGCCAGAAAAGCCTCTTTGTCAAGGTCCCTAAAATTACCAAAAGCAGCCATAAGAGGCAGAATTCAGCATCTGACTGTGATGTCCTTGTTTCATAAATTCCTCCATTAGCTCCTGGGCTTGCCCTGCAGCATGCTTTCTATCTAGCCCATTAAAACCCATCGGGGGACAAGCCTGTAAACAGTCCAGCCCCACAACTTTGATAATGGCCGTGTCTATCCAATTGCAGTTGCCGTCTCAGCCCTCTCCCCTCTCTACTGACATCCCACTGCGGCTTATTACCAGCATGCAGTGATCTCCTTCTTGCTAGCAGCTAATGCCCTGCTGCTCACATTTATCCTGCTGTGAGGCTGCTAAACCCAAACAAGTAGATGAGCGATCCACGCACACATAGACATGTCCACATGTTCTGGCTTTCTCCCAAGTTCCCCAGCCATTTAGCCTATCAATGGCAATGATTTTAGCAGGAGGCCAGACGGAGGCTTGGGGGCATTCAGGGCAGAGAGCATAAAGAGAGAGAGGGCTGCGGATGAAGCTTTTAGTGATGGATGAGTCAGGGATTTCCCTTAAAGGGTTCTTATTGTGGGCTAAAGTGAAAGGAACACCAGAGTTCTAAAGAGTACAACCTCCATACACGTGTGGGTGTGTTGGTGTGTGGGTACAATATACAGTATTTACTGTACATTTCTTTTTATGACCAGGCAAGGTTAGTTTAGGTTGTACAATGTCATGTCAGATGTCTCACCAAAAATATGATGATACTCTATACATTAATGGTCAAAAGGTTTGGGTCAGTAAGATTTTTTTAAATGTTTCTGAAAGACGCCTCTTATGCTCACCAATATATATATATATATAAATGTCTTATTAACATGCATATGTTTTATGTATTTGAGAAGCTGAGCGGAATGTCTTAGTCTAGCATTTGTCGCTGAGTCATAACCAATACTGTTATGAATAGCCTGTGCGAAGCACTTCATCTTTTATAACATGAGATTTTGGCCAAATGACCGAAAAAAAGGTGAGAGCCCACAGAGCTACATTAAACTTTATAACCTGTAAGTTGATGAAAACATAATTTGATGCACTGACTGCCGCAGATGTGGCCATTCTAATGACTTACAAAACATTTATGTCTGACATTTGCTGGTCAAAAATCTAGTACCTTCATTTCAGTTTGATTTAGCTAAAATGTTAATAATATAATAACTCCTACGGTAGTCAGGTGAGGGTGTGGCCAATTGGGGAAAGGGACAGTTTTGAGACTGTGTGGGAGATTTGATCGGTCTCTGATTTCCTTTATTTGTTTTCCGAATTTACGATTGTTTTCTAAATAAATAAACAAATTGTATGGAGCACGCGTCTACTGTATTTCCTTGACGGAAAGATGGTCACTACAATACTTGCAAGTTTCTGAGCATATATAAAGCCACAATATTAACTTTGACAATACAGTGTTTAACTATTTAAAACGTATAATGTTTAACATATAATGTACTTTTTTACAAAGTAGCGTTTTTGGAGATGCAAGGTTTGCCCGACAGCGACAATATGTTGATTTGATGAACAAGAAACCTTTCTTATTATCAATGTTGAAAACGCAAAATAGAATAAAAAAACTTCTAAAACATAAAATGAACATGAATGCATTTTTAAGAACTTGACGTGCTTTTTTCACACTAAACTTTTGCAATAATGATTAGTTGTTATCGTGGCCATTTTTGAAAAGGAAATATGTTTTAACTGTATTTTTCTGTTTTATTATCCAAGAATTAATTCAAGACATGAAACCTGATCTGATCAGAGTGAAGTATTCTGGAGTCATTTTTTGTGTGTACATGTTTAGCTATTCTTTTGAAAGACAAATTTTAAATTATCTTCAAAGATACAGTAAAACAAATAAAAGCAGGACATTTGAAGTAGTCCCCTTTATTTGAAATGCACATAAATCAGCCAAATCTTGTTTTGCTTTAAATCCAATAATGTCACAAGGTCTGTTTGAGGGTTACGTTTGGGAGTATGTTACTTTAGCATGAACACCATTGAATTTAAGAGAGGTTATCATTTATATAATTTAAAAGGTGTGTGTGTGTGTGTGTGTGTGTGTGTGTGTGTGTGTGTGTGTGTGTGTGTGTGTGTGTGTGTGTGTGTGTGTGTGTGTGTGTGTGTGTGTGTGTGTGTGTGTGACGTGTGACGTGTTTGTGTGTGTGTGTGTGTGTGTGTGTGTGTGTGTGTGTGTGTATCTGAACTTACTTAGCCATACCCTGAGGACAGATTTGCTGAAAAAATGACACCAAAAGTTAGCTAAATATGACAAAACCTCCTTTTGGGATGCCCTGAAAGATAAAAGTGGCTCATAAATAAACGAATACAATTTTTAAATGTAGTTTTCTTTTAGCAAAAGAGATGTTGCATGCATTTTCTATTTGCGTCCACATATAAGCATTTATTTACTCTGAGACAAATTCTGTCTCAAGTAAAATGCCTTCACAGATTTCAATGCTCTCTTTCACTGTCTTTAAATTATTCAGCACACAAAAACATCTCAAACATTTATAAGCCCATTCTTAGAGGAATGCGAGAGAAGTGTGACCTCGCTGTTTGCCATAAAGGACTTAGTCAAGATAGTGAATCAAAGCATGAAGACACCACAGTCTCTTTAACCGGAAAACACACTGACGTGATCCAGGAATTAAAACGAAAAAGACAGTCTTCCAGTAATAGCATTACAGAAATGACATGGAATCAAGCCTGTAAAGAGCAGATCGGCTTAAAATATATATATATATAATATGGAGAGGGAAAAAAACAAAGCTATCAGGACAAAATATTTTTTTCTTCTCATTCGTTTCTTCCCTTCTCACATAAAAATCTGAAAAGGAAGAACTACCGAAGACTAGATTGAGATGCAGAAAGTGGTGCTTGAGGTAATGGGAATAATAAGGCAGAGAGTTGCTGAGATGGCAGTAAGCTGAGCATGTCATTATGCAGTCATTGAGATTAGGTTATGTCATCTCTTGATCTTTTATAAAAGAGTGAAATAAAGAGAAATAAATGAGGATGGAAAGATGGGAAAGATGGTGCTTAGAGTGAATGAATACCGTCTGATTGCAGTAACTGCGCTGCCGCTGTTGGACATTGAGGGCAAGCAGATTGGTTAATTGAAAGTGATCTGCTAATGAGGTAAATTGACTATGTTACTAATGCCTGCCTGTCTCTCAGGGATGGCACAATGGGGGATGAGTTTCTCATGCTGACTTTAATGGTCTCAATTATGTGGTTGTCTGAAGCAGTGTGACTCTGTGGCTGAAAGGTTAAGGACTCGGTCTGTTTCTCTTCTAATGAACCCCCTCCCTGAACTGTCGAACCCACTGCCCCGCTGCCTCCTTCCTCAGCTCTTTGACTTCTCTTCTGCTCCTTTTATAAGCCTTTGTTGTTGTTGCCTATCCTGTTTTACTTCGTCACATTCTTTCTATCATACATTCAGGGCGGGTATTATGGTTAAATGTAGAAAGGAAGGAATATGAAAGAAGAAATGAATGTGGGAATGAAGAAAAATAAGGAGGGATGAATGAATTATGGATAATGGATTGAATGTGTTGAGTGAGTGAGTGAGTGAATGTTTCAGTGTGTGCGTGTATGTTTCAGTGAGTGAGTGAGTGAGTGAGAGTGAGTGAGTGACTGATTGTATATTTCAGTCAGTCAGTGAGTGAGTGAGTGAGTGAGTGAGTGATTGAGTGTATGTTTCAGTGAGTGAGTGATAGTGAGTGAGTGATAGTGAGTGAGTGTTTCAGTGAGTGAGTGAGAGTGAGTGAGTGAGTGTTTCAGTGAGTGAGTTAGAGTGAGTGAGTGAGTGTTTCAGTGAGTGAGTGAGAGTTAGTGGAGTGTATGTATCAGTGAGTGAGAGTGAGTGAGTGTTTCAGTGAGTGAGTGAGTGAGTGAGTGAGTGAGTGAGTGAGTGAATGAGAGTTATATGAGTGTATGTATCAGTGAGTGAGAGTGAGTGAGTGAGTGTTTCAGTGAGTGAGTGAGTAAGTGAGAGAGAGTGAGTGAGTGAGTGAGTGAGTGAGTGAGTGAGTGTTTCAGTGTGTGAGTGGGAAGGTGAATGGAAAGCAGTGAATGAAAGAACAAAAGAGAGAAAGATGGACAGAGGAGTCACTGATTGAGTGAATGATGGATAGAATAAAAGAACAAATGAATGAGAAAAGGAAGTAGTGAGTGAGGGATGGATGGAGATAATGGATGGATGGGAGAATGGAAAGCAGTGAATGAAAGAACAAAAGAGAGAAGGATGGATGAGGAGTCACTGAGTGAATGATGGATGGAATGAAAAAACAATTGAATGAGAGAAGAGAGTAGTGAGGGAGGATGGAGGGATGGATGGGGAAAGAAAGAAAATAGTGAATGAAAAAAATAAAATGAGGTTAAGAAGGATGGAGGAAGCAAATAACGAAAGATGGAAAGAGGAGGGAGGAAGGGAAGGATTGAAACAAATGAATTAAGGATTTGATATAAAGGAATAATTGAATGAACAAACTAATCAAGGAAAGACTGAAATAATGAATGGAAAGGATAGATGAAATGAAAAAGGAGTGACAGAGAATGAATTCATGAATAAATAAATGGCAAGAAAGAAGGAAAGAACAGAAAATGTAATAAATGAAGGATAAAAAATGAAGGACGGAATGACTGAATGGGTTGAGTGAATGTATGAAAGAAAAAAGAAAGAAAGAAAGATTTATTTATATAGAAATAAAGAATGATGAACTGAAATAAGGAATGAACAAATGTGAAGGAAGGATGTAAAGAATTAAACCGATGAATAGTAAGAAGGAGTGTGAATGTAGGAAATTCTGAAACAATGAATGGTGGATGGATGGAAAGAAGAAAGGAATTAATGAAAGAATAAAGGATTGAATGATGGACAGAGACAATAATTAATTAACTATAGTAGATATATGGGAAAAAAAAGAAAATAGAAATGAATGAATGATGGGTGGATGGATGGGGAAGAGGAGTGAGTGAAAGAACGGTTGAATAAATAGGAAAAAGGAAAGAATGAATGAATGATGACAGGAAATGAAAGAAGAATAAATAATAAAAAGAAGGAAGGAAAGATCAGATTAATTAAAAATGGAAAAGGGGAGGGTGAAAAGAAGCAAGGAATGACAACTGAATTAATAAATGTACAGTAGAATGGAAATAATGAATGAATGAATGATGGATGGATAGAAATTAAGGAATGAAGGACAGGTGGTTTGATGATGGGAAGAAGGAACAAGAGAATGAAAGAACCAAATAATTAATGAATAATGAAAAAAGAAATGAGGAAGGAGGAGGATTAAACGATGGAAGAAAGGAACAGATAAGATAATTAATTCATTATAGAAGGAGGGTGAATGGACGGAAATCAAGGAAGAAGAAAGGAATAGAAACAAATGAAGGATGAATCAATCAATGAATAAGTGGGTGGGTGGAAAGAAAAAAAGTGAGTGAAAGAACAAATGAATGAATGAATGGAAGGAGGAGGAATAAATGATGGAAAGAAGAAGGGAAAGAACAGAAGAATTAATTCATGAAGGGAGGGTAAATATAAAGGAAGGAATGACAATTAGTCATTGACGGAAGTATGGAAAGCATCTCATATATGTGGCCCTGACTAGAACAACGCAAGGCAATTATTTATTACCCGCACTGTAAAAAAATGCTATAATTGTATAGAGGAATAAGCGAAGGAAGGAAGGAAAGAATGAGTGATGGAAGGCTGTTTGTTGTGTCTGTGCTGGCAGGAAACTGAGATCCTGAACACTGCAGTGCTGACCGGGAAGACGGTGGCGGTGCCAGTGAAGGTGGTGACGGTGGGCACAGACGGGACGGTTACAGACGTGTCAGACGCTGTGCTCTGCCAGTCCACTGATGAAGACGTGGTCAAGGTCAGTGTGTTCCTCCCTCCTTTAATTACAAGAATTCACTCAAATGAGCAAACGAACCAAAGCATGCTGCGTCATGCTGACTTTTAATCAAAATGATAGCATTCAAATGAAGCTCACAATACATCTCATTCATACTTAATGAAGTTTTTCCAATGATTAGAGGCGATAATTATTCATCATGTAGGGACACAGACGCTAATTGCAAATGCTTCAAGAATCAATCTGAACTTGAACGGAACTGTTTGAAAGTTATTTTCATGTCTCGACTGAATTAAAATGTTCTCTCCCCTGTCTGTTCTCGCTCTGACACTCATTCAGTGGAGATCCACTTCTCAATTTCTTAATCACCACGTTACAAAAATCTGACAAGATGTCATGCGATGTCCTTTGTGAAAAAGAAGTACTCTTTAGCATGCTTTTAAAAGAGTACTTATTATGGAAATGATAGAGTTAAGTTACAATGAGTGCAAACTGAATGTAATGTTTTCAAACACTTAAAGGGATGCAAAAATTCACATTCTGTCATTTACAAGTTTCAAACCTGTATGAATGTCTGTTGAACACATAAGAAGATATTTTGAAGAATGTTGGTAACCAGACAGTTGATGGGACCCCACTGACTTCCAAAGTATGGGGAACAAAATGTGGTCCATCAACTGTTTGGTTACCGACATTCTTCAAAATATCTTCTTATGTGTTCAGCAGAAGAGAGAAATTCATACAGGTTTGGAACATCTTGAGGGTGAGCAAATGATGACAGAATTATTATTTTTCGGTGAATTATTCCTTTAATTGTATGTTAATTGCTATTAAATTGCTGATAAATGCATTTTTGTTTGAAATTATATGATATGCGATTAACTAAACTCTGGTGTGCTGTTTGACACAAGTAGGACTTAAGCACATTATGAATATACATACCTACAAATATGGTTACAAATAAGTGTACTGCTGAATGTACTGACAAGCATTTATGCTAACTACAAACTTGTCATTTCTGTTGAAACTTGTCGTATATTTAAATATATTTGTAATTACTCAATTGTAATGATGACATTGCAAATTAGCACATTTAAAACATTATAAATTAACTTCAGATATTAAATATATTAACTAATATTATGTGCAGTGCAAGTGCAGGTTTTTTGTTTTTTACTTTAAGTGCATTCAGTAAAATGAAGCACATTTCTTTTTCACAAAGTGAAGTTCACTGACCATTATGTTCTTTTCTTTAATTCTTGTTTTGTTTTTTTTAATTACTTTTCAATGCCTCCAGCTGGATCTCGGTCACGTATGAGCTCAAATTCAATCATAGCGTATATAATTATGATATGTTTGATTGCGCATGAGACGAAATCAGCTGAAGCTTGTTTCTAAACAAGATTGGATTGTACAATTTTTTTTTTTTTTTTTTTTTTTCTGGAGATGATAATTTGTTTGACAGGCCTATTAAGTTGAGGTTGTTTAGACATGAAATTTTCTCATTTTAAATGACCCAAAAGACTTGTACGCAATCAGCTTCCACAGTGGGAATGATTTAATGCCAGCGACATTCGTAAGAATGTTTTTAATTGCTAATTTAAATGTGTTTCTTCACAGTTAAAAACACAGCTGTGCTTCAGCTAAAACTCTCTTAAAAGCATTAAAGGCTTTGGTCGTGTGCAAATGATCAAAACGTTGTATGTTTACACAGACCGCAGTAATCCAACTTTCAGCCTAACGTTTCATTCATATTCATGAAAAAAAGTTTTATCCCAATTCATACTGTAGCTGAAGATGTGCAAATGACTTCAGAGACGCGGTGTAAACTGAATGTGTGCAGTTAGGAATTATTTTTACCTGATGTGACCCTTAAAAAGACTTCTGTTGGCTCAATCTAATGTAGTCAGGCTGATTCACTCATTAAATACAGGTAATAAAACAAGATCATTTAGATGTCACCACATGAAGCAGATATTTAGGCTTCAGTCAGAGTTTCCCTCCAGTTGAACTGTTAACTTTACCAGTGGCAGACGGGGGAGTGTTGGTGAAACCGGTAATTATTAAGTGCCGCTTTAGGTAAAGAAATGACATACTGCAGTATCTCCTATTTGTGGCCTGACTAGAACAATACAAGGCAATTATTTATTACCTGCAATGTAAAAAAATGCTATAATTTACTGCAATATGCTGTTTTTTTGCAAGGAATGTATTAGGTACACTTTACTAGTACCGGGTTGGACCCCCTTTTGTTCAGAACATCCTTAATTCTTCATGGCATTGATTCAACAAGGTGCTGAAGATTTTTTTTTTTGTTGTTGAGATTTTGGTCCATATTGACATGATAGCATCACGCAGTTGCTGCAGGTTTGTCGGCTGCACATCCCAAAGCTGCTCTGTTGGATTGAGATCTGGTGACTCTGGAGGCCGTTTGAGTTTATTGAACTCATTGTCATGTTCAAGAAACCAGTTTGAGATGATTTGATCTTTGTGACATGGCGTGTTATCCTGCTGGAAGTAGCCATTAGAAGATGGGAACACTGTGGAAGGGATGGACATGGTCAGCAACAATTCTCAGGTAGGCTGCGGTGTTTAAACAATGCTCTGTTGGTACTAAGGAGCCTACAATGAGTGATAAGAAAAGATTCCTTACACCATTACACCACCAACAGCCTGATGAACCCGTTGACATGAAGCAGGATAGATCCATGATTTCATGTTGTTTACACCAAATTCTGAGACTACCATCTGAATGTCGGAGCAGAAATCGAGACTCATCAGACCAGACAACGGTTTTCCAATATTTTATAGTCCAGTTTTGGTTCTTAGCTGACAGGAGTGGCACCCGGTGTGTGTTCTTCTGCTTTGTGGCTTGACATATTGTGCATTTAGAGATGGAATGTGATTGGCTGATTATATATTTGTGTTAACAAGCAATTGAACAGTAGCCAGACAAATCACTGTAAATAAAAATAAACACAACGTTAACATTATTCCAGTAGCTCATTTGCTTTTACAATGATAAAAAGGTGTGCTGTGGAGACTGAGGCATAGAATACAACAATTACTCGATCAAACCTCAGCTGACCATGTGAAAATATCTCTATGAAACATGAGCAGAATGACAAATCATTTTACTGAAGGGGATTAATGTTAAATATACAAGTGTGACATTGTAGCTTAATAATGGATCTCTGGGCGTACACACTAATGTATAATGGATTTGCTTTGATCATAATCACTGTAGTGTGTTAGAAAGATAACCGTTTTGATATGAATTTTCTATTTCCTTGGAGAGTCCTATGTGTGCGTGTGAAAGAACTTGACAATAAAAGAAGGAACTAGTTGATATAAAGGGTGTGACAGATTTGAAAATAGTTTGTTCCCCCGGAGATTGAAAAGTAAAAGCAATTTTCTTGCTGTAATCATGACCACCAATTTGGATATTGGATCATTATCTACCATTGTGGATCATTTTCTCCCAATTAATTTGAAACATAAACCCATCAGACTGTCAGTAGTCACAACAATAGATAATTAAAGAAAATAAATGTAATGCATAATAGACTAAATTACACAATCTCTTTAGCTAAAACTGCAGTGCCAAAATGCTGAATGGCTATATTGTGCTGCATTATATGACGTTCTTACATGCTAAATAGAAAACATTAGCATTTTATCTTTATTAGTGAACTTAGCAAGGCTAAAACTGGTGAAAGCACACTAGTTATGCGTTCATGTGTTGTTTTTTCCACTAAGCTTTTTTTGAAATGCTGACTAAAATACTTAGAGGAGACCTTTATTTAAAACCAAAAAGTGAAGCAGTTGTTTGCTGACATGAGGTCACATGTATTGCATGTTTCTAGACATTCTGAAGGCTTTGTTTGATCAGTTTTACTGATGTTATCAACTTCAATAGCAGTTTGTGACTGTGCTTACTAGTCACACAACTCAATATGTCATAACTGCAATTGCTTTTGTCGCAAAATGTGAGAACGTTGGCAAGTAAGGTCAACTTGACAACTTTAAATCAAAGCGCCTGACGTTCTTTGAATCTTGTCACAAACATCTGGATCAATTTCCAACTTCTGAGAACTTCAAGAGCAAATAAGAGTGTTTGATAGTTGACCTTGATTAAAGTTTGTAATTCTCATTCAACATATTTCAGTTTCAAAATTCCTGAAATGTATCCACACTTGACATTTGTACTGAGAAGAGTGTTTCCTACACTTCCAAACCACAATGTGTTCAGAGCTGGTGCTTATTTTGAGCTGTTTTCATTTTCCCTGCATACTTTCCTTCATAATAGTCTTGATTTTTTTTTCTTCTTCTCAGTGTTCAGAGATTCAAGCAATCTATGATTTCTGTAGCATCAAACGGTTAGGATCGCTAAGATTTTTTAAATGTTTTTGAGAGAAGTCTCTTATTCTCACCAAGCCTGTATTTATTCGACCAAAAATACAGTAAAACACTATTTTTTCCAAATGCAATACATTCATGTGACAGTGAAGACTGGAGTAACCATGCTGAAAATTCAGTGTTGCCGTCACATGATTCATAAATAATTATATGGTGCTCAAGAAACATTTCTTCTTATTATCAATGTTGAAGACAGTTGTGCCGCTTAATATTTTATAGATTCTTTGATGGATAAAAACAACATCATTTATTTGAAATAAAAATCATTTGTAACATTAAAAATGTCTTGACTGTCAGTTTTAAGCAGTTTAATGCATTTCTGAATGTTAATTTCTTTTTTTTAAAGTTACCGTTATTGAACCTGGGTAGGGTTTCTAGTTCCATTTCTAGTTTTCACCATGCTTTGCATAAAGAGTACATCTTGAAATTACATATTATTTCATGTGCTTTTGAGCAAGATGTTTAAAGTTCCATTATGTTGTATTTTAGGCCTTGTCCACACATTAACGCTTTCGTTTGAAAACGCATCTTTTCCTCTTCGTTTTGGTCTTCCGTCCACACTGAGATGGCGTTTCTGTCCTGCAAAAATTGAGTTTTTTGAAAAAGCTTTCCCAAGTGGATGTAGACATAGCCTTAGAAAAGTTTCTGTTGTGTTGGAGGATGGGGAGTTAGGCCGGGGACACACTGGCTGCGTGGCGTGAGCGTGGCGTTTCTGTTGCGTGTCAGCTGCGTGGCGGCTGCGTCGCGTTTTCTGTGTCTTTGCACACCAGAAGCGTGTCTGACGCGGCGCTGCTGCTTCTGGTGACATAGAGGGATGGCGCCGACAGACCAGTCTACATTTGTATTAGTGGTGTGTTGCTCTTGTCTTTACGACAACAATTTCAACTGTTATCACACATCTTCCAAAAATTCGAAAAATAAGTGGGCTGTCTTTTTATTTCAATAACATTTACAAATGTTGTGTAGCAAAGTGCCTATATTTAGCCTAGGCTACCTGATGTTTAACCGTCACTCAGAAGACACACTACGTTCTGTCCTATCTTTATATCCTCCTGAGGCCCAGAAAGTTTTTTTTCCATTTTTTTTCTTTCATGTAGGCCTAATCACATTGTTAAGAGCATAAGAAACAAATTAGAAAAAAAATATAAATGTTATATGCTATGACCTCTGTAGTGGACAACGGGACTCGATTGTTTAAAAAATAAAATGACATGAAATTATATGTATAGGCAAAAATAATAAAAACGAAATAAAAACGGACACGCCACGCAGCTGAGACGCTTACGCCACGGTGCCAGTGTGTCTCCGGCCTTAGTGTTGTTGTGAAGAGTGGAGCTTGTGCTCAACAACGGGTGGATGAAGAGTATGCTGCATGTTGCTTTTTCAAAGAGCAATTACTCTGCAAATGTTGCTAGTAGCTATTTTCCTCTTTATTGTGCTGTACAATGCATAATTGTATAGTTAATAATTGCATACCATGCTAATGTGTGCTACTGCTAACTACTAGTAACTTCTGGAGGTTCATTTGAGTTACTTTGACACGTATAACATTATTGAAGTTTACTGAATGAACAGACTAGGGGTCAGATTTACTAAACAGGGCAAATTAGCGTGAGAGCGCAATTCCAAAAAAAAGCACGTTTGGAGTTGAAAGTTCTGCGTGTGATCTACTGACAACACACAAATGAAAGAACACGGCCGAAACGTTTCCATAATGACCAACACAATCTACCAAGAGCAGCGCAAATTCAGCGTCTGGTTTAAGACATGTTTTTTTGGACCGTTAAATAATGGCACAAATACCAGTAAACTGACTAGCGCAAAACCTTAGTAAATTACCATGCATGATTCATTTAAATACTCTCCTCCCATTTTACATCTGAAAGGCAAACTCCTACAAATGCATATGCAATAAGGTCAGCCGCAAAAATAACCCTGTCCACGTCTGTTCAGTGCTAAGTTTTCACTGCATGTCTTTAGTAAATCCTGACAGTAGTTTATTTAATGCCAAAAGAGGGTTTGCGCTGACCCTAGATATGTGACGCTGCTGCTGCGGTTCTTGAATTATTGTTGCTGTAGAACAAGTATGAACTTGCTACTGCTAATAGATACACAGATATGCTGCTGCGTAAATAGACATACGTACATAAATCCTGTAGCAGATCTAGGCCGGTGGAGCTGGGGGAGGTGGAGGGTTTCAGACTAGCAGAAAACACTGAACCAGACTATTTAAATGTTGAGCGAGCAATCTCATTGGCTGCAGGATCAGAAGAAGCCAATCAGCTTGTGCCATGCAGTCATGATGTGATTGCTTGCATATTGCATGTAAAGAACCTATCAGCCTGTGTCTTCTAGAGTTTCATGCCTGAACTAGATATTTCTGCTGCTTAGTATCAATAAATATTCTGGTGTACTGTGGGATCATTTTTAATACAGTATTTCTATATTGAACCATATTATATCTACTTCAGTATAAAAATAGAAAAAGCCTCTTAGGTCAGGAGTGCTCTTTTGGGCAACAAAACTTAATATAGAAACATAGCTGTTCAGATTTTGAGCAATGTTGTGCATAATCAATAGATGTTAGTGGCTGCACATACTGCACATATTTCCACTCTGGAAATAAGCTAGTGAAAACTTGTGAAAGTTGTTATCAGCAGTGTTACATTGGACACATAAACTAATAGTGTCCAATCAAAGTGACATATTTGAATACATTCAAAACTGGAAGACTGCAAAGGATCTGCAGTAAAAACTCAAATTTATTGACCAAACCTTTGTGTGAAAATGTGTATGTGTGTATTTTAGTGGGTTTGTGCGTGCGTGTGTGTGTGTTAGGAATCGATGATTCTTGGGCCATATGCCATGATGCTGTTTAGAGTGTGTGAGAGAGAGGGCACAGGGGAGTGTTATCTGGGATTCTTTCAAAGGAGCCAGTAAGTCGCTTGATGTAAAGCACTATTGGAAGCCAGTCAGGTAAAACTGATGACCGCATAAAAAGGTGAGTTTAGATTACCGGTTCTCCTGAAAGGAGTGACATGAGGAGCTACATTAGTAGTCCAACCGTGTCCAGTACTAACAGCAGATGAAGTGTTTAATATAAATAGGAGGAAGTTGAATGTATTTTTCCTTGGATGTATTTCACCTTTGATTATAAATAAGTTCTCCCTTCAAGAAGACCCACATAGTTGTAGTTTAAGACCTGGTTAATTGTGCTGTCAGACCTGCTCAGTCAAACACGTGTACGGCCCTCTCGTGCCTCAGATGACTGCTCGATTGGATGTGTCTGACAGGTAGTTAATTTTCCAGACTGAATAGTCATGGCTGTAACATTGCGGTGTGAGATTCCCCTGTCGGTGGCAGTGATTAATTATGGCGGCCTATGTGTTGTGTGTTTGTGTGCCTGTGTGTGTCTGTAACAATAGATTTGAGTTAGTGATGTTGGAATAGATGAAATGTACCATATTAATCAAAGCAATTACAGTGAACTTGCTTGAAATTACTGGCAGTTTACTTTTTAGTAGAAAGTTAGTTGCAAAAAAGAGCAATATAATATTTTTTTTATGCTCACCAGACTGGATTTATTGGATGAAAAATACAATAATAAAAATAATAATGTGAAATATAACTACTGTTTAAAATAACTGTTTCTTTTATTTTTATTTTAAAATGGTATTTATTCCTGTAATAGAAAAGCTGAATTTTCAGCAGCCATAACTGTCACACGATCCTTCAGAAATCATTGTAATATTCTAATTTTCTGCTCATAATACATTTATAATTGTTATTAATGTTGAAAACAGTTATGCTACTTAATATTTTTGTTGATGCACAATTCTTTGATGAATAAAAATGTCCAAAGAACAGTGTTTATTTGAAATTTCAATTACAAAGATTAACACATAACAAAAATGACAGCGGTGAGAAAACAGCAGCTAAGAATAAGAAAGCATTTGATCATAGCGATGTGGATATGTTAGCATGAGCTCTGCAATTCGGCTCTCCAGTAAAGTGCCAGTAAACTCCAGTAAAGACCCAATTGACTTGCTAATTTACTTGTTTATTTAATCATTTACTTGATTTTATCACGAAAAAGGACACGTGCAAAACCTAAATCTCTGTCCATCATTTTACGAACAATTTTGATAACGGAAATTTTCGCACAATGTTGGAAATATTTACATTTTAAACCATGAAGGCGAGCCAGTGGATATCACACAAGCAATGTGCAAACTTTGGCGGTGGAGAAGTCTCAAACAAACCCCAGTCAATTATTCAATACAGAAAGTGAAAGTAAAATAACGGTAACCTGTATAATGGTCTTAATTTATTTTCTTAATATTTCTCTTGTGGCCCATAAGTAGTGCAAAATTAGAAGATAAGTATTTCGTCTTAAACAAGTTGTTTTTGAAATGAGGAGTAAGCTAATCTAACTAATCTTTAATTTTCCTCGAAGCTCGTCAGTTATGTGGCGATGCACTATATTGATTAATATTAAATTAATTGTAATATTAATTTAATAATAAAAGTAGAGGTAATAATGATAATTCAATACATTAATTGGAAATGTAATTAATTTCAGGAAAGTTCGCTTTGGCAAGCTGTTACGAATTCCGATATAAACGCCAAACAAATTACAGGTTAATTTTTTAGCCTATGAAGACAGTCGAAGCATTTTCGCACTCAGACTTTGTAGAAGTAACAGAGATAAAGCTATGGAGACAGAGGAAGAGGAAGCTCTGACATCAGACAACTCTATCAATCAGACAAGCATGAAACAAACTCTCACAGCTCTAACAACCCTTAAGTGTTGAAAGCAGCACACCATGATGTTCTGATACTGGATTAAATGTCTCACTCAGCTCTGTGAGTGTGTGTAATGTTCAGCCAGGAACAGGACTCTTGAATTTTTCAGTACATATAATGACATTATTCAGTAGCCTCTTCTGCGACATTATTCAGGAGTCTCTTCTTGTTTCTTTGTAACAAATGGTGAGTGGAAAGAGGCGCTGAACTTGCAGGAAATGTTGAATTATAATGGGATCAAAGTTAATATGAAACATTTTATATGAGGTTTTCAATCCTATTACAAAAAAATAGGACACGCCTAAAAGTTTAAATCAAAACTTTCAAATACTTGTATAATAAATTAAAATCCCTTTATAGCTTCTTATAGAGTTGGTTGGTAAGTTAAATGGTTGATGAATGCAGTCAACACTTGCATATGGGAAAAAATTCTGAAAATGGATTTAGATAATTTACTAAGGCTTCAAATTAAGTTTATTCCTGTTTTTCCCCACTCTTGTGGGAGTTGTGCCTCTAATGCTTTTTTAAAAAGTCTGTCTACTGTAAACATTGAAAGTGGCCACTAGCTTTTTCTAGTTTAAAGAGATCTGGATCTTCTAATTGCTCTACTGGGAACATGATATGATTGTGCAGTTCTTAAACCCTGACAGACTGAGACTTATTATTCCTTATGAGGGAAAAAAGAGGAACACAAATGTTTTTACAAATAAAATAGAGCCTAGGAGCTCTATTAATATGAAAGGGTTATGCACAAAATTTTGGTTTGCTGCCATGTGCGAGGCCGTGTGTGTATGAATATGTGTGCTCTTGCTTGCTTTTATCTTTCTGCTTCTGGCCACACTTTGATTGTGTGTGTGTGTGTGTGTGTGTGTGTGTGTGTGTGTGTGTGTGTGTGTGTGTGTGTGTGTGTGTGTGTGTGTGTGTGTGTGTGTGTGTGTGTGTGTGTGTGTGTGTGTGTGTGTGTGTGTTGCTTCTGTAGTTTCCATCCCTGTCAGATTCTGGTTGGAGGAATCAAAGTCCAACCGAGCCAGTCATAGTGATTTGAGACCCACAACGGAGGACTGAGCCAAGCAATTTCGCCAACGTTTATGAAACGGATGGTTTTGGAATGTGGCCTCATAACTCCTCATAAGAGGATGTGAGTGTGTCTTACGATAGGCAGTTGTATCATTATTAAGCAAAATGGTGCCCATTTCTCCATCAGTTGTCTGGAAAGGAAAGGTGACTTTTGGTGCCTGGCTCAGCCGGATCCTGCCAACTTAATGCAAACTTACACCAACACACAATCGTTGGTTTTTCTGTCACGATGGGGAATTTTGGGGTCAATAAGATTTTTTCTTTTCTTTTTTTGGTAACTCTTTGCTGAAAGCTGCAGTATGTGATTTCTGAGAATCATTGTTGAGCGCTATTGATATTTGAAATCAACCCAAAAAGACACACCCCTCCCTTCATTGCCCCGCCCCTAAAATGCACAAACACACAATGAGTGGATATGTCTTTATCATAAATGAAGCGAAGCAAAATGCTTCACGGAAAACAAAACGAAGGTGACGAACAAACAACAAGAAAGAACAAAACAATTATTGGTAACGCTTCCTTTTACAGTCCAGTTACCCATGTACATACTCAGTACATATTTTAGTAATTACAATTACTGGGTAATAACTAGGTACTAACCCTGAACCTACCCCTAAACTTACCGTATGTAAGCCAGTACTTTCTAGGTAAGTACACTGTAAGTACACTGTAAGTACTGTACTGTAAAAGGAAGCTTTACCCAATTATTATATAGCACATACTATATGGTGAACGTGATTTCACCAAGTACCACATGTTCCTGGATCAACATCTTTGTTGATCCTGGATCGACTTTCCAATCAACCAATCAGATTTGAGGGACAAGTTGACAGTTTATGTCAAGTTTAGGCTTAGAACCAGGGTGAGGTACTTAAACATCAGTGTTATTCACCTATCATTACCCTCTGATTTTAGGGAAAAGTTATGGGTAGGGTTAGGTTTAGGGGTAGGGATTGGGTAAGGAATACATTGGGACAGGAATGTTGATCCAGGATCAACAAAATATGTTGATCCAGGAACATGTCTTACTTTGCAAAATCAAGGTGACCCATACTATATACTGTATATACCAGCTCCAGACAAACAATGCCACTCAAAACTGTTTTCTATTTTGTAATGGCTATATCAGCCATCGCTCTTTCTACAGTCTTTTTTCAAATTCCCCTTTCTTCTTGCTCACTCTATCTTCTCCGCCATCATGAGCGGACACGCCCCCTAGTGCAAATTGGCTAACGTACTGCACCTTTAGGACATTTAATATGATTATCACGTGATTATCCTTGCAGGGACCTTAGGTTAATATCCATAAGACAGACCAGCACACAGACCAGATACACTTGAGTGAGGACATTCCATAGAGTTGTAATTATTTGTGGACATTTCCATATGTGACATCAGCAGAAGGTGTTTTCAGATCTAGGTTATATAGCAGTTACACACTCACATGCAGTTATACCTTCAATCTTCCGCCTTAGATAACCTGTTGCTGTTTTGATCTTGGGCATCTGTAGTGGCATATTAAATGTAAGAGAGCCAGTACTGCTTTTATCTTTTCATTCAAAGGTAGAAACTGATAGAACAACTGAAAGTGATGAGAAAGACTGTGAGAGAAAGACTGAGAGATTGTGGGAGCCAAGATAAAAACAAACCCCAGAAATGGGATATTTAACCGTGACCTATATTGGCGTGCATGAGTCAAAATGATACTTAGACCAGAACACTAACTTTTCACAGAGAGTCAAGGTCGGCTCTTCAAAAAATATATATATTTTCCTAATATTGTCAGATTTCACAGTCAATGCATTTCAAATATGCCTTGTCTTTTGCTCAGATGCATTGCATTGATTTTGGTAATGTGAAGTTCACTAAGGTGTCTTGAAAAGATCAATTCCCTGGTCTTTTCTCACCTCTCCATCACTGACATAATCTTTTTTTCTTCTCTCAGGTATCAGACAGGTGTGATTACGTCTACGTGAATGGCAAAGAGATGAGAGGACGAGTCAGAATGCTGGTGAACTTCACATATGGTTATCTGAGGGCTCAGTTGGAGGTGAAGGTCTGGATTCCCAAACTGCCCCTGCACATTGAAGTTTCAGATACTGAACTCAATCAGATCAAAGGCTGGAGGATTCCCGTAAACAGTAATTCCCAGAGGTACGAATCTTTGCGATGGATTTTGAGAATATTGAGTCATTGGCACCCACATTTGATTCTACAAAAACTCAGCAGATTTCCACATTATTTAAAACACCTGTCACTCTCAAAGTTCTACACCTCTTAATCTTTACTGTGCGTTCACACCAGACGCGAATAGCACGTCAAATTCGCTTACACGCTTGAACACTTTAAATCCATTCGCTCTTGACGCGCGTAAAAAGCAAAAGTTTGAAGCGAAATTGACGCGTCCCGCTTCTTGTGGGAGGGGCAAATGCTAGGCGGTTGTCTGTTTACAAGATGGCTGATGTTGATTTAGCATTAGCATTAATCGAGAGAGTCATCGCTCGTATTTTCTCTGGAGAGCAGAACAGTGGCGTAAGGGTCATCGTCGCCGTACTTGGGTCCACCAGACCCTCCGGAGGGTTTCACGAGTTTCACCATTTGCTCCAGGAGCTGTGTCTGGATGACGGCCGTGTTCAGCGGTACTTTCCGCCTGTCTCGCATTCAGTTTGATGACCTGTTGTCCTGCATCGGAGCGAGGATCACCCTCGCCCTCACCCACCTAATCTGTTATTTATTTTTGTTTTGATGATAAATGGAGCCAGCCTCCAAAAGTAATTAACCTGTCCTGTGATTTTTATCTCTCACACAACACTCTCCAGACACGAACTATGTTTTTATGCACTATAGTATGTTGGTTGTCTTTACATTATAATCACATTTCATATAATTTAGATAGGGAATAAATAGCATTCAATACAAAATTAAAGTCTCATATATTGAAATCAAGTTTTAGGTGATAAAATATTTGCTTTGTTGTGCATTAGAACCACACCAGGCATTTAGTCATATTACAAAATAATTCATCCAGATACTTCACCACGTGACAGCAGCAAGCAGCTAGGCTCCTGATTGGTTAACATGGCGCAAACTGACGCCAAAGTTCCGATTTTCATCTCGGGCGGCAGACATGAATTTGCGTCAAACAAATGCACAAAATGCACAAAAAGAACTAAATCAAATCATTCGCGCCAGACGCTCAATTCGCGTGAACTTGACACGCAAATGAGGCGTATTCGAGTCTACCGCGCCGCACTCTACGCCTTATTCGTTCCGCAGGATTTTTTTACTTTGCATTGACTTAACATTGAAATCACTCGCGCCAGACGCTCTATTCGTGTCTGGTGTGAACGCACCATTGGTGTGTTCTTGCCAGGGTTTTCATCTGGGGTCTGTGAATGTACAGGTGGTCTGTGGGAAGATAATTATCATTTCCAATGTGTGTATACAGCCGCCTTTCCACCGTCGGGCCAAACGGTTCTAAGGAATGGTTCCAGTTATGCTTCCACTTGATCTTGGTACAGCTCGGCACGATTACAAACAGCTCTCGGCCCAGAATTCTCAGCATGGTTGGCCAACCGTGTTGAAACGTGCTGGTAGAATGCATTTAGTGACGTCGCCACTCACAATTGGTCACTTGTCTGTTGCCTGGCTACCAGTTTCTCTATAGCTGACAAAGTGTGCTATTTGAGCAACATAAACACAAATGGATAATACAATTAAAAGAACTATCTGATCATCCTCCATAATGCGGTCACATCTCATATCATCACTAAACCAGAAGCGTTTGTATTGCATTCCAAAGACCTCCGTATTCAGCCGTTTTCACAGTGAAAAAGGAAACCATATCTGTACCGGCTGGCCCTGATCTTCATGGAATAGAGCGGTTGAGTAACAAGAATGATTTCGCCCGATGGTGGAAAAGCAGCTAATGTGTGTGTGGTCCTGGTACACCCTACATTATGAAGACCAAATGTCCTAGTTAACTTGTGGGGACATTTCTTTTGTCCACATGATGAAAACAGCTTATAAATCACACTGAGATGTTTTTTTGAAAACATAAAAATGCAGAACGTTTTCTGTGACTGGTAGGGTAAGGGGATGGAATATACAGTTTGTACAGTATAAAAATCATTACTGTATATCTAAGTAATGTCCCCATAAAACATGAAAACGTGACAGGTGTTGTCTGTAACCCTGTTCCCTGAGAGGGGCACAAGACGCCACGACATGGCTTCGTGTGAGCCATTGAGTTCCAAACGAAAGGGAACTGAGGCTGGAGATCCTGCAGGTAAAAGGTAAAATTAAGAAAATGCTTCAATGGTTATTTTAAATGTGTGATTGGCACGGAAAAGGGGCACATGAAACATTAAAAAATATCAGATAAATCAAGACAAACTACAACAATTTTCAGCATAGTTTATATACACTCTAAAAAATAAAACATTGGGTCAACAAAAAAAAAATATGTTAACGTGTTAACGACTGCTGGCAGAATTACATTCATTCAAAGCCATGTTTTAGGCCACAATAAAACGCATTTCTAAGTTACATGAATGCAAGTATTTAAGGGGATCCAACACAATTTTTTTAAGTAAGGTGAAGAAGCTTTTAGGCCACAATAAAACACATTTTTAAGTAACATGAACTTAAAACATAATGTTGGATCAACTTAAATACTTGCATTCATGTTGAAATTATTAAGTAAGGTGAATAAGCTTTTAGGCCACAATAAAACACATTTCTAAGTAGCACAAACGTAATAATTTTCAACATGAATGCAAGTGATATTTTAGTGCAAAAAGTGTTTAACTTAACCATTCTGATTTGAGAAAACCTTCACAATGCAGTTTGGGTTAGTTAACCTTTCCCTGAGTGTTTAACTTAACCATTCTGATTTGTGAAAACCTGTCCCTTATCCCTCAGGCAGCGCGAGCGCCTACTCGCAAAGCAGACAGCCGCGCCTCTGCTACCGCGGGCGTTTTTTTTTTCCACATTCGAATATTCATATTCAACTTCGAATTTCAGTTTTTTATAACTATTCGAATATATATTAGAATTTAGAATATTCGTTGACAGCCCTATTATACATTGTTAAACATTAAAAACTGACTTAGCAACCGGTTTACAGACAGCTTTGCTGTGAAAAATTTCACAAATCTAGCATGTCAAGATGACACTGGGTTCAGACTTCTAAGTGACCGACTTTTGGAGCTATACCCAATTTAAAATAGAAATTCAGGAAAAAAAAAACCCCACTGATTTCGGAGCGGAGTAACCCGTTACACGAATTCACAAATCATGAATAACGACATGAGATATTATTTGCATGTCTACGACACCGCACTGCGGGACCACAGCGAAACGAAATCTGAATATCAAAACACAAACTATCTTTAGCCTATTCCGGTTTTGATCTGCCAACGAAAAAAAAAAAAAGATTTAGGAAAAAAATTTACGGAATTCATTGGGCCCTAGCCTACATAACTCAGACTGGTTTTGAGCAAAGTATCTGAACAAATAGTGTAGCTACTCAATCAGTGATAGGCTACAGCTAACTTACTAGCTAACTTTACCTCGGCACACAGATACCTCGGTGACAGTACTATAAACACTGCTCAAATTTCAGAGTAAAGACTTCCAGATTTCGGTAGCAATTCGGTTACAGTAGGCTATCACCAACAGAATCCTGAGCGAATACAAATATGTGTAATTAAGCATAAAATGACTTACCATTCACCACATTACGCTTCAATAAGTTTCAGCTGTGGCCGTGTGGTCACTCGTCTAGTCTTGAAAATGCGCGCAGATGCAGGAGAGGGAAACTGTGGGCCGTTTACACATCATCAAATTGTATTTTACATTAACAGAACTTAAAATTAAATTCGTTTTTGATTAACTAATAATGTTAAACTCTGACAAGTCATGATAGTATATTTCATCAATAGGCATAATTTGTGTGTCATCCAAGCTCAATAAAATAACAACTACAAGTAAAAAGTCTTAACAGATCAGAACTTGATTTTTTATTTCACAACAACATATATATTTAAGTAATGACTAGAGGTCCTCTGAATTAGTTTTTAGAGTGTATGTTTTATATATTTACGCCGTAAACCCACAGAGTATTTTCAGGATAAAAACATATTTAAAAAAAACTTTTAAACTTTTAAGTAGAAAATGCACTAAAATCCTCATATCGGTTTGTACTGAGGGTGGTGCAGTGCGAAGAATGTGAGAATCCCCACACAATCATAGAGAAACAGATCTCACCAGCAGCTCTAGAGTGTGAAACCATTAAAACAAACTCTCTGTCGGCAGTACAGTGGTGCCGTGAATCCTTGATAAGACAAAGGAGGTAATACAAAAGATTGTGAAATTTATAATGGACACTGTTGAGCTCCACTGAAATACTGTATATGAATCAGACCTTCATGGTTTTAATTATTAATATACATGGTTAATCTTATAGTCTAATTAGCATTGTTATGGTAATTAATTAAAGTTATCATAGTATTGATTTTGGGGGTCCCTGGGTTGGCTAAAAGTCTGGGTGGGGTGTCTTTGAATCTGTAAAAGTAGGGAATCCTTGAGTTATGAAACAGCCGCATTAGGGGGATTGATCATTTTAAACCTATTGGAAATGCTCCTTGCTGCAATTTCCCAGCATGAACCTATGATATTTAGTTGTCATTCGAAACTGAAGTATGGGATACATTTCACCTCTCTCCTTATAACCCACAGGGAAGCTTGGGCTTGTGAATTCAAAATAGAATAAAGTCAATATATAAGATTTCCTGGAGGTATGGAGGCAGTTTCCTCTGTCTCAATTTCTATATGTCCCATGTGGAATGATTCACAATGCGTGTGAGAAGCTGAGAATACAGAATATAAAATATGAAGCTCTTCATAGGTGAAATTTGAAGTTCCCGACGGGTTGCTCTGGGTGTACATGTATCAGGTGGATTATTTTTGAGACAGTTACAATACAGATTCATTGAGAGTTTGAGCAAAGCCTTAAGGGAGATCCCGTACATTGTGTGGTGGTATTCCTTCCCAAACTTCTTTACTCAACTTTTATATGACATAAGTAAAGTACCTGACATGTACACTGTCTTCTTTACTTAAAAACAAGAACGTAGGAAAAATAGGCAGACTGACAGTGCAGCACTGGGGAAAGAGTGGTGACAGTGATTTGTTCAAATCCGTTTAGTTCTGCAAAATATCTCATTTAAAAAGGTGAGTATCCATTTTGACTGGATTTTTGTTGCTGTGGGAGACCCACAAAGCAAGTAATGGGAGGGCCGTTGTGGGCCCCCATGTGGCTGCCCCCTTATACTTGACATCACTGTTTGTGTCACAGTCCTCGTCTGCACCTGTCTGTCCTTGTCTGCACTTCACTTCCCAGTATCCTCCTTGTCTGCACACCTGAACTCACTCCCTCAATCATCCACCTGTTCATCGTCTTAATCATCTGTGTCACCTGTCCTCACCTCGTTAGTATCTGTATTTAGTTCTCTCTGGTCAGTCTGTCTGTGTCGGTTCTCAGTTTGTATATGCATAGGTGTTTGTGTGTATCCTGCCTGTCTTCCTGCCTGTTCCTGGTTTTGTTTCAAGATTAAATCGTTTGTATTGGAGCTCTTTGCCTCAGCCTGCCTTCCTTACTCACCACAACGTGACAGAAGAACCGACCTAAAATATGGAATGGGCAGCAATGGACATCCTCCTTCTGGCCCAGGAGGACCAGTCCCTCGAGGCCCACACACAGAGGTTTTTGGACTTGGTTCCCCACGTCCATTACGATGACACCAGCCTCTGTGGGTTTTTCCGGGCAGGTCTTAACGATGAGACCAAAGCACGCCTGCCCGGAGATGGGCCTCGAGGGAACTTCGAGGAATACATTGAGTGGGTGCTGTGGCATAATGGGTCACCTTTTACCATCGGGCACTCCACCAGCCCAGCCGAGTCTTCGCCGCTGGTTCCGTCCAGCCCAGCCGAGTCTTCGCCGCTGGTCCCGTCCAGCACCAAGCCCTCCTCGCCGCTGGTCCCGTCCAGCACCAAGCCCTCTTCGCCGCTGGTCCCGTCCAGCACCAAGCCCTCCTCGCCGCTGGTCCCGTCCAGCACCAAGCCCTCTTCGCCGCTGGTCCCGTCCAGCACCAAGCCCTCTTCGCCGCTGGTCCCGTCCAGCACCAAGCCCTCTTCGCCGCTGGTCCCGTCCAGCACCAAGCCCTCTTCGCCGCTGGTCCCGTCCAGCACCAAGCCCTCTTCGCCGCTGGTCCCGTCCAGCACCAAGCCCTCTTCGCCGCTGGTCCCGTCCAGCACCAAGCCCTCTTCGCCGCTGGTCCCGTCCAGCACAGGGCTTCATGTCAGCCACCCCGAGTCAAGTGAACCGAGTCCCGAGTCAAGTGAACCGAGTCCCGCGTCAAGTGAACCGAGTCCCGAGTCAAGTGAACCGAGTCCCGAGTCAAGTGAACCGAGTCCCGAGTCAAGTGAACCGAGTCCCGAGTCAAGTGAACCGAGTCCCGAGTCAAGTGAACCGAGTCCCGAGTCAAGTGAACCGAGTCCCGAGTCAAGTGAACCGAGTCCCGAGTCAAGTGAACCGAGTCCCGAGTCAAGTGAACCGAGTCCCGAGTCAAGTGAACCCGTGGATTTCCCCAAGTATTTTTTGGGGGGGGGCCATAGGCCTTCGCCTCGTCTGGCTCCGCCGTGGCCGCCCGAGGGGTCCTCACCGCCGTGGCCGCCCGAGGGGTCCTCACCGCCGTGGCCGCCCGAGGGGTCCTCACCGCCGTGGCCGCCCGAGGGGTCCTCACCGCCGTGGCCGCCCGAGGGGTCCTCACCGCCGTGGCCGCCCGAGGGGTCCTCACCGCCGTGGCCGCCCGAGGGGTCCTCACCGCCCTGGCCGCGCCCACGTCCTGCTCCGCCCTGGCCGCGCCCACGTCCTGCTCCGCCCTGGCCGCGCCCACGTCCTGCTCCGCCCTGGCCGCGCCCACGTCCTGCTCCGCCCTGGCCGCGCCCACGTCCTGCTCCGCCATGGCCGCGCCCACGTCCTGCTCCGCCATGGCCGCGCCCACGTCCTGCTCCGCCATGGCCGCGCCCACGTCCTGCTCCGCCATGGCCGTCTGTTCCATCCTGGAGTCCGTCCTCCTGCACCTGGTCCGCCTTCCCGTCACGGACTCCAGGATGCCCACCCTCCCACCCCTGTTCTACGGCGTGAGGTCACGCCTACCGGGAGGGGGGAGTAATGTCACAGTCCTCGTCTGCACCTGTCTGTCCTTGTCTGCACTTCACTTCCCAGTATCCTCCTTGTCTGCACACCTGAACTCACTCCCTCAATCATCCACCTGTTCATCGTCTTAATCATCTGTGTCACCTGTCCTCACCTCGTTAGTATCTGTATTTAGTTCTCTCTGGTCAGTCTGTCTGTGTCGGTTCTCAGTTTGTATATGCATAGGTGTTTGTGTGTATCCTGCCTGTCTTCCTGCCTGTTCCTGGTTTTGTTTCAAGATTAAATCGTTTGTATTGGAGCTCTTTGCCTCAGCCTGCCTTCCTTACTCACCACACCGTGACAGTTTGTGGGTGGGGCCCTGTTTTATGGTTTGCACCCTGGATTATCAGTACACCACTGGTTTACGGTGCTATTACTAAAATAAATAACAGTATACCCTTTGATAGTTGAAGTTTTCATAATAGCTAATTTGGTTTATGGATGCATATCATAAAGCTGTTAATGCTAATGAATTGCTCTTTGTCCACACAATGAATATTAGATGCTACTTGCTTCACTCTTATTATGCATTATGCAGTTCTATTTATGTTTATTTCTAATAAGAAGTAGAAAAGGTGCATGTAATTCTACAACTATACAAGGTCAAGCACCATTAAAGCTGAAGTGTGTTTTTAAACGGTAAAGATTTTATTTTGATTTTATTTTCTTCTTCTTTTTGAGGATTTATTTTCTAAGTGTAACGGAGGCAAGCTAGTAACATCTTTGCATGTAAACCTCACTCCCCTGGCCTCTAGCTTTATAGAGCACCTGCCTCCAGTCCCATCCCGGAGACGCTGGTTCTAATCCCGCTTGAAGCGGGTAGAGTCGGACCGGTTACGTTTGGTGCCGTGACCCGGATGAGAGTGAGGTTTAGGGGAGTGAGTGTAATAGAGACAAGCTATAAGAGCTGTGCGTGTAAACCTCACTCGCCTGGCCTTAAGTGGCGAGACTGCTAGAGACTCCGGTCATTAGCGTCCTTGTCCCATACCGGAGCCGGCGATTCGAATTCCACTCAAAGTGGGTTGAGTAGGACCAGTTATATAAGTAGTCAGATGTTGAAACGTGTGGAAATATCTCATATACTTCCATTGATTGAGAACTTATATCCTATACCTCAATCATATCTAGGGATCTGGAATATCATAGAAACTATTTTAAGATTAATTTGCTAGTGACTGCTTACCAAGCATCTACCCACAACACCCAAGCAATGCCCTAGGGACCACTCTGAACATCTTAGCAGTGAATTAGTACATACAGGGAAAACTGTTAGGCAACCTCCAACTTTTTTGAAGAATATGAATTTAAAAATCTGTTTTCTGCTGCTAACTTCAATGTGTTTTGTGATCTAATTTGTGTACTCATTTGATACCTCTGTTCAAATTAAGGTGAATATAATCAGTATGTAATAATGATTCTTTGGACACCACTAGTCAAACTGAACTTAAATTAGAGAAGTGAGAAAGCCCTACACCAGTAGGATCTTCATAGAGCTGTGTCTCCTGTAGTGGGAGGTTGTCTGTCATGGTGGATCGAGTGGACTCTAATGAGGGGCCCGATTCCCGTCCTCCTGACAGCCTCAATCTCAGGGAGCACTAACAAGACGGCCACCTGATGCAATCATAATCTGATTCAGTGACAGAGCCCCAAAGTCCAGTCTAATGTCGCAGTCCCGTGGCAATAATGCACATTACTGTGGTGACACCTTAAGAACCTACTCACTCATGTTGTAGTATTCATAACTCAGCACCCACATGCTGCTTGGTGTTGCTAGTTCAGTCAAACTTAGATTTAAAACTCATACTTATAAATGGGGATTACATTGACACAATAGTGTGCAACAGTCAGGTTCTGGAAGTAAAATCTTCATTCATTTTCTCCATAGGGAAATTGATTTTGAACGTTAACTTATAAACCTTGTTAATCGATGGTATTTCCTTCTGCTGAAGCCATCAGGCCGCATTAATTCATCATATTTTTTAAATAATCATGTTTAACAGAGGAATTCCTGGTAAAATACTACATTACCCATAATTGTGTTAGCTCTGCCCACTCCCATGAGGCACTGCGATTGGCATTATCGAGTTTATCTCTCACAAAATATTTAAATTTTTGTATATACTGTACATGCATATTTTGCAATAAACTTAAATGTATATTGTTTATATATATATATTTATATATTTGTAAGTGAGTAGTTTTGTTTCTCCATTTTGTATTTTGTTATGCTGTTCACAATGCTTCATGGTATTGTTGCTCTTTCACTCATTAAGCTCTTAAGGACACAGCCTTGTACTTTTGTATTAAAGCTTGAAGTGTTGGGATTCACTCCGTAGCTGATTGTCTTGGTTTATGGCTTATTACTCTTTAACAAAGACTTTTTTTTAAATCCCAATGGGGAAAATAAATGGAAAGAAATACCTCCAGAACCTATGCCGCTGAAAAGGGGGGTGGGCACTAATGCACTCTCTTGGTTGATATAGTTTTTGCACCTGATATTTCAAACAAACAGAAATGTCCAAAAACCAAAGAAATACTGATAGATACCAATGTCCGCGGCTCTTGCATTGGAGAAAGTATAACGGCCAACTAGTATCACGTGTGCCTTAATAACCAATCACATTACAGCCTCAACGTCACTGAATTTATGCAACAGAGTTGTGCAACAGTCAATCACTATATACAGTATACTATAGAAATAAATAAGAAATGTCGTAAACTGAATCCTACCTGTCACAAAATTGTCAGTGACTTCTCTTTTTTTTTTTTCTCAGTGTAAACTTTTTTTTTTGTTTTGTTGCCAACCTAGAGCCTTTCCTTTAAGCTGCATTGTTCATAAATCACTACACTATTGACAATAGTCAATAGACTTATTCCTTTAAAAACTTTCTGGAAATGTGGCCGCACCTGTAGATAACAAAATATACAACCAGGTGCTGTTTATTACATAAATATAATGCATAGTAATTGAACAAAAAATATTTTCAGTAACACTTTACAGTAAGTTTCTGTTTCACCGTGTCATGTGAGATCCCAACACAGAATCCTATTCCCATTCCTCAGTGTCTGGTCCAAAATGTAACTCCATCTTGTTCTGAAAATGTGATATTTAAAAGACATTAATTAACATATTTTGATAATTAAGAATAAATGCCCTGTAAATGTTTTTTTATTAATATTATTTATCTTTTTGTATCATTTCTAATCAGGCACCAAATATAGTACCTTTAAAAAGGTCAACCAATGAATAGCTTTGGGATCCAAGAGGTTTAGGATTCTGCGGGGGAACAGGATTTATTAGACTGGTTTTGAAAGAAAAAAAAACAGCTGACTAAGTTTGAGTAAGAGGCCCCACCAATTTCAGTGCCCCAGGTTAATGTTAATATTGGTCTTGTTAGCAAGGTTGTTTCAATGTACCAGGACATGATTTTTTTTTCACCCAAATGGCTACATCTCCACATGTATCCTCTAAAATGCATGCTGTTAAATGAAGGACTTCATCGTCAGCACATCAAGACTAATTGGCATGCCTCCGCTAGCCATGCTCACCTAGCGCTACAGAAAGTCAAGTGTCTCTGTCAGCAGTTTGTGAACATGTGTTAGGCCGGCCCAGACGCTCATTAGCCAGTGGTAGAGTTGGCGGACACAGCTGCAGTCCGGTCTACAGAGCGCATGCCAAAGTACATTTATCTTTCCTGTGATTATCACAATGTGAACATGTTTAGCAAGGTTGAACGAGCATGTTAAAAATGGCAATGTCACCTCACATTTGTTTTATTTGACCCAGAGACATTTTTTCATGCAAGAGAGGAGAAAATGTCAATTTTGGCTCATCACCTCAAAATATGGCAGAGGAATGTGTGTGTTTTGCATTCACCACTGATTTCCCTCTCCAAACACTCTCATTTATATTTATCAGGGCATAACAGGCATGACCTTGCTGATGTAACAGCATTATGGTTTGGTGCTAGTGGGCACTGATGATCCATTGTTTACCGCTATGCGTGTGTGAGTATTTGAGAGAGAATCGCAAGGCTCTTTGGCCTCTGCCAAATGCACTGCCAGTTGGTCCGTGTAGTGCACGAGAGAGAAACTGACCCGAGAGAGCATTTTTGTGCTCGTGCCAAGCCTGTAGCTTGTGGAGTGCCAGACTCTCCCGCACTTTATGGACTGGTGTTAACAGTGTTCTCTCAACACCAGGCAGGCATGATAAAGTCCAACCGCTGGGAATGACTATTCCAGTCTGTATCAAGGAATGACGCTGTGTGAGTGAGAGATGTGGTGCTAGTGAGGGAGGGCTGCCCCCTTAAGGGACAACTGTCTGCTCTGTGGAAGATATTGTTTATTGAATCGTCTTCAGACCTCCTGTGTTGGTTAATAACCGAGTGCTGCCACTGTGATCTCACCCAGAACAACTGATGGCTAAATCAAAAAAAGCCATTTGTCAATATCCCATCCCTTCCAATGAAGATTTTTTATTTTTTATAATCCAGCCAATTTAATAGGAATCTATGCGATCAAGAATTTCGCAAGATTTCCCAATGCACATTTCGTTCAAGTTCAAATTGGTCGCACAAATTTGCAAACGCTGCTTGGTTAGAAAGTGACTTCTGTGTGAGCTGTGCTTCATACATTTTATACATACACTGACAATAGACTATTGCTTCCACAAAATTTGGCTGAATTTGTGACCGCACCTTAAGATAACAACATATAAATATATAATGTATAAGAATAGTGGTAACTGTTTGCAATATGGTTCATTAACATTATTTCATATCATAACTAACAATGAACAGCAATTTTGCAGCATTTATTAATCTAGCATTTAATAATTTGTATTTATGAATTTACTATTGTTAATTGGTAATTCATGTTAGTTCATCTTTTAACTTTTTTGCAGTCAATTTAGCACAATTTTTGTTGTTTGTTTCTATACACCTCCAAAATAAATGAATTGGTTACCTCGGAAAGAAGCTATACATTCAATCATTAAAATAATGTGCTCTAAAATGTGTTCTATATGTAACAAATATGTATTTTATGTGTGTGGTAAGAGAGATAAATAATTAATGAAGAGGAACATAACAATTGTTCTGCATGTGAGTGGATGATTTTTCCTTTCTGTAATTGTTGTGATTCTATTATAAAATGGGTTCAATTACAGTGCTGCAAAGTCAATGTCACATTACCATACCTACACACAATGTAATATGAACCAGAAGACCTACACACCTACACCTTCCTCACAGATATAGCAAAAAATTAATTTAAGGGTAGGCAAATTCGAAGAGGCTAGCAATAGCAAGCTAGCTTTGAAAGCATAAGATTACACTCTCCCTTCAGAGCGTCTCCAAAGCCACGACTCCTTCAAAACACACAAACGCGCACAGCCTGAGCAGAGTCTGCAAAGCGTCACAAGAGACGCCGTTAAATCACCTCGTCTCAAAGTTCATAACATTACAACAATAATTAATGTAAACAACTTACAGAGCTCTAGATGTACGTACCACCTGACTACAGCTGGTTCAAGTCGGTGTTGATAGTGTTGACATGGACTCATAAATCTGAGTCTGAGGACGTGAATGAGGTATAGAAATGCAGATGTTGACAGGCAGGTAAGACATTGTATTCGACATTCAGTCCGGATGCAATGATTGGATGAACATTTTTTTGGTCCTGAGATGTCCACAGAAGATATATATATGAAAGAAAAAAAAAGAAAAAATTAGACCACTTGTATTGATTGCTATAAGGATGTGAAGAGTTTCAACCAGTATAACAAAAAGTGTATATGAAAAAAACTGCCTACCCTACCTTTAATGGAGTCTCCTTCAATGTTCAAACACAACATGGAGGTTTCTTTCAGTGATTTAGTTTCGCTGTACCACGCAAAAGCCGTCTAAAGAGGACTATGACCTTTATTTTTTCACCCTTTGATTATGTGCGTGGGTTTTAAATAAACATTCATGATGTGATCTTGACTGTTATACTTGAACTGATCTTTGATTACTAAAGTACATGCAGCTCTATCTTTAAATACAAATGTGTTTTAGTGAAGCTCTTTACCTTATCCAGTGGCCTCTAACATCAAAGTAGACTCCTCAAAGAAAGGAGAAGCTTAATTGTACTTCCAGCTCTTGCTGTAAATGTCAGTCAGTCAAAGAGTATCAAATAAAACTGATTTGCTTTATTAGCTTCCCTTGATTAAGTGCATTAGCCTAATGAAGCTTAATGGAGGCTTGTCAATAAACAGTTATTTCTGTCAAAAAAAAGGTTGTTTTGTGAAACGTCAAATGAAAAATCTTTCATGAAACCTTTGAAGAGTTGAACAAAAACATGATTGGGTTAAATGTTAAATATTACAGAGATAATAACTATCCTGGTGCAGATTCAGACTTTTATCCTTTTCATTCTCAGGTCGGTGCGGGACAGTGAGGATGACGATGACGAAGAGCGGAGAGGAAAGACGTGTACTCTACAGTACCAGAGGACCATGGTGCGTGTGCTCACACACTTTGTGGCCGAATCCTCTGAGACGCGAGGTCAGGTGGCCCACATGCTAGGCAGTGATTGGCAGGTGGATATTACGGAGCTGGTCTGGGACTTCTTGAAAGTAGAGAATCCCCGAATCGCCAGGCTGAGAGAGGGACGTGTTTTGGAGGGCATGGACACAGGCATGACCAGCATTCAGGTATGTGTGTATATTTTCAATATTTTTTGTCTGCCATTTCAGTCATGTGGTGCAATAAATCTCTTTAAAATATCAGATAATTTTGCCTTTTTTATGACAAGGTAAAGTTAGTTTGTAAAATGTCACATGGTGCAACTTAAAAAAACGTAATGATATTTGTTAAAAAAAAAAAAACACGATGAAAGTCATTCCTGTTAAAATGACTGGTAATACCTTACAATAAGGTTTCATTTATGAACATTAGTTAACTATATTAGTTAACATTAACTAACAATGAACAATAGTTCTACATTATATATTAATCTAAATCAATTGTCATCTAAAAATGTACTAATACAGTTTTAAAATCCAGTCATATTAGTTAACAGTGGTTAATGCACTGTTAACTAACATGAACAAAGAATGAAAAATTAGATTTTTACTAACGTTAACCACTTAAAACATTATATTGCTAATTGTTGGATCATGTTCGCTAATGCGTTTAACAAATGAGTGTCTCATAGGGTTCCCAAATGACTGGATTTCACATTCCGGTATTCAAGGTGTAAAGAAAATGTGATAACTGTCAAGTAAAAATAGTTAATAGGGGCTTTCGCACCGAAGGAACTTTTTCATAGTGCCTAGAACTATTGGCGGAAGTATCCGGGTTTTGGCGTGTTCGCACAGCAGGAAGGAACGATTTTAGTTCTAGGAACCCCTTTTGAAGGAAGTAATTTAGCTCCTACTTCAGAGTAGGGTCTAAACCAGCACCATAGGAACTATCAGTGAACTACCACTACCAGTTAGTGTACGCTGATTGGCCGAACGCACGCAAAACACCAGCAGTGCCCACCCGCCATTTTTTAACATACAGATTTGTCGCATGTTAACATACAGGTTATAGCCTATTTATTTACTTCAGAAATTAACTCTATGAACATGGAAAACAGTGATAGATGGACCTCTTAACCTTTATGCTAAGGGAAAAATCCAACGCAACTTTGAACCAAACATGATTATGTATTTCTGCTCAGCTTGCAACACTGGACATCAACCACACGGCATACACTAATACCTTTTCATATACTGTCTACTTTCTATGTATAACACTTCTATCTAATAAGGTGTAAAACAGACACAGAGAATGCAAGCACTATGTGCTCAGGCTCTGTTCTCAGTGCAGTCAAAATAAAGGTCCGCCGCGCCGTCAAAATAAATGTCACAAGAACAAGCGTGGCTTACGTCTCTTCAGAGTTCCTACTGGCGGTGCAAACGCAACCAGGAATATGTTTCTAAGGGAACCATTAGTCCTCGGGGAACCACGCTAGTGGCTAGTTCCTAGAGCTACCTAGAATAGAAAGCCTCTATTAACTCTTTCCCCGTCAGCGTTGCCAGCCATGGTCTTTTGGTCATTTTCACAAAATTTTCATGGCCCCCAGAATATTTTGTTGTATGAAAATCTGAACATGAAATTGCAATATCAAAAAAAGAACATAGCCTCTGCTTAAAAAAATAAAAAAATCAAAAAAACTTTTTATTCCAGCTTCACCCATTGTTTTTTTTTGATCAACACTTTAATGTGGGTAATTTACATTTAAAAAAAGCGAAAATTTTATACAAAAAGTTGAGAAAATCGTGTTTTTTCAAAAACTACAACGTGTATAAGCGATGCTTTTATCGCTTGTTTCTGCTTCTTTTTTTTTTTCTTTTTTTTTTTTTTTGCCTGTTTCACTCTAGAGATTCTCTTCTCTTTCAGAAGTTGTGTAAAAGTGCCCCCTACCATATAATAGTGAAAACACAGAAATCATGAGTGGGGAAAGAGTTAAATTAAAATCAATGGTGGGGAAAGAGTTAAATTGAAATGAAACTTTAATTAAAAATATAAATATATATAATTTTTTTTAAACAACAACACCAATGTGAACACAAGAAGTACATTTCTAAGAACTTGGCACATCTTTTTAAAACAAGATTTTTCCTTTTCTTAGTAATGGACACTTGCACTGTAAATAAGGTCCCGTCACTTTTTCTGTAAGTCTGAACACAGCTAACACTAAGCCGTTGCATGTTCCGCAGCCCACTTTTCTCTGTCTCCAGGAAAGTGGGCTGATATTGCTGTGAAAACATGTGTCTGAGGAGGTGTTCGTCATCTGGATTTATTTTGTTTTTCCTGTCTGCTTTGAGACCAGACACCTAATATCTGCTCGTCTGCAGTGAAAGTGTGGGCAGGCAAGAGACTGTCTGTAACACCTTTTTATTGCATCAATCACTAGATGGGTTTACAGCTCTGTGTTTCTGATATTTCTCCCTGTAATTGGAGGCAATCCTCGTGGGCTGAGCTGTATCCACCAACCCAGATTGCTTATGATGCTTGTATTTAATAATGCACTTTTGTGTGTATGCTCTGCTCCAGGTTCTGTCCCCGCTGTCAGACTCTATCCTGGCAGAGAAGACAGTGAGGGTTGTGGATGATCGAGTGACCATCACTGAACTGGGGCTGCAGTTGGTCAGTGGTCTCACACTCAGCCTGCAGCTCAGCACAGGAAGTAACCGAGCCATCAGCGCCACGGCAACCACACAGGAAGTGCTCAGCAATCCTAAACAGGTCATTTTGCAGAGTTAAATATGTGCTCAGATTCAATATGTGCTGTTTACTGCCACACAAATAAATATTTATACAGAAGGCCAACAAATTAGAGTCTGTGACTTGTGCTGAAGAAACAAGCATGAAATGAAAGAATCCTCAAAAGAGAATCTTTCTATCATTTCTACTTTGTTGACAACAAATCTACAGAACCAAACCCTTGTAATCGATCACTTATCAAAATAACATTTTGGATAAACTGTAATGAAATGACAGCCAGTACGCAGCTTTTATTTAAATTGGCCCAATATGCTATTTTAAAGTTTCCTAATGTTGTTTTGGAGTCTCCCACAACAGGTTACATGCATCAAAGGTCAAAAAACTGTTTCATTTTCTCATAATATACATTTGCACATCACCACATTGTTCCATGATTCTCAAACGACTCCATGGATGAATCAATCTCTCTAAATCCCTCCTTTCCGCAAGCTACTCTGCTCTGATTGGCCAGACAGCTCAGTCTGTTGTGATTGGTCTACAGCGCGTGTGTTGAAAACAAAAACGCCCCTTGCAATAACTGATCGTCAGCTCAGGGATTGTACACAGCCCATAGATTAGCAGAAGTATTTCAGTAAGACAGTAATTAGCCAGTTAGCAGGAAACCTACATAATATAAAACTCAAAAATAAGTATTTTGAACACCGGTAGAATATATATTATACATCAATAATTATTCATACTCAAAGGTTGTGATTCTGAAGAGCAAGTTAGTCAAAATTAACTGGGTACTGGCCCATCTTTCTAGAGCGAGCGTTTTGCGAATCCTGCATTGAACTCCGAAATTTAAAGGATAATTTCGGTATTTAACACTTTGAGTCTATTTTGTAGTTTGTTTTGGATGAACTAGAGTGGTGGACACAGAAATTTTGACAATGGTTCCTGTCTCGACTTTTTGATTATTTTAGAATCGCCTTTGACCACTTCAGAGTGGCAGTCTATGGGCATGCACAAACATGTCCTTAAAACAACCCTTAACGTTCGTTTTCAAAACTGTGCAACTCACCGAGTGGTTAGTGGTGTTCGTTGATGATTAAAAACAAATATATCGGCACAGTGTATGATTCTAATCCGTTTATTTTGCTATATTGGAACTATTTTTTCAGATACCTCACAAACGCGTATAAACTCCACATATATTTATGAGTTCACACTTACATACAATTAAAGGGAATGAAGTAAAATGCGTATTTGGCGTGCTGTCCGGGGGGAGGCCTCCGAGCTCGGAATTTGGCCCGAACCCAGAGTACCCCCCCCCTGTATGTAAGATGGTTTAGGACTAGAAGAGTGGAGAAGGGGCGGTGGAGGGACGCTGCTAAACTGTCGGAGAAATGAGGTGAGGCTGCTGAGTTAATTATCATGTTAATGATCTGAACGTCAGATAACGAACAGAAATCAATGGGATCTTACAAAATGCCAAATTAAACACGACAGAAATTGTAATTCACTACACTACTTGTTTTGGAACATCAACAAACACCACTAACCACTCGGTGAGTTGTACAGTTTTGAAAATGAATGTTTAGGGTTGTTTTAAGGACATGTTTGTGCATACCCATAGACTTCCATTCTGAAGCTGTCAAAGGCGATTCTAAAACAGTCAAAAAGTCAAGACAGGAACCATTGTCAAAATTTTTGTTCACCTCTCTAGTTTATCCAAAACAAACTACAAAATAGACTCAAAGTGTTAAATACCGGAATTATCCTTTAAGAAGTAGTTGAATGAAGGGAACACAGCGGACGGGCAATATGCTAATGATTCGTCTTGACGTCACAATGAAACGGCTTAGGACTCGCTTGAAAAACGATTCATTTAATTGACTCAAGAGTCGACTCTTACTTTTGAGAGGCAATAACTATATACGGTGCACTTTCACATTTAAAACTTTATAGGATGTTTTCATTCACTTAGAGCTATGTTACACACTACATGAAAGGTCATTTTTCAAAAATCCATAATAGGAGCACTTTAATGTAAAACATCTTTAAACTAATTTTAAAACACTTGTGCACACTGTACTTAAAATAGTTTCCAGGTTTTGATTTACTTTATTTGATTTTTTAAAAGTTTTCTCTGAATCTGAGCCTAAGCTAAACTTCAGATCACAGTCTGAAGGCCCGTTCAAGGTTACGACAACATAAATATGCTGATAACGATATCGTTTTAAAAATAGTTCTAATTATATAAGAATAGCAGAGTCGACACTAAAACTATAACAACAACAGAACAGAGAAACCATATTACTGGAATCACTTTCAGAACGATTTTTTTTTTCCCGCTGATGAACGATAATCATTGACAGCCAATCAGAATCAATCCTGCTTTAAAGAGCTCGAGCATTTAAAGAGGTCATATGATTTGATTTCTTGTTTTCCTTTTTCTTTAGTGTTATGTAGCTGTTTGAGCATGTATAAGAGTCTCAAGTCTCAAACCCAAAGATATATTCTTTGTAAAAGTTAAGGCTCAGCCACGCCTTCCTAAAACACTTCGTTCACACACACCCCCACAAGTCATTGAGTGGGGGCAGAGTTTCATAACACCGCCCAAATGCATATGCAAAGAAAGAAGGTGTAACTTTTATTCTCGCTGTATTATTGTTGCAGCCGGCGCGCCATGTCGTGGAGACGCTGTTTTTTTTTTTTGTCACGAAAGCCAAACTACTGGACCAAACTACTCGTAAAAAGACAGTAGCCTATAAGTCACTATAATCAGTAATTATGCCCCTAATGAAATAAAACCTTACCAATCTGATACGTTCTGGTCCAGTCACGCTGGCAAAGTTGATCGATCAGTTTGGTCATCTGCATTTTCCGGATCAGATTCGGGCTCGAATTGATAAGAACCGACATTATTATCACCTGTCATTATTGCTTTGGGAGCTGATCTTCCAAATATGGTAAGGGGCGTGACATTTCCGTTGCACGCATAAGGTCCAATCACAATGCACTGGATCGCTGGCCAATCAGAACACTTTTCAGAACGATGAGCTTTGTAAAAAAAATACACATTTCCGAAAGGCGTGGCATAGAGGAGCAACAATAATGTACAGTACGGTATGTGTAAAATGACTTTTTTTTTTTTTTACCTAAAACTGCGTAAACGCATTGCATTAAACCAAATACACAAAATAATGTTAATTTTAGAACCATCATATGACTCCTTTAAAGTGACATGACATAAACTGCAGCGTGCGCTTAGAATAAACAGAATGATATCGTCCGCTGGTGTAGATGCTAAGTTATTTTATAGTTATCGTCCTTGGTGCGAATGGACCTCAAGAGATTTAATTTCACTCATAACAAAAAGTAAATAGTAACTGTTTTTTGCCTTTGCAGCAATGTTTAGATATGTCATTCAGAGAAGTATGTTTTTATTAATGTAAATCTGTAAATATCCACCATATAGAAATAATAAGAAAAATGTGTCCATTGTTTAAATAGTGTAGATCAGCACATGTATGAGGAATAAACTGATTTTCTTAATTTCTTTGCAATATATGTAAAGCATTTAGATTATTAATATATTAGAGATTCAGGTTGTGTTTTGCATCTGATTATCCTTCAGTTTGGTGAATTAACTAGTTGGAATAATACATTTTAAAATATAGTTTCTAAATATTCCAAGCCAACACTTAAATCGCACACTTAATGTCAACTTATTAGTTAATGTGAATTAATCACAGACAATAATGATCAACAATATCTATCTTGCGATTCCTTTATTTCACAGTAAGAATTACTGGTCTCTTGAAAACAGTTTGGTGTGCGTTTCTCTGGAAATGCTCCACTTGCATTCACTAACAGTAGCCCATTATATAACAGTCAATACTCACCGCAATTCCCTCTTTCTGTAACAGCCTATTAAGGAGCTTTTTTCCTACACTGCTCATTTGTTACACAAGTGTGATGTATAACCCAGGGATGAAAGTAACTATGGTTGCCTATGGTTACAGCTGTCATGCTTAATTATGGCTTAGTTAATGGACTCAGAGGAGGTGGTTAATTTGCAGTGCCTCAGTACCTGGACTCAATATAATTATCTTCTAGTTGACAGTCTTAATCAATATGACACACCTCAGTTTAGCAGCAGCAGTGCAGTGAAAGCCCAATCCTTGCAATTAAGACAGACATACGTGCGTGCGTGTTTGTGTATTTCAGAGGCTTTGATAGTCTGTTAATTCCTGTGGAACCTGTTGTGACAATACATATTAAGTACCAAGAGAACATGAATTTCAAGCAAGTCAACAGGATATTGGAAACTTACAAACAAAGATAATTGTATTCATCCTCAAATTTTATGCAAAATTACCACTAAAACTGAATGGCTCGGTTTAAAAACCTATGTTACAAAGGCAGTATTTTATGAAGTTTGCTAGTCAGCAAGCCATCCCTCATGTGCACCGCTACTTTTCCACACACGTGAACAACGAGCCGCTACAGTTATCTTTCGTGGAGTTCAGCGCCGTCCCCAGTCTGCAGCCTGTCACAGTCTCCTATTGAGAACACACAGATGGTGTGCACCATGTTAAATGTGCTTAAAATGCCCATAGATGAAAGGGAACCTCATAAATGACTGATTTGGAACACTCTACATAGGCAGCAACTCTGCTACAATCATATAAAATAAAATTGCGTTTCTTATATTAATACATAAGACACAACTCAAAAAAAGATTTTAATGTGGGCCTATGTGACATGAGGTAGTTACAATCACTGTTCACACCGGGTAAAAATTACAAGGGTCACGTTACATATAGTTACAATAGTAGTAACTATAAATTATGCATAATTACATGCAACCAATACTAATCCTATAAGTGTACAGTAAGTACATGTAGTTACTTAATATTACAAGTGATAAATGATTACATTCAGAAATAATTTAAAATACCAGTAAATAAAACAAATCGTTTACAAACATTATAAACATGTATTTTAGTTCCCCTGACTCCACAAAAAATACAGAATACTTGTTCAGAACAGACCTGGAATGAAAAATATAAGTGTAAAACAAATAAATTATGGTGTCATTCATAATAAATGCTGAGCCTAGACAAAATTATTTAATGCGAAACTGAAGCTACCAGCAATGTGGGAAATGCGCTATACAAATAAACCTGGGCTCATGCACCTCTCATATTCAGAACAAATCCAAATATGCTTTGTGCCATGGTTTGCAAGTCACTTTGGAATATGGAATAAGTTATAGCACATTTCAGATAATAAAAAAGTGATATGTTCCGGGAAAACATGATGTTTTACCTTTCAGTAAAACTTATTTTCTGTTGCAGAAATGCCAGATTTAAATGGATAATTATATGAGCTCAGATTTAATGTGCCATTTATTGCCACACACACAAAAAAAAAACATTTTGAAAGGAAATATTCATATATATAGCCAACAAATTAGAGAAAGATTTCCGTGACTTGTGCTGAAGAAACAAGCATGTTTGCTAGAGAAAGCTACAGCAACCAACTCTTTTAATCGATCGCTTGTATCACAATAACATGCAGCAGGATAAACTGGAGTGTGATGATGGCCTTTGCACTAGTATCAATTAAATAAGTCTATGTCCAAGAACGCTGGCCATTATAAGGATAAAAAAAAAATATCTAAATCAGAAGTCATAAATAAAAGAAAAAGGAAAAACTAATTTTTTAAAAACAGATTGCAAATCTAGAATATCTAAACACGCTACAAAATCCTTCTGGAGCTCACAGTATGCTTTTAAAGTATTACAGATATCATGATTCGCTGTCTCACTGCATGATTAGAGTGCTCTGGGAGTCCCCCTCCCCTCGAGAAGGATTGTAGCGTTATTCACGGACAGGCAGAGAGCATTGATGTCTTGGTAAGCGAAGAGCTTAAGATGCTTGTATTGCAAATCCCTATATGCAGCTCCATATCCGTAATGGCACTGTTGTCTCCTCATATCTTTTTAATCTGACTCCTCCTGACTCTCCAAGTAGAGTAGACACAACTCTGATCTCATGGCCTACATTAAAGGATTGCTATGTGGAATCAGGCACAGTATATTAGTAAAGTCACAGGCAGTGACATGGGCTCCACCTCAATATGAGGGAGTGAACTCGTCGTCTACTGCCAACACAGGCACTGTACATGGTGTGTGAGAGGCTATTCATAAAGTCTGTTTAAAAATAATGCTGTCTATTAACAAAAAAACAAGTTAACTTTTAGATTTGAAAAACTCCACTGATCATACACATGTATTATTGGCCATGTTTGCTTTATTTTTATAAACAAAATACACAAACACATATATATTTTTATATATATATATATATATATATATATATATATATATGTGTGTGTGTGTGTGTGTGTGTGTGTGTGTGTGTGTGTGTGTGTATGAAGACACAAAGTACTGCATGAGATATGTTGTCAATACAAATTATAACATCACAACATTATAGTGTACAGTAAGAAAAAATGGATATTTTGAAATCTGTAAAGAATTTTTTTTAAATGAACTTTAAGTGAACATTAGATGACGGCAAAATAATCTAAATGTTAAAAACAAAATAAACGAGCAAGCACAATTAAATATCAATTGATACAATAACTGAAACGGTACAAATACATTATTTGTTGCTGAAGCATTCAAACGTATCTGGATTTTCTTTTTGCTCTCTATAGGAGGCGCTGATCAGTGCTTGGCTGCAGTTCAGTGACGGCTCCATGGCTCCTCTGGACCTGTACAACCCGGAGCACTTTGTTCTGATCGCTACTTCTCTGGATGAGGATGTGGTGTCCATACGACAGGACGCTGCAAGCCAGTGGCCGGTTATTTCAGCGCGAGCCGAGGGACAAGGTCTGCTAGTGCACGTAGAAATGACGGTATGTGAAGTGTGTCAGAAATTTAAGCGCCGAAGTGTCCTAGCGGCTGGAAACTGCAACATCCGTGTGAAGTTTGGTCGCAGTGAAAGCGCCTTGAGGCCGGGTGACTACGGCCAAGATGGAGAGGACATGGACAACAGACCGGGTGACCGCAGACAGAACCCCTCCCTCCCAGACAGGACCGGAATGGACAACCACTACTATGGAAGCTCCATCTCAGACATAGAGGATGGTATCATGAGACGAATCACCACCACGACCAAAACAGCCATCATCAGAAGACCAGGTGGAGACAAGCTCTCAGACGATGGGAGCCAGATGCCTGACATTCCAATCGACTTCTCGGACTTCCCCGCTCAAGTGGACCTTCCCCGAGGACATAACGTGGATGAAGACGACCTTCAAATACCCCATGGACTTACTGACCTTGAAATTGGGATGTACGCTTTGTTAGGCGTCTTCTGCTTGGCTATTCTGGTCTTCCTCATCAATTGCATCTCATACACTCTCAAGTACCAACACAAGGAGATGTCAATCGAGGGCCAGGAGAGCATGAACCACGCTCACGACTGGGTGTGGCTGGGAAACGACGCCGAACTTCTGGAGAGCCACGTGAGTTTGTCTCCACAGACCGACGAGCACATCACCATTATGGACTCCAGCTTAGGAGGGTTAGAAGAAGGAAGCCACCTTCTCAACGGCGGTTCTTTGCAGAAGAACGTTCAAGGCCAGGTGCACAGAGGAGCCGACACCGCCACAGTCTGCACGGGGAAAGACAGCAAAGGGGATTCGCCAACGACCAAAAGGAAACGTGTGAAGTTTACCACGTTCACCACCATCCCAGTGGAAAGTGTTAGTCCGGCAAAGGAAAATTTGGGAATCGATCCTGACGATGACATTAAGTGGGTATGTCAGGATGTTGAGCTTGGCGACTCCAAGGAACTACGAAACTACATGGAAAGACTAAACGACAGTGTTTTAAAGGAAGTGGCTTAGTCGGATCAATGTGTGCTAACTGAACTCACCCATATGCCTTTGACAATTACGAGCCAGGGAACAACTGCTACATAAACCTTACTGAACACAACACATCAGCCATCACATAAAGGATGTCTAGCGTTCTTGTGGTTTGACATGACAACAGTGGGACAATGCTAAGACTTATGGCAAAATATGCCTTTTAAAAGATGAATCAAATCTTTTTTGTATATTCATTTATATTATGTTCTCTATTATCCTCATTTTTTTTAATGATTTTATTTTAGCACCTTTTGTAGTTTAAAAAAAAAAAAAAACTAAACCGTATTTCCAGGCTTGCCAATGCTCTGCACTCACTTATGAGGCTACAGGACTGAATGCAGATGGTGACATGAAGATTAAGAACTGTAATATTAATGAATCATTGTAAATAAAGTGCACATAGAATGGTTTGGATTTTTTTGCCTTATGAGTTTTATTTCTGGCCAGTGTATTGCTTACTGGATTCTGGATATATTTAAATTATTCACCAAGAGACTTTGAGTCACCAAGTTTGACATTTTCTTTTTTTGCCGCTTTTTTTGTTGTAAAGAATGTCTCGAAACCTTTTCCTCGGCCTGAGCGGTAAACATGTTATTCAACCCAGTACTGCCTAACTAAATCAATTACACAGTTCCTCAAGGCTGTTTAATTATACTTTATTTCCCAAATCTCAGTTATAACCTTTTGTTGCTTGAAGAGTCTGAAACAAGCTGTTTCAACTGAGATAGGAACCTCATTAAAGAACTAAAGGAAACTCGGCTCAAGTCATTTTTGACCATGGAGATTTTCTGGGTGTAGGAAATTAAATCAATTATAAATTCCAAAAAATTAAAGCAATCAATTATAATCTAATTCACAATAGCTACAACATTGAGGGAGAAAAAAAAGGCATTCCAAAGATGCCAATATTTATGCAGCATATGATAAGAGTCTTGCTTGAAAAAGGCCAAATGAATTCTATAATGGTTGTACTACATGTTAATGTGACATTTGCACCGCAATCCTTCAAGCCAAAATATTGTAACCTTTCACTACACAAATGCCAATTATTGTCTAATTAACCTATAGTAGATACTTATTGCAAGTACTCAATGGTATTTTCTTCTCAGTTTTATTAATGGGAAACTATCAGTCTTCAGTGAAAATCATTAACAGCCTCTGAAGGCAGACGGGAAGGACGAGATTCTGCACTTTTAACCAATTAAACAATTTAACTAAGACAAACAGAGAGCAAAATTTGTCATTTTATTTACTGCACACAAAATGATTTAAGTTTATTTGAATCAATTCCATCCTCCAAACCACTTCATCCTCTACAGGTGCGGTGAGCAATCTATGGCATCGGCACACGGAGGGACAATCACTGGCACTTGACAATAGAGGTGTATATATTTGATTTAAATAAAGTTCCTCGAACTTGCATTCGGATGTACATTTTGAGGTAATCATTCCTCATATTCACACATCATATTTAATTAAAGTTAGGAGCTATAAATACCATTAAAGTTCTGTTAAAGATTCCTTGTTCTTTTCAGTGATGTTTTAATTGTCTTGGCTTAAATAGGGACTTTTGTCCATTACACCAGAATATTTCACTGGCATTCAATGCCGCAACTAACCAGCAAAGACTGTATAAATACCAAGACGTTTCACTTATATTACTATGAATGGGAGAAAGTGCAGTGTGCTGCGCAATATGGAATAATCCAAATAATTACTGCATCTGCCATTAGACACTCAAGTTTCCATAGAAATAGTCAGTGTCCTGAGACTCGTGCTTAGGACTGCACGTGTGCATTGGCTTTACCGACCTGAAATCTACACTTTTATTTAATGCTATTTGAGCATAAGAAACAACTTTTCTTATCCGTTCATGTCAGATTGCTGATTTTAAATATATTATTTAAATGTGAGTTTGGTAAGCTGTTTTGGAGATTTCAATATTTCCCCATTCGAGCAGATTAGAGTTGGTCTTGCATGCCCAGAATAGCTGCTGGACGCATTGCAAATATGGCAGCCAAGAACTGACTTTCCCTTGAGCATGAAACCTTTAACCAATTAAAATCAAGTATTTTAAAGAGGCGCATAAGGAATAGATAATGGATAATGGACAATTATCTTGATATTGATTACTATATTGAAAAATCCTCTCTCTAACATTGGTGCGGAAATATAATCTTTAAAACAGGTTTAAGTAAATGTGCCGTGGTACTGGTACTAGTGCTTGTTCATTTTTAAAAGACAAGAAAATTCCTCATTTACTCACCCTCATGTTGTTTCAAACCCATATGGCTGTCTATCTTCTGTGGAACACTGAATTAAACATGACTTCTAAGCTTTTTATTTGTACTTTCATAGTGCTTTTTCAGTTTTTTTTCAATGTGTTATTTGCCATTTGTGAAATGTATTAGTAATTCCTGTGATAGATATATTTAGTGTAGTAAAAGCCACAATATAGCTTTGCATGAGTGACAGTTTTGAGTTGAGACCGTTAACAACTAACGTTTTCAAACCTGGTAAGACACGTCTTCATGCACCATATTTAAATGTGAAAGTGAGTAAACTAACAGCCCACAACCACAAAGTTGCTCAGATTCCTAATAAAGACGGCAGAACTTTGGAGAGTTGTTATTAAAAACAGGTTCTGGTAGTCTCGCACAGAGCTCTCTTGTAATGATCAGTTATTCTGCTTTTGTTTTTCAGATTTGTTGAATACGCACCAGTAGCATCATGTCTACACAATTACAGTTGCTGCTGTGAGTGTTGGATTATTGATCTGGTCTAAGCCTAATGAAAACAACCGTGCTGAATAAAGCCAGTGTACAACATTTCTAATCCCCGTTTCTCCTCCTCTGCCGTTCCGCTTCTCTCTTTTATCAGGAGTATCATATCAATCACATCCTCTTTCATTGCCTGAGGCTCCTCTCTTTTCCTGTTTCCGTCTGACACAATCGCGTCTTCTGTCTTATCCTGACACGCACTGACAGTTTTGTTTTCTAGTATCCTGACAAATTAAAACAAATGTTCTCCCTATTTTTGTTCCGTCTCCCTGCCATTATATTTGAATGCGTCTCAAAGAGCGCTGAGCTGGATATATTTGGGGAGCGTGTTGCACAGGGGTATTGTGACCAGAGGTGCAGTCTGTGATCTGTGAAGGGCACTTCAAGCTGAGCTGACTAGGGGAGAAATAATCTATGGCACAGAGAGGGAGAATGACTGATGGATCTCTGGCTGTAATTAACACATCTTTTATAATCACGTCTGCTCATTTTCTAGCATCATCAGCAGGGGGGAGCATTTCATTTCAGCATGACTTGTAACATAAAATCATGCATTTATATACTGCCTTTTTTCTTCTCAGGCATGATTTGAACATCTGTCAGCCTCTCAGTAGGTGCAGGCTGAATATGTAGAGCTCAGGATCATCAGTCACATGTGAAGGGTCAAAGGTCTGCTTGGTATGCTAACCATGGTCATGTTAGTCCTTACAACCCTTACAAGTCCTTAGCTGGATGATGCTGTAACTACACCATCTGGCAGCATATGGTATGTGCTGTAGCCTATTCTGATCAAATATATAAACAGTTTGTGAGGTTTAAGACCAACTTTAAAATTCTTTAAAAAGTTTCATTCCCTGCTGTTTTTTTTTTTTTTTACATGAGGTTGAGTAAATGATGACAGAATCATTTGATGAACTATAGCCTACATTTATCCAGTTCTCCTCAAGTTCACACAGTTCACAATTTTGAAATCAATTAATTGTTTTATCATTCAAACCAAACAAACTTCTTTTAGTAAAATGTGGAATGTACATACATTCAAATACTTAAATGGGGTGTAAGACACGTTCAGATAGACCTATAATCAATGATCTAGAGTTGTCAAAAAGTACCTATTTCGGTAGCCTACCAAGTCGGTACTGAAATGTAAAAAATGTGACGCTTTGAGCTCAATCGTAAATTACCTCTGATTGCCCATTTTACGCACTCACCGGACATGTCTGTGATTGGCTACAATGATCAGCGCTTCAAAAACATATTGTAAATATACATCATTAGGCGTTGGTAGGTTTATGTATATCCCAGCCACCGGCCATTATTATTAATGGAAGGAGACGTATGTGTGTTATCCAATCATTAATGGCAAGGAAAGACTCTACTTGAGAGCGGCACATATGAGGTGTTTACCCTCATATCTGCTTCGAGGTCTTGATTGTGGCATATCTTTGAGGTCTCGTATTCTGTCCAAACATACCGTCATCTACATCAGGTGACCTGTAGGCTAAACGCGCAAAAACTGTTTCCTCTGCAGTTCTGCGAAATAGCCTATTTTTTTCCCGAATTGCCTGAAAAAAACCACCTCATGCAGCGTAAAAACGTTTTAACATAAATGAGAGTTTTTGCGAAATTGACGTGTTTCCATTGGACATATTTTCAATTTGCGCGATTTGAAGGGTAATGGAAACGCGGCTAATGACGCTCTTGACCGAGCGCTTACACAGCGTTTGAAAACAGGAGTCTATCAGCGGACCGGTTGTATTTTCAAACGCTGTGTTAAACGCTTGGGGGTCGACAGCTTATAAAAACGTAATTCTGGGTTCTAATTCTAATTCGTAATTCTCCTCCCCAGGTGTGTCAGTCTGAAATCTGAGGGGCTGTTTACAGGACACCGTTTGCATGCAACTTTTTGGCCGATCGTTTACACGACAACCGCATGTTGGGTGCCTGAAAACGCAAACTTTTGAAAACGGGTTTCAAAGTGCTCGTGTAGGCTAAACAACAACAAACGTGAATTAAGACACAAGCCTAATTAAAAAGTAAACAACAACTCACCCACTTACTGTAAAAATCACTGCTTTATGTCATGTCAAATTCAAACTTTAAATGGCTTACTAACTTTTAAAACTTTTAAGACTTTTAAAAAGAGGAGATAGTCAGTATATTTTACAAATAAAATAAATTATAAAGTACAAATAAAGTATATTTTACAAATAAAATATACTGTTTAAATTGTCACTGCCTTTAATAGTTTTGAATAAATGTAATTAAAAATGCGTAAAAAAACTAACTTGATAAGATTTATACTTTAAAACATCACTTACATGTTTTAACAAAACATGTAAATTACATACATTACGAACAAAAAAACTTTGAGGACTTTGCCTCCTCATTTCAGATTCAGAACACCACTGCTTAAAATATATAATTTTAAATGTGATATAACACACTACTGTTAAAATTATAAACAAGTAGGCTACTTTTCACATGTTGCCTACTTTAGTATGTTAGTCAACAAACAATGGTGTTTTATTCTACATTTATATGAGATGAGTCGTTTAAACTCATTATTTGATTTCATTATTTTCTAGTAGTATTCTTACATATATTAATAAAATCCTAGGTTAAATTATGATGGCGTCAATAAAACCATACCAATTTGAGCCCGAATCGGACCCAGAGAATGTGAAGATGATCGAGCAGAACCTGTTCAAGAACGACTGTTAAACGACGTTTCAGAATGGTTTGTTTTTTGTTGTTGTCTCAAACTTGTTAGATACGCTGTTATGACTGACTGAATGGCACCATTACTTTCGTATTTTTAGAACGATTATAGCCAAATATCTGCCGCCAGAACTATTAACCCAAAACAAACACTAAACATTGGCTATACCACTGTAGCCAAATCAAACAGAGCCATGTTTAGCATGCCTGTAGATAAGCAGGCATGTAGGTAAACAATACATAAAAGCTATAATCAAGAATAATTTACACTATAATTCAAAGTTCGCTGTTGAGATAAAAAAAAATTGTAACGTTAGGTGTTGGATAACGTTAAGTATGAATGAGCATTTAACAAACTGGTTTGCAGAGCCGAACAGCGTTGTCATTTTGTTTACTTCCTTGCTACAACGTACAATTAACAATACGAACTATTACAGGAGAACACGTCGACGAAAAATAAATCATATACAGGTTGTGGCCCGTAAACAACAGCTTCTGTTCTTAAAGTTGGAACTCTTTCAGGACAAGCCGTTGTGCGAATCCTGCATTAAACTCACGAAGTTTGTGGAAGCTTTCCTCCGTAAAATGTGCAGCACAGAGAGTGAGATTTGGGTAATATTATTTAAAAAATACATTTTAACCATTGATCCCTAACTCGAGTTTCCGTCCCTAGGAAGGCTGAACAAAGTGGACCTGCAATCCGGATGAAAATAACTGCATTGCGACAATATAAAATGGCCTCGCCCCCCCTTATTTAGTATTCTCGGAGGAGGGGTTTATGTAATATTGGGGTTAGTGATGTCAGCAACCCTGGAGGAATGTCGTGTAGTCCGACCGTTTGCTGTAGTCCTTAGAATTGATTACTTTAAAAGCAAATATCTCCCTTTGCTTTGAACTTTGAGCGTTGTAACTTTGCAGATGTTGTTTATGCTCAAACAGCAAGATTACACACGAGCTAAAGTTAAAAAAAAGTGAAATCGTGTTTTACCACCCCTTTAATATGGTAATCATATTTCCCAAAAATTCAAGTATACTGATTTAGGATCAATTAGAAAATCCTGTTTATGTCCTGTCCATGCACGCATACACACACACACACTCCTGTACAGCACTGTCTCTTGACCTCTCACCTTCTGGTACATGCACAATACTCACATTTACAATATCCCACAGAGCAGCTTTATGGTTCACAGGCATGTGTACACATAATAAGAACATAATATCTGTGAGGTCAATGTGAAATGTGAGGTCAGATTATGTGAAATGCATTCAGCCTCGCCAGATACTGTGTGGATGCAAGCACAGGTCAAACATACTACCGTCACAATCCCTCTCTATATCCATATAATATAATATATATATATACACACACATATACACAGTACATACATTGATGACGCATAGTTTATGCATTATGGCAACCTGATTTATTTACTTTTTATATGTTTTACAATTAAATTAGAAACTTTTAATTGCAAACAACATCCAATAATGCTCATTAAATTATCATCATTAAATGAGTACTGCACAGTAAATAAGCCTTTAAAAGTAAGAGCTCTGCATTAGAAGCCTGCATGCTCAACAATAAGATTTGCCATGTTGAATGGTGTAATAAGATATATTAGACATTTTCAAGATAAGGCACAATCCTTACATTCTTTCTCTCTTACAAGACAAGAGGGGTCATATTTAGGAACACTGACCTTAGTCAAATGAAGCATCCATTGTTGATATACTGTGCTTACACCTTCAGCTCTTCTGCTTTTTAATAGAGCACAACACTGTAAAAAACATGGAGGCGGCAGAAATATATAGGCTGTGTCAACAGTCTGACTCAGCGAGAGGAAGAAAAAGAGCGGTGGAGTTCAAATAGCTCGCTGGCGGTCACAGTCTTAAGAAACGACTAGTCATTCTAGATATGCTTGAGTGAAGAGTGGTGATGTTCTGATTTCACGCTCGCCTGATGAAATCAGACAAATGCAATTGAATGTGAGAGATCACAAGGTTTGCATATACGAGCTTGGAAAATGAAAGCTGTAATAAATGGGGACTCGTTTTCAAACGGCTCTCACAGACACACAAACACTAGAGGTCAGACGCATTTTATTGAACAACGACAACAACAGAAAGAAAATGTAATTTTAAACAAAAGCATGAAAAAAAAAATCACAATTTCACTGCAAAAACTCAAATGTGTTTTAGAAAAACATTTTGCATTGTATGATCTTAGACTCTTTGGAGAAAACAGAATCATGTTACATATTTAAAAGCTTTAAAACAGTATTTATTCATGCCCAGTTAAAATGAATGATGCCCTTTTCTCCTAATTGATCTCAGATTCAAACACTACTGTTAATACTGTCTGTCAAAAGGGAATTTTGATCACTCTTGGTTTGAACTACCTAATGTAAAAGTGTAAGGATGAGATGAAAAAAAAATGCATCAGTTGCATGTGCAGCAACTTTTGTCATTGAAGGCACGAGGAGTAACAGCTGAAAAAGTCAAACTCAAACTTCAGGAACAACCTGTTTGTGGAAACACATAAAAAGGACCAGTATAATAGCATAATGGGAGTGTTGTATTTTGTAGCTTGTGGTCATAGCGAAGACAGCAGACTTAGTTTAGTTGGCAAAAACTGCAGCAAAAAGGAATGCTGTTGCAAAATGTGCATGAAAATGACATCAAGCAAGACTCCCTCTACACAGCATGATGATATTATGAATTTGAGGTACAAAGATGTATCATAAGCCTGCATAAAATGCATGACTAAATCCTCAATTATAAATGTGATTTTTGCTTGAGATTAGTGCAAAGTGATTTCACAACATAACCTGATTTTCAAAACAATCTGAGCTTGAGGTTTGTTGTTCATTAAAAAAACTTGATGCAATCTTAAAAAGTTGAATCATGAATCATTACAAACAAAATGTGGGTGTTTCCAAAGGAAAGAGATATTGTTGCTGTAAAGGTGCACGCGTCATGATATCAGCTCTCTTTGTGCAAATTCATAATTTCTCAGATAATACACTCATATCATAACCATTATAAAGAGTGATGAAGTCTCTGGCTTTACAACTTATAATTAAAATGATTAAAAAATAAGAATGGAAAACTAATGCCTGATAAAATATCTAAAAGTAAGAAACGCTTGTAATGCCACAGGTTTAATACCAAAGTTGCACGTGTAATCAAATTGTAAAGGACACAATTATGCATTTGATTATTTATTTTAAAAAGTATTTTGCAATGCAACTTTTTATCAACTACTTCACACTGATGTTCAGACAATAACAATATGGGTTCCTTCTGATTCATTGGCTACATATTTGATACTGTAGGAGTAGCCAACCACTTTTGCCATTTTAGACATCAGCCGATTATTATTAACAGTATCTCAAAATACAGCCAATTTGTACTGTATGTATTAATAATTTAAAATGAATAAAGTGACCAAAGATACACCATACAGTGCAAATGGTGCCTAAAAAAATGTATCGTTAATTGTATCGTAAAAAGTACCACAGAAAGATACCATTTTAAATAAATTTGAACAGGAATACAGCCCTACCTTTTTGAGCATAAACCACGAAAAATAAAAGGTTCAATAAATATTCAATTCAAACTGGCAATTAGTTGTACAACCCATCGTAAACAGTCAAAACAACAAAAATCCTAAATTGTGAATAAGTGTTGTTCAAACGACACACTACCGCAAACAAGCATTTCACAATCCAGTTCGCTGATGGAGTGAACAATCCTCATTTTCAACCATTTCATACACAATATTTTAGTTAATTATTGCATAAGTTTTGTGTTTTGTTTTCTTTCAAATTGTCTCAAGTGTTTAAAGTTGGCAACAGAATGGCCAGTTCTAGGAAACACAGGGGGATTCAAGTTGAGTCAAACATTTTAAATCCTACCTCATTTTCCAAAATACTAAGAGGCTTAAATTTGTCACATGGTTGATGGTTGAGGAATGGTGAAGGTGAGCGTTTGGCTGATGATGAAGAGGGTCATGAGTTGGTCAGAGACTGCCTGTGGTTCCCTGCTCTGGGCTTCTGTTTGTCATACTTCACAGACACAATGAGGAAGACCAGGAGTGTGACTCCCTGGATGGCGGCCAGGAGGAAGAAGTAGTAATTCAGTGTGCACTCGTTGATGTTACCTACAGAGAGAAGAAAAGGTGAGGAAAAAAGGATGTGTAAAAAAAAAAAAACTCACTTTGAAATGAATTTCACAATACGAAAATGTCAGTAGTCTAACAAGCACAGACACTCTTTGGAGCACAGAGATCTCTCTACCTCTGTATACCGGTTGAAACGATCAATGATTCTCATCTGATCAATAAAGTATTGAGTCTCTCGCTCTCTTTGTTATAAAATAAAAAACAAAACAACAAAAAGGCAAATCAAGGCAAGATTTTACATTTAATTTTTATGTAATTATTATTAATGATGATAATTGCAATAAATAAATAACATAGTTCCTGTCAGGCGGAAACCTCCCAAAATGCTGCTTTTCAGGAAATGGAAAAAAATATATATATATTTGATATTGTAGCTTTATTAATGTACCTTATTAATGCTTTCTTACATGTGTCATTGTATCATTACAATTTTACCAAAATCAAGCTCAAATGGAGTTACAAGATTTTTGACCAGTAAGTGTATTGTCCGTCAGAAGAACAGCTGTGTCCAGTACGTTTTCATCAACTTACAGGTTATACATTTTACAGTAGCTATGTGGATGCTCAGTTTTTTTCTGTCATTTGACCAAAATCACGTTATTAAAGATGCAGTGCTTTCAGGCTTTTTAAAGACAGTATTGGCTTGACTCGACAAATACATAAAACATTAGCCTTTATCTATAATTATGTATGTATATATATATATATATATATATATATATATATATATATATATATATATATATATATATATATATATATATATATGTGTATATATACAGGTCCTTCACAAAAAAAATGCATATTGTGATAAAGTTCATTATTTTCCATAATGTAATGATAAAAATTAAACTTATATATATATATATATATGTATATATATATATATATATATATATATATATATTTTAGATTCATTGCACACCAACTGAAATATTTCAGGTGTTTTATTGTTTCAATACTGATGATTTTGGCATACAGCTCATGAAAACCCAAAATTCCTGTCTCAAAAAATTAGCATATTTCATCCGACCAATAAAAGAAGTGTTTTTAATTAAAAAAAAAAGTCAACCTTCAAATAATTCTGTTCAGTTATAAACTCAATACTTGGTCAGGAATCCTTTTGCAGAAATGACTGCTTCAATGCGACGTGGCATGGAGGCAATCAGCCTGTGGCACTGCTGAGGTGTTATGGAGGCCCAGGATGCTTCGATAGCGGCCTTAAGCTCATCCAGAGTGTTGGGTCTTGCGTCTATCAACTTTCTCTTCACAATATCCCACAGATTCTCTATGGGGTTCAGGTCAGGAGAGTTGGCAGGCCAATTGAGCACAGTAATACCATGGTCAGTAAACCCTGCCCTTGATAAAACACAGTGGACCAACCCCAGCAGCTGACATGGCATCCCAGACCATCACTGACTGTGGGTACTTGACACTGGACTTCAGGCATTTTGGCATTTCCTTCTCCCCAGTCTTCCTCCAGATTCTGGCACCTTAATTTCCAAATGACATGCAAAATTTGCTTTCATCCGAAAAAAGTACTTTGGACCACTGAGCAACAGTCCAGCGCTGCTTCTCTGTAGCCCAGGTCAGGCGCTTCTGCCGCTGTTTCTGGTTCAAAAGTGGCTTGACCCGGGGAATGTGGCACCTGTAGCCCATTTCCTGCACACGCCTGTGCACGGTGGCTCTGGATGTTTCTACTCCAGACTCAGTCCACTGCTTCCGCAGGTCCCCCAAGGTCTGGAATCGGTCCTTCTCCACAATCTTCCTCAGGGTCCGGTCATCTCTTCTCGTTGTGCAGCGTTTTTTGCCACACTTTTTCCTTCCCACAGACTTCCCACTGAGGTGCCTTGATACAGCACTCTGGGAACAGCCTATTTGTTCAGAAATTTCTTTCTGTGTCTCACCCTCTTGCTTGAGGGTGTCAATGATGGCCTTCTGGACAGCAGTCAGGTCAGCAGTCTTACCCATGATTGCGGTTTTGAGTAATAAAACAGGCTGGGTGTTTTTAAAAGCCTCGGGAATCTTTTGCAGGTGTTTAGAGTTAATTAGTTGATTCAGATGATTAGGTTAATAGCTCATTTAGAGAACCTTTTCATGATATGCTAATTTTTTGAGACAGGAATTTGGGGTTTTCATGAGCTGTATGCCAAAATCATCAGTATTAAAACAATAAAACACCTGAAATATTTCAGTTGGTGTGCAATGAATCTAAAATATATGAAAGTTTAATTTTTATCATTACATTATGGAAAGAAATGAACTATCACAATATGCTATTTTTTTGAGAAGGACCTGTATATAGTGTTTCTTGAGTAAAACACTATATATATATAAACCCACACACAGATTTAAAGGGTGACCGAAAGTTATGATTTATGAAAAAAAAAAAAAAATCTACCCGACAGTGACAACTCTGTTTCCTTTATTTTCACCCTTTGTTCATTTTTATCAGTTACTTTTCCATTAGTGACAAACACTTTTTCTTAAAGAAACAAACAAAAACATTATCATAAACAGAGTTAATGATAATTAATTACAAGCTATTAACACCTTCAGCAGTGTAATTAGATTACTGTACTAATTACTCTCTAAAAAGTATTGCTTTATTTATTACTAATTACTTTCTAAATCCCATATCAACCTCGACCAGTTGAACAATACAATGATTTATTTATTTAAATTATTCTTGAACTATTCAAAGTATTTAGTATTTTAAGTAATCAAAATCACAGTAAATAATTACTTATGCATTAATTGTTATCATCTAAAATAAAGTATATTGCATTAGTTTTCTTTAACTGATACTACTTAACATCCTTCCTTAGCTCACTTGATCAGAGGAGAGATTTCTGATCAATTATAAAGGCATGTGTACAGGTAGATGAAGACAAACTGAACATCTGTGACATGCTGCATTCATATGTCAAACGAAAGCAAAAAGCATATGTTTGAGTTTGTTGGATCCCCTGAAAGCAACAGAGCGAACAGGCAATCTGCTCCCTTCATACTATCCTACAGCGGCAAAGAGCTTTAACTGATAGCATGTCGGTCCGCACTGCTTGTAAGCATCCATTGCAACCTGCAAACCCATCTGACTCTGGTTTATTCAAGCAAAACCTAAACAAGCATTCCTTCTCCATCCAATCTCTCCTTCATTTCCCCTCTCTGAGGGGTTTACATCAATATTTACAGGGGAACCATAAACAAAAAGCCACATCTTCACAGGATGAAGGAAGAGCCTATAATTCACCATCTTGGGAGCTTAAACGAAGCACACTCGCTCGGTTTCGGCTGGAATTACAGACTCTGAGCCCTCGGCCCTAAACTAACTCTCCTGTTGTTTAAGCCTCTGACTGCTCAGGGCCATTATAGTCCTGGATGATGACTGTGCGTAGTATTAAATTCAACCCTCTACTTATGCTAAATTCTGTACACAAACACAAAATCGGTTCACAAATGTTTCCTGTATTATGAATCATAAGTCTTGAGCCTCTCTCTCTCTCTCTCTCTCTCTCTCTCTCTCTCTCTCTCTCTCACTGATCTGATGAAAAAGCTGCTTAACACTTCAGATCGGTTCAGAAGAGGTGGTCAAACCTCCGGGGTTAAGGACCATCAAAGAGAAACTCTTAATAAGTAGTTCTGCAAAGGGGCGGTCAACTCTCAGGGGTGTTTCAGAGCGGCCAAAGCAGGGCCCTGTAGCACTGCTTAGCATTACCTATATTACAATGACTAAAAACGTATATCCGTAAGAATGCATTACCATTTAAATAGATACATTCACGTGCACACATCTTGCTGAAATAGGGTCATTAATTAGAACAAGGTATTACACTTTACAGAGGATTCTACTTTAGTTTGAAGATGTCATTAGATGCAAACATGATAAAGCATATTTTCGTAGCAACCAACTGAAGGAAAGAGAGATGAAAAAGGTCAGCTGACCCTTGAGGAACATCGTGAGCAACTCCATTAGATATAATTATCCACGGCCTCGGAGAATATTACTGGCAGAAGATAAGAACTGCTTGAGATGAAGCACTTCAAGATATGAAAACACTGATTCATAACAGTATGGAGAAGCAATGCATTGCTATTCTAAACATGTGTGAATGAAGATCCCGAAGACAACATTTGATTTATCATCAAGTATAGAGGAAGTGTTGAAAGATTTCAGATGCTCTCAGAGATCCCGTCCCTTCAACTCAAGCTAGTTCGTGAGCAGTGTAACCATATAGTAGTGGTGTCTATCCTGCACCCTTGCCATAGAGCAGTGCTTCTCAAACCTGTCCTGGGGACACTCCACATTTTGCATGTCTTACTCGTTGAACACACTCAATTAAAGTCTTGTAATCTCTAATAATGAACTCACCAGTTAGAATGTGTTAGATGAGGCAGACATCCAAAATGTGCAGGTTTAAAAAGCACAGCTATAGAGTGTCCTGTCAGCTGTTCAAATATTCACTAGGGTGGTCATTTCTATCACTTTGCAAATATCTAAACTACATTACATCACTAATAAATTGGAAAACTGCAAGACACTGAGTGCAGAATTTGGGCCCCAGTCTTGAATAGTGTGAAGTCTTGTTTGAGAGCGCCAGTTGTAGCACAGAAGTAGAAGGCCTAACTATCATAGCCATGGCCTTGCCATGAGTTTACTGCAGATGTTCACACAGGTTATGATCCAACCAGACCCTATCCCATTCCTGTCTCAATCCACTTCCTCTCCACTGTCTCAATCCAATAAAAGTGACAAGCCATGTTATGGCTACAACAACCTCTTGATTAATTTATTTGCTGCTTTAATATACTCTGTAACAGCAGGTACTCCCCAATGACAACAAGTGTTACAAGCAGGCTGACAGTTTGACTGAGAGAGCAATAGAGCTCGGGATCTTACTGCCCTCAAGCAAGGGGAAACAAATGCCCCTGTCTGTGAAAAAAACGCTGCATTTACAATACCCACATGCCAGAGAACAGCTAAGAGCAAACCAACAATCAATACCCTCAAATGGTCCCCATTTAAACCAGAGGCTACCCCAACTCATGGAAATAAGAAGAGTAAAATATTGATTATTATAGACCTTAATCGCAGCAGCGCCTTCTTTGATTTTCAATGGGAATAAAAAGCGAGATAGACATGAGTTGTACTGTTATTTTATGTGTTTTGGGATTGTTCTGCTGACAAAACAGCAAAAACATCTTTCCAAGAAATTTCAGTAGACAAAAAAATCCGGACAACATGAGCTGTGTAAAATTATAAATTATCAAGGAGCTTTATAAAGTGTTTTTTATTTATTTTATAGCGGATGCCATTGAAAACATGGTAAGTCTCCCTCACAGCCTCACTTTCAAACCTGTCATGGAACTGCTCTAAATAAGGTCTGTTGTGATATTTTGAGTGCACCCCCCACTCCATCCACAGTGCTGTGCATTGGCGGGTGACGCGCCTGTTTTTCCTATGCTTCTGGGAGATGACATGATTTAACAGCAGCGCTTGGCAGAAAGTGGAGGTGCCGGTCGCCTCCCTGAAAGACAAGGCCGTAAAGAATACTCAGTCAAAGGACGGAGTGGGAGATATACCATGGCGACACACTCGGGGGAGATTGCTAGCACATCCCAGAGGAAAGTGGCAGCTGTCTCAGATTTGGTGGCGTTTGGGCGGTAATGGAAAAATAAACACTACTGGAGCACCATTGCATGTTCCTGACATGAATCTCAAACAGGAAAAGCAGTGAGCAAAGGAAGGATCAGAGAAAGTTGTCGGATACTAAATGTTGTAGATCTTGCCCTAAGAAGAAACAGTTAAACACTGATGAAACTCTCTATATATATATGGTACTGTGCTAGCCATGTTAGTATTTTCACGCCCAAAAATGGTTTTAAGCCAGCTATTTACATATTTTCTGTAGTGTATCAGTGAGTAGGAAATGATAATGATAATACCTTTTATTTATAGGTGCCTTTCAAGGCACTCAAGGACTCCATACAGCATAAAAACAAGTCAGTAAAATACAAAGCTATGCAAAAACAGACATACAGATCAAACAAATCAAACAATCCCTTTTCAAAGTCACTAAAAGCTATTCTAAACATGTAAGTTTTAATCTGAGCTTTAAAAAAGGAAATAGAATCCAGCTGGCAAATGTGCAATAGTAAAGAATTCCCTAATTTTGTCGCTGAACAGCTAAAAGTCCTAGCCCCGAATAAACTCAACTTGGAATTTTTGAACTGTCAATAATTCTGCAAAGATGATGTCAAAGAACATGAAGGAGTATACAATTAAAGAATATCTTAAAGAGGAGCCAAATTATGAAGAGCTTTGTTGGTGAGCTCACACTTTTGTAATGGATATGATAACAAACAGGAAGCCAATGTAATTGGAAAATAATTGGAGTTATTTGATCAGAGGTACTTGAGTGGGTAACAATCCTAAAAGCTGTATCAGTTAATTAAATAATTTTTCGTACATTACTACATTAATCCCATATTTCCATTTATTTTATTTTATTTTATTGTCTGTTGACTTATTTTAGAATAATAGTTTGAGAGGGCATATCCAAAACTTGGACAGTTAGTCATGAATTTTCCATTTTCCATTTTGTAACCCCAACTCAGTTGTATCATTTGCTCTCCAGCGTAAAGGTCTACATGCCCTCATTTCACGTTACATTGCACAATCAGTCTTATATGGCAGCTATACCAAGATAACAGCAGGCACCTGGAAGTCTCACTCTATGAGGGCCGGCAACTGTATTTGTCTTGCTGCGGGCCCTCTGCAGTCCATCATGTAACGGTTTTATTAACCTTTCCTTGGCATGTCATCCCGTATGACTTACATGATCCTCTTTGTGTTCATTTATCAAATACTGGTATTTATCATTTGTGCTTCAAAGGGGTATGCCTGTCACATGTGAGGGCTTATCAGGGGTAATTGGTGACGCAGGAGAATTAAAGATTGAGGAGTAAAGGGGGATGTAAGGGAATTATTCTGGCCAACACAACACTAACAGTGTGGCACCAGGAACCATTCTTTTAAATTAATCAACTGAGACCTTTTATCCATTTTAAAGGAGTGGAGGAGACAGGGAGATCAGAGGAGTCAAAGTAAAAGAGAGACAGATGCACAATAAAGGAATAGGAAATAAAAGAAAGGAGAGCATATATGTAAACCGTGGAAACCACATGTTTTCTTTCTCCGATTATGCTTAACTATCAGATGTATATAGTCATGAAAATATATTTTTTATCAGTGCGTAAACCCAACTGCCACACATTTTCATTCTGCACGGAAACAAATTTGACGGACCTGAAAAAACGATGACTGCTTCCAAACAGGTATTTCCAAACACTTTGTTTTAGCCATAGAGTGCGACAGAAGTATTATTCCCATTACTTTTTTCGATAAGGATTTTTAATAAGTCTTTGTCTTTATAGTCTTTATAAGCCATAAACCAAATCAACCAGCTACAAGGTGATTCGCAACATTAAAAACTTTGATTTGAAGCAAAAAAGAATTCGAAAATCCTACTAAAAGACAAAAGTTCAAGACTGTGTACTTAACTTTAATGATGGAAAGAACTACAATTCCATGAAGCATTCAAATGACATAATTGACAATAAGAATTGAAAATGATGGAGAAATATAAAACTACTGATTTAAAAGACATTGATTATTTTTTTGTGAACTACACACACACGTTTCACTATATTAGTGGGGACATTGCATAGACTTACATTGATTCATATCAGGTTAATGATATTTTCTATTGCCTAACCCAACCCCTACCTAGGGCTGGGTATCGTAACAAAATCTTCGATACCGATACCTTGACTTCGATACCGGTTCCTGAACGATACCTTTTTCGATACCAATTTTATGAAAATCCTAAGATCCTATTTTAACAATATTACATTACTCTTTTTTTTTCAGTTTGTTGACTTTTTTACACTCATATTTTGAGTCAGTAAAAAAGAACCAATGCTAAAGTTTTCTATGTTTCCTAATCATTTAACAACATATTCTTTACTTCAATAAAATCATTGTTTCTGCCTTAATGCATTGTTTAACAATGAAACAATGAAAATTAATTGACACACAGTCACCTCTAACAGATCACTCTAAATTTTAATTTAGACACATGCATTTTCTGTAAAGCTGCTTTGAAACTATATGTTTTGTGAAAAATGCTATACAAATAAATGTGAATTGAATTAAATACTGGGGTGCGTGCGAACTAAACGCGCTCAAAGCTTATAAAAAAAAAAACCTGCATAAAGCTTGCCGCAAAGCAGTAGCGAAAGTAGCCTTATGATTATGGATGTGTCGAGAAAAAATAGCAAGGATATATTTAAACTTTTTATTAATAAACAAGTGTTTACTGATTGTGTTGTCTGCAAAGATGAATATGGCGATGTTGCCTCGATCATCATTCCTGCAGTATAGGCTAGTGAACACGCACACGGGCCTATGGATTGCATAAGCAAACTATTTATTTCTAATCGTTTCGTTTAAAAGTAGACATATTTGAACTTATATTTAAGTCTATATGCCTTCTCTTGTCTGTGAGTCAAGTATCCTATATGCTGAGTTTCGGTTCATTTGTGACGCGCTCCATTGCAGTCGAAGACGGATAAACACTCAAGTGTTGCCGGTCTTGGCAGCAATTATCTTGTCGAAAATATTGCATCGCGTGCTTCTGGCATCGAGTGTGGTACATAGGTAGGTACACACTGTTTATCTTTTCCACATATTTTCTATCTATCTGGGTTGGGACACACACACACACACACACACTACAGCCTCACGTGCGACGAGCCACGTCTCTCTGGGCAACCGCGTAAACTAACACTAGTGTTTTTCCGCCACAGCCAATCATGCTGCATGCTTATTCATTGTTTCAGTCAGTGACGTTGACTAGATTAATCCCTTAGGCAGAGCCGTTGATTAGGTACCGAAAAACAAGACATGTTTCGATACTCGGTAGTACCGAGACAATTCGATCGGTACCTAAAAAGTATCGAACTCGATACCCAGCCCTACCCCTACCCATCACAGAAACATTTTCAAAACACTAGATAAAATAAAAATAAGTTTTGGACCAATTAAAAGCCTTAACTAATGAGGGCCAATTAAAAGAAAAATCCTCACAAGTAATAATATTTCACTATATAAGTGAGGACACTTGGTCCTCACAAGTATAACCCAACCTGTAAAAAAATACATGTGTGTGTGTGTGTTCGATCATTCGCAGTGCTTCATAGGAGAGGGAGGGGATTAAACAATTATTTTGGCCCAATTTGTGTTTCTTTAATTTAATTGGAGGAAATTTCTAGTGATGCAGAAAATACTTATGTTAAAGTAATCTGAAATAAAACAGCCTAATGGCTCCAACAAAAGCACATAAAATCGATTAACAACCACATAGAAAAAAAATTGCACACCTCAGCCTAAATCCATACTTTTAACCATCCATTTCGACTAATTTGTCCCTCAATGCTGTTTCTCTCTTAGACACAGAAAAAGCCCCTCCCCTCTTAGACACATAAAAAACCTTCCACTCAAAACACTATTACTTCTTATTGTCAAACACAGATTGGCCAGCACACACAGACAGTCTTGCGCTACACTTGACCTGAGAGTTCAGGAAGTGTTTGCCGTATTTCCTCGCTCCTGCTGAATAATACATACTGCAGAAGTAAAACAATGTGCTCAGCAAGGCAGCCATAAGCTTCGAGGAGGAAGTGTCTGCGGATCAATACAACTCTCCAGACACATTGCTACACAGCAGACTGAGGGGACAGATATTGGTTTAATTAACGTAGAGGCAAGGTTAGAGACAGGAAGAAAGAAAGGAAATAAAGAGTCATTAGAAGAAAAATTGTGATTTTAACTTTTAGACGTTTTAGTTTTAGAAACTTTTAGTGGGTTTTAACTCTTCTAGTATTTAAAAGGACAGCTCACCCTAAAAAAAATATTCTGTCATCCCTCTCCCTTATTTTACTCTAAACTCAAACTGCATTTCTTTCTTCCTTATGAGGAAAGCAAAAGGAGATGTCAGGTAGAACGTTCATGTGGAAATTTTTCCATACAATGTAACTGAATGGTGACCATGAGCACACAGATCATACAACGCAGATCACAAATCAAAGGATATTGTACACAGCAAACACACTGGAAGTATAGTGACGGAAGTGCCTAGTTAGTTTTGTTGTGATTTGTCTTAATTTCTCAATGCGTTTGCTGACCACACACTCCTCATTAGAGACGCAACAGGCTGCCAAACACTTGCAGAGTTTCCAATTACGTTCACAAAAGACAAAACAAGAGCTGCCCATAAAAGACATTAACGGGCTCCATAAATGTTTGGCAGCCTGAGAGAAAAATGTAGAGATTGAAAAAGTGAAGCTTGATTTATTTGTGGAATCATGGAAGGAGACACTGGAGAAGAAAAAGACAACAAGATCCTATTTACTTTACATTTTCAGTTTAAATTGTTTGGCTGTTTTGTATGCAGAACCTATTCAATGCATCACTTTTGTTACATTGAAATAACTTCTAGTAGAATTGCAATAGTGTAATTTACTCATTCAATTGAAGTCTCTTATTCTCACCAATGCTGCAATTATTTGATCAAAAATATGCTGAAACAATACTATTGTAAAATATTATTACAATTTAAAATGCAATTTATTCTTGTGATGGCAGTTTGTTTTTTAAAGGAATAGTTCACTTCAAAATGAAAATTCTGTCATAATTTACTCACCCTCAAGTTGTTTCAAACATGTATGAATTTCTTTCTTCTGCTAAACACAAAGGTATATATTTTGAAGAATGTCGGTAACCAGACAGTCGATGGACAACATTGACTTACATAGAAAAAATACTATGGAAGTCAATGTGGTCCATCAACTGTTTGGTTACCGACATTCTTCAAAATATCTTCTTATGTGTTCAGCAGAAAAAAGAAATTCATATAGGTTTGGAACAACATCAAAATGCTGACAGAATTTTCATTTGGAAGTGAACTAATCCTTTAAGTCTATCTCTTTGATAAGTATGTGTCTCTGACGAGAACAGATTACGCTGAGAGACAGACTGAGGTCAGAGCAAACGTCATTGCTATTGACACACGGAAACATGTCCTAACTAATAAGCATGATGCTCACATCACAACATCCCCTTCCCCTCTTGGCTCTATCTGTGTGTCAGTCCCAACAACAATATTTCAGTGCTACTCATCCCGATGCCTTGACGGCTTTTCTACAGGAGATTACACGAGTCAGCACACAGAGTTCAATGCCATTTGTCAGAGTCTGCAAACACAGAGATGTTCATATTTTATGGCTCTCTTGTCTCGGGGGATCTCTGGGAGCAATGAATAAATGGTACCTGCATTATGCAAACAAACAAAATGGATTTGTCATACAAGAAGTCAAATGGTAACATGAATACTATAATATAAGCAAAGTTGCATCATATTGATCAAAAGCGTCAGCAAGTTTTCTCTTTCAAATAAATCCTGTTATTTTGATCTTTCTATTCATCAAAGAATCCTGAAAAAAATATCATGGTTTCCACAAATATTTTAAGCAGCACAACTGTTCCCAACGTTAATACTGTAATTTTAAGATATATTTTTGCCAATTTACATACAGTGACAGATGTCAAAAGACAATTTGTCGGGCTATTAGTTATTTTAAATCAATATCTTCATTTTTACTGTATTTTTTATTAAATAAACTCGGCCTTGGTAGGACTTATTTCAAAAACATTAAAAAATCATACCAACCCCAAACTTTTGAACGGTAGTGTATACAGGTCCTTTTTAAAAAAAAATTAGCATATTGTGATAAAGTTAATTATTTTCCATAATGTAATGATAAAAATTAAACTTTCATGCAAAAGATTCCTGAGGCTATTAAAAACTCCCAGCCTGTTTCATTACTCAAAACCGCAATCATGGGTAAGACTGCTGACCTGACTGCTGTCCAGAAGGCCATCATTGACACCCTCAAGCAAGAGGGTAAGACACAGAAAGAAATTTCTGAACAAATAGGCTGTTCCCAGAGTGCTGTATCAAGGCATCTCAGTGGGAAGTCTGTGGGAAGGAAAAAGTGTGGCAAAAAACGCTGCACAACGAGAAGAGGTGACCGGACCCTGAGGAAGATTGTGGAGAAGGACCGATTCCAGACCTTGGGGGACCTGCGGAAGCAGTGGACTGAGTCTGGAGTAGAAACATCCAGAGCCACCGTGCACAGGCGTGTGCAGGAAATGGGCTACAGGTGCCGCATTCCCCGGGTCAAGCCACTTTTGAACCAGAAACAGCGGCAGAAGCGCCTGACCTGGGCTACAGAGAAGCAGCACTGGACTGTTGCTCAGTGGTTGCATGTCATTCGGAAATCAAGGTGCCAGAGTCTGGTGGAAGACTGGGGAGAAGGAAATGCCAAAATGCCTGAAGTCCCGTGTCAAGTACCCACAGTCAGTGATGGTCTGGGGTGCCATGTCAGCTGCTGGTGTTGGTCCACTGTGTTTTATCAAGGGCAGGGTCAATGCAGCTAGCTATCAGGAGATTTTGGAGCACTTCATGCTTCCACCTGCTGAAAAGCTTTATGGAGATGACGATTTCATTTTTCAAAACGACCTGGCACCAGCCCACAGTGCCAAAACCACTGGTAAATGGTTTACTGACCATGGTATTACTGTGCTCAATTGGCCAGCCAACTCTCCTGACCTGAACCCCATAGAGAATCTGTGGGATATTGTGAAGAGAAAGTTGAGAGACGCAAGACCCAACACTCTGGATGAGCTTAAGGCCGCTATCGAAGCATCCTGGGCCTCCATAACACCTCAGCAGTGCCACAGGCTGATTGCCTCCATGCCACGCCGCATTGAAGCAGTCATTTCTGCAAAAGGATTCCCGACCAAGTATTGAGTTTATAACTGAACATAATTATTTGAAAGTTTACTTTTTTTGTGTGTGTATTAAAAACACTTCTTTTATTGGTCAGATGAAATATGCTAATTTTTTGAGACAGGAATTTTGGGTTTTCATGAGCTGTATGCCAAAATCATCAGTATTAAAACAATAAAACACCTGAAATATTTCAGTTGGTGTGCAATGAATCTAAAATATATGAAAGTTACATTTTTTATCATTACATTATGGAAAATAATTAACTATCACAATATGCTAATTTTTTGAGAAGGACCTGTATATTAACTGACTCAAGGCCAGGGTACAGAATAAAGCTGACACAAACTTGTTTCACTATCATCTGCTTGTTCTCACTCATATTCTTTTGTAGGCACTCCTTTGAAAGACACCTTTCTTTCCTTTTGTCATATTCAGCGAACACGCCTTCTCTTTCCCTGAGACTCTTGGCCTCGATTAAAACATTGACATTTCTGAAAGTGGCAGATACAGATTCAAGACCAGGAAGAGAGGGTCATGTCTGAGAGCCCTGTGGTTCTTTGCATGTTTTTAAGCTGACCTGAGATCAGACAGCCTCGCACGTCGAGGTTCACCTCGGGGGAAAAAAAAAAGAAAAACGGAGGAGCTTCCTGGGTGTCCAGAGAAAAGATTTGAAAGAATTCATTTTACCATACCGTGAGGCAAAGCTATGCCTGGTGACACCTGCAGTCACGCAGATAAAATAAAGGATGAGGGGAAATGTCTTTGAAAATACTTATCGAAGCCTGCATCATGGGTTGGAAAAAAGAAATACAACTTCTGGGAAATGAAGCAAAAGTTTTGCTATAAAAGTTTGTTGAAAGGGCACATCTACAACACGACATCTCGTCCAGAAGTAACTTCTTCACTACATGTAAAATCCTAGTCGACATTTCTATTGTCAAATTACACACTATGAGAATGAAGCCCATCGTTATTTTGACCAAAACATATTTGCATTAATAAGGAACTTGATTTTGAAATTTAAAAAAAAAGAAAAATTAATAGTGTTGTAGTGTTTGCCTTTGCAAAACTTTCGGACTATTCGGGAATAGTGATAGATTTAAAAATGTAGACAAACATTTTCTTTTATAATTGCGTGATATAAACTTGATATTCTGCCCTCTTAACTCAGAATGGTGAATTTATATCCCACAATTCTATAAACTGCAATTGTAAGTTATAAAGTCAGAATTAGGAGATATAAACTGGCAATTACGAGAAAAACAAACATAAATGTGAGATAAAAATGTAATAGGTTTAAATGTTATTTCATGCTGTAACTGTAGTGCTAATACATTATGCCCCGTTTGAACTGCATATGTTAATATTATGTAGATCTGTAGCATCAAATTCATGCTTTAAGTAGACTAATAATTGCAGGTTTCATCAATCCAGTCTATCCATTTAATAGCTTGCCACCATAAATGTCTGAGTTTAGCTTAAAAGTTCGTCTTCAGTGATAGTATTCTGTGAAAATGAAGACCATCTTTTTTTACATTCCAATTCTGGCATCCTAAGGCACAACAACACATTTATTTCTTATTCCGTGGATCTCACCCTTTTTCCTCCACGTAACTGTGACGTCTGCTCCCAAATGGTCTATAAGTAACTAGATTTTACATTTCTGAAGAAACAAAAAAAAAATTTTAGTGTTTGCCTATACTAAACTTAGGACTATTTGGGAAGAGAAAGATTTGGGAAAAAAAGGACTATTTTGACACTCAAAAAAAAGGATTAATAATGAACTAGATTTATACATTAACAAAACTAGGAATTATCAAAATGAATGATGGTTTACATCAATGGCTAGTTGATTTATTGATCTTTAGGAAGCCCTTTATTGCTATGCTGGTTTCAGATTCACTTAAAGGTGCAGTGTGTAGCTTTTGGCGACATCTAGCGGTTCGTTTGCGAGTTTACCCTAAGGGCTCAGCCCACTGCTCACCCCTCCCTTTCGAAGAAGCTACTGTGGCTAAAACGGGACAAACATCGTCGTCTGAGACAGCAGAGAATAGCCAGAGTAAAACAAGCTTTTGTACCACAGTCCATTATAAACCACATCATGGATAAAGTTTACAAAGCCATAGTCAGGTAAGGATCAAGGGTCTTAATACATAATATAATAATAGTAATCAGCTGATTGTCTCACGAACGTAACCAGCACATTTCTCCCCACATAGCAAACCCATAATAATACAGCGAGGGAGAAGAACCACATGAAACTATGCAACTAACGTTATAAATTTTTTCTAACAGGGTAGTAAAAGTTTACCTGGCTAATATGAGCTGTTACTGTGGCTGAGCAGGTTAAAGCGTTAAGCCTTGTTTATACTCGACGCGTCCGCATGAGCCCAAACGTGCGCGCGGCAAAAATGACGTGATTGTAACAGCGCGCGCGCCTCCGCATCCCATAGACACCACTTACTACACACAATAGGCTTTTTTCTCTGATTTTGGAAACTCGATCGACTTAAATGCTTCCAAGATCGACGGGTTGGTGATTCCTGTAACTGTTTTCCGGTCAATGACAAGAGTAGCCTACTAATCAGCTGTCTCACGAGCGCAACCAGCACATTTATCCCCACATAGCAAAGCCATAACACAGCGAGGGAGAAGAATTAAGTTACATGAAACAATCCAACTACATATTTACACCACTGACAAGGGAAAAGTCACTACTCTCGGTGTTTATGACTAGCTTCTTCTAGCTTTCTGCGGCTTCTCTTTCAAGGTAGTGACGAAACGCACTCTGTAACGCTGTTTGATCGCTGTCGGCTACGGTAGAAACATGACGTCACAATATGGCGACCTTCATAGAAGGGGATTCCCGCGCCTATGTAGATATAAATGCCTCATTCTAAGGTAATAAAAACATTACGGTTTATTAAGTAAGTTCTTTATACACCACTGAACACATAGTTATGGATGTCATATTGCATTTCTGTTAATAAATACTCAAAAATGTTACACACTGCACCTTTAACCCCAATCAGATTTATTTTTTTATTTTTTTTCAGGGAATTTTACAGAAGGAAAACAACAGAATGGGACAGAACTGAAGGGTCTTGAGATATGTTTTTAAAAAGTTATTTCAACTTCAATTTTTTCAAAACATGGTGCGAGACACTCAAAGAAAGCAGTACAAGTTGTGAGGCATGAAAAATGCATTAAAAAATAAAACATCTCCAAAAGAGTCTCATCGTGCAAACTGTCTAACAGCTAGAACTGTGTCAGCATGGTATGTAAAGTATATACCGACACTACAAAAAAGGGGGGAAAAAGAAAGAAACCTACTGATGAAAGAAAGTGTAGTGCCTTTCCTTTCCAATTGCAGCAAAAGATAAGCATGGATGTACGACGAGCTGCAGATTTACACCTGCTAGCCTATGGTGATCAGCGCGATAAGTAATCCAGTAACGTTGTGTGAGCGGTAGCCGATAGCCCTGTGGGCTGACTGCCTCCACTTTTATAAAGGTTATCATCAAGTGTTGTAGGATTTTAAGTAAGAGAGCATGCCGAACTTACCCTCGCATGCAACCTGAGAGGTAGGTTTGATCTGTTAAATGGTATTCTGGGAAGAAGCTCAAATTTGTGAAAATAAGTGCTAGAAAGTGTGTTACAGAGCTGAATGCTGGGTAACCTGCAGCTAGTGATTAATACCTAGGCGTCCGATCCCATTTAAGTTGGAGTCTGTATATGCATCCCCAGGCGCGCCACAGGCTTGGATGGCGTCTGTGTGTACATACTTTGAAAGTTCTCCACTCAACGCTGCATAATTCCCTCTCTCTCTCTTCATTTCCTGCAGAGTCCAACACCACAGGAAACAGGGAGAGAGAACAGTAATGGAGTAACCAGCAGAGATAAAGAATAACATTATGCTGCTTGCCGAAAAAATAACAAAAAAAACAACAACATGAAACCAGGACCGATCTTTTCCTGTTGTTCAGACACAAAGTCATCCTGGGCATCTAATTCAGATTTCATAACTGTGTGATAGTCTGCAGGTGTCTTTTCTTCTTCTGTTTGGGGAAGAGAGAGCAGATAGAAAGAATTTGACTATGTTGGAGTCTAGCAGCTAACACATGCAGGCTAGACGAGGTGACTATCAAACTTTTAACACTGCTCTTAGCTGGGTTATTGATGTTCTAAGCACCACTTTTGACCCTGGGTAGAGAAACATTTTACACTTGTAAATAATTTCTTTATTATTAAATAATAACTTATAATACGGGGGCTAGTACAGATTTTTGCCTGACCCTGCTCCAGTAGTCCCAGAGCAGTGTTAGCACCGCTTTTGCTGTGTTAACCCCATATTGCAGTGGTAAACGTGTAAAGTTTGAAACAATGTGGTGTTATAATGTTTTGGCTAGATGCTTTAGCAACAGACACCCAATCGCGTGCCTCATATTTCACATACTTTGGACAATCAACACAGCATGTTGTATAAACAGTAATATCAGCTTTTTGACTGGCGGGAACAGCTCCGGTAGAGAACAGTGACTGGATCTTAAACCTTCAGTTGACACAAAGCTCATATCTCCGTCGCTTTAAGTTACCAAAAAATTAAACCACACACGAAAACCTGCAACACACGATAGACACATGTTGTGTAGTGCAGAACGGCTCTCTCATAATGTATGTGACAGACAACAGGCTAAAGCGCACGCCGCAAGTGGGTGTGTCCGAATCCACTTTTGTTAGTTTGACGATGGGAAAAATGGTCGGTGCACCCGGCGCATAGTCTAAAATGTCCCTATTCTCTTAATGAGTAATGGGTGTGTTTTTGGCGTAACGTGCAAAAAATTCACCCCATTTCCTTTAAATGCCACTTGTGCTCGCGCCATGTCGGATTCGCTAGTTACATGGTGGAATTTGCAAGCGGAAAGACCGAACACATCTCCAGAGAGCAAACGGATGTGCTCGTGCGCGAGGTTAAAGCGAGCAAGCAGACCATCTACGGGACAATCCGGATTCCACCATATCTTTGTACACAATATTAATCATTCACATTGTTATAACAATGCGCCTGAACACACCTCGTTTTCAGACCAGCACGCCCATGGGCGCACAAATGGGCGCAAATGCATTTGCTATTTAAACAACGTGGCGCAGGACATGAAAATGATAACTGCGTCAGGCTGAAACTAGCATAGACACTTGTAAAAAACCTGGCGCCGTATTGCGACGGGTGTATGATAGGGCCCAAATGGTTTTCCAGTCTGTGTAAATGAGGTTGTGAGTCCTGAAATTTTACAGGTATGAGTTCAGTCATTGAATGCGGTTGTCACTACCGTAAATAACTGAACTGTGTCCGGATGTATTAGGGAGACAAATACAGGACTGACAACCATATTCTGCTGCTGTATGAATGTGGCCATTAGGTGCATTCACGGTATGTCGTAACTACCAGAGAACGTAACACTCATAGAACTCGTGATTACAACTTGTACAGTGGGAATTTTCTAAGAGCTCCAACTTGCCATAGAAATGCATTAATGCCCAGTCCAGAGTACAGCTCAGAGTAGAACGTCACGTGTTGTCATCTTGAAATTACGGTAATTATGAAATGGCATGAATGCAGCATTTATTCATATTATAGCATGTGAGAGTCATACATTGCAGGTTTGAGTCTGACTGTTCTTTCACAGTCATTTCTGTTTCTTCCACTTCTCATATTTTCCTGTCCAATCACTAAATGCTGCATGAAAGAAAAGGAAAAAAATAGCAATGTGTCATATAATTCATATTAAGGCCCACTCTAATATCCCAGTGATGCTTGCCAAACAAAAAGAGCAAAGAGGGACAGATTTGAAGTACATGCAGTCTCACTGCTGCCATTAGCAGAAATGCCTCACACCTGTCTGGGTGTGCTGTATTAATGGATGCGGATGTAGTTTGTGGGTAAATTGTTAATTTGCCTCAGATACACAGAATGGGTGGGAGTACCTCTGGACCATTGAACTGTCATTGCGATGGAAATCACATCCATCTACTGTCTCCTCTGTGCCATTCATCGTCCCCGCTGTGACAGATTTACAAACCGATTCTGGTGTAAGCCTGACATGACCATCAATTAGCATGCACATTCATAATACCAGACCTGGCACTCAGGTACGGCTTTCTTTCCACTTCAAGAGTTTACTTTACTCAAATGTGCCAAGACAACAGAAAACTGCATGTAACGTGATATAATGCAACATTTATGAGTGACAGACTATTCAGCGGAAAATGTAGGACAGGACTTGATTTAGTTGGATGCTGAAAAGTGGGTGGTTATTGGTTGATGTTTCTTTTTCACCTTTCAGAGATTCTATAATATTACATTTTGATGAAAGATTATGATTTTTTTTAATACAAAACAACATGTATGGACGATTAATGCACAGCAAGACTAGGGACAATAATTTAAAAAAAATCATGGGTCCATTTTGATTTCATTAAGTAAATAAAATAAAGGCAAAAGTTTTTTAAACAAAAAAAGCTTATTGAATATACTTGAAAAGGTACATTAATGCATTGCCGCAATATAAAGTTAAGGAAACTAAACAACCGAGAGAAATATGTCTACATCCTCAGATTGAACGTTATATCTGTACATCAGCATCGGGGAATAACATTATAATCTCGTTAACGGTAGAGAAAGCTGCTTACATGTTAAAAGGTAACCGTGAAGATGTAAACATGTCTTTATCAGTCTTTCTACATGTATACTGGCACTGATAATCATCACAAATAGGTACTTACCACTTGCTCAATTTCTGTAAATACGTTTTTATTAATGAATGACTCTCTCAACCCGTTGCTCTAATAGTCGTCGTCAACAGTCGCTTGCACCCCCTGCTGGTGAGTACGGCTAACAGCAGATGGAGATTATGATTCGGTAATCTACTTATATTCCTGCAGTTCCCGGATGTGAAATGTTGAATTTTCAGTCAAATTTGAACCACTGAATTTGTAAAGTGAAATTAAATGGACCGAAAGTTGCCTGTCGAATATTATAGATTGTATTTTTAAACAGAATGAACATTTTGGAAGTGAAATCTGTGAATATGGATTATTGAATTTTTTATAATGAAAATTTGTGTGAATTTTTTTTTATTTAAATATTCACAGCTTAAATATATAACCATGTTGAATTTCAGCCCTTAAAAATGCAAAGCCTAAAAATACAATGCATTAAAATGCAAGCACGGTTAATGCAATGCATATTTTTTTCAATTAGTGCAATTTGTTTCAAAAACATTTGGCATTATTTTACTTACATATTTAATCTCCATGCATAACAAAGTTTCAAAAGCTAAACCCAATTTGGAGATGAAAACTGGTCTAATACAGAGAAATCTTGAAGTAGCATAACGGCAGGCTAAGCTATATTTTCAGTTTATAATGTATATGTCATTGTATATATCAGAATAACCGCTGTGTGAAGTAGTTTAGGATCGCCTTTTTAACCGATGGAAGCAGAAATAAATGTAAAAAAAAATTAAAAAAAATCTGTATGCTGATACTCTGTATATGATCCTTCATAATATGTGTCATCCATCATTCAAAAAACTAACAAAATACTAAGCTTTTTTTGGGCAGGATACACAAATATACAAATAAACAAATACACACACATAAACAGCGGGCAAATGGAAAATCAACTCTTGGGTTCAGCTGACTACTAATGACTCCGCTCAAGCCTTGGTACGTGGACACGCACTCATAAAACACACATCATCCATCAAGCACATGTGCTCACCTCGTCACTTCCTCTCTGACACAACCGTGAGCTGAAAGGTACGACCTCTCTTCCCCTTGACATAATTACAATAAATCGCATTTACACAGAATGCTGATCAGGGACCATCTTTCATCATTGATTTCATTCATCAAGATGGAACATAAAAGTAATGGATTTTCAGGATATTTTACATCAATCAGCTTACAAGTGATAATTGCATAAAAGCCGTGTTTCTTAAAAATCCAAGCGGTTGAAATGGGACTTAATATTGACTTCAATTGAGTTTATACTGAGCTAAATATATTTTCTGTACCCTCGGACCCTTTCACAAACCTTTACATTTTCATTAAGTCATAATTTAAGTATGCTTATCAAGCCCTTGTCCTCACAGGTCCCCACTGTAGCTAATTTTAGGTTGTACGATCATTATAAGAACATTTAGTCCCCTGAATACAAGCAAAGCCTGACCCACACACACTCACATTTATACATTCATGCACACACTTATTCCAACAGACACACTTATCAAAAGCTAGGCAAGCTACATCTGTTTCATCCCAGACCTTATGCAGTGCTATTCATATATCTTACTCTACATTCTAACGCACTCACACAAGTCTTACCAAAGTCTTTATGCGAGGACATCCAGCCGATGGCTTTGAGAGAGACGATAGCAAGAAGTCCAGATCCCACAAAGGAGCCGATGCCGGAGAAGAAGAAGAACAGGCCCATTATAGCGCTCTGCATGGAACGCGGGGCTGCGGAGTAGGCGAACTCCAGACCTACAAACACAAGCAGATGCAGAAACCAATGATGAAAGTCTGAAGTTTGCTTCGAATGCATGATCAGAACCTCAAAAATATCCATGGCACTCTACCCGTCCACATATACAGAAAAAAACATAGTCCTGTGGAAAAGATCATGGTTAAAAAACGTATTGAAAAATGAATTCATTTGTAACAAGCTCGCTGCATGTAGGTACAAGTGACAGACAAAGACAAAGGGGGATTTACTAAGAATGAATTGCACTAAAAGCACTCTTTATTCTCATACATTGTCTATACTGTTGTATCAACTTACAGCCAAAGAGTTCTGACTTTTGTGAATAAGACGTGATCTATAATGAGTCTTATTTGCATAAAAATGAGGATATATTGAGGCTGCAATATATGTGCATGTTCCACTTAAAAATAAAATAAATAAATGGTTTGAAAAAGATACATTAACATTGTCATACCCATTGCCATGCTAAAATCTTCTGAGTTGACATATATTAGTGCTGTCAATGAATTAATTAATCAAGATTAATCGCACATAACATTAAAGTTTTTAATATATTTTTATGTTGTAATACTTTCACATGTAATCTCCAAAATAAATGTAGAAACAACAAAGACAGTATATTTTAAATATTTGTTTAATGGCATCTTTTTACTAAGCACTATAAATGAAGGTCGGTTTAACACTGATACCAATACGCAAGTCTCCATTACAGGCATTCCATTACAATTACCACATAAGACCATTGTAATAAATGTCACATTTAGCAGTGCCTTTAATTTATCAGGGTTCAACACAAAGGTTTTTTTTCCAGACGGGACAGTTCAGATTTTTACCTGCCCTGCTAAAATGCACACAAAAAAGTGATTGTTTACAGACAGCAGTTTATTAGGCTGTTGTCACTTTAAGACCTGACACATACTATTTTCTCACAAATCTTTGTGTTCATTTAACACTTTTAAGGCTTTTGAGGATACTCGACAAAACAGGAATTTTGCATAATTTTGTGTGCTTTTGTCCGTACAAGCGTGAAAGAGAACTCAATGGGGTGCTGCCATGCTGTCTGAAGCAGCATTCTGTGTGAGAGTTCCGGGTGTTTGTTCACAGAGAGCGTGCCAGTGAAGTTTTTTTTTTTCTTGTCAAGTTTGAATGGTTTAAAAGCACTTGAATAAATAATAGCGTGATCATATACTGTAGCGCAACCAAAGGATGAAAGAAACAAATAGATGCTGCATTAATTGCTTCAATATTTTTGTCAATCTAAGTGTTAAACAAACAAGTAATTGCATGAGCTAAAACGGTCATTTTATCAGCGCTGATAATATATATACAAACATATACATGTGCCAACTCTCTGAAGATTTTTTAGCATGGTAGTGGACATGACAATGTTAATGTTTTTGGTCTTGGCAGCTGCTGCTGACATCGCTGCTGCTATTGATTATTACTGTTGTTATAGATTACTGCAGCTACTGCAAATTAAGTACAGGAACTTGATGCTGTCGATACATTCCCAGATACGCTATTGTGAAAATGTAAGACATACTGCTCCTGCACAAATGTCATATAAAAAATAAACCATAGCAGATCTATAAAAGTGAAGCTGGGGAAGGTGGATTATTTCAGAGAAAATCTGAAAGTGCTCTGCGAAATGCTATGGTAAACACTAATCAGCTATTTAAATGTTGAGCAGCAAGCTCATTGGCTGCAGATGCGACAGGAACCAATTAACAAATTTGTGCCTCAAAGAAAATATCATCAGGAGCCATCAGCCTGCGCCATCTATAGTTTTATAGCCACACAACTTGGGATGGATGGATGGATGGATGGGTGGACAAATTACATTTTAAATGCAATATTTACACTGAATAAAGAAATCCATACTGTTTTTATTTAAAAAATTTAAAAATGCACCTTTTAATTTGTATATTACCTTTTCCATTACCTAATAAAACCTTTTATTTCTATATTTAAAAATGTTTTATTGAAATAAATTCGTTTTACATGTCTATTTTAAAATGTTTTACATGTATCTATTTATTTGTCAGTTTGTTATTTATTTACAGTTTAAATTCATTAATTGATAATTTATTCCATTTTAAAATGGTATCCCTACATTGCTAACATCCACCAACAAAGCAGACAAGAAAACCCTTTCTAAGCGCATCAGCCAAAAATTGGGATTACATTGCTAAAACATATCTGGAGGTGAGTGCGTCCATACATCTGTAGCACTGATGAAGGTCTGGCAGCAGAATGACTCAGAAACACCTACTCAACTGCCAAAATCAGCACACATCCCTAAATATTTACAGAAAGAGACCAAGAAAAGAGAGAGGTAAAAAAGAAAAGCAGTATATGGAGGATGCTGAGTGATGGAAAGAAAAGATGAAGTAGTTCAGGAAAGTCAGGGGATGTAGAAAGGACGCAGAAGAAGAAAAAGAGAAGATCAAATCTCTTTTTAACCATGAGTGGTGGCTGCCTGCTGGCTGACATTGATAATTTCATGGCGCCTCAAACTTGTCATTTTTAAAATTATGGCTTGTGGGCACAACTGTCAGACTCGTTTACTGAGCCTGGTTAGGCCATGAATCTTCTCTGATAGATGGAAAGATAGTGAGAGAGAGAGAGAGAGAGCACAGGGGTAAAACAGCTAAAAAGAAAAGGGAGGGATTCCACAAATCTTCTAATCCCATCCCACAATCCCACGCTCTCGCTGCTCTGAAACAAATGCACATTAGGAAGCATGGAGGTAGGAGGGGCAGAGAGAGAAAAAAAGTGAAAGAGAGGGAGATGAAGGAATACAGCTGCTATAGTACAGTGTTTATAGCTGTCTGCAGGCATGGTTGACCTTTTCTAAGTGCTGTTTGTGCCATGGAGGCTGTCTGACGACAGCAATGAGATATTTGAGAAGCCCTGGGCTCAAGAAACACTTAAAACAACAGTAACTGTTCAAAATCAATCAAGACTACGAAAATGTTATGAGCTTCTCTTTTTTCTAAAATGGTTTGATTTACAGTACATTATTGTGTTACATTCTAAGATGAACTGGAATCAATTTTAACATGACTCGCGTGAACGATACGTAACGCATTGACCTCTATGGAGTAACAAATACCACTGGCATCACCCGCTGTTAAATGTTATTGAAAGAAGTCTGTTATGCTCACCAAGGGCCAAATGTACTAAACCGGCATATTTGCGTAAAACCGCAATCTCATAAGTGCAGATGGGAGGGGAAAGTCCTGTATATATATACACACACCGATGAGCCAAAACATTATGACCAGTCACAGGTGAAGCAAATATTGATGATAATCCCCTAAAACCACATATTAAGATCTGGGTAAATTAGATGGTAAGCAAAACATCAGTTCTTAATGAGCAGAAATAAAGATAGGAGAAAATTTGACAAGGGCCAAATTGTTATGGCAAGGTGACTGGGTCTTAGTATCTCTGAAACAGCAAGGCTTGTGGGTTCCTCCCGGTCAGCAGTGGTGAGAATTTACCAATAGTGGTCTGAGGAGAGACAAACAACAAACCAGTGCCAGGGTGTTGGTTGTGGGACGACGACAAGTTGGTGGAGGGAAAGTGAATTTCTGTGGAATGTTCTGCTGGTAAACCCTGGGTCCAGCCATTCATGTGGATGTAAATTTGACACGTGCCACCTACCCATTGCTGCAGACCAGCAGACACCCCTTTATGACAACAGTGTTCCCTGGTGGAAGTGTTCTTTTTCATATTGTCCTGCCACACTGCACACATTGTTAAGAAATGGTTTGAGGTTAAGAACATGATGAAGAGTTCGAGGTGTTGCTCTGGCCTCCAAATTCCTCAAATCTCAATCCACTTGAGAATATGTGGGATGTGCAGGACCAGCAAATTCGATTCACAGTGGCTCCACCTCACATCCTACAGGACTTGAAGGAACTGCTGCTAACGTCTTGGTGCCAGATACCACAGGACACCTTCAGAAGTGTCCATGCCACAGTGGGTCGGCACTGTTAAGGCAGAATGTGGAGGACCAACAGCATATAAGGCAGGTGGTCATAATGTTAAGGCTCATCGGTGTGAGTGTATATGGTGCTCAGTTTAAACAATTTCAGCTTTGACCCTGTTTGACCTTTAAATGTTTAAGCTTTAGTTTGTTTTCACTATTTTCATTTTTTTCTGCATACATTGTAACTTTCTTGGTACTTACCAACCTTACTATACTGCCTTTCCATGATGCAAGTTAATATTAATAATAATTTGTTACATTTATATAGCGATTTTCTCTGCACACAAAGCGCTTTACATTTGGAAGGGGGAATCTCCTCAACCACTGCCAATGTGCAGCATATTTTCCCCAGCTTATTGGTGGAGAGGAGACTGAGTGATGAAGCCAATCAATTTATATGGGGATGATTAGGAGGCCATGATGGACAGAGGCCAATGGGCAAATTTGGCCAGGATGCCAGGGTTACACCCCCTACTCTTTTTCAAAGGACATCCTAGGATTTTAAATGACCACATGAGTCAGGGCCTCATTTAAATGTCTCATCAGAAGGACTGTGCCTGTTACAGTATAGTGTCCTCATCACTATGCTGGGGCGTTAGGACCCACACAGACCACAGGGTGAGCACCCCATGCTGACCTCACCAACACCTCTTCCAGCAGCAACCTAGTTTTCCCAGGAGGTCTCCCATCCAGGTACTGACCAGACTCAACCCTGCTTAACTTCAGTAGGCAACTAGTCTTGGGCTACAAGGTTATATGACTGCTCGTCAAGTTAATAAATGAGCCCTACTGCAAAAGCTTTGCTTTGGTCAAGTAGCAGAGGGAATGTAAGAGTTAAGAGCAGAAAAAGGGGTAATCCGTAAGGTGCCTCAATGTCGTGAGCATGGCAACTAGAGTCTAATGACACAACCATCCATAATATCACGCAAGAAAAAAAAAAAAACCTGACCTTTTCTAACTTCAAAGCTGAATTATTCAAAAAAGAAAAGAAGTTTAACTTGAAATATTCTGGTTTTATTTCTCCCCTTGCAGACTCAGTCAGTGGGCAATTTTTCTTTCTCGGAAAGAACATTAGCCTTTAACATTTTTCGGAGAGAACGATATATAATTAAAATTCCCAGGGGAGAGAAAAAAAAAGGATTCCGGTTTTAGTTCTATCGCCTAAACCGGAGTCCATACATATCTCCCGCAGGTGGTGCATGTGTGTAAGTGCAAGTATTCGTCTACAAAAATGTGAAAAATCAGAATCAACTCAGCTTCCGCTGTCATCTGACAGCCCCCGACAAAGCGAGCTGGCAGTGGAGTCCATTAAAACGGATTTATTCAAACAGAATAGGGCCAGAGGAGGGAACTTTCCAGAGACATTTGTCACATTTCTTGTCATCCAATTTCCTGGAGGTTCCCCAGGGGTAGGGATGGAGCGTTGAGGCTTTATTTTAAGAGCCCTCCAATGCTATCAGGAGGCATTTGCATTACATGGGAGGGCTAGTACACTGGAGACCTGGGGTGAGATGGAGAGAGTTGACTACGAAAGTGTGTCAGCACACCGCCGCACAGACATGACGTTATCAGACACAAACCTGTGTTTAATTGCTGTTGTGGTCACATTCAATCTTAGTCTGGTTGCCCAAAGGAATTGAGGAGTCCCCCAAAATAGTGCCAAGATGTTGTTTCATAACTGATGGATAAATGTCCTGCAGCTGAGCTTCTGGATGATCTTCGGAATTAGCATGTTAGCATACATCTCAGAGCAAAGCACATTACATTTTCTTTCAAGGTACATTCCCAAAATGTACATGGAACAATCATATACACAACTACATTGTGTAATTTTACAGATGTCCCTAGAATGTTTTCCACTGCATCAAACCATCTCTGGCCTTGGCCATCTTCCCAATCATCTTCAAATGTAAAAGGATTATTCAAGAAAATGAGAAAAGCAAAATTTATCTTCATTTCAGCGGGTGACATGCTATTCAGCATCTTTAATCTTAATATTTTTGATGCAGTCTTCGCACCTCTCCAATTTCTCTATCATTTCACAGCTGTCTGTGATCAGGAAGCGGCAGGCTGCCTCTTGTATTGATTCTCATAGCTTGATGGCTCTCTTCAGATTTAAAAAGTGCCTTTGCAGATAGGGTCTTATAGCTTTCCACAATACTCGAACCCCTGGAGACGTGATGGAGGAGCGGAAGATTACACTTAGCCTTCCCCATCTCCCCATTCTGTTGGAAATTTAATCAGGGGCCGCTACGTCCACCATGGACATATTATTCCATCGGCGCTAAGCCTTTTTTCTTTCAATTTTTTCAGGTCCGCAGATAAAAAAAATAAAATGAAGATGTTAACTGTTAGGGACAGCCACTATCCCCACAAGAAAGTAGAAAAAAAGAGAAAGGGAAAACAAAAGATGTCTCTTGTTACTTTTTGGAGTAGGCTGCTGTGTTAACAAAAAGAGGAGTTAAATGCTGCTTTTTTACTTGATGTGTACATGTTTGAAACCATATTCAAGAGATGTGCACATTGAAGGAATTTTTTTTTCTAAGGACAAGGGTCTCAAAGGGGAGAAGCATCCTTTGGGGGTACAAAGTACAATACAGATTTAATTTAGGATACATTCATTACATCAGTGTTTGGAAATGGCAACCAGCTCAATGACAAAAAAAAAGAATGTCCAAAAAAAAAAAATCTTTGAAAAAAAATCTAGTTTATGTTCTAAGTTCTTAGAATTATGCTGTTTCATATGGTTTTGAAAAACTTTAAGATACATTTAAATGCTATTATTACAAAAATATAATTTGGTGTAACAAAAACTATAAGAGAGTTTTATTTCTGGAATGGTGTAAAATTGTTTTGCTGGTCTAGAATTTTATAAAAGAAACCACATTAACACTGACAACATTACAGTACCATTAAATGAACACTACATTGAAATTAATAATATATTAACATTGGCACTGCAACACAACCATCAATGAACACTAAATTACCATCATGCAAACATTACACTAAAAATTTCACCACCTTAGATGTAGAGAAACATTAGAATACTTTAAAGCAACCTTACATTAGGAATGGTCAGAGCTTGTCAAAAAACGTTTCTTGTACCTTCATTATTTGACTATTAAAGATACTGCATTTGAATCCTACACATCTCATTTTTGAGTTCCCAGCATTAAATCTGAATCATTATTTTCAAAAAAAGTTGTGAAGAAAAAAAAAATGGTCAAAATGTTTTAAACAAATACTATGAATTATACATTACGTTTTTTGAAAGTCACACCACATGACATTATACAATCTGAAATGACCTTACCCTGCCATAAAATGGTCACATTATCTGTTACTTAACAGACCTAATGAATAAATTGTTGAATAATTAGATCCAGAGAGAAAAAAAAACAGCAGTGTAAAACATTTTCTGAAGCTAACATCTTCTTTTAAAAGAACTTGAAAGACCTTGAAAGCCCATGTAGTCATACCAACTAAAAAAAAAAAAAAAAGCATCCAGTTATTTGAAGGACCAAAAGCCATGAGCGACAATCTGATTTAAAACACCTCTTCTAAGGGGGTAGAGGAGAAATCCAGTAATCAGTACTGTGTTCTCTACAATTCAGCATGAAGGGAGAGTGTTTCCTTGCCTTTGCCAAATGCACTTATTAGTCTTGTTGGTTCATAACGGCTAAGAGGGAGGACGTGCAGCCTTTGATGTACTCTATGTGTGTGAAATGGGCGTAGAATTACCAGTATGGTTTGTGTCTAAGAGGAAAACAAGCATTTTTGAACATGACCTTGGAAGAGAAGCTGAAGGGTTGAAATGAACGCAGCTGTAAGTTTGGGGAGAGTTGAACACTGCCAACCTGTGTGAAAATGTGTATGGATACAGACAGGTCCACACATATCCAGCGGTAAATATAGAGCTGAGACAGCGAACACAAATAAGACAAGTGCCATGGATAACTGTAATCTGCAAACTTAAAAAAAAAAAAAAGTGGGAGCTGAGCTGGAAATCATACTCGGTTCCCTGAGAGTAAGGGAACGAGTATTGCGTAGCTATACGCTATGGGAAAACTCCTTTTCTCGAGAATACTGAGGCCTTTATTTTAAAACGCAATGCAGATACACAGCCAGCACAATGTAGAGCTGCCTAGCTCGCTGATTGGCTGGGCTGCGGGGACAGCATGAACCTATAGCGAAGCAGCGAGGACGCACGATCCTATCAGGACACTTCCCGCCTCGCGTGAGCCAGAATGGGCGTGGCTGCTGACTATATAAGCAGCCCATTTGGCCATATCAATCAGTTTAAATCGACTGAAGCGGCATTAGCCGGATATGCAGCTTAGTAGCACGGCTGGCTACTCAATACTCGTTCTCTTACTCTCAGGGAACCGAGGTTACGTTGGTAACAGAGTACAGTCCGTTTTGAGAACGTTCACTTCGTATTGCGTAGCTATATACGCTTTGGGAACCCATTTCGAAACGCCATGCTATTAGTTGACGACTTCACTCTGAGCTATTGGTTATAGTAGAACCAAAGTCAGAGTCCAACGGGGACCGGACAGTGTCGGAGCCCACGAAGGAATACCCAGAGGTTTGGCCCCTTCAGGGGGAAATACCGCTCAGATAGAAAGAACCCGTGCCTGCAGTGGTGGCACTTCCAAGTTCTCACATTCCAAAATCGTAAAAATGTGGACAGCGAAGACCAGCCGGCCACCGCACAAATGTCTTCAATTGGAACACCACTGGACCAAGCCCATAAAGAGGCCATGCCCCTTGTGGAATGAGCTCTGACGCCAATGGGACACTGAAGCCGATAGAGGCGTAGGCCAGAGAGATAGCGTCCACTATCCATCGTGATAATCTTTGATTTGTTACCGGAAACCCTTTGGTACTGCCGTCGAAGCATACAAAGAACTGTTTGTCTGAATGGGGCGGAATGCTCTTGATAAAATCTGAGAGCCCTAACAGGGCAGAGTAGACTTAATTCTCTATCGTCTTTCTGTAAGGGAAGAACCGATAGCGCTGAATGACCTGGGCTCTGAACGGAGTTGAGAGCACCTTGGGTACATAACCATGTATTGGTCTGAGGACGACTTTGGAGTCATTGGGCCTGAACTCGAGACAGGAAACGTTCATAGAGAGTGCTTGTAAGTCGACACTCACTTGACCGATGCTAGGGCTAGCAGGAGTGCGGTATTGATCAAAAGAGGCTTTAAGTCGGCCGACTGAAGCGGCTTGAACGGGGTTTCCTAAAGGGCCCTGAGGACCGTAGATAGGTCCCAGGCAGGTATAGAGGGAGGTCGAGGCGGGCTAAGCCTCCTAGGCCCTTTGAGGAAGCGCACGACTAGGTCGTTCCTTCCCAAGGACTGGCCGGCCACAGGAGCATGGAAGGCTGCTATAGCCACCACGTATACTTTGAGCTTGGAGAGGGTCCGACCCGTGCCCAGCAGCTCTGAGGAAACAAGATCTGTGGGTTTGTAACTCAGCCTCCAATTGGGCCAGAATAAGCCAATCGTCGAGATAGTTCAAAATGCGCATTCCCTGCTGTCTAAGTGGGGAGAGTGCTGCGTCTAGGCATGTGCCGGTATCAATTTTTCATGCTGCGATTAATTGATTGAGCTTTTATCACGGTATATGGTATTATCACGATATTTTAATTGCACAAGAGAAACGGATGGATTGGGGGTATCTAAAAAAGAAAAAAAATTTGCATCACAATGTGTAATTGTGATTGTCAAAACCTTTGGTAACTAAACAGAATTTTATTAAGTTTAGTGAATTACAATTATGTATTGACAAGTAAAAAATATAATAAATATGTAATATAGTGCATATATTTAGCAAAATACTCAATACAATTTTTTCTAGTCAACTAACGTGCTGGTCATTAATTAAATGGCTTTCCTGAGGTAAATGTAACGTTCTGTGACATAATTGTTCTCCTGCAGTTTTATTGACCTCTTTCCGTGGTTGAAAAACACTGATTGATCGATATTATGTATGAGGCATATACCTTTTAGTAAGTTGTACTGTATCTTTAAATAAAAAGTAACAGATGATCAGTTTACTTGAACTGAGGCGCTACAGCGATCTATCACGTCACATTTACAAGCGCCAAAACTGTATTTATTGTCTGAATTTCGTAATAAAATGGACAGAACCTAAGAGCTGATATTTTTTTCATATTAAAAGTAACCTGCTCTGTGTCAGTGTTCTCTTTACTCCACGATTTTTCTCTGCATGAGAAAATGGATGTGTGGCGTGAGAGCATGTGAAAAGTGTCGATAGCGTGAGTTTCAAGCTGAATGCATGAGAGTTGGCAGCCCTGCTGAAGGCCTCTGGGTCCGGTCCAGACTCATCCATGGAGCAGAGGCGTTTCGCCAGGAACTTTGAGAACCGCCATAGTGTGCAGGGCTGAGGCAGCTTGACCAGGGGAGGTATAGGCTCGGCCGACGAGAGCTGAGGTAGTCCTGCATGGTTTGGATGGGTGAGCCGTCTTGGCCTTCCATCTAATAGCAGTGGATGGGCAAAGGTGTGCGGCCACTGCTTCTTCCAAGGGGGGCAGTTTCTCATACCCCTTTTCCTCAGCGCCGTCAAGGGTTGAGAGCGTTGTGGAAGTCAAGGTTCGCAGGCCAGCCGAGTAGGGGGCGCACCACGATTTAGTGAGTTCTTTGTGGACCTCTGGGAAGAGCGGCGCTGGCCGCTGACGAGGGACCTGTTGGCGCCCCGGCAGGAACCACTCGTTGAGGTGGCCTCTGGTGGGTTCCTCGGAAGAGGACAAAATTGAGGCCGAGCGCGGGCTCGCTCGTCTCTAAGCGCTCAGGCATCCTCTGGGCCCGCTGTTTCTTCTTCCTCGGTTCGAGGAGGGCGGGAAACGGGAGGGCGAGAGATGCGGGGTCACCCTGTGAAAAGAGGGCTAGCCGCGAGCACAGAGAGGAGAGCGGCATACTCTCACAGTGAGAGCAGCCGCCCTTTGTGAGTGCAGCTTCAGCTTCTTTTTTTTTCAAGCAAGGGTAAATAAAGAACTGTTTGAATAAGTACAGTGTCTTTACTCAAGTAAATTAAAGCACTTTATACATACCAATGTTTTATGTATTGGAGGAGCAGAGAGTCTTGCATTTGCCGTCCAGTTATAACCAATACTGTCTTAAATAGCTTATGCAAAGAAGCACTTTATATATTATTAAAGAGATTTTTGTCAAATGATGGAAAAAACTGAGTGTCCACATAGCTACAATAAACAACCTGTAGGTTGATGAAAACTTCATGCGATGCATTTACTGCTGCAGATAAAGCCGTTCTAATGACGGACTAAACACAAATGTCTGACATTCGCTGGTTAAAAACCTTTTCATAAAATGTCAATAATATAATGACACATGCAAGTGTCTGACCACAATAATCACAATAATAAAGCCACAATAATCAACTTTGATGATACAGTCAGTGTGTTTGCATGCACCCTTATAATGCGATTATAAAGAGATTTTGGCAATTTTGGGATTTGGGGATGTTTACCTCATGTAAACGCACTACTTCAATTAAACTAATGCAATTAAGCTCATAATCATAGTAAACAGATTCGCATTAAAGGGATAGTTCACCCACAAATTAAAATTACCCCATGATTTACTCACCCTGAAGCCATCCTAGGTGTATATGACATTCTTCTTTCAGACGAATACAATCGGACTTGCATAAAAAAAAATGTCCTGGCTCTTCCAAGCTTTATAATGGGAGTCAATGGGTACATTTTTTTGGAAGTCCATCAAAGCCCATCTATCCGTGATAAACGTGCTCGAAACGGCTCTGAAAAAAGAATGTCATATACACCTAGGCTGGCTTCAGGGTGAGTAAATCATGGTCTAATTTTCATTTTGGGTGAAATATCCCTTTAAACTATGTGGCGTACACAGATTTTAATCGCAATAAACAGGAGTACCTTAATTGCATTATTACCACAATGGATGTGTTGGTGTTCACACAACTACATGAATAAACTATGTGACATTATTCTGAAGTTTTCTCCTCTCCAGATCGCTAAACTCTGTCAACACAACTTGCTGTTCAGTCTCTGCTCTGTATCTTCATCCAGTAGACACAAAGAACGTCACGGCAGAGTAGGCAAACCCAGAATTGCATTGTTTATCACAGCGCCGAATAATGTCCAGTATGTCCATAAAAATGTATTTTGAATTTGTTGTGAGTACCGTAGATTAAAACTATGGCCGGTTACATGCATTATGTATGCCTATCTGAGTGTGGAATAATCATACTTATTAACAAATAATCAGAATAATGAAAATTGCATGTAAACTGGAGTGAAGATTTCTGCTCGTGTCATGAAAACATTAAGACCTTACTCTGATTATTAGAAATAATCGCATTATTGTCGCACATGTAAATGTAGTCAGTGTTTTATTATTTAAAAAAACAGTGTTTTTCCATTTCCTGAAAAGTAGGTTTCCGCCTGACAGTGACGATGTGTACAAAATCAAATTCTTTATGGAATCATTAAGGAACCGGATTGGTTAAGTGAAATCCAAATGAATTTCCTTACAATTCTCATCATGACAGAAATTGCTGTAATTACTGTAGATCTCAGCAGTGAAGGTGGTAATAGGAGCCGCTCCCACACAGTTTTTTTTTTTTTTTTTTTTCAAACGCTGTGTTAGGGGATTTTGTTTCCTTTCATCTATTTTCTCATTAATCTCAAACCCACTTGCTAGAGACTTTTTTGATATTTTCTCAGTGTATTCCAGCAGGAGCGAGATGTTTTCCCTGGCCGTCTTAACTGCGCAACTGCAATAATGTATCGCCAAGCCCCAATCGATCGGTCCTGATTGATACAGCCATGGATTCCTTAGCAAGCAATTTCAGCAACGGCTCAGACAAGAGCTACTACACAAAGGCAAGGCAGAGAGAAGTTTACTGCAGTTTTTAAAAGGACACGCATTGATTAGCATGGTCATTAGGACAGATGAATGATCCTACGGAAAAACTCTACAGTGCACAGAAGAGACCGAGAACTAGGAGGACACAAAAACACACTTGTGTTAAATCAAGCTTCAAGTTATCTAGACAAGTTATTCATTATATGCATTTAAAATTGATGTGTACAAAAATTGATTCTACAATCAGAATCCGAGGCATTTCTCATCATCTTCCAGGCTCAGTATCACCTCATGAACCACTAAATGTTAAAAGGGCCATTTCATGGAAAACATCAATTTTAATACATCGATTATGTTTATGTATGACATAATACTGCAGCAAAAACTAGTCATCAAGAAATCATACTGATATCAGAATTATGAACATATTAAAGTTTGACTGTCCATGTTTACATAACACCTGGATCCCATTTGAGGTTAGTTATTCATAACAATGGTCATTTACATAAAGCAGTCTTAAACATATCAGAACAGAAGCAAACACTTCATTCAATAAATTTAGTGCCATATTTTTGCTACAAGAAACCTTGTTAAACATTCTAAAATAAATTAATAAAAAAAATGCTAAAAATAAATAAATTTTAAAAAGTAGAATATAGTCCCTTTATAAGTTCTGTTTGTGAAGGTAAGAGCTTTGTGTGTGTGTGTGGCACAGGTAAAAAAAGTCCATACAAAGACGGCAATATCCAAAATCCTTGTGGGGCCATTTTTTGGTCCCCAACTCCCCATGAGGAAAACAGCTTATAAATCATACTAGTTGATTTTTTTTTTTTTTTTTTACGTAAAAATGCATAACATTTTCTGTGATGGGTAGCTTAGGGTTAGGGGACAGAATATACAGTTTGTACACTAAACAAATCATTACGTGTTTGTGTGTGTTCAGAAGTGTTTTGCAAAGGACCACCTACCTGCAATACTAGCAAAGATTTCGCTGACACCAATGAGGACGTATTGAGGGACTTGCCACCATATGGGTAGATCGGCTGCATAGTATATAACTCCGCCGAGCGACTGCGGGATGGGATCTCGTGTGTGGACAATGTCCAGCCTCTTTGTCTCTAAAATGCCTGAGAGGGGCAAGAAAGAGGATATAAAATTAAAATGACTAATAAATACCTCATAACAGTTCAGAAACATATGGCATGGAACAAATCAGCATATTAGAATGATTTCTTGAAGGATCATGTGACACTGAAGACTGGCGTAGCAGCTGCTGAAAATGCAGCTTTACCATCACAGGAATAAGTTAAGTATATTATTAATTTTTATAATATATATTTTTTAAAGTTATATAAATTGTAAATTAATTTAAAATAAATGCAGCTTTGGTGAGGATAAAATACCTTACGAATCCCACAAATATGAATGGTAGTGTATATGTTAGTGTATATACAGTAATTACAGCAAATAAATCAGCAATAAATCAACTATTTAGTGCCCTGCTTTCTAAATATTGGCAGTAGCCATTGAAAAACAAGGTGTTAAGCATGTGTGTGTTAGGGTGCTAGATCAGATAAACCTGTGCACGTCTGGAGGGAAAGTGCATGTAACAGTGAATGAAAAAAGTATGAACAGTCCATTAATGGATTAAGTGTCAGGCCAATGGCAGCGCTTCACACAGGTCACAAACAGCTTATCTCCTGCACATAAAAACATGTTCGCACACACACAAAATTATACCAGGCCGGGTTTAGCAGGTAATCGGAGTGGAGCAGAGATTGTCAGTCTGGTCTATCTAAAAGCTTGATCCAATAATAACCATGTTGCAGGTGCTATTCAGATAACTCCTCATGGGATCCCAATCACACAGACATGCACATATTTCCATTTTTGAAGGGGGATGACCTTGTATTTCATATGCTTAAAATAGCAGGGTGTGATACATATATAGCGTGCCACTAACACAAAGTGCTTCAGTTAACAAAACAGTAACTTTTTTTTCCTCTCTTCCCTCTCATCTTTCATTCCCCCCTCCACCCCTCTCCCAAACACCAGAAGCGTTCCGCTCTGATCTGTGGCGTCAGGTTTAGATCGGAATACAAATGATGCCTGGAATAAAACACTCTTTGGCTAAAAGTGCGACCCGCGGTACCCGCTGTACCGGCTTCTGCACTTCCAAGAGATTCTAAACCCAGATTGAAAAAAAAACCTCAACTTTTATTTCTGGAGAAAATTGAACAGAAGTAGAACCGCCCCAAGACATTGTGTGCTGTGTGGCGGTATCGTGTGTTTGCAGCTTTGTTGACTACACAGCTTGCTGTGGAAATGACTGCTGCCTGAGTGCAGGACAACAAGTGTGTCCAGGTGTGTGGGCATCATCTGTGCCTGCGGGTAAGGTTGGCTTCAGAGCTATGCCACTGCCAAGCACCCATCTGTTTGGAAAATGTTGTGTAAATGTTGTGAGGGGGTTCTGGCAGTGGTATTTTAAAACCCACCTAAGCCCTGCTGGGTTCAGATACTGGGTAGACACAGATTAAAAGTGCTTCAATACACTTGAGTTAAGAGGCACAAGCCTTGTGTGTAAGCACATAAACATACACACATTCATATGTGCTGGGTGGCAAAACCACTAAAGAAAAAAAGCAAATAATCCACATTTTCTCAATTCAATCAATTCTCTTTGAATAGAAAAACATTCTTTTTACCTTTTTTTCTCAGTGAATATCCAATTAGACTTGAAATTACACGTTTGCACATTTACAAATTACAAATTGCAACTTTACAAATAGCCCTTGTTTCTCAATAAAATAGTTTTTAAAACTCATTGTATTATAAAAAAAAGAATCACACAATCCAGATAGAATCCAGTTAGAAAGGAATCCAGAGAAGAAGAAAATAAATATATAAAAAATAAAAATAAATTAATGGCCATGATCTTCAAGCCCTCAGATTGGGGCAGACTTTCTGCAAAGTAGAAAGGTGTGCTGGGGTCTGACAAGTCTACATTTCAAATTATTTTAGGAAATAATAGACATTTTCCCAATCTATGTCCTCAATTATATGTCACATTGCAAAAGAAATACCTTTCAAGAGATACAACTCTTCCGATACAAGCTCCTGAGGTTTCATTCAGAACGATGAGTCTCAAATCTTTCAGAGATTCAGATAAAAGTTCCAATTATTTTTCATTATTTGTTGATATTTCATTTCATACACATCCTTGACTCTTTAAATAATTGCCTGCAATTTACCTTTATGTTGCGTGTGCCCACAGGTGATATTTGTGTGTGTGTGTGTGTGCGTATATTAATGTACTCAAGTGGAACCGAGCATTACTGAGAAAAAACAAAGAAAAATAAAGAGCGAAGGGCAAAAGAAAAGAAAGAACTGCGTGATTACTATACATTTGGTATTAATGAGGGGCACTAAAAAGACTAATTTCCCAAGATATCTCATCTAAATAATAAGTCCCATTAGTGGGAGCCATTATGTCACAGGCATACACACTCACTACTCCTTATCTTAATATACACACACTATGACTAATAGTTCTCTCTCTCTCACACACACACACACACACACACACACACGCACACGCACACACGCACACACACACACACACACACACACACACATGCACACACACCCGCTTTAAAATAATCCATTCACACATAGTAAGCATCCTAAAACCATGCTTGTATCAGGTAGCGGTTTATTAATGAGTCAGTCTGTGTCATTGAGTGGGAGTACAAAGGATGGGACGCTCTCTTTCTCTCTCAAGAAGGAGAGCATGAGTCCCAAAGGTTCTCATTAGTTTGATCTCTACAATACACACACACACACACACACACACACACACACACACACACACACACACACACACACACACACAAAGTGTGATATGAACGTGGTTTGCACATGATACTGATTCCGCAAGAGTGTGCCAACGAGTCCCCCCCACCCCCCGCTCTTGGCTACATCAAAGCAATGGTTATTATTAGATAACATCTGTATTGTGCACTGCATACTAGACTTACTTCGTGTTCAGGCTTTGTCATGCAATACTAAGGTCTTTTTTTTGTGCATCATTTTAAAACAGTGGTTCTCAGCTGGTTTTGCTACAGGAGCCAGATTGTTTTCCCATTGGACATGGAGTGGTGACCCAAAATTATCCTTAAACTCAAATGCGGAAATGTATTAATTAGTTTATTATTAAATGCTGCTTGAAATGTTAATGATTTCATGCTCTCATTCACATTTTATATTAACTTAAAGGGTTAGTTCACCTATAAATGAAAATTCTCATTTATTCATCACTTATTCATCATCATTTATTCACCCTTGTGTCATTCCAAATCCACAATACTTTCATTCATCTTCGAAACACAATTGAAGTTTTTTAATGAAACCTGAGAGATTTCGGTCTCTCCATTGAAAGTCATTCAGCCAAAACGTTGATGCTTCAAAAAGAATAAAACGTAAGTAAACGGATATTCATATGAATCGAGCAGACTTCTGAAAAGAGCCAATGAGGTTTGTTCTTGTGTGTCAAGCAAGCATGTTTGAGCTTCCATTTACCATATTTCATGTGTTTTATGTATGTGCGTTGATTAAAGTTTAACTTAATTTAATATGTGAATAAAAGCCTAAATTAAATATGTTAATCATCTGAAGATTTTGATTAAACTGCTCAATTCACATGGATTGTGTGTCAAAGTTATGGTGGAATGGACTTTCAAAGGAGGGACAGAAATCTCTAAATCTGCATTTGTTTCGAAGATGAGCAAAAATCCTATGGATTTGCAAATTATGACAGAATTTTCTCTTAAAGTAGTTTTGCTCATGTGTTTGAGGATTAGGGCATGTCACACAACCTATCCATGTTAGCATCTGCAGAATTTGCCCACTTCAATCACTCCTTCTCTTCCCTTTACCTCTATACAGATAAAACATTGTCGGGAAAATTACGGTTCACATGGCTGCGCGGAAGCGATAAATAATTATTTATTATAAATGTTTAAGGCCAGACAAATAGTTTGTTGAGGGTTGGTTAGTAAAGAAGGACAATAGGCCTGAGCACATATATATTCAAACGCGCATACCTATAGACTAAACACGTGATGCGCATATGCACGCCGACGGCATTTTCGCAGGTTTGCACAGAGATTGCTTGCACCTTGGAATCTATTTCAGGGTTTGCATTCTCGAGCCACCAAGCACTGTTTTGTGCGGATGAGCAGGCAGGAACGCGTTGAAACTAATGATCTTTGCAACGGAAGTGAATCAATCAATGAAAACTAACTTTAGCTGGACAATAACTTTATTCTAGAGCTGCTGTAAAGCCAAAACAATCTCTGTTACTGTAATTTCCTATTATCACTGTAAAGCTGTTTTGAAACAATCTATTTTGTTAAAAGCGCTATATAAATGAAGGTGACTTGACTGATCAATAGATTGTCAAAATACTCTAAGTTTAGTGAATGCACAGTCTTTGATGTGGAAAGTGTTTTCCTTTTAAGCTGTTTTATATTGCCATTCTAACTATAGACAATTAGTTTAGTATGTGCATGAACATTTCTTTTGTTGATGTATTTACTATTAAAAACAGACAACTAAAGTGGGAACTAAAGTATATATTTAGTCTACTTGCTACTTGCAATTGTATGTCAGATGTAAGTGCAATTATCAGGTATTGACAGACCATTTTCTTGGACAGAAATGTATAAATACCCCTGGAAATATATGAAATATGTTTTGGTCTGACTTCCAAGAAGAAAAAGGTGTACACATGTGCTAAAATTTTACTTTGTCAGCTTTTAGGCGTACTCTATCCAGTAGATGACCTTAAAACTAACAAACATGGACTAAAAGCCACTTGCATTTTATGTCTTCAAGTAGCTGGTCTGTTATTAGTCTTATGAATCAGACAGTCATTGAACCGTATGTTGGTACGCTGTCTAGTGCACACAAAATTGGCAAGGGCATTCTCAAAACTGCAGCCTCCAATCTGATTGATTGGCTTTACTCAATTTCCAGGGATGCTTCGGGGTGCACAGGTTTATCAGTAAACCAGAAAATATTGTGTTTACAAGATCTCATACTTAGAATGAGTTCTCTTGAGGAAGACCTAGAAGCTGGATTTGAAAAAGTTTGAAGCACTGAATCTTTGAACAAGTTTACATTCACGGCCTCACACTGATTGCGCTGTATAAACTGACAGCTTGTAAGATCACATCAATTATGTTTTGTTCTCAGAGTTACATTAAACTATGGTAAGTTGTTTAACACATTATTCAGAGTGAATATTCCTAAGTGAGTTAGCCTGGCTAACGCCAGACCCAATTCTCGTTGAGACTTGGGTCTGGGAACCACATGTACATTTTCTCGTATTTGAGGCGTGGTTTACGATTGCCTGGCGCCGTTTATTGGGTGCTAAGCATGTCTGTCAAATGCGCCTGCACGTAGCTCATATGCAATCGTTTCAATTATACCAGATGACGTATGTAGAGCGACAGAAATTAGACAAGGAAGTAGACGATGGGTAAGATATTTTTGTGTAAACAATGACGTTCAGCGACTATTGCCGTTTGTGCAAGATAAACATGCGGTAGCTTCGCGTCTGCTGCCATGTTGAATCCATAGAAATAAACAAACTGCTTCGGTGTGCATAGATGTCGTCATCATCTTGCTCTCTCCCCGTTCTGTGATTGGTTCCCTAAATGAGGCGAAAATCTGGACCATGGTATCCATACTGCCTTTCAGCGTGAATAAAATCGCGCTGCGGGAAGGCAGCATGGGGAAACCCAGACTATAAGTGAGTGGTTGTCGGCCTGAATAATCTGCGATGTGGACTACGCTTTATGTTGTATCAGACATCTTAGAAAACACGTATCAGTATATTACAGTGAAAACAAATCAAGTGAAGTAAACACCTGAAAACTGCAATCATGCAGCAAATCACTTGACGACAGTCTCACATTATTTTGACTGTTTAGAGTTGTTCTGTACTTTGGGGTGTTTACTGCTTAAAGAATCCCTCGTGATGACTACAAACACACATTTATTCAGTTTGATGGCAGCTTAGAAACGTCTAAACCTTTCTCTCCCTCACCGTGCAGAGTTTGACAGTGGTTTAAAAGAGTCAGGGAGAGTCAAAGAAAGAAAGACAGACAGGGTGGGAGAGAAAAATATTCATACTTTCCTCACACTCCAGGGCGCATCTCCCTAAACTCATCTCACTCAAAAAGCGCTTTAGTCTGAAATATGTCAATGTCTGGAAACAGCGCACACTGTCAGGCTGACTAAGCTCAGTTTAATCCACTGGGCAGAGCTGGAATTGGACTAGGGACTGACTGGAGTGCTGGGCGCAGTCAAACCGAACAATGAGATACTGCGACCTGTCAACGGTGTCTTCTTATACAACCTCCGAACAAGCGCACTCTACGACACTCACAACATGTGACTCGAACTTTTGTGTATGTGTGGACACAATCTCAAAACGTGTTGTCTTCGTAGCAAAGCATCAACTGCATACAGAACTTCAGATGGACAAGCAAGCCAAAAACACTTGGAAGGAAAGTGCTGAAGTATTGGAGAGATTGCTGTGCCTCAAAATCTAGTAAGCCGCCTACACAAAGAGCTGTTTGATCTTCTGACGTGAAGGTCATCTCAAAACTGTAGTTAGCAAGATTATGCTCCCATCTTAGATCAAGTCTCAATATTAAGGATTTTTTTTTTTCTTTTTGCTCAGTCGGGACAGCTTTGTACTGCCAATATTTTCATGGCATTACAAAAAAAATAATGTATTAATGTTTGGCAGAAATAAATATTTTCCATTAAATATTAGATTTATACAAAACATTTTAGAATTGAGCATCAACAGGGGGAAAAAATATATTGACTATGCAAATTTCCATGGTGCTCCCACAAACTATTTAAACTTCATTTGTTTAAGTTTTTTGAGTTTCAGGACTTTCAGGAATTTGGGAACCCTGTTATTAGGTTCTTCATTTGCAATTATACCTCAAATTGTTATACGGTTAAATCACGCTACACCATTGTCTTCCAGTTTGTGAATTTAAAGCTTTCACAGTGTTACCGTTTTATTTATAATTTTTACCATTCAAACCTATCATCTCATTCTTGAAATTTAAAATTATAATCCATTTAAACCAGCTAAATAATTGTACCTGTGTGGCATAATTAAATCAGTGACGTTTAAGGCATAAAACATAAAAATTATCAACAAATGTAAGGCGAAGCGACAGTTCTGTCAACAGGTCTGTAACTTTCACACTGGCTCTGGGCCAGTCTTATTGTTGAGCACTGAAGATACCTCATTTAGGCCAAGATTTTATGTAACATCAAGCATATCCATCTCAAATGGCCAAAAAAATTTGTCGAGGTAGACATGGTAGATTTCGAGATAGATTCCTAGTTTTATGGGACTTTGAAGAAACAACAAGTGAGAAGATATTTAAAGTTCCTTTGCAAAAATATGTTAAAAGGGAAGGTGAGAATAATGAAAAGAGCAAGAGTGCTGATTCAGGTTGGTATTTTCCTGGACGGTGGGCAGTATGAATATTAACTGTCAGAACAAGCGAGGATATCGATCCACCTTCTGCAGGGTTCAATAGAGCTGGCTCAAGGTTGGACAGGAGTGACAGAATTCAGAGGAGAGATCAGTGGTCTGTGTGAATGTGTCAGGAGCGTGTGGGTGTTTGTGGGTGAGTCATTCTACATCGAATCTCTGCCATCTTGGAGTCACTGTACCTTATCTGACGGATGATAATGCCGTAACCTTTCTGAGATGAACTCATTCCTTAGTTTTAGGAGAACAGTACTAACAAAACACGATTTGACAATTGTTAGTGTGGATATATTTTGATATTTTTCAAATCTTTCTCAAAATAATGACTCAGTATATTGATGTCACAGAGTTTATCGGCTTGATCTGTGATGCGGGTTGTCTTAATGTGTTTCACTAGGGACTATTTGTTTGGACATTTTATTTTGTACATTCATTCTGTTTTGGACTTGACACATGATGATGGATCCATACACCAGTCTGGGCTATGTTGACTGAGGCCTTCCTGTCGTGTTTTGTCTGTAGCATGAACAGTGCACGTCAAACATACTGTAAATAAGCATACAGTATGTATAGCAAAAAGTTATACTTCAGTTTGTCTGTCCATAATGAGACGTACTACAATTCTTGAGGATCATCCAGGTGCTTCTTAAAGGGTTAGTTCCCCCCAAAATAAAAATCCTGTCATCATTTACTCACCCTTGTGTTGTTCCAAACCAGAATCCATCTTCGGAACACAAATGAAGATATTTTAATGCAATATGAGCCTGTTCATCATTTAATGATTTGGATATAAACTACCATTCAAAATGTGTGGTCACTAAGATTTTTATTTATTTATTTATTACAAATCAATACTTTTATTCAGCAAGGATACATCTTTTGAGCTAATGAAAAAATATGTATAACGGTTTCCACAAAAAAATATTACACAGCACAACTGTTTTCAACAGTAGCTGCGCTTACACTAATAACTTGTTTGTAATGAGACTTGTCGCAAAGTCAGATAAGAAAAATAGAAAAAGTCTCATGCAACCATGTCAATCGGAATGAATTGGCCAAATCTGATTGCGATTTCATTCGGATTGTAAGGGGCGGTTTAAATATTTTCTAATCTGTTCGACAGGACATGCACATTTGATCACATTAAAAACCTAAACTGGAAAGATCGGTGCATGTGCAATGACGTAGAATGCTAACACTTATAGCTAATTGTAATAATATTTCACAATATTATTGTTTTACTGTATTTTGATCAAATAACTATAAGTAACTTTTCAACTACATGTCAACTAACTCTCATTACAGTATTAGTAGACTATAGTAGACTGTTAGGTTAGGGTTAGGGTTAGGAGAATAAGTTGACTTGTAGTTGCCAAGATACTTATAGTCAGTAGCATATTTTGTTGGTCCCCCAACAGATAAAGTGTAAGCAGATATTAAGCTGGCAGTCTACTAATACTCTGATGACAGTTATTTGACATGTATCTGCAAAGTTACTTCTAGTTAGTAGAATGTCTAAAGTGGACTATTGAAATAAAGTGTTACCATCAATCTTACTGAATCTTAACTTTTGAAACGTTAGATTTATGTGTATGCTTTGTAAACAGAAAGTAGCACTGGTTATAAAAAGCTAAGTGCAATTCAAGGTAAACACCATATTATTGGCCACTGGTCACATTATGCCAACATGCCTATGAGGGGGAAAATGTATTTTTCTACAAGACTGCATTGTTTTTTAAGTATTGTTGTAATCTAATGATTATTTAGTTGTCATTGTGTCAAAACGATAAATGAATAAATCAAAATAATAATTATAATTATTACATCAGTGGAAGGGAACATGGATTGACCCCACAAATTCACTCAGTCAGTCTCCTTCGCGCGCTTACCGCCAATTCATTCAAGATTACCATATTTATGATGTTGCGATGTACTGAATCGTGAAGTGTATCATATCATGAAGTAGTTGCCTATACCCAGCCTGGAGTTAAGATTATATTACTGTATAATTTAGGTCTCAGTGTTCTAAAATGTGTGTGTTACAGTATGTCACATATAATAGAAAAACAAACCATATGAACCTTATGAAGTCTGAAATGAAAGTTCACTACCGTGACGGGACTTTTGACACAAAAACTAACACATTTATTTAAAATGTGTAAGCAAAAGCCTGCTATCACACTCAAACACTCCCACATCCTCTTACATGAGTCTCAGTTGGTGAATATTTTCAAAGAAGCTTGATACACCCACCCTACCAGCCAACACACACACACACACACAGTTCATGTGGCGAGAGTGCAAGCTGAAAAACAAAACTCACAGGTTCATAGACTCAGCCATAAACCTTTGTTGTGTGTGTTGATAATACACTAAACACATGTCATTTAGTGTGTTTTTGTTGACTCACCAGCCGCCACTGCCGAGCACATGACAAAGAACATGCCCACAGCGATTCTCTTCAGAGAGGAGGGCACCAGGCCTTTACGTTTGAGGATGGGGTCTACCACTTTATCCTTGAGGGGGATCAACATGAGGATCAGCACGGCATCAAACATGGTCAGCCAAGCCGCTGGGAAGCGAAACGATTGCTGAAAACAAAAGGGGAATATAATGAGTCATGTTACAGGACATTAGAGGATGAATAAACAGGAAGCAGGGTGTGTGTAGGTCACTCATAACACCCAGGTGCTTCGTTCTTCTCCATTTGTCCTCTATTGAGAAAGTAAGTACAAGCCTAAATGTGAATTCTAGGAGGGCATACAGTATGAGAAAGAAAAAGAGAGATAGCAGGAAACCAAATCATTCCAGCAACCTTAGCGCCCTCATGTGGCCAGTGCCGGTCTGTGGATGTAAAACCCATCCAGTAACTGACAGAAGGACAGGTCTCTTAATAGCCCATAAAATCATTACTCAATGGTTAAGTACTTTAATATCACATGGGGATTGAATACCATGCGTCAGAGCACCTGTTTCATGAATGGCTGATTGCTCCCCTCACATGCCACTGATGAGTGATGAAAAACCCATCAGAGGGAAGAAAAAAAAAAGTGGTTGTTTCTGTGTTCTGAGAGGTTTTATTTCTGTAGAAAAAGATAATGAATGGTGTTTTCCTGTGCAAAACCTAGGATGGTTCGGTAATAGTGATAGATTTAGAAATTTTGACAAAGAAAAAAAAATGCCTTAAGGAAATAGATTTTACACGAAGAAAAACAAAATGAGTCAAATTTACTTGTGCAAAACTTGCTGCCCGGTCTTTGCGTAGGTGTACGAAGCAGTTTTAAGCACATTGCTATGCGCTTGCTAAGGTCTTCTGGGTGTTTTTTTTTTTAAAGTGTGTATAGGTGATTTCCATTCGACAGGAGTGCCCTGTGAAGTCCACTTTGCCATCAAATGTGAGATTCCAATCCAAAGGGAGCAAACAAGTTCAGTTCGAAGGGTACTGCAAACAGCATAGGGAATAAGGGAACATCGATACATCACTTTACAGGAAGTGCAGAGGGAAATTTACCCACCAGGGACTGTGCATCAGTATGTGTTAATAAAATAAAGCCGGTTAAACTAAGACGAGCGTCCAGTGTTATTATGGGGTTTAATTACTCCCAGTTGTAGTTTGTATGTGGTTGTTCACGGGTATTATTAATAATAAATGTATATTCATATTATAAATACACATGTTGTATTATATACACACACACACACGTATATCACATTAATGTATGGTCATTTATATTTATTTACAGAAGTATATTATGTCATCATAGCTTCAACTTCTTTAATATGCACGAGTCCCGACTCAAGTGTCATCTGTTCGATGACTTTGCAGGGTGTTCCAAATGAATGCCTTTGTCTAGTGAAGTGAAATTCAACAAATATCCTTTGCTCAGTGAGTAGGGAGCAGTGAACACTGCCTGCGGAATCTGTCAGACAGAACGCAACTTTTGTTGTTGCTATGGTATTCTGGGTGTTGTTATAAAGTTGCTAAGGCTGTTGATAACTGTTTTTGTTGATAAGTCAAGAAAAAAAAAAGCCCAGACTCAAATATCTATGTTTGTCTTAATTTTTCATTTCATGTCTTTCATTTTCTCATCCACTAAGCAAAAATCATACATTAAAGGGGTAGTTCACCCAAAAAATGAAAATGAAGTCATAATTTAATCGCCCTGGTGTTGTTTTAATTCGAAAAACCATTATTTCTTTTTCAAACCACCAAAGGAGAATTTTTTTTCAAATGTCCCACTGCCACTCGTCCATATAATGGCAGTGAAGAGCGACCAGCACCAAGCTTGAAAAAAAAAAAAAGAAGACAAAAGTATCACAGAATGATCCCATGCGACATGTCGTATAGTCCAAGTGTTCTGGGGGTAAAATAAACCCTTACATTTAATAGTGTTTTGTTTAAAAAAAATACATTTAAAAAAAAAAAAAACTGTTGTGTTCATTGCATCAAGCTATTGCATCCACATCTGTCACCTGTCATTCTGACTATTATCAGACAAACGGAGTTCCGATCCAGATATAGTAAACTCAGTGAGGCAAGTAAACGGATACTTTATTCTATGGGTAGCACTTTATGGTAACACTTTATTTTAAAGTGTCCTTGTACATGTACTTACCATAGTAGTAACAGTAAATTATGCATAATTACATGCAACTAATCCTCAACCAAATCCTAATCCTACCCTAACCCTATAGTAAAGTACATGTAGTTAACTAATATTACTCAGTACTTACATATAATTACACTGTAACAATGACACCTTAAATAAAAGTGTAACCCACTTTATTTTACAGTCCTGATCCACATGTACCTACAATGTACTTATTATAGCAATTCTAATAAAAGGGTAATAACTAGGTACTAACCCTGACCTTACCCCTAAACCTAGCGCTAACCTATGCAGTAGCCTTGTACCTTTACCTTGCCCACATTGTAAGTACAGTGCAGGTAATGTTAAATAGTAGTGCAACCCTTCTGTGCATTGTATTTCATGTTGGGTTTTTATTAATCTTAGTGAGTCCGACTGAACTGAGGTGCTTATGGAGTCTCATGAATGTCCAGCCATGCACAGAAGAACAGCCAAGCTCTGGATTTGCATTAAATAATACATACATTTCAGTTTGTTTTTTCACCAAACCCTATCATATACCAGAACACGTGATGCATGGGACCATTCTGTGATACTTTTGCACCTTTTTTAAAAGCTTGATGCCGGTCGCTATTCACTGCCATTATATATCCAGGGTGCATATACAGTACAGTACGTAGCAGGTGTGAGTCAAATGTGTGGTCAAATTCACCAATGACGGATTGAACAATTTTAACTCTGATTATGAGTATTTTCACTTTGGAAACCACAGGGAACCATGTCCTCATTTCCTGCACAGACAGGGCTTGATGATACGAGTGAGCAGATGTGGGTAGACACTGTATGCACGAAGCAAAAGTTAAAAACAGCCCAATCCATTCTTGTCTTGATCTGATTGGTTGTAATTAATTCAAACACCCTGCACAATATGTCGCCATCTGTACGGTTTAATTGACGTTAATCAAATAATGCCTGTGGAATGCAACACCAGTTGCACCAGACAAGATGCCCGGAGCTCAAACAGAGGTTTATTATGCATCCATGCCTGCAGGTGTGCATGGGCATATCACGCACACATTTACACCTCCAGTAGAGTATCAGGCGGTTAAGAGAGCGTATCTCCCTCAGCATGTTTGAATTTAATTCTACAGCTTCTGTCAGTCCCCAATCTACTGGCACTTTTAACACTTTTAATTCTTCAGCTTACTCCCTCATTACATTTACATTTCTTTGACTAAGCATTGGTAATTTATATATGTCCCTCCGAGCGCTCGGTCTCCCCTTCATCATCATGCACTTTTAAATACTTTTTTTCTCCATTTGAAATTGCCAGTTTGCATCATTCTATCATCATTTCATTTTCACCCACATTACTATTGGTGTCTGTTTCTCTCTATGGGTATCTCCTAATTAAGAGTTCACAGTTTGGCCTTGTTAAGACTGTGCACTGGATTCCCTTTAGGCTGCGTGGTCCACAGAGACAAATATATGGCAGGTCATGTTCATTTAGAAGGGGAAACCCTTGTGTGTGAGAGAACGAGCAACAGATGGGGATTTGCAAACTTGAGTATGCACTCCAGAGAAAAACTATAGTACTCAGGACAGAATGAATTACTTGATTCCTATTGAAACAGGAAGTTGGAGTAGGACCTGCATTTTTGAGTCATCAATATTTTTGTTCTGTTTTTTGAGAACATTTCAGAGCTAAATCAGGGTAACAGGCAAATATGTATAGCCACTTTTTCACCATCGGACCAAACCATTCTTTATTTTCAATACAAATTGTGTCAGTCAAGGTAACGCAAGACTTTACAGATAGTATGAGGTGTAAATAGCGGCCGCGTTATGGAGGATGATCAGGTATTTCTTTCAAGTTTATTATTAAGTTTACTTACAAAGCACTAAATGGTTTAGCTCCCCAGTACTTGAGTGAGCTCTTCACGCATTATAGTCCTTCCCGTCTACTGCGATCTCAAAATTCTGACCAGTTGATAATAACTAGAATATCAAAATCAACTGCAGGCCGTAGATCCTTCTCCTATTTAGCACCTAAACTTTGGAACAGTCTTCCTAACATTGTCTAAGAAGAAGACACACTGTCAGTTTATATCTAGACTAAAAACACATCTCTTATACCTGGCATTCATTAAGAACATTATACATTTCTATTATTCAAGTCAGTTAAATGATTATTAGGCTGCATAGATTAGGTCAGCCAGAACCAGGGACATTTCCTATAACACCTAATGTACAAGTTACATCTTAAGAAGAATGGCATCTACGCTAATGTAAGTCTTGCTGTTTATTCCGAGGTTCACTGAAGTCAGCCGTATCTGGGCCGTATCCAGATCAGATGGTGGACCTGCGCCTGGACCCATCCACACCGCATCCCTGAAGTGCCAGCCTCATCAGCCCTGTGAAGGCCTGATTGACATGACAGCTATCGGCTCTGATCCTCAACAAACTCGTCTCCATACTAGCCTGATGACTCTGACTTCCAACCAGATGGAACTGGATAAATATTCTGAATGTTCTGATTCAATCTAACTTCTGACCTGTAATGCTGCCTGAATCAAAATCATACACTGTTCGCTCGTTGGCCAGAGGAGAACTGGCCCCCCAACTGAGCCTGGTTTCTCCCAAGGTTTTTTCTCCATTCTGTCACCCTGATGGCGTTTTGGTTCCTTGCCACTGTTGCCTTGGCTTTTGGCTTGCTTAGTTGGAGACATTTAATATTCAACAATATTATTGATCTGCCTTACTTTAGGGTGGACGATGGTGCAATTTTCTTCTAGAAACAAACTTTGTTGTATTAATTTTAATGTTATCACCGTGAAGCTGCTTTGATACAATCTGTATTGCAAAAGCGCTATATAAATAAAGGTGACTTGACTTAACTATTAACTTAACTGTATGATGGTTTACTTCGACCCAATAATGCGCTTGGCCAGCTACAGAGAAACTATTAGCCAGCCAACAGACAAGCAACCAATCCTAAGTGGAGCCATCACTACACGCATTCTACCAGCACAGTTCAACACAGTTAAACAAACGTGCTAAGAATTTCGGGCCGAGAGCGTTTTCTTAGCCGTGCCGTGCCGAACCAAGCGGAAATATATCTGGAACTGTTCCTTCCGGCCCGACAGTGAAAGGGGGACTTAATGTCTGCTAATTGAGCTTTAACTGATAAATGAACACTGAACTAACCCTTTTTATAACATAGCATAAGTACACTGCCATTCAAAAGTTTAGTTTTCTGAGAAACGCTGTTGAAAGTGGATCAACTTTCGAGCACCACAACACACTTGTAGCCAATCAGTAGTACATTCATGATGGGAGATGAGAGAAAGTGAAATTTGGGGAAATTTGTGAAATTTGAAGAAAGATTGTAGAAAGTGAGATGGCTGAGAGACATTGCAAAAGAGAAAAGGTCAGAGGAATAATCTCTGGAAAAAGAAGGGTTATGATCAGGCAAGAGCTTTAGGACCCCCGTTGAGTAACATTGGTTTTGCCATGTTTTACAGAACAAAGATATGCTGTTGGACAGTTTTGAGTGTCATTGTTGGTCTGGAGCTGGTGTGCTGCTGGTGACTAACAATGAACTCTTTCTTGTATATACTTGTGTATTGCGTGTAAAATTTGTGTTCTTCCTTGTCGTTTGTTTGTCATCTTCGCTTCACTTTTTGCAAAGCATTATTTCGCTTTGCTTCATCTATGATAAAGAGACATCCACTCTTGCATTGTGTGTTTGTGCATTTTGGGGGCGGAGCAATTAAGTGAGGGGTGTGTTTAGGTCGATTTCAAATATCAACAATGTTTCTCAGAAATAGCCTACTGTACATTTAAATTGATGAAGTAGTAAAATAAAATTATTATAAAAGTGACAGTAAAGGCATGTTACAAAATATTTCTATTTTGAAAAATCCTGTTTTGAACTCTATATTCATCAAAGAATCTTAAAAAGACACTATTACGATTTCTACACTTCATAACAAACGTTGCCATCACAAAAAATATATATATAAATAATATATTAAATAGTTCAAATCAGTTATTTTTAATTGTAATACAATTTCACAATGTTAATGTATTATTTACTGCAACAACCACCTAGAGCAACCTAATAAGGTGGCAGCAATGTTTTCACAAGCAAACAGCAATTATATATTCTTCAAAAACAAGTTTAGTTATATATAGTTACAAGAAAAACTTTTTTGTTTGATTTGTTGTAACAAAAATGTCTTTCACTTAAACACTTTTCTTCCACCTGAACCAGACTGAAAGAGGAACACTTCTCCTTTGATTGATAATTCAGTTGCGAGTAAAAAGCTTGAAGATGCTGGAATGTGTTTATTCATTGATCACAGAGGAAGTTGTAGCCTACACATTCAGATCTTTTGACTTGTTAAAGGAACACTTCACTTTTTTGGGAAATAGGCTCATTTTCCAACTCCCCTAGTGTTAAACAGTTTTCGAATCCATTCAGCCGATCTCCGGGTCTGGCAGTAGCACTTTTAGCATAGCTTAGCATAGATCATTGAATCTGATTAGACCGTTAGCATCTCTCTCAAAAAAGATTACACGTTAGATTGGTTTGTCAATGTTATATTTTTAAAAGTTAGCAGAAAATTGCACAACCACCATGAAAGTCCTATGGAAAATTATATTTAAAGAGCATGAGGTGCTTTACAACCTTCTCTTCAATATGTCAAAGTCACATTCTCAAGCAATGTGTTATTTAACAGCCAATTATGTCTTTTTCACTTCCCCATTGTCGTTTTGCACTTCCTCTGTCCTTACCATGTGATTCTCAATCTAATTCTGAAAAACTCCATTTTAAACAGTGGTAAAATTGCACGTACACAGACTACACACACAAGTTGCTCATCCAGTTACATTTGTATCTATGCATTTTTATGGTAATCGAGCAATATGTGACTGCATTGTCATTTCTGATCAGACCGCCCGGCAGTCGTGATTTTGGATAAGTCACTGTGAATCTATTTTGAGGGGATTTAATTCAAGGCAAAGGTTCTGACACTTACCTAGTAGAGCGTATACATACACACACTCGCAAACTAAAACAAAAACAAATACACAGCAACTTTAGATGAGAAACCAGGCTGCTGGGTGCTAATCTGCGATTAGTGAGGGTCATGGTTTTGAAGTTAATACCCTGGTTTTCAAAGGATTTATATAGTTCATGCGTGCCAGAGTCTTGAGAGAGAATCCTAAACAGCCTCTACTCTACAGCTAGACAAACATCCCAAGCACCTGGCATCACCACAGGCAACTAAAATTAAAACTGAAGAATAAAAGTCAATTAAAGATACCGTATTTTACACGGTTGTAATTAATGTTTTAACCTGAAGGCCATTTATAATGTTACTCAAAGTCTCTTGCACCAAAACATTTAACATTAAACTCTCGCTAACCCTTAATGTCCATTCACACCAAAAATATTAACTATAAATGTAACTATATTAAAAGTCCATTAAAAGCATGCACTGCTGTTTTGTCATCTGCCTCTTTAAATGCTCAAGTTTTTTATAGTCTGGTGGATTCTGATTGGCTTTATGGTTCATAAGCTGGAAAAAAATCATTCTGAAAGTGACGATATTGATTCTCTGTGCCATTATCATTATAGTTGTGGTGTGGACTCTGAGATACTCTTGTATATTTAAAATGATTTTAAGAACTATATCTTAACTTCTTGTTGTATTACGAGCTATGTTGCGTTCTCTTTTAGCCAGCAGACTCTCCTCTGTTCAGAGTTTTTATTTAAATGGGTAATTCCATGGAGGTTCGAGACTTAGCTGCTCCATGTCAACCTTTTTTGCTCATTGTGACATCTAACCTCTGCCACTTCCACACCATACATGTCATAGTAGCCAGAGCAACTTTTTTCTATTTACGGATATGATGAGACACGCACGGGCTACTGACGTATGTACGTAATTTCGAAAACCATTCGAAAACCATTCAAAATATTAGACAAACACTTATAAGACAAAAACACATTGTGCAGGAAGAATTGACGATTGACACATTTCAATATTGTTCATTTGGAAAAACAATTACAGTGTAACTTTAATATTTTGAAATGTAAATTATTACTGTGGTGGCAAAGCTAAATATTTCAAATAAAAATCTTTTGCAACATTAGAAATGTCTTTAGTCATTTTAGATCAATTTCATGTTTCCTTGCTGAAAAAAAAAGTCTTAGTGACCCAAGCGTTTGAACGTTAATGTGTATAGGCCTATATATTTAAAAATTATAAATATATACCTTTGTTTCATTCATGAGTCTGGCTGTATATCAATATTTAAAAGAGCATTGAAAAGTTACAAGTTTACAAAGACATATTTCATTTATAGAAAAATCTGTGGCATTGAAAATGTTGCTTCCTAATAGCACAGCCGTTGAGAAATATGGGAACACTAATGAGCAAGGTGACCAGAGCACAAGCAAAAAAGGAGGCCAACTGCTTTAATAATTTAACTCTTCATTAACAAAGCAATTATATTGTTCTTTCAGGCCAATTTGGAAGTGGTCTGACATCATTGGCACTGAAATAGCTGTTCTCTTACCGGGTGGGAGTCTGTGGAGTTGGGATCGGCTCCAGGAATTGTCAGATGGAGACTCTGGAGATAATATGTGGTCTGCATCTGCAAGAGAAAACAGAAGCACACATAAACATGCTGGCTGCACTTACATCTCGTTCAGCGCTACAGAAGAGCCTACAGTGCTATGATCCATTAACTATAGCACTTGAGGAGACACTGTTTCTGAATACTGCTATTGATTTAAACTTGAAATAGCGCAGAGGAAGAAAATAGCAAGTGAAAATATTTCAGCCCTTAAAAGCAGTTTTGCTTCATGGGCTTCATTTTGCAACATCGGTTCATGCAGAAAGTCATTAAGCAATTTTTTCTAAAAGTTAGAGACGTTGTCCTTTACTCAAACCTTAATTTAAGGCCCCGAGGACTAACAATGGCGGGTAACCTTTCTAACAGTTGGCAAGTGTCTCAGCAGACAAAACATATGGGATGACAGGGGCTCAAAAGAGGACCTTTAGCCATAATTGGAGGAAGAGAATCTTGTTTTCACGTGAGATGGTCTACGACCCAATGATCCTTATCCTGACAGACCCACCGCAATTTAACATTACAACAATAGCTGCATTCAAAGCAAGAAATTAACCAATGCATCCTAAGAATGGTAAATTTTACGCTGTAAATACATCGCGAAATATTTTTTTTTTAATGTCACCATCATCTGATCTTTCGAGATTACTATCTGGAAAAGGATTAGGGTGAACAGACGTCCTGATAAAATTGGGACAGTGTCAATTTTATGAGCCACGTCCCGCATGAGTTACAGTTGGGATGCCACTTGTCCTGATAATTAGTCTTAGCTATAGTTTAATTGATTCATTCGTAAGAAACCAGCAAAATCATGTGTAACCATCAGTAACAAGAGTGAATGGCTTATGTAGTTCTTTGACCCATTAATAAAACAGTAAACACACAAAAATAAAAATAAATAAATAAATAAAACTGTTGCTTTCGCCTTAAAATAGTGAATATGTGCGTAGTTGTGCAAATGGTGGAACAAAGAAATGCTCCATTTCAAGTAAATTTATTCCTTAAAACTCATCTCTGATCTGTTTTTTCCTTGGAAAAAATTCTTCATGCCTTAAAATAGCTTGATGCAAATCTACACCCTTGCATCATTTAGTATACACAGTTCTATTAATATGCAAAATAGCCCCGCCTCCACACACTCACACCAGCTCAGAGATCCACTCGTTGATGATCACACGTTGACGTGATTGGTTAGGAAGTTTGTGACGTCAGAAACACCAGCGATTTCAAACCACGTCTTTTTTTCACTGCAGCTTTGAAGAGAAAATACTCAGCAATGGTGTTGACTTATGATTTGCACATGATTTGTCTTAAAGTACATTAAAAACAACACATAGACATATAAACAACATTAAAAGGCTGATTTTCACTACAGGGGGACTTTAAAATACCTTCATTTGTGTTTCAAAAATGAACGAAAGTCCTAGGGGCTTGGAACGACATGAGGTTGAGTAAATGGTTGAGTAAAAAAATTCCCTTTTTGGGTGATCTAACCTTTTAATCTCCATAAGATCAGACCTTCCGGTAATCCAAATGTGCTCTGTGACTGGAAATTCCACTAAGGTATGGTTGTAAAATGCAGAAATGAAAGAGACAGACCTTGAAAATATTTAAACATGGCAATGTTGACAAACTGATTTTAAACATCAACAAAAACACTTTATGAGTGTTTTGACACATAACCTCTGTTTGTTTTTTTCTGTGGTAAGGTGACATTTATTCAGTAGTTACATGCCCCACACCAGCTGCTGATGGGATGATGCTTTAGTAGAGATGTCCCAGTCTTTATTGCTTGTCCTTTCTGCATTACCTTGAGCAAGACACATGTAAAGTTCCTCAAAGAAGCACCTGTCTGCTCAAGGGCTTTATCCCACTCATTCCATAAAGGCTCCAAATGGCACAAACCCTTAATATATGTCAGAGACAAAATCTCTGCTTATGAACATCAATCAACTGTATTTGACACACCAACGACACCGTTCATCTCCACTATGCATCTCTTTTTCCCTGAGACACCTTGAGACTTCAAGCTAATAAAATACCTGTGCAATTCCCTATTTATCCTCTTTCACAACAACAGTAAATTAAGGGTTAAATATACATAGCCTGTATATTTCCCTCTTTTTTAAGGACCTATAACTGACAGACTGGGTTGAGAAACCCACTCATAAAAATTTTACCTGGAAATAGACCATCCAGTACGGAATGAGGGCCAGGAAAACAGGAAGTATTTTGACCAGCGCTTTCACTTCCTCCACCTTCTCCTCTGAAAATCGCCCACCGTATGTCACCTTAGCGCCATCCAATAGAGTCGGCTTGGGCCTGGTGGAAGAAACATGGTTTATAACAAAGAAAAAAGCAATGATTTACTCACATAAAAATAATGTCAGGGTTCTTTGAGAAGTGACTGTTCTTTGATTTAGAGAGAGAGCACGGCACTTGACAGTAACTTATGCCACAGAGACACGATGAATAGCATCGCCGCATATGAGACAGACAGGAGAGGTGGATCAAAGAGGAAGATGAGGGATAACATTACAGACTAATAGACTCATCTAAACTGGAGTAGAGGTTCCCATGAAAAAACAGCATAACAATCTAACACACTAAAAAATGTAAACAGTATGGACTGTGCAAAGACTAATAGGCACATTCATTTTTCATTAAGAATACATATTTACAATTTCTGAATATGCAACAACAGACAAAACCATTCTTAACCATTCAAAACCATCTTAATTCAACAAGAAATGGTGTATGCTTCCCATTTGATCATTTCTGAAATCCTTGAAAAAGGACATTGAACCAGAATAAAAGGTGGAGTAGGACTATAATTTATTAGGAATTATTTGGAAATTGGTGCCTTCAAGTGATGCTGGAATGATAACAAAATTAGTGCATTTCTTTGAGCACTAACTGAGGATGAAAGTTTATATCGGCCATAGTTTTAAATGTGAAATGTTCACTGCACACTACGATTATTTATTTGGACCGACAGGCTTAAATACATAGATAAAGCATCATTTGTAACTAATTTGCATCCTTTATACTTTACATTTGGCTGCACTAGTGGTAAAACAACTCTTTTCTTTATAAGGAGGTGAAAAGAAAATGAATGTTCACAATAAAAGCAGTAGTTAAGTATTAAGAAAGTTAATTTCATGTGAACTTCAAAAATAAGCCTAGCCCTCACCTGAGCAGACTGGGTTCCTTTGGCCCGCGTCCACAGAAGGCCGAGGCCAGGATCCGAAACATGTCGCTGAAGGCGCTGCCGTCTGCAGGCTTGGTTATGAAAACCGCTCTGCCCAGAATAAAGATGACGAGGGACACCCCGAGGCAGACGGCAGGGATGATGTAGCCAATAGAGAAGCTGATGTTCTGCTGAATATAGGCTACTCCACCCAGGGAGAAAATCGCTCCCAGATTAATGCACCAGTAGAACCAGTTAAAGAACCGCCGTGTTGCCTCCGGACCTCGATCCTTCACCTGTAAGGATATACATCAAAAATGCACATTCAATTCACTTTCATTCATTTTTATTTAACCGTTTTATTAATTTTAAGCTCAAAGGAAAAAGTGAGAAACTGACAATCAAAAGTTTAAATCCATAATAACTAATTGTATATCCAGTTCAGTGTCAAAAAAGGGAAACAATAACATTAACAATGTCCAGCTGGAAAAAACATTGCTTTTTTGACTTGCTTGTGGATACTAAAGTTGCACCGTCAATAACCATATCAACAATCAATTTGTATTCTTCATTTAATTCAATACTTTTTTGCAGTTTACTAAATGCATTTATAAACTTGGGTGAACGTTCTGCTCAAGTGCATGCAACGCTTTCTGAAGAGATGTCTGCTCACAAAAAGCTCAAAATACATGCAGATGTAGCCATACAATCAGAGACACAATCAATACAGTGTACGAATTTTCAATTCATTGCCCCACTTCCTCAACATTGAGATCTATGACCCAATGGCACCAATATGGCACAGCCTGCAGTTAATCTCTTTATTGAATCTAAAAAAATCACATGACGATCATATGACGAGAGTCAACAGACATCATCAACACTGGCCTAATCCAAATCATCCCCATTTAAAGACTTTAAAGCAAAATAAGCCTTGGGTTTTTTGATAACAACTTTGGTTAACAAAAAAAGCTTTTCAAATAATCCAATACAAAAGGTAACTGTATAAATAAATCTGTTACGCCGATGAACAAGCCAACGAAGACAGATGTCAGTTTTACTTCCCAAATTTTTTGTTTCATTTTGCGTGTAACGTCTAGTTTGATTGGAGCAGTTTTACTCACTATCATATAGTTTCTAATGAATCATTTAGTCACTTAGCAGATGATTTCCTTATAGTTCACTTATGTCATCCCCCTCCCCGTCACCACCGTACTGGGATACTGTAGTTTCATGTCAATGAGAGGTCATGTAATAGAAAAGGTGAAAGGGGTGCTAATGCATGACAAGCTTTAGTAGCATGGAAACATGGCTAAAGCATGGAATGATTCTTTTATTGTACAAATATTATTTCAATTTACAGTTTTTTGCACTGTTACTGTTATCACTAAATCTTCAGCTCTTCCTTCATCACTATAATAAATTAAGCTTTCATATACAAATTTGGCTTTAAACGAATCTGAGAAACAGACCTTGGTTGTAAACCATAGAACAAAAGGCATAATTTCGATCTTGTGGGCTGCAAAATGGCTTGTGTCACAAGCCAAAATCAGAGTCTAAGTACCTCAGAAATGTGTGGTATTTGCCTTGTCATTTTTAATAAGTGAAGTGAAAGTGCCCAAAGGTGTGTCCAAAATTGTGACAAAGGAAGTCTCACAAAATGTTGCCAAAAAAAGTACATTGACAGTGAAAAACAGAGACATTGTAAACAGTTGTTAGGTAATGAGGCAACGGATTATGTTGAAAACCGAAATTTCTCACTTTGCTACTTTTGGGAAATTTTGAATTTGTTTTAGGCAAAATCCACAGTCTAATAAATGTAGTATATTAAATTTAGAAGGTTATCGAGGGTTCACGTCACAAAATGTAAATCAGATACCTTTTTTCAAGAAAAAACTCACATTATTGAGGTTTTTCACAGTCAGATGAGTGGTGTCAATGGATTAAAAATACAGCTTAAAGTCCCAGTAACTGACCCATATTTTGTTCAAGCACCTACAGAAATATTGCACTTATAGACATGACAATGGTGAGTAAAATTGAACTTGAAAAATAAACCCAAAATAAATTAAAAACTGTCATTTATTCACCCATATTTCAATCGAAGCCTGTATGGCTTTCTACTGTGGAACACAAAATGTGAATTTTATATTGAAAGTGAATGAACACTAGGACTGTGGAGCTCCAAAAAGCACCTTAAATGTGTCAAATATTATTTACACCTTAAAGGAGTCAAATATTATAATGTGTGTCGTTTCCATATGACTTGTGCACCATATTCTGCCTTAGCGAGAAGAAATCATTCATTTGATCTTTTCACAAATTCACTGATCCCATTCACAGTAACAGTTTGAATTAAATCAAATGGACCCATTCTCCATTTCAACTTTACAGCCTCCACTTGCAAAGGAGATTATACGATTATAAGTAAAATTTTGTTGCACAAAGCTAGCATATGACCTCAGAAGACTTGGAATATGGTGAACGAGTTATATGCATGATTTTAATATATTTTTGCATCCCTTTTGAAGTTTAAAATGACCAACTTAAATGGACAAGAGCAATTAGCACATTATTCAAAACGTCTCCTTTTGTGCTCCAAAAACAAAAAAGAAAAACTATTCAAAACAAACTCTCTACACTAGTAGTGAGTTATTGTATCTACAGACAGAACCAGCCAGGGTTAACCTGAAGTATCTGAAAGAATGTTATTGAACAAACACCAGCAACCATGTCAAAGGTCTTATTATCATTCAGAGTTTCATAAAAGCCAGACACAGCAGAAAATATTGCTCTGAGAATCAATCCGAGGTTGCACCCCTGAGATTTGAACCTACTCAAAGTTTAGACAACTCTCCAGTTGTAGTGAAGTCTGTTCATTACCTCAAGGGTTTTCAATCTTTTAGATGCCACAGACGCCCAAAATATGATCATTCTGTGCCAACATTTTAAGCTATATATTATTTGTATGTATAAAGACCAAATGTATACTGTGAAAAATGTATATATTATAAATACATGTAAAATATTAATATGACAATATTTATTTTATATTATGTTACATTACAATACTGTTTTTCTGATCACTAATGTACTGTACTGTTACTGTTTTACTTATTTTACTTACTTTTTTCCTAGTAACAGTGTACAGTACTTGTAACTGTACTATTTATTTATTTAAATCATTTAAAATCAATTGATTTACTTTATTATGTTTTTATTGTATTCAAATTATTTATTTAGTTAGTTAAATCAAAGTATTTATTATTATTTTAACACTGTTTTCCTCTAAACTTTTCCACAAAGCCCCTAAAACTCACTTGCACCCCCTGGGCGATCCCAGAACCCATTCTGAAAACACTTGCATTACCTGATCTGCCCCGAATGGAGTGATGTTTGACTTCACAGCTCCCACCCCAATGGCCACCAGCACCAGACCACTGAAGATCGCAGGCCCGCAGTACGACGTCCGATTGACGCAGGTCACATTGGCAGGCACGGTCCCATTTTCAGGAAAACACTCTGCAGGCTGCACTGGGAACGCCATCTCTTCTCCACAGAGATAATTCCTGGTGTTGTCGCTGGCCACAAAGGGGAAAAGCAGCATCCCTAACAGATACAGGACTAAACTTAAGGCTATGGTCAAGAACTTGCCAAGGAACGCATCCGCCAGCCAGCCACCAAAGGGCGATATCAAATAAGTGACTCCCATGAATATCAAGGGGGCCTGGCTGGCCAAAGTGCCCTCCCAATAGAAGGGGCTGCTGTTTAGGAAGAGCACCAGGTTTGAGGTGATGCCATAGAAAGCCATTCTCTCTAAAGACTCTGCCAGCAGTATGGCAGCACAGGCCAGTCTCCTGCCATTGAACACTGACTCTGATCTGGCTGAAGCCAAAGAGTTGTCCAAAAGAGGAGTGCTCTCGTTTACATCTCTGCCAGCCATGGCCTGATTTGAGTGTTTCTCAAGAGGTGGTTAGCTGACCAAAATCCAAACCTAAAGGACACAAACAACAACACAACGATAACCATTATTTTAACAGCACGTGATACCAAACACAATTACACATAACGCAATAATGGAGATTCGGGAAATAAATCACAACAGGGTCCTTATAAAATACTAACTCTTCCACTTATTGTCTTAATTGAATATTTCAAACCAACATAAAACAACAATAAAAAGCCGCAGACATGCTGTCAACAACTTCTAACGTTATATTTTACTCAGTAAACAGGCTAACAACATTATTTGCGTAAACATACCGTTCTTGTACACTTGCACTGCTCCACATTTAGCTGTTCAGCCCACGACGTGTTTACTAATGTCTTCGAAATACATTTTAATACAAATATTATGTTAAAATTCCTAATAGTCTGTCGATATGAAGTTTAGCAATCGGCTCTGAGAGTAAACAGCCAGTCACAATACTACCGCGTGACACCCGGTTAACTCATAAACGTTAAAGTGACGCGCCCACAGTGCAAATATCAGACCTTCATATCATCTGGATGTGCTTATCGTGTTTCCCTGAGAGGAGTATCAGGTTGATCGTTTTGTATATAACGCATAGAGACAAGCGTCACTCAACTAGCAAGACAAGCAACGGCCATTGCTGATTGGATAAAGGGGAAAGAAAGCTTTTTTCTATTGGCTAGTATTGCAGCCAATCAATTCTGCACATAATCTTCCTGTCTGGTCCCTTGCCTGTCAAGCACATTATATACGGTTTGTTTATGGTTATTCACAGCCTTGTGTGTGTTTTTGTTGAAATAGTTTGTGCGTACACCACTCAGAAAAAAAATGATACTATTTATATATAAAATGATAACCATTAGTATGATTTTTTTCTTAAAATCTCTTAAAATATTCTGGAATGTTTTATAACTTATACATAATGTTATACATATTTTTACACATATACATAATTGTATTACTTTGGTGGCAATGTTTGAACATTTAAATTAGATTAATGAATTATTTGTTAACTATTTATTATAAATTGTTTTGTTTATTGATTCCAACACCCTTTTGTGATTTGTGGGTTTTTGTTAAAATGCTAATTGATTTGTGCATACACCTCTAAAAACAAATAATAATTTTTGGACATCAATATTTACTATGAATCTACACCCTCCCATTATTATTACAGTAGTTTCTTACATTGTCACTGTCATAATACTTCTAAAAAATAATAATATGCATCTGAAATGTATAGCTCTGTGGTTTCTTAGTAAATGTTTCCTTTATTAGTCATTAAGGTTATGATGTCCTTGCTCATTTTGTATTATTCTCATGAATAGTGAACTGCTGAACTCATTAATTAACTTAACTGAAAGTAAAAAAAGTGTTTGAGTGCCAATTATGTAGACTGACAGATCACACGGACACCATCCCTCAGAACAGAACTGCTCGGCTTCATGTAGCTGACAGACTTTTAAGGATCAAGAGGTGAATAAAACTTTTCCAACTTTAGCCTTCTTTCCTCATTCAGACCCATTAAAATGTATGAAATTCATGAACTCAATTTCAAACGGTCTGTACTATAAGGAAGTGCCAGTGGCAATTTGCTGTGGCATGATAACACTATATGAAAGTCAGTATGTCCCTCAGTCACAGCTCCTCTCTCATGAGAACTGACTACAAGACTATAAAACACACCAGTTATGTGTCTGTTGTTGATTACTAAGCAAACTCTCTCTCTCTCTCTCTCTCTCTCTCTCTCTCTCTCTCTCTCTCTCTCTCTCTCTCTCTCTCTCTGTCTCTCTCTCTCTCTCTCTCTCTCTCTCTCTCTCTCTCTCTCTCTCTCTCTCTCTCTCTCTCTCTCTAAATATATATTTACATATATATATATTTTTACATGTATATATATTTTAAAATTTTCTCAATTAAAAAGAGAATGTATACAAATATATATATATATATATATATATATATATATATATATATATATATATATATATATATACAGTCGTGCTCAGAATTAATGGTACCCCTGGTAAATATGATAAAAAATGGCTGGAAAAAATAAATCTGCATCATTTATCCTTTTGATCTTTCATTCAAAATATTGGCAAAAATCTAAACTTTCATTGAAGTAAAAGAATAGAAAGTGGGGGGGAAATCACATTATGAAATAAATGTTTATCTCCAAAACACGTTGGCCACAATTATTGGTACCCTTTTATTAAATACTTTTTGCAATCTCCTTTTGCCAAGATAACAGCTCTGAGTTTTATCCTATAATGCCTGATGAGTTTGGAGAACACCTGACAAGAGATCAGAGACCATTCTTACAGAATCTCTCCAGATCCTTCAGATTCCCAGATCCATGTTGGTGCTTCTTCTCTTCAGTTCACTCCACTCATCAGGTCTGGGACGGTCATGGCAGAAGCTTCATTCTGTGCTACTTAACACATTTTTGTGTTGATTTTGATGTTTGTTTTGGATCGTTGTCCTGATGGAAGATCCAACCACGGCCCATTATAAGATTTCTAGCAGAGGCTGTCAGGTTTAGATTTTTTATCTGTTGGTATTTGATAGAATCCACGATGCCATGCATGTATCTGAACAAGAAGTCCAGGACCTCCAGCAGAAAAATATGACCACAACATTAAAGATGGTATATTAAATTGTACACATGGGGTACTTTTTATCCTTGTGTGCACCAAACCCATATTGTATGTTTGCTGCCAAAAAGCTATTTTTTTAGTTTCATCTGACCACAGAACCCTGTGCTGTTTGAAGGTCCAGTCATGCCTGACAACTGAGTTTGCTGGGGTTTGTTTTTGGATGAGCAAGGAGGATTTTTCTTGAAAACCTCCCAAACAACATGTGATGATGTAGGGGTTGTTTAATTTTTTTTTAATAGGCTTTCTGAACCCAAGACTCAACTAATCTCTGCAATTCTCCATCTGTGATCTTTGGAGAGTCTTTGGCCACTCAAACTTTCATCCTCACCATGCATTAAGACAATATAGACACACGTCCATTTCCTGGCAGATTTGTAACATCTTTAGTTGATTGGAAGTGCTTAATTATTGCCCTGATGGTCAAAATGGGGATTTTCAATGCTTTAGCTATTTTCTTACAGCCACTTTCTATTTTGTGATGCTCAACAATCTTTTGATGCACATCAGAACTATATTCTTTGGTTTTACTCATTGTAATGGATGATTAAGGGAATTTGGCCTTTGTGTTTCCTCATATTTAAACTCTTGTAAAACAAGAAGTCGTCGCTGGACAATTTCATGTTCCTAGTCACCCTGGTGTGCAAAAAAAAGGTAAAAATGAATGGGAATATACTTCAGAGATATTTTACTCGTAAACAATTCTAGGGGTACCAATAATTGTGGCAAACTTGTTTTGGAGAAAAACATTTATTTCATAATGTGATTTCCCCTCCACTTTCAATTATTTTACTTTAATGAAAGGTTAGATTTTTGCCAATTTTTTGAATGAAATATCAAAAGGATAAACGATGCATAATTATTTTTTACAGCCATTTTTCATCATATTTACCAGGGGTACCAGTAATTCTGAGCACGACTGTATATATATATATATATATATATATATATATATATATATATATGTATGTATATATTCTCTTTTTAATTGAGAGAATTTTAAAATATTAGAATGATTTATGAAGATCATGTGTGCAACGTTAGGTCCGACTAAGATGATCAAAATGCAAAAAAGTTCAAAAACAAAAATATTTATTATATAAAAAGCTCCAATCCATAGGAAAGAAGGCAAAGTAACAGAGTGTAACATACGACAATATCAGACAAAGAAATGGAAGGAAATGAGAAACCTAAATACACAATGATCAATGATTAACTCAAAGACTGGTGTGATCATTAAATTAGTGTCCATGGCAACTAATGAACAACAACAGTAACTGAAAGTGCAACATGAAAACGAAACCGAAAAAAAAGGCACAACGTGAAAGACATCCCCCTTTCCAGAAGGTGACTCCTGGCGCAGTGAATGATAAATGTTCATATAAAGTACAGGAGAGTGGAGGAGCAGAGGATCTCCATGGTGGAGCAGAAGACCACCACAGTACTGACGACCCTCATAGAGGTCCAGAAGAGACTGAAGATCCCCATAGAACTGATGGTGGGAGGAGCCAGGGCAGAGTTAGCCGTACGGACAGCTAACGGTGGAGTCTGGAGATCTGGAGACCCAGGCGTAGCCAAGGAGATGGTGAGACCAGACGACACTGTTCAAAAGGCCAGGGCAGAACCGCGGTGACAACAAGCTGAGGTGGAGCCCTTGCACCAGTGGACTGGGGCGGGGCCGGTCGACCAAGCTGGTCTGAGCCGCAGCAGATGTCCTGGAAGTCCGTGGCGCAGGCAGAGTGGTGTCTGACCAAGGTAGGGCAGGAAGGATGAGGGAGCCTGGTAGAGCTGCGAGGACGACACTCCTTAGTGGAGCTGAGGGAGTTGAGAAGCCAAGGAGGAGCTGACTCGATGGGCCGAGGTGGAGTTAAGGGCTCGGCGTCCAGAGGTGAAGCCAGGGAATTCACTTGGCAAGGCAGCGCTGGTGACCGGAAGATCTGCGGTGGAAAGAGACAAGGGACTGGAGGGAGCCAGCGGAGCTGGGACCAAAGGGACTGACTAGTTTTGGCAGAGGAAGCGGGAGAATGATGCTGGGTGGGCACAACAACATCGATGCAGCTCGGACTGCCTGGAATCAGCAGAGGCAGATTCTCCACTTCTAGCTCTACTAAAATTCCCACTTGTTTGGAAGTTACAACCGGCTCACATACCTGGTCAGACTGTATGAAAAGCTTCCATTCCAGGATGGACGGGGCTGGCGTTGGCTTTGTGTCTGCTGTGGCCGTGAGTAATGTCATTGGAATGGCAGATGCGCACTGTAGACACCTGAGGATGACTTCTCTCCAGGTTCTTCTGGTCATGTCGGGCAGGTCAAGTGGGCTGTGAAGGTTTGCTATAATCCAATATAGTGATTTTAAAGTTTCATTGTCAAAGGTTAGGTAGTATGTTTGGCGAACTGGCAGAAATGAAGTGAGATATTGAGAGCCCTTCCCGAGATTGAAGATAGGTATTCCAACTAATTCGACACAATAATTATTAAACAGAGAGAGCGAGAACACTACACATTTAACAAACGTTAAAGGAAGATGAACTTAGGAAAACTAAGGGCTTAAATACACAGAGGAAACTTCTTTAATGAAACAGGGAACTGGTCCCTTGACTAGGCCTAATAATTAATAATTAATTGGAACACAGGAAAAAACAGTGACAAAAATACAAACAGAACAAGACAATGAAACTACATGAGTGACTGTGACAATGACTGTTTACTGTATTTTTGATCAAATAAATGCAGCTTCTTTGAACATTAGACTTCTTTCAATAAAATATACTATATATTATTATTACTTATCGATATTCTCAATTGATCATCAGTTATACGATTTAATGTTCCTAATAAGAGTTGTATAGCCTACTATATTTCAGGGAAATGAAGTTTTTACAGAGAACTTCACACAGACGGTGATTGTGATCATTTAATAAAATAATATTAACATTATGGCATTTAACTTACTTTTTAATTTTTTTAGGGACATGATATAAGGGCTATATTTTTATCGCTAATATTTTAAAAGGCTTGTTCCACAATCCAGATATGGAATACACTCGAAATTATTATACATATCAATATATATTTTATATAAGTTGGTGCCAGATTTCATCTTTTTAACGTTGCGCCCACTATAGTTCCGTGTTTCCGGAGGGTTTTCATTTGAAACGGACACGTTCTAAAATAAACTCGCGTGGCGCGTCGGTTTAGTAGGCTGGTCTCTGACGTGACAGCATGAGATTAACAGTCAGGTCAAGAGAGTAAGCCATTCTCCGTCTGCTGGCAGGCGCTCTTGCTTTGTTTGTTAGAGTCAGCATTTTATTGCCATACGCTGAAATGCGCGTGCTCTTCCTAGCCTGCTTAAGTCCTAAAACAGGGAACTGTACCACTGCCGAAAGAATAAGGTAACTTACAGTAACATGTTTGGTTAGCGAAACCAGGAAGTATCACAATCCTCCATTGATAATCACCTCTCACAGCACAGTTTATTTGAGTAGTATTAATCCTGTAAGGCGATATTTTTTTCAAGTGAAGCGATTGTTCAAACTGCAATGCGATGAAACTGTCATGAATGGCACTGCATAATGCTATAATCTCTGTGCGCTGTTGTAAAGTTCCATGTTTTTTTGGGAATGTACTGGACAATGGTAATATCATGGTATTATTTGAAATCCCATGCAATATAGGCATATAGTGTATATAGGCTATTGTACCATAACCATCACTGTACTCAGAACATATTTGCTCTGAGAATCAATACAGTCTGTACCATGATACCAAGAACAGCTTGAGCCACTTTATTACAGAGAATGAGATGCTGATATATAGTCTATAAGTGTGTGTGTGTGTGTGTGTTTGGTTTGCAGGAATCACATCGTGGCTGCAGGACACACTTGTGTACTGTGTGATACAAGAGAGTTTAGTTCTGCCTCTGATGTTTCATCCCTGATGACGCAAGAGCCGCGGGTCGAGGCTGCGCTGGCCATTCATCTTTTCAAAGGAGGCAGGCTTCTTTTAGGTGACAAGCCCCTCTGCCTCTTAAAATATACACACACACATGTTGGTTTCATTATATTAGTGAGAACAGCTTATATAGGCCTAGATGCAATTGATTTTATGCCGAGTTTGTGTACCACATAGTCTAAGCTAAGCTGCCCACACACTGTACACACTGTATTATCCACATCTATCACACAATTTATGACTTTACTAGTGATAGATGCATTGGAAATGCCCACTGGCACATGAAACATTACATTTTAAGAGTAGTATTTTGTTTAGGGATGCACATAATATAATATTAGTGTTTTATTTTTTTGTGGGATTAACTAATATTAGATATTTATATTGGTCATGCTAATTTCTGCCACTGTATATAATTAATATCAGCCATTAGTTTTCAGCTATAAGTGTAACATGGTAATACCATCTGATACCATCACCACAGTCACAGTGTTTTTTATTTTATTTTTTATGGGCAGTATGATGACACTCATTTTATCTGCTTCCATGATCAATTTATGGCATTAATTAAAAAAAAAAAAACTGTAAAATGTTGACTGATATTGTGCATCCTTACTCAGAATGCTAGGCTACTTCTTCCTCACCTCTCTAAGATATGGCCAGTTTTTTTTTTTTTTGGTCATTGCCCAAAGTGTCCACTCTATGGATGAAGACTCTCCCCACTGGCAAGATAAACACACTGTTTCATGCCTCAAAGACTTTGCTCCCTCTAAGGATTTAAAAGTTCAGAGGAGGTGAATAAGTAAAATAAGGGATTTACGTCTTTGTTGTGAATTTCCATTTCTCTGCAGATGCTGGAGTGCCGTTTGGAGTGGTCTTCGGAGGGACGGATGTCAACGAGGACGTAAAGGATGAGCACAAGCGAGCTGTGATGGAAGAAGTTTTGCGCAAGGCCAGGTCAAATTCACTCAGTCCCTGATGAAAGCTGCCGCTTATCCTGCTTCCCTGCTCTAGTCAGCTATAAATAATGGAATAGTTTGACCAAAAAAATTAATTCTGTCATTTATGACCCATTCTAAACCTGTACGACTTCGTGGAACTCAAAGAAGAAATTTTAAAGAATTTAATGGCTGTTATTTTCCACGGAATTTAAAAAAAAAAAAAGATATCTGTTTGTTTCTCACATAAAAATGAATATGGCTTCAGGAGACTATAATGCACAAGTCATATGGCCCAATTACAGTATGATACTGTAATTGTGTTTTTGTATATTTTTTAAGACTTGAAATCTCCTGTACATTCTTCAAAAAAATGTTTTATCAACAACATAAATAAGGTCGTGCATGTTTGGAGCAAGGGTAAATGTAAATGAGTAAATGTAAAAGAGTAAATGATTTTTAATTGTAGGTGAACTTTATAAAAAGAGGATTATATAAGATTTCTAGTGTATTGTTAATCTCTGAATTTGAGATTAGTTTTAGTCTTCTAATCTGCAACGAATAAGGTGGTCTTTTAAATTTTGGAGACAATCATCCATGAGATTACAAGTATAATCTAAACTAGGTTGTTTAGGTTTTGGTCCTAATTGACCTTTGGTGTGTGTGTGTGTGTGTGTGTGTGTGTGTGTGTAGTAATGTAATGGCACCAAAATTGTATAGCAGTGAAAATTCACAATTCTATTTTCCGATACTACAGATAAAACTACTAACCAACTAATATTTAAAACATAATTAAAGACAGTAATAAAATAAGAACAAATAATCAAATTACAAGCAAAAACTACAATATAACAATGATACAAATGAAATAAGCTGTCAGTGCTTTTCAGGTAGGTCTTTCAGTAGTTTTCTGGTATAGAAATGTAATAAATGTAAAATATATATATAATGACGACTCCGACTCCTTTTTGTTGTTGAAAGAATAGATCAAGGCTCTTCAAGAGGGGGATTGCAAATTAGTATTTAGTCTCAAACAATTATTTTTGTTAAAATACACTGCTGTTTAAATGTTTGGGCTCTGTAAGATTTTAAAAAAATTCTGAAATAAATTTTTTATGCTCACCATAAAAACGGTAATATTTAAACATTTAAATATATTTTCAAATAAAATTTATTTCTGTTTTCAAAGCTGAATTTTCAGCATCATTACTCCTGTACTCAGTCACATGATCCTTCAGAAATCAGTCTAATATGCTGATTTGGTTCTCAAGAAAAAAATCTTATTTATAAATGTTGAAAACAGTTGTACTGCTCATTTAAAAAAGATAAAAAAAGATACAAAAAAATCCTCCAGGATTCTTTGATAAATAGAAAGTTCAAAAGAACAGCATTTATTTTAAATTAATATTTTGTAACATTATTCAGATTATTGTCTTAACTGTCACTTTTGATCAATTGATTGCATCCTTGCTGAAATGTTAATTTCTTTAAAAAAAAAAACAAATAAACTTCTCACATTAAACTTTTGAATGGTAGTATAGTCTCTCTCCTTTTAATGCTCTCTCTTTTTTAATCCTCCATTGGGCCTTTGGCCTAAAAGATTGATAGAATCAGGTATCATTATGTGCCATTTCTTCTCCTTTTTTGATCAATAATACATCTGTACCCAAAGCCTGCCAGCTATGGTTTCAATTCATTTGCCAGGTGTTAAAGATTCTCATGGTCTGTTTGATTGTACAGACAGATTCACACACTTTTGACAGTCTTAAGGGAATAATGTCACTAGGGAGAATAAGAGCCTTTCTACTTCAGACACGTCTGTCAGAGAAGACCCCCTGTTGCCGCCGTTCCTGCCTAACCTTCACATCTCCTGAAAGAGAGAGATGAGGGACAAGAGATGATGAAGAGATGTAGGGAAACCCATGGGCTTTAGTTGCAGTCATTTGGAAAAATAACAACACAATGTCTGCTTTTTCTTTTTTCCACCCACAAGTATCAAAAGAGGACCTTGTGTCTTATGCATGTGTGTGTGTTTGCATTAGTCTTGAGTTTGAATTAACAAGCTTTAGGATGAGGCTTGACAGCAAGACAGGCATAGTCCAAACTTTGACTTTTTTTTTCTTTCTTAAAAAATACAAATACAGAGAGCTTCAAAAGTCCAAGACCACATTGGAAATCTGGGATATAAAATGTAATTTTAAATGGGAAACCATGGGAAACATAAAAGTTATGAGTTTTGAGAAAATGTTAAATAAAAATGTAATACATTGTCACTTTCTAGGTCATTTTTAAAATAAAATAAAAATAATTTTCTGAAATTCAGATTTTACGCTAACAGTATAATTTGTTATGATAAAAATAGTTAATAGTTAGTTATGATTAAAGTTTTCAATTTAAAAAAAAATGTTCCTCTTCATCATCCTGACTTTAAGTGCTACTCCGGGATTGCATTGCTGCACTTTTATTAGCGTGGCTTGACTGATTTGAGTTACAGATTTTTGGTGAGCGCTGACAGCTTTGATGTGTGAGAAAGTATGGAATTGTGGCGAAATGAAAGCGGTTGAGTGCAGTCTCTAGTGTGTACCTCACTATCACAACTCTGTGGAGACTTTTCATGTTTCTTAACACGTTAAACATGTCAACTCAATTGCTTCATCTCTCTCTCACACATGCAGGTTTGCTGTGGCGTTCACTGATGCATTGAAAGAACAGGCTCAGGTGCTCCTGGTAAGAAATGTTGAGTTTACAGCTTCAGGTTCATAAGACTGCTGTTGTTAGCATGCCAAATCAAACTCTTTGCAAGTGTCAGGAACCCTTTCCTTTCATTTAATGTATATGAACTGCAGAGCTGAGTGCAGTGAACAACGCTTGAACACTTGCTTAAAGTTAATGTGAAATCATAATTGATAGTATTTACTTTTTATTGCACAATATGGAATGTCCTGGGGCCAGATTTGCTAAACAGGGTAAATTAACATGAGAGCGCAATTCAAAAAGAATCTACTGACAACACGCAAATGAAAGAACACAGACACAGCCGGATGACTTCCATAATGACCAACGCAATCTACCAAGAGCAGCGCAAATTAGCATCTGGTTTAAGACATGCTTTTTTGGGCGGTAAATAATGGCGCAAAAAAAAGTAAATTGACTAGCTCAAACCTTAGTAAATCATCTTCCATGATTCATTTAAATACTCTCCTCCCATAAATTTTGCATCTGGAAGGGAAACTCCTACAAATGTATTTTGTTAGTAAATCTATCCCCTGGTCTTATTGTGCACAAGGTATGGTGAGGTACTTTTTTGTAAATGTAAAAATAAGATTTTAAGATAAGAAGTTTTCTATTTAAAATAAATGCTGTTCTTTTGAACTTTCTATTTATCAAATAATCTTGAAAAAATCTTGTTCCCTTTCAGTCGGTCACGTTTGATGTTACGTCGACGTGCAGACGTAATTGGGATCGCCTTGAGAGACCAATCTACTTAGAGTATTAAAATAAGCCAATGCACATTGGCATGCGATAATTGCATCAGCTGCTCTGCTTGCAGCGCGAGCATATAACGAGCAGCAGGTGCGTCGCATATTTGCTTTTCGATTCTACTGTTCCTGCTCTACAATCTTCTGATAGTGTTAAACTTCAAAAGAAGAAAACGAGTCTGCTTCTTCATGAGAACGCCTCTTCAAAGCTGGTGATGGCGTTACAGCGCATGCAGCGCTGGCCGCGATCTCACCGAGAGCAAAACAGCTGTTTTCACAGCTCAGAATGTTGCCCCTTCAATGAAAATGTGATTCCTCAAATCAGGCTTGCACTATCGGGGCCGCGGTCATCCCTGGATGCTTCAGCACCAGAGAGAGCAGTTTTTCCTGAAAGAACATACACGTTTTGACACTGCGTCTTTTTAAAGACGTCATTCAAACCATGTGTTTCTGGATGCGGTCGTTTCCATCCGCATGTGACGGCCACGATCACTGTTTCACATGCCTGGACTTAAGTGTGCTGAAACTGTGCTCCTGGTGGTTTATGTTCTCTCTTGAGAGCATGACCACGTCGGCACGTTGTTTGTCTTGCCTTTCTCATTAAGGTTTAAGCGATCAGTGTGCAGTGTGCCGTCGAGCTGCCGGCTGACAGCGCAGGTTGTCACAGTAACCCAGACTTGACAGCCATGCTTGCCCGGGTTACGCCGGGGGGCGCAGTGCTACGCGTAATCGCCTTACCCCGCCCCTGTGCCTTCCCGGATGTGTGTGAAGGTTTTTGCAGAATGGAAGCATTTTGGCGCCAATATTGCAAGCCAAATATGCCAGATTTTTTTTTTCCTCTCTCACTACCCTAAATGGTGGGGCGGCTGTGCTACTGCATACCGCCTCTTCCCTGCATGTGACGGACACCCTGCAAGAAAAAAAAAAAAAACCTGTGGAAGGCCAAACAGTCATAATGCTTGAGGGTATTATTATTAGTATGAGAGGTAGAGTCAGTGTTGAGCTGCGCATGGTGACTGACCGTGTTTAAAGTCACAGCGCTGGCCCTCGGCCAGATGATGTCCACCCTAGTGGTCCAGAAGCGCCCCCTGGCTAAACCTTGCAGAGTTGCGAGACATCACCAAAGTTCGCTTTCTTGATGCTCCCATCTCATGAGCTGGCCTTTCTGCGACACTGTTGGAGACTGTGCCCAGCGGTTCTCTGCAGTTCAGAAGCAGACTGAGGTAACCAAAAGTGTCTTCACGAAAGTCGTGGAGGTGGCCATTGCTCCCATATGCGAGCATGGTGTTCGCATTCTCAACTACCTCGACGACTGGCTCATTCTGGCGCTGTTGTGCGAACACAGGGACATAGTGCTCTGCCACCTAGGGCTTCGGTTCAACTGAGAAAATAGCAAACTCACCCCCGGGCATAGGATCTCTTTTCTCGGTATGAAGCTGGACTCGATCAACATGACAGCGCGCCTCACGGAGACCCGTGTCCAGTCCGCAGTGAGGCCGCTAGTATTGCTTCATATGAGGCCGCTTAAACACTGGCTCCATGGTCGAGTCCTGAGATGGGCGTGGCAGCGCGGCTCATGCCGGGTTTCTATCACCCCACACTGTCGCCAAACTCTCAGCCCGTGGTCAGACCCTTCGTTTCTTCGGGCAAGTGTTCCCCTAGAACAAGTGTCCAGGCATGTTGTGGTCACCACCAGGGTTGGGGAGTAACTGAATACATGTAACGGCTTTATGTAATCAGGATACAAAAATCCAGTAACTGTAATTCGTTACAGTTATGTCAAAAAAGGTAGTAATCAGATTATAGTTACATTTTGAAAAAAGGGGGAATACTTTCAGGATTACAATGGGTTCATTTAAAACTAAATAAATCAGAATTTTGCCATAACACTATATTAAGCGCTGCTTGATTATAGTTCCTGGTTCGGTTGCCAGTAATGACTCACGTGTGCCACCTGCTGGTGCATGCGCAAATAACAGCTGTCTACAATCTCCTCAGATGCAGATTGATTCACTGCTGCAAGGAGAAATGATGCTGCCCGTGGGTAAAAACGCTTTCAACTCATGGAAGCCTGATAAATTATCCACTTTATCTCAATCAGGCATTTACATATTATTCTTTTATTACCTTCCTGCTGCTATATTGTTTTTTCCCTCAGTGGATGGTATTGATTTAGGCAAATCATGGATTTCAGAGATTTTTCCAGCAGATATGTTCTGCTATTACATTAGCCAAGGACGTAATTTGGGCATGAACTTTGAACATGGATAGCTCTGTTATCATAAATAAAGAAATTGTAATGGTTGACATTTAATTTTATTTAATCCAGGTTCACCAGACCTTATAATATCAGGAAATATTCAAATTGTGAAGAAAAAATATGCAAAAAATAGTAAAAATTAGTAATATTTATAAATGTAATTATTGTTTTTCCTCAATAATTATAAACCAGTGAAGTCAGAAATAAACTTGTCAAAAGGTTACACTAATAGTAATGTCCAGTAGGGGGCTAACATTACTTTCTTGACCTTTTTTTTTTTTTTTTTTTTTTTTTTTTCAGGTATGTGAGAACAAGAAGATCTGTGTACAGCCTCAAGGTAGAGTTTATTATTAATGCTGAATGTTTTCTGATGGCATTCCATTAAAGTTTTGGGTCAAAATACATTTTTAAATGCCTCCTGAATATTTTTGAAATGTATATCATTTTTAAAACGTCTGCATATGTTTCCAGGGATCGAGACCAAAGTGGCATTACATTTCTGCTGGAGCGACTTTTTACACAGCACAGGTGCAACACCTTCACAATTCTCCTCTCCACTTAATAGCCTACATCTTTAATTATACGATAGACATATAGATAGAACAGCATTAGATGAATTTTCAGACCCTGTTTGATTAATTCCTTGACATGTGCATTCATCATCATCATCCCTCTCAAATACTCTGTGATAATTTTGTATAAGGAACAGTCGTTCCCCCATTAAATATACATGATGTGTTCAGGCCTCAACACTCTCAATCTCAAATAGGCTCAAGAGCACTCAACCTTGATTAGAGACAACCTGAGTGCCTGACAGGAGCGAAGAGGTTGTGCGTGTCAGTGAGCCTATACATGTATAACATTTGGAGATGAGGCAACAGAGTAAAGGAAAGAAAGACAACTTTAGAAAGTACAAAGGTGTAATTGTACTTTTGAAATATTTACATCGTTTGACTGTTTTGGTGATTTTTATTTTTTTGTTCTTTTCTTGAAAATAAAAACAAAGTTGGAAATACCTTTACAGTGATATACTGTTTACAAACATCCCGACACTTCCCACACTGCTGAGAGCGGCGTTTAGATGAATATGTAAATATGTGCTGCATGCTTTCCTCTCTAACAAATTTAATACAACAAAAATGACAGCGGTGAGGGAAAAAAAGCATATGATCATAACAATGTGGATATGCTTGCATCAGCTCTGCAATTCACTGGCATCTTGACTACAGATGAGGTTATTAAAATTACACTATTATATAATATACTATATACTAGTATACAGGCGTTCATAGGAAACCTAGGAAGTCTGGGAAGGTCTTGATTTTTTTTTAAAGTTTCATTAAAATCTGTCATACATCGGCAATAAAAAAGTAATACATGAAAAGTTATACACACAGCTCCTTAAAGCTTTTAATCAATAATTTTCTTATTATTCAAAGCAGATTTGATGATAGTTGTTTTTTTATAGAAATTTACATGTCTTAAAGGGATAGGACACCCAAAAATGAAAATTCTGCGTCTCTTCAGAATACTTAGGATTTTACCTCTTGATTCATATGGATTTATTTTACGATCTTTTTATGAACATTTTGAAGTGCCAAAATTTCAAAGAAGTCAGGAGTCGTATTTTTAATACTTTCTTTAAAAATATCTTCATTTGTGTTCCGAAGATAAACGAATGTCTTATGGATTTGGAACAACATGTGAGTGAGTAACCGATGGCAGAATTTTCATTTTTGGGTTAACTAATCCTTTAAAGGATTAGAAACATTTCCTGATAATTTACTCACCCCCATGTCATCCAAGATGTTTTGTCTTTTCAGTGAAAAAGAAATTCGGTCGATGAAAACATTCCAGGATTTTGTCCATATTGTCACTGGGGTCCAACTGCTTGAAGGTCCAAATGTCAGTTTCTGTGCAGCTTCAAAGGGCTCTACACAAATGGGGGTCTTATCTAGTGAAACAATCGGTCATTTATATACTTTTTAACCACAAATGCTCATCTTGCACTAGCTCTGCGATGCGTCACACATTACGTAATCGCGTTGGAAAGGTCACACATGACATAGGCGAAAAACTCCATCTCATTTTCTCCTCCAACTTCAAAATCATCCAACACTGTGTTTTACCTTTTTTTTTTTTTTTTTTTTTTTTTCTCATTTTTTGTAAAGGCCGTTTGACTTGAGAGTCTTTTGCATGTTCGCTTTGTAAACTCTAGGTCGGTACTTCTGCCTATGTAACTCGTGACCTTTTAAAGTGATTATGTAATGCGTGGTGCATTGCATAGCTAGTGCAAGATGAGCATTTGTGGTTAAAATATATAAATGTTGTTTTTGTTTTTTAAATGACCGATCGTTTCGCTATATAAGACCCTTATTCCTCAGCTGGGATCGTGTACAGCCCTTTGAATCTGCATTGAAACTGTAATTTGGACATTCAACCCGTTGGTCCCTATTGAGAAAAATCCTGGAATGTTTTCCTCAAAAACCTTAATTTCTTTTCCACTGAAGAAAAAAAGACATAAACATCTTGGATGACGTGGGTGAGTAAACTATCAGGAATTTCATTAAGTGAACTAATCCTTTTAAGTGGCAAATCACCATTTTGTAGATTATTCTTGCAGATACACTACTGTTCAGAAGTTTGGGGTTGGTAAGATTTTTTTTTTTTAAATGTTTTTTAAAGAAGTCTCTTATTTTCACTAAGGCTTTATTAATTTGATAAACATATAGTAAAAACAGTAGTATTGTAAAATCAATATTATTTATAACGTCTAATTTAAAATGTTTCCTGTGATAGTTATTCCTGTGATGTCAAAGCTGAATTTTCAGCATCATTACTCAGTCTTCAGTGTCACATGATCCTTCAAAAAGCATTCTAATATATGTTGATTTGCTGCTCAAGAATTTGATTTGCTGCTTTTTCTTATCAATGTTGAAAACAGTTGTGCTGCTTAATATATTGAGGAAACAGTGTTTCTTTCCAGGATTGATGTATAGAAAGTTCAAAAGAAATGCATTTATTTGAAATATATTTTTGTAGTATTATAAATATATTTACTGTCGCCTTTGATCAATTTATTGCATCCTTGCTGAATAAATGTGTTAATTTCTTTTTTTTTAAAGTACTGACCTCAATCTTTTGAACGGTAGTGTCTATAACATTATATAACAAAATCAAACCAAATGGCATTTTGTTTATTTAATAGACAGTAGAACTAAACAAGCATGCTTTCAAGAAAAATATTTCATAAAAAGAAAGTGTCAAAAGTTAGTTCTCAGAAAAGATGCAGCGTCATTTGTTCGTATGCCACTTGATTTAACATTTTGTATGTAATGTAGTTACATTCAGATTTAAAAGTGTCCAAATACTTCTGGGGCTGCTGTATATCGGCCCATCACTAATGAAAGACCCAATTCCTATGAACATGCTGCTTTACTCTATAAAAAGCTAAATTCAAGGCCCAGAATATCTAATCCATTCTCATGAGCTAGTGTGTTGGAGTAATCTGCTCCAGTGCGCCTGCTGCTCCGCATTGAAGATTGATCTCTACATAAGCCCATGCTTGTTTGTGGAGACCCCTGGGGCTGGTGCCACCGCTCTGAGATCAGTCGACACAAGCCTCGGCAGCTCCATCAAAGCAGGTGCTCTGACCTCCTACCACGTTGAGTGGATGCTGAAGTGGATGATGGGATTGTGAAGATGTCATCTCTGGATCACACCTAGGTTGGAGGTCTATAGTTGTGAAGGAGTTTTTTTAGGTGGAGCAGGTTTTCACATGACAGAGAAGATCTGGGTGATCCACTGAGATTGTGCAGTATAGACCCCCTCATAGCACTGGGTGATGATGAGAGTCACGCCTGCAGGGGCTCATGGGAAATGAGGTCCTGATGCAGGGATGATTTGATGCTCTCAGAGATGTGAGTGGCAAGAGTGAAGTTTTGTTTCTTTCTGTTCTTCTCTGAGGCTTTGAGCTGTCTGGAGGTGTACGTATTGCTGGAGAGGTTGAGAGTAGAGGGAAAACAATTCAGAGGAACTTTTGACTAGGTCATTGAGCTCTTCATGAATCTCTGTGTTTGCTGCCTTAATAGGCAGCAAATCACATTTTTTTTCTGTGATAATTAATTTGAAATAGTTTAAGTTCCCCTATTATGCTATTTTAAAGGTTCCTAATTTTGTTTTTGGAGATCTCCTACAGTAGATTTACATGCATCCAAGAAAAACTAAAAAGACTTAATTTTTTTTCATAATATGTGTTGCACATCACCTCTTTTCTCACACTGTCTGAAACGGTTTGATAAAATTTAAAGTCTCTTTAAACCCCTCTTTTCTGAGCCTACTCTTCTCTGATTGGTCAGATTGCCCAGTCTGTTGTGATTGGTCGACTGTTTACAGCGTGTGTTGGAAATGAAACGCTGATTACCAGATCTGAATTTCAGCTCAGCATGCTTCTTTAGCACTTGTATACACAGTGAAACGAACTGCAACCATGGCATCAGTTTTACCATATCAGTTTGAGCCCATGTCCTCATCATTTTGAAGCGCATGCAAAGTAGATTTGCATTCATTCACAGCACAGAAAACAGTGTCATCTTGACATGTCGACAACTCAAACCAAACTCTTCCAGGCCTTAGCTAGAACTACAGTGTTTGAGGGGGTGGGTCAAAGTAGACGTTGTTTGTGAGCAGCCAATGAAGCCCATAGGCTAGAATTATGCAAATTAGTTATAAACGTAGGTCCGAATAGGAAGACTGGAATTCATGATGACTTGTTTCAGGCAGTTCAGAATCAATTCTTTCATTTGAGAAGACAGCATCTCTATTTATCGAGCACTTTGATCTTTGAAACTTTGCAGAACTTTTACATTCACATTCACACTACATGAAAGATAATAACCTAAAAAGCATAATGGGGACACTTTGATGTTATCAGAAGCACTTTTTGAAAATGTTATGAAAATATTGTGTTATAACTTTTAGCTAATAAAATACTAAATAAAAGACTAGTTCACATTATAGCTGCACAATTGGAATAAAATTAAATCACAATATTAATTGTGATTATGAAAAAGGACTGTGATTTAATTAAATATGTCCGCTGTGTTAATTTACACGTGTGCAGCTCATGATCTGGTGTTTTCAGTGTTTTGGAGTGGCTCTCAGTAAATGCTGGTCTACATGAACTCCATCTGAGATCTGAGTTTAAGTATGCATGTCATAGCTTATGACATGCATTTGGGAACGCAACATGCGCCTTTCTATACTTGTAATGAGATGAGCTTATAAACCTGTTGTTGTCAACAAAAGAGAGGCTTTAAGGCATCCCTGCGGTTTTTCTTCACAATAAAAGTTTGGTGGTTTAACATTTGAAGAAGAATGACTATAAATAAATATTTATATGTAAATATTATGTAAATAAATATTAGCACTGTTTAGAGATCTGCTGTAAAATTGAACAATTATTTAGGGGTTCAAGCGCGCAGAGCTGAAACCCTATTGAAATTGTTAATTTTTCCAAGGATTAGCATTCTCCCCTAAAAGTGATTGGGCAGACCAAACTGTAAGTCGTAGAAGAAACTTTGAGGGCTGGCGCGCCCCGAACGGCGATTCACGGCGATTGGCCACTTGGTGGCGCCAAAAAAATAAAAAAATGTATAACCACCCAACCAATAGCCCAAATGACTTGAAAATTGGCATGCACTGTCTTTGTACAAGGTGCCACGATAGTCTGAGGGCGTATCTCAAAAAACATGCCCGCCAATGAAATTTAAGTAGCTAAGGTTACCGGAGGCTGATCAGAACGAAACTCAGTGAGCATGTTCGACTCATGGCTCTAGAGTTCAAGAATTTTGAAAGAAATCAGCCCCTAGTTGGCGCTAACTAGTTGTATGCCTCTGTAATCACGTTGTTTTTCCACACATACACACAATTTTCATATAATTTGCTCCATAGACAAAATAACAGCTGAAAAGTAATGTCAAACTAATAGCTTTCTTTCGTGAAACAGGTGATGTATTATTTGTTTTATTCATTATAGTAAAACTCTGATTTTACAACATAAGAGCCAGCAGTTTTGTGGCAATCAGATAAAGTGAAGGATTTAACAAACAGTTTGTGCAGAAAAAGTTAACATCTATGTCATGCCGTGCCATGACCTGTGTGAGTCAACATACACTGATCAAAATTATAAGCGCAACAATTTTGTGTTTGCCCCCATTTTTCATGAGCTGAACTCTGAGGCCTTTTTCTCTCAAGTATTATTTACATATCTGTGAATTCATCTAAATCTGTGTTAGTGAGCACTTCTCCTTTGCCGAGATAATCCATCCACCTCACAGGTGTGGCATATCAAGATGCTGATTAGACAGTATGATTATTGCACAGGTGTGCCTTAGGCTGGCCACAATAAAAGGCCACTCTAAGGCCCCGTTTACATGGTTATTTTGAAAAACTGAGACATTTCCCTTCGTTTGTGCCCTTCATTTACACGCGAACGGAGAATTCGCCTCTGAAAACGGTTCTTTCTAAAAACTCCGGCCAGACTGGAGATTTTGGAAAACTTTGTTTACACATTTGCATGTAAACTAAGAAAAACTGAGTTTTAGGCAGCCGACGTCACTTGCACCTGCTTCAAAAGTGCGACCTCTTTGTTCAAAAGTGAAAGAGGAAATGATTAGTTGCTGTTGTTGATATTTTCAGGGGTCTTATTAGCTAATGTGGGCTTGATCTTCTCGTTACACTGCCACCTACAGGTTTGGCATGCTCTTGACGGCATATACACGGGTTGTGTTAACGAACACTTTTCTAAAAACTGACAGGTGTGCACGATGTAATTTTTGAAAACGAAGAGGGTGAAATTTCATTTTATGAAAATAGCCGGCCATGTGTAAACGTAGCCTTAAAGCAGAACTTGGTAACTTTTTTAACTTAATAAAGCTGTCTAGAAATCATTTGGATGGTTAAACAACCTGTTCTGGTGATATTGGTGTCTTTACCAGCTCCCCCAGCGTTCCCAGGCGTAAATCCAACCTTGCAACATGGTGACTATGCAATTCAACACACACACACACACACACACACACACACACACACACACACACACCCATCCTCACTACTTAGCTGAAGTAATAACATGAGTATTACAAGCGACGATGGAATAATGCACATGTTCCAAGCGAAAAGAAAAGAAAGAGAACGGTTTATCGGCAGAGGAGGTGGAAAGAGAGGAATAAAACGTTTTTGACGTGCCAGGGACGCCTCAAGTAATCAACATTGTGTTTTGAATTCACTGAGGGTCTTAAACGTTTTTACTTAGATCGACTAACTTCATTTATGATCTACAATTGTCATTAATAACAGGTTAAAAACACAGTATTGTAACCTATAATTATTTATTCTACTTTTATATAAGGACACGCAAACTTGTGCATTGTCTACACGATTAACGTTATAAAACTAAACTTTGCAATCACATTTCCATGAAGGTAATTTAGGCTTATAATTATGATTATAATAAGCTGTAACGTTAGCTAGCTTTATCCACACAACCGTAACATTTCATAGTTATACCAGAAATAAAAAATGTATACATGTCATGTTCTATGATAATGTGTATGATGTATTACCCACTCCAGTTGGGACATAGTTCGCAAGTAAAGTGGCCACGCTCGAGAATAATACAATGCACGTGAGCAGCGGTAGACATAGACAGTAAAAAAAACGGGAGAAGGGTGCCGCAAGTGAGATTTTTACGACAGTGTTGGGAAATATATGCCCCCACAGCTGTAGGGGAGCTCATGGGGAAAGAAAGTCATCCATTGTAGAGCTTAGATCGGGCCCAAAAAATCAAGCCGACCCGAGCCCGTGCGCATTGTGTATATATATATACACTTATATATACACTTTTATTCTGGTGTACTGTGTTCACAGAAGCACTGCGGGTGCTCGATGTGACGGTGTGTGTGAATCCTCATGTTCTGTTGTTTATGCTGCTATTTGCACTTGTAAATCTACATTTTTGAGGTATTTGAATGGGTCACAGACACTTATCTTTTCTAATTACATTTAATTCTAATCTAACCTTAAAATAATGTCAGTTAACTGCTGATGACTGGTTAACAAGCATCAGCTGTCAGTCAGAAAACAAAATGTTAAATGAACATCCCTACTTCATATATTTCAACTGAATGAAGTAAAATTGTTCAGTGCAGCAAGTCAACATAACATTTTGAGATTGACCTCCAAAATCTTTACCGTGTTTTTGTGATGGCAAGAAATGTACAAAGCAGAAGAACTGGTGTCGTTCTTTACCATCCAACTGGGGACGCGAAGTTCATTTTGATTAATATAATCATTATTGACTGTATAAAGTAGTGACCTGAAATTCTTACCTTAAAGAGCTATTTCTGTTTGATTTATCCCATGAACCCTAAACGGACTGCATAACCAAGCATAGAAAGTATCTATGAAGAGAGACCGTTAGAGAAGAAAAATAATAATATGAATGATAAGAGCCTCTGCTTTTGAACTGTTGCCATCGGTATTTTTTACCCCGTTAAAAAACAGATTCAAATGGTCTTTCCTCAAAAAATTCTAATTTTTTTAATTTTTGATAACTGATGGTTTGGTCATTCTTTTTTAATTGTATATTGTATATGTTTATCTATGCTTATTGTGATCTCTGATGCCTGTATGAACACACACACACACACACACACATATACATATACATATATATATATACATATATATATATATATATATATATATACACACAAGTTACATAGTTCCATTGTAGGCTATGGGAGTCCCCTGTTCGATAGGTAAACATCGTTCAGGTCCCCACTTGGCCAGTGTAGAGCGACAGTGTTCTGTTAGTAATATAGAAATGTGTGTGTTTGTGTGTGTCTGATGCCTGTGTAAACATTATATAATTACATATTACATATATAATATATAAACATTATATATATATATTATATATATATATAAAAGTTACATAATGAAGACAGACTTCACTGTTCACACACACACACACAGTTCCATTGTAGGCTATGGGAGTCCCCTGTTCGATAGGTAAACATCGTTCAGGTCCCCACTTGGCCAGTGTAGAGCGACAGTGCTCTGTTAATAATATAGAAATGTGTGTGTTTGTACAATGGCACATAACAATGGCAAAAAAATTGTTTGGGACTGCATAACCAAGAATAGAAAGTATCTATGAAGAGAGAGCGTTAAAGAAGAAAAATAATATTATGATTGATATGAATATCTTAAAGCCTCTGCTTTTGAACTGTTGCCACCGATATTTTTTACCCCGTTGAAATACAGATTCAAATGGTCTTTCCTGAATTTTTTTTTTTTACATTTTTGATAACTGATGGTTTGGTCATTCTTTTTTAATTGTATATTGTATATGTTTATCTATGCATATTGTGATCTCTGATGCCAGTGTGAAAATACACACACACTCAAACGCACACACACACACACACACATATATATATATATATATAAATAATGTTTATATGTGTTACATAATGATGACAGACTTCACTGTTCACACACACACACACAGTTTCATTGCAGGCTATGAGAGTCCCCACTTGGATGGTTAGAGATCGTTCAGAGATGGAGGTCAGGTCCCCTCTTGGCCAGTGTAGAGCGACACTGCTCTGTTAATATATATTACATGCATGTGTGTGTGTACAATGGCACATAATAATTGCAAATAAAGTGTTAGGGACTGCATAACTAAGAATAGAAAGTATCTATGAAGAAAGAGAGTTAAATAAGAAAAATAATATTAATATGAATGATAAGAGGCGTCTTCTCGCCTCTGCTTTTGAACTGTTGCCGTCTGTATTTTTTACCCCGTTGTAGATTTAAATGGTCTTTCCTCAAGCAATTCAAATTTGTACATTATTGATAACTGATGGTTTGGTCATTCTTTTTTTAGTTGTTTATGTTTATCTATGCATATTGTGATCTCTGATGCCTGTGTGAACATTATATAATTACATATATATGTATGTTTGGGCATGTTTGAAAATACTTGAAAGTTCGGTAACACTTTATAATAACTGCACACTATTAATAATTAGTTAAGCATTAGTAAAGAGTTACTTTATAATTTGTAAAGCATTAATATGCATTAATGAGCAGTTTATAATTACAGCTATACATGCTTTGTTCTTGTATAAATGCTTTATTCTTTATTTAGAAGCATATCTATATTTTGTTTAATAATTGTATTTTCATACTCTATAAATGATCAATTTATAATTTCTAAATGAAGTATAGCATTATTTACAAACAAGTTATTTGGGATTTGTCAGTGATTCATAAGATCACTTAAGTGTAAGTAAATGCAGTAAATTCAGGTAGTTATAAAGCATTTAGTAGTGGTCAGTTAACTATTTTTGTGAGCTCATCACAAAATATAAAGCATTTATAAAGGAGATTTAAAGACTCAGTTATCTTCTAAACAGAAAAATGAAACAAACACAACACTGTGATACAGAACATAGAAATATATAACTGAACCTTTAAATCTCCTTTATAAAAGCTTTACAAGGCATAACTAGTCCTCACTTTATAAAATACTTATACTCACCACTACCAAATGCTTTATAACTACCTGAATTACAGTAGAAATACATGTTAATACAGCATTTATTAACACACTAAGTACCTATTACAAAATGTCGGTATAATGTATGAATGTACATTTGAAATAGTTTATTAATCATTTTACTCACACTTTCTAAGTGATCTTATGAACCACTGACAACTCCTAAATAACTGGTTTGTAAATAATGCTATACTTCATTTAAAAATGATAAATTGATCATTAATAAAGTATGAAAATACAATTATTAAACACATTATAGATATGTTTTTAAAGCAAGAATAAAGCTTTTATAGCTGTATTAATATACTGCTTATTAATGTCTATTAATGCTTTATAAATTATGAATTAACTGTTAACTAATGCTTAACTAATGACACATAGTGTGGGGTTATTATAAAGTTACCGTAAGTTCTTTAACTAAGCAGCAGTTAAACAGCAGCTCTACAGTTTCAGAGCCTCTCTGAGACAGCAAGCCATTCCAACAATAGAGAAGTGTGAACGACGTGTGTTAATGGGCCACTGCAGTTCCTGCTCCAGCCTACAGGAGCGCTGCTGAGTATGGGCTTAAACACACACACACTTGCAGGTCCCCACTTGGTCAAAAATGTAAAAAATTTACCAGAGCGTATTTTAGATGATTTTAACATGTTTTAAGGCATGACCAACAGGGGACTTGAAAAATGTCCCCACTTGGCTCGGCGGTCCCCTGTTGGTGAGTGTGTAACGACACCAAGGTCCCCTCTTAGATAGGTAGACAAGTACACACACACACACACACACACACACCAATCTCAATACTAGCTAGAAGTAATAACCTGAGTAATACAAGCGACGATGGATAATGCACATGTTCCAGCGAAAAGAAAGAAGAGAAGGTTATCGGCGGAGGAGGTGAAAGAGAGGAAAAAACGTTTTGACCGTGCCAGGGACTGCTCAAGAATCAACATTGGTTGTGCATTCACTGAGTGTCATAAAAGTTTTATACTTAGATCGACTAACTCCTTTATGATCTACAATTGTTCAGTAATAACAGGTAAAACACAGTCATTGTAACCTATAATTTATTTATTCTACTTTATAAAGGAATGCAACTTGAGCATTGTCTACACGATTAACGTTATAAACTAAACTTTGCAATCACAGTTCCATTGAAGGTAATTTAGGCTATAATTATGATAATAATAAGCTGTAACATTTGCTAGCTTTATCCACACAACCCGTTACATTTCATAGTTGATAACAGAATAAAAAAATGTACATGTCAATGTTCTATGATAATGTGTATGATGTATTACCCACCTCGGTAGACATAGTTCCGCAAGTAAAGTTGGCCGGCTCCGATAATAACAAATGCACGTGAGCAGCGGTAGAACCATAGACAGTAAAAAAAACGGGGAGAAGGGTGCCGCAAGTGAGTTTTTTACGACAGTGTTGGGAAATATATGCCCCACAGCTGTAGGGGGAGCTCATGGGGAAAAAATGCGACAACAAAATTGAAAATCAGCTAAGAAGTCTAGAAGTTGACGAGTTCTGCTTTAAATGTGCAGTTTTATCATACAGCACAATATGCCACAGATGTTGCAAGTTTTGAGGGAGTGTGCAATTGGCATGCTGATATAAGCCGTCTCCAAAGTCGTTTCATAGAATTTGGATGTACATCCAACTGGCCTCACAACTGTAGACCACGTGTAAACACACCAGCCCAGGACCTCCACATCCAGCATCTTTATCTCCAAGGTCATCTGAGACCAGGCACCCGGACAGCTGCTGCAACGATCGGTTTGCATAACCAAAGAATTTCTGCACAGGGCACTGTACAGGGTAGATGGCAGACGGTGTGTATGGCGTTGTGTGGGTGAGCAGTTTGCTCAGAGTGGAGAGCAGAGTGGCCCGTGGTGGTGGGGTTATGGTATGGGCAGGCGTATGTTATGGACAACGAACACAGGTGCATTTTATTGATGGCATTTTGAATGCGCAGAGATACCGTGACTAGATCCTGAGGCCCATTGTTGTACCATTCATCCATGATCATCACCTCATGTTGCAGCATGATAATGCACGGCCCCATGTTGCAAAGATCTGTACACAATTCCTGAAAGCTGAAAACATCCCAGTTCTTGCATGGCCAGCATTCTCACTGGACATATCACCCATTGAGCATGTTTGGGATGCTCTGGATCGCCGTATATGACAGTGTGTTCCAGGTCCTGTCAATATCCAGCAACTTCACACAGCCATTGACGAGGAGTGGGCCAACATTCCACAGGCCACAATCAACAACCTGCTCAACTCTATGCGAAGGAGATGTGTTCACCTCGTGAGACAAATGGTGGTCACACCTTCGGAGCCCGGGAAGTCACCTGTGGGAGAAAAAAAAAAATCCGTGGCGACGGTTTTGCAATCCGTCCGCTCAGTTTATAAACCGTACTCACGAATTCTCAAACTGTTCCCTCGGTCTAACAAATCGTGCACACGGATTAATAAACCGTACCCACGAGTTTCTAATCCGCACTCTCAGATTTGTAAACCGTGCCTTCAGTTTTTGCAATCTGTACCCACAAATTCATAAACCGTGCCAACGCTTTCGTAATCCGTTCCCACGAGTTTGTAAACTGTACTCATGGATTTGTGGCTCACCCTCATTTTAGAAGAACACCAGGAGGTACGTTGTTAACGAATCTTATTGTATATTGTTTTAATGTTTTAAGTGGAATACATTCAATTGTCTTATCTGTGTCTGCATGCTTAAAGTGATTCTCAGTTGTAACGGGTCTGGGGTGGAATATAGCTTACGATTTAATGTGAAGGATGTGCATCAAAATCTTTTGTTTATTTGTTATAATCTTAGCACTTTATTATTATTGTCTAACCTGTATTATGACTGATATTTGCCGAATTGCTTTGTTCCTTTTTTGTAAGTTTTGGACAAAAGCGTCTACATCTAAATATGTAGCCTAAAATGTAATAATAATAATTATTATTAGTATTATTTGAGTTTATAACTATAAAGGAGTTCACTTAAGACAGTGTTTATCATAAAATAATTTATGAATGCTTTATTTTTATTTAGGCCTATTTTATCCCAAACTGTAAAAGGTTAGGTTATAGCCTATACAAATAAAGCATTTATAAATTATTTTATGACAAACATATTACTGTATTACTAAGTGAACTAATTTATAGTTATAAACTCAAATAATAATAATTAGGCTATTATTATACCCACAGGTGACTTCCCGGGCTCCGTACACACCAGATACTTTAGAGTGGCCTTTTATTGTGGCCAGCCTAAGGCACACCTGTGCAATAATCATACGGTCTAATCAGCATCTTGATATGCTACGCCTGTGAGGTGGATGGATTATCCCGGCAAAGGAGAAGTGCTCACTAACACAGATTTAGACAGATTTGTGAACAATATTTGAGAGAAATAGGCCTTTTGTGTTCATAGAAAAAGTTGAGTTAAGCTCATGAAAAATGGGGGCAAAAACAAAAGTGTTGCGTTTATAATTTTGTTTTTTAAAATCTGATTTTCACAACAATGGATCTTACAGTATCACATTTCTACTATAATAATACAAAACTAATAATAGATCACCTGTTTAATTAGAGATTAGGCTCTGGAAAAGTTCAGTGAATCAAGTCACTAAATTATGAGTTTTATCATCAAAACACAACCATCAACGTCTGATTATATTTTCTTTTGGCTTTTGTTCCACAACAAATGTGTTTTATAAAAACTGATATTTTAAAGTCAAGGGTCAAGAGCCTTGAAAACTAAAGCAAACGCTGATCTCCATCATGGTAACTTGAATGAAACAATAAATCATCAACATCTAAACTTCTGTTAATTCTAAATTACAACTTCTGTAGACGCGTGACAGAAATAAAGTCAAACTGGTTAGTAATAAGTGAAACTGCTAATGCTGTTTGTGGAGTTGTTTGTGGAGTTGATCCTCTTCTGCTGAGATCTTGAGATATAATATCGTCTTTTATCTTTAGTTGATTTAATCTAAGGCTGTGGATGAGGTCAGTTGTAGTTTCTCTGTTTCTTTAAATCTTTAATTCTGCTTGTTACCAGCAGATGTTCATCACTTAATCACTTTAATCACTTAATTTCTTGCAATGCAATGTATATCTTCTTTTAGTGACCTAGACTGAAATAATTTCAGAGTACTATAACTATTGGTTTCTAAAAAATGTAATTAATTAAGGTAATCGGTGTCCTCAAATGTTATGAGTTAGCTTAATTTATTGGATTTGACTTTGTTTGTGATATTGTGAGCTTGCAGTTACTGCAAGCAAGCAAGACTGTTTTCAGTAAGATTCACCGCACAACTGTATAACACAAAATTCTGAGTCAAATCTGAATTGATCAAGCGACTTGCACTGTTTATAACTTGATAGAGTGGCAGAAGTGCAGCGCACATTCAATCTGCTTTCGCTCGCAGCTGGCGGATGCACTGTTTATTGGGGCTCGTCACGCATTTGGAGTATTTGCCTTTTGCAGTTACCCATGCACTCTAATTTAAAAATGTAATATAAGGGGATGGGGGAGATCTCCTTTGCTTCGCCAATCGGTCCACTACTCGACCGGCCCACTGGGAAAGTCCCAGTTCTCCCTATGGCCAGTACATTTTTGTTTACAATCATTGTTATTAACCTCATACTTTAGACCCAGCGTTCACAAATACTTAAAATGTGTTGTACCATTTTAAGGCTGATCATTTATAACGATGGCTTTTTTATACACCCATGTGTTTCTTTGTGGTATAAATCCCCCACTAAAAACATTACATAACATTTTAACATGTAACGTGTTAAAGTCGCTCCTTATGATCAAAGAAAAAAAGAGTAAACCCAGTAAAGAAAGGTAAGGGGACTAGGAAGACAGGTACTGGGTAAAACATGTTGAGCACAACTATTGGTGTGTCCAATCAGTTTCTGTGGAACGTGAAGATGAATTTTCTCCTCCCTCTGGAGAGATGTGCTGCTTTTTCTTTATTTGCCTTCAGTTACCCCATCAGTCACCCCCCCCCCCCCCCCCCCCGCCTTCTGTTTGTTTATATCCTCCTCTTTTTCTTTCATGTGAACGCTTAGATCTAAAGCTGTTGAAAAGACACTTGTATACCACTGCACTCACACAAATGGGAAAGCCCACTAGGTTGTCTTTATTTTTTAAACCTTTTGAGGTGTAATTCATCCTACAGTAATTATATCTCCCTCTCAAGTTGTCAGAGCAGATCTTAACTGATCCTACGGAGAGACGGCAGATAATTGACAAGCTTGTCTACGATTCAGCCATTGCTTGAAGGCAGACGGATGATAAAAGAATAGATAGACAGAGCTTCCTTATATATGTCCATCCACTCATCACGAGTCTAAAAAAATGGACAGGAGTGATATGGATGGCGGCTGTTTACAGTGAGGTGGATGACATATTCCCCCTGCTTTCTTGTTTAAAGATGGCTGTAATCCGTCGTAAACCACTCTTGTGCACAAATCCTCTAACACTAGATTAGAGTGCACGATCAAAGGCATTCGCAGACTTACTTCAAAGTTAAAGTTACTGTGGGAAAGAGTTTGCAAATTCACAGCATGCAAGGTGCCTGGAAATGTTTTAGACATCAGACATGTTTCTGTGGTGCATATAGTCAATAAAAAGGACAGATTTAATCAAATTATAGCTGTCATATGCAGTGTCCAAAATTGTATGGGTGGTTAACTATAAATACATAGAAAAAAGTAAATACATAGAAATTGATATAATGAATTTATATAAAGTTTTTATGACCACATCCATTTATTATACCATATAGGACTATTTAAAGTAAACTAGTAGAGACAAAGTAGTTAAAATAAAATTTTAGGTAAAAAAAAAAAAAATATTATTTTATTATTATTATTTATATATATTTTTAAAGATCCATAGAAAAAAATATGTATATATATATATATATAATATCCATTTATCCATATCATATATCTAATAACATGAGCTGCTGAGTCCGTAGCCATTTTCAAGAAACGACTGAAGACGCATCTTTTTTGGCAACACCTTGTCCATTAATACTAACACTTTCTTTTCTTTTCTCTATTCTATATTAAAAAAAAAAAGAAATTACACTGCGTTAGACAACTGGGAAGGGTCATAGCACTTGCATATTGTTGTCCTATTGTTAGTTTGATTGCTTCTATTGCTCTCCTCATTTGTAAGTCGCTTTGGATAAAAGCATCTGCTAAAATAAATGATTAAATGTAAATGTAAGTCAGATGAAATATGATTCCTGACAGCTTTATATTTAGGTCTTAATCAGTGTATCATTACTAGTTAATTTGAATTTGCCATCTACACCAATGCAAGTCCCATAAATATTTCATTTTCTTGTGTCTTCAGAGTTTCTAGAATGTAGTAAAGCCTATTTCCCCTGCAGCCACATGGTGGAGTGAAGTATTTGCAGTCTCTGGCAGTGAAGGCTAATCTCTCTGCTGAACTACTTTTAGCATGATTATAAGACTTGCCATTACTTTCTTTTGGTAAACATTTAGACTGCACCTCAGTGCAGCAGAGCTTTTGAAATCAGACATCACACTTTATCTTCAGCTGTATCTGTTTGATCATCTGTTCACACTCAAATACTGTTGCAGTGACAATACCCTGTTTCAGGTTGACATGCATACACTTTTAGATTCATAATAAAGCATGTCGGTGCCTCTTGCAGATAAATGAATGCATTTCAAAGAAGAAAACATTAATCGCAGAGTCCCCCGCTCAAAAAAAGTTCTTCTTCTCACTCATCTGCCCCTCATTTGTCTGAACAGAATTACAGTAGGAGTGAGCTGTGCCGTGCAGCCGCTTACGTTGGACGTTCATCCAAACTCTCAGATGACACGAGATTATGTGTTGTAATCAAGCACTGTCCAACCTGAGAATAACTGCAGATTTGTTTCAGATAAACTTCATTTGGCTTGTTTTTGTGTACAGTATGTGTGTTTGTTTTGATGAACCCTCTTTCTCTTATTTTATTTTTTGATTGATTTAAATCCGTTAGTTTAGTTTTGGATTTAAATATTTGAAAATGTTTTGCCCATGACACATATTAACTGACCCTAATCTTTAGTATAGGTCCTCTGTTCATGGTATACCCTTCAACAAGATGTGATATCAAGTGCACTTTCATGTTGGAAAACCTTAAGACTACTTTAAGTGTGTCTTCGTCTTGAGTAACTGCTCCAAGATTGATGTTAAACCCACAGCTAAAAGCTAAAATATATTCAAGCATTGTGAAGTTTTTTCTCGCTGTCTTCTTATGCAGGTCTTTATGAATAAGAGATGTTTAATGGAACAGCTCTACAGTGCTACAAAGTGCTGCATTACAGACAACCACTTTCCATTAAATATTTGTTCTAAATCAAGCTTATTGGCTCCTATTCAAAATAAATTAAATAAATGTACCAACTCTTATACCATGTAATCAATTTATAGCTGTGTTGGAAAGAAGTAACGCGAGTTACATAATCAGATTACTTTTTTCCAAGTGACAAGTAAGGTAACGCATTACTTTTAAATTTACAAAAAAATGTCAGAGTTACTCTTTCATAAGTAACGCAAGTTCCTTTGTTTTCCCATTCATTGACTGAAACCTGTCCTGTCCCCGGGTTGAGAAAATTGTGACTGTGCAAACAGAGGTGTTGTGTGCGGTGTAAACATAGTGGTTATTGTAGTTCTAGACTAAATGTGAGCTTACAATTACTCATCTCAGTTGCACAAAAACAAATTCAGTATTCCTTCAAATTAATAAAAACTAAAATGCAAACTCAGAATTTTGCACAAACCTTCAATAATTTAATAGGTTAATACAAATATACTTTATGTATTTATTCTCACTTTATTAAACAATGTCTTTGCTGCTGACCTTTGATCCAATTCAGCCATACCAATAAGCAATAACGGCTGAAATAATAGCATTGAACTTTGTTCTCCTGCTTCCTTGTCTTCTGCGATCCTGAATGGCAGCACAGCGGAAGCCCTCTAATGTACAGGTGTGCATTTGGGTGTCCTTCAGACTGAGACTTATTCATTTCACTTTAGGTGTGAAATGGCCTTTACAATTTCCAAAACCTTTTTTTTCTTTTACAAACAACAGCAAGCCCAACCCAGGGCAGAAAAAGTAACAAAAAAGTAATGTAGTGCGTTACTTTACATAAAAAGTTGTTACTTTTTTTAGGGAGTAACGCAATATTGGAAGGCATTACTTTTAAAAGTAACTTTCCCCAATATTGGTTATAAGCATTGATGGGAATAACTGCGTTTTAAATAAACAGTGTTACTAACAGCGTTATTTATTTCAGTAACGAGTAATCAAACTAATTACTGTTTCCTCCATCAGTTACTGACAATAAAATTCAGCGTTACTAATAAGCTCACTGAAGCGGTTTACCGAGTAGTCTCTCTCTCAGCCATAGGACCTGCACAGTGTTTTTTGCTCTGGTGTGTGTGTGTGTTTATGAGGTGCCGGACTGGACAAAAGCGAACGCTCGACAGTGCACGAGAGAGACCGAGTGTGTATGAACATAATACAGTTTGTTTATAAATAAATTACACATTTCAGCATTCAAATAATCTCTGCAGTCTATTGGTATCATCTGCAACGTTTTAATTGGTTAACATGGTTATAAAATAAAATTCCAAAATAACCTGCAGGGAACGTTCAAAGAACACATCTTTGTTTGACCGGTTGTGAAAACGTGTGCTGCAAACACGACTAGAATTTGGCTTAAATAACCTCTGATGATGATGTTCTCTGAAGCTTATAAAAATAAAACCCAAAAATATTATATTTTTATTATTATTACTTATGTTGGTACATTGTTCAGTATTATATTGAGAACTCTTTTTGTTAAACTGTTTACTTTTGTGGGGAAGAAAATACTTAAAGTAGGCTATAGAGTATGTCTACCTGTTGTAAAGGTGTGTGAGTTTTATAATTTAATTTGAACTACTTAGAGTGTATGTTTATGTATATTTTTTATTACTATTTATTTATTCTTGCAAGGCTACATTTCTTAAGAAGCATCATTTATTTTTAGACTTATTTGTTGGCTAGTTGTGGTCTGTGCAATACATATTTAAAGTTCTAAACCTTCAATTGTGTTTTGTTGTTTCTCTATAGTAATGATAATATTTTAATATTTAAGTTAATAGGTTAAAATACATTAAAATAGTGTAGATTAGTGAACACTGTTTTATGATAGTAATGTATTCTATTTAGTGTCATTTCATTCATTTAACATATTTAATATTGGTGGTATCCAAGTTATTTCACATATATATATATATATATATTTTTTTTTTAAAGTAACGCAATAGTTACTTTCCCTGGTAATTAGTTACTTTTGTAATGATGTAACTCAGTTACTTACTCCGTCACTTTTTGTGAGAAGTAACTAGTAACTATAATTACTTATAAGACACTAACTGTAACACTGGCAGACACGAAGCAAAGTAGATTTACAATACAAAATAGCCTGGAAAACAACTAAATAAAACAAAGAAAACCAATGATACATCCAACAGAGGACATGACCTGACCAAGAAAACTGAAAACACATAAAACAATGACACAAAATACACACAACCATAACACAAACAGTCACGTTTCCATTACCTTTCAAATGCCGCAAATTGAAATTGCGAATTGAAAATACGCCCAATGGAAACACGTCAATTTCATTACAGTACAATGTACTTATTGTGTTCATGTTGTATTGTAAAACACTTTTGCTGCTATTGAGGTGTGATACGGGTAAGGTTAGGGACAGGTGTGGCGGTATGGGTAGGTTTAAGGGTGGGTTAAGGTGTAAGGGAAGGGTCAACAGTGTAATTACAAATGTAATTACATGAATTAATTACAGCTGTACAATGTAAACACAATGTAAAAACATGTACACAATAAGTCCGTTGTATCAAATTATTAATTTCAATGTAAGTACATACTGTAGTACTTAAAGCCACTTAATATAAAGTGGGACCCACCTTTATATACTGTAGAGCTAATGTGAGTCTAGGTCCGGCAGCTTTTCCAGCTATGGGGTAAATGAGGTGAAACCATCAATGTCTTTCACTTTCCAGGTAAATATTCACTCAAAGCCCGTGTGAGTTAAACCATTGCAAGCATGTACCCTTACATCAGTCATCTAATCCCAGAGCTTAACCTCACATCACATACCTTTGTGACCTTCCCCTACTATAAGAGTGGAAGCTGTCCTCATACTGACCTCTGACCAGCCTTAGCCTTGCCGAAACTAACATCATTCCAGAAACTGATTCCAGATCAGAAATAGGGAGCATTGTCTGCTAAAAGCAACAATGCTCAACTTTAAGCAGCTTGTGTACGTGTTGTTTGTAGCTAAAAGAGTAGCACAGTTCATTTGATTTATCACTCTTGTCCTCAGGCGTATGGCACGGCGCTCTGGCTTTACCTGCCCAAAACAGGCTAAATAAAGCACTGTAAATATAAAGATATTGTTTCTGAAAGATAGGTAGCGCTAACATTCATAGGTTTTTCAATTTTAATGCAAAGGAGCTTCTAATATGTTGATCCCATTTTGAGGTATAGTGGCTGCTTCAAATTTCAAAGCAACAATACACAGTATTTTCATCAATAGAAACCCATTTATACTGCGTATGAAAAATATTATAATACTACTTTAACCCTAAAGGCCCTTTCACATGACTTGTGTCATCAATGCATTGACACAATCTGATGTGAGTTTGGGGCAGGACTATCTGTTTGCTAAGGACAGATGAGGGAGTATTCGGGGGAACCTATCGTTATTAATGAATTTTCGTTTTGGTGACAGAAATTACCATTTGGTTCTGCTAAATTAAAGTATTTCTGCATTGTTTGTATTTTTCCAGTACAGACAGTTTATGATAAGAAATCTGACTCTGAGCAAACGTCACACATATGCACTCACGCGTACACTAACGCTCATATTTTTGTGGATAATCTGGAATAGGTGGGATTTAAACGAGGGATGATCTGGGGCAAAGCACAGATTTGGACTGAACATTCCCACATATACCAACTACTGACAAAACAGAAAGGACTGTGTCACATGGACATGGAGCATCATCATGAACATATATGTGCCTATGTGTGTTTTTTTTTTCAAGACTGTTAAAAAAATCATCTGTTGCTATCCATATGCCTTTAAATTAGTTTGTTGTGTGAATGGTACTTTGGTGAGGATAATTTGCTTCAGTGGTTGGAAAATTCCTTAAGACATTTAAATACCAATCAGGGGAGTTACATATAACTGAAATACGTAAATGTGTCAAAGTGACAGCCTTAGTTTTTCCTAACCCTTCTCAGTGATTATCAAAAACCCAGTGGTCGTTCAGTGATCCAGATGTTCGGCTTTAAACCAAAGAATATACATAAAGATGGTTGTTCGTTTTTGTGTATGCTGTGATCCATGCCATATATACATGACATACTTACTATTTATGAATGCCATATTGATAAAGTACTCGTCACACACGCTACTTTGAGCATGCAAACAGTTTTACGCTCATTGCATCTCTGACATCTCTATGACCTTGTTTGATGGATTAGCCTCATTACAGATGGAGGTACAGCATGTATGCATTGATTTATGTCACATTACATTTCAGTGCTCAGAAACACTTAAACATCTGATTCAAGGTCAGCAGTTTCTCTCCACATGTTTCTCAAAATATTCCAATAATTTTTGGAATAAATTGGCAGACTCCTTTATTCAGCTATGGCTAGTTTCACCATGTCATTTAATTTATCCTAAAGACGCACAACTAAATGATATTTTCACACTTTTCAGCATAATTTGACCAATATAACTTAATTGGAAATTGATTTCTGTTATTTCACTCTTTGTTTTAAACTATCATAAACTGATATTTTTTATGATGGATTTTTGTAGTTTAAAAGGGTCATGTCATTGTTTTTTTTTTTTAAATGTTCATTGAGGATAACATACTTACACGTATAACATACTTATAATGTTAATAAAGCTTTTTTGCACAAAAAAAAAAACAAAAACAAATATATACGCGTGAAAAATATTTTTTCGACCTTTATTCTGACCCTCTGTCTAAAATTATCCGCTTTTAAAGGGGTCATCGGATTCAAAATTCACTATGGTGTTTGCATATAAATGTGTATTTGCAGTGTGTGGACACAACCACCATACAATAAAAAAAATGATGTCATATTGCTCATGCTCCGCCCATGGCCACTGTCGGACTACAGTATTAGCATATTTTCGCCCTCAGCCAGTTGTATACTGTCTGCCAGGGGTGCGTTTCCCGTGCAACGATGTAACTCGCTGCTTCACTACCATGGTACGATGCATCGTTGGTGAAATCAACTTGCTAGTCACGACTGTTTCCCGAAACCATACTGTCGCAAAGTTGTCGTTCAACCAACTTTGGTTTATGACGTCACGCAAGTGCTGGAGTAATAACTTATTCTGATTAAACTGTTTGAGATTGAATTAAAGCTAGATGTTTTGATATAAATTACAGACATGGCTTGTTTCAGTTATTTTGCTTTATTTACAGACTCAATCATAGGCTCTTTCTTATATAGTAGAGCACATACACACACATGTCTTCAAAAACAGTGCTTTAAATATCTTGACAAACTAAAAGACGTGAATTACATTTGTATTCTTAATAAAATACACAGGTTGTACTGAATGTCAACTTGCTTATTTTGCTCAAGATAAGGATTTATTAAGTCCACATGTCATGCAAACTAGAAACTATGCTTCTAACCACAAGTCGAAAGCTTTCGTTCCAATCTCACATGTTTGCGAATGTTTGTTGGAACGATGGTTTCGGGAAACACCAAATCGTTGAACTATGCTGATAACGACGGAACTTGCGAACATAGTTGGCTAACGATGCTTTTGGGAAACGCACCCCTGGGCAGCACTTTATGTTTCTTGTGTCGACACCCCCCATGGAAGAGAGGGGTGTGGTGAGCATTTGCTCATTATCATTTAAGGAGACATGCACCGAAACGGGTCTCTGTGAACAGAGCTGTTTTTGAGGAGGTAAAAAGAGTGTTGTTTTCACAACCATTGAGGAATTTTAACCAAAGTATGTTACAAACTTTACATGAAGACCCTAAAGAATCATATCGACTTGTGGAAAACACGAGTGGAAGTGGAGGAGTGGAAAACGCTCTTACATTTGTCCTGTTGTCAGCAGACTCAAGTACTCTACTGTATCCAGTGTAGACAGCGTCAGTTATTATAATGGGTTTATTTGCTTTTGATGCGGCGCAACGCTCACATCTAGAGTAGACAAATGTCAGCCATTAAGCGACTGAACGCCAGTGAGTGGGGCCTATGGTGCGATGATGTAAAACTATTTGCCGATGTCTTGCTCTGGAGACATATGCAAATATATGTGATGTCACAGATCCCTCAATATTGATTTCACATGTCATGACCCCTTTAAGATCGAAAATTTAAGACGTAAATCATGGGTAAAACTGTCAAATCTATACATAAAAGGCATTTGAAAAGTACCAAAAACTAAATCATGATACAATGTATAAAGAATCCAAGACAGTCTTGATGTGACATTGTTTGTCTTGTGTTTTAGGTGTGCTTACCAAGCAAGTCGAAAATCTACATGTTTTTCTGCTGGTATGTGGACTCAGACGAGTTAAGGATCCTCTATATCTTTTAGAAACTTTTGCAGGTATTGTTGCTCTATAAAATCAGTTTAACATCATTCTTCATGGAACATTATATCATTAGAATTTTTTATTGTTAATAGAAATTATTATGTGTGTTCAATCAAATTTGTTGATTTTCTCTCTTACAGAATGGCACAGTCAGAACCCTCTAGTGGTCCTCATCATCATTGGCCCAGTGGTAAGAAAGTATGATTTTAGTAAGACATGTCTCGAGTTCAGGGTGACAACTAGTGGTACACAGTCCAGATTCTGCTTTTTTATGACCCTTTTTTAAATTCCTTGCTCTTTAGACACACATATTTGATTAGAATAAAAGCTGTTCTTTTGAACTTTTAAAACAGTTTCCACAAAAATATTAAGCAACAACTATTTTCAACATTGATAATATTAAGAAATGTTTGTTAAGTACCAAATCAACAAATTAGAATGATATCTAAAAGATCATGTGACACTGAAGACTGGAGTAATGGCTGCAGAAAATTCAGCTTCACCATCACAGGAATAAATTGAATTTTAAGTTGTAAAACTATTTCACAATTTTCACAAGTTCATACTTACAAATTACCTTGCTGTCCAAGGGGAAGGCTCCAAGCTCAGAATTTGGCCCGGACGTATCCCTGGCTGGAATAGGGACCAGCCAAAAGTAAGGGAGTCGGGTGGTGGTGGGGTGCAGTAAACTCGTGCTGATTGGATAGATCATTTGAATGTGTTCTTCCCGAACTTTGTTAATAAAACATAATTTACTGGTTTATTGCATTTTTCTTAATCAAATACATAGTCTTCTTTCAAAAACATTACAAATCTTACGACCCAAAACTTTTGAACAGAAATGTAGTTATATCTCATAGTACAAATGACCCATTACAAAAAAAGTTGATCCGATTATTTAATTATTTAATTATTTAAATCGTTTAAAGATTATTATGAGTATTGTATGTTTGATTATCGTGTTTGTTTGACTGTTCAGTGATGTGTAGAGCTACTAAACTTTGAATACATCTGGTTACTGAAAAATAAAACTAGAGTTGATACTTTTATCTTGCCCTCCACTAAAAAGTGTACATTGTTGTAAATTTCTTAGATAATCTATTTCTCGAAAGAAAGTAGTTGATAATCCCTGGTCTAATTATTACAGTTAACACCCATTCCGGTTGCCATCACCACAGTTAAAGCTGTGAAACTCTTCCACACGTGCTGTATATCCTCTCGTGACTAGTTAACATCTTCAAAAGCCCATAACACACCCTAACATCCTTTTCAAAGGAGCTGTGTGTCAGTGTTTGTACATGTGAGCAACATGTTTCTGTAGATTCCAAGGTAGCGCTAATTGGATGTAGCAAAGATAACAACATTAGCATGCATTAAGCTGGACTTATCAGAGGCATTTAGAGGCTCGAGCTAGAGCAGTGGAATCATGAAAAGGATTAGGGCTGCGGGGGACTAGCATAAGCTTTGGACTATTAGTAGGCCTGCAGTGCTATATGGTGCTAGGGGAGGCTTGTTAGCTGCTAGCAGCAAATGGCTAGTCCATGGCAGGCCATCTGCCACTCCTGATTATGTGCCAAGTCTAGGTGCTGCCATTCTGCCAACCCCGTAGAGAGGTCACCCTCCCCCTCGGGGCCGAATCAAGACTAGTCACAAACATGGTCAAATGTTTTTAGAAATAAAGAGATTTTAAAAAGATTGAAAAAAAAGAGGAAACAAACAAGCCCAAGGCAAAAATAAATTAAAATGTTTGCTTCCCTAAGTGTGTCTGGGGAAAGGGATAGACAAGAAATTGGAATAGGGCAAGTCAACACAAGACCTAAAGCCCAAATTTCTTCCTTTCTAATCCATGAAAGTTTTTAGAAAGTGTCTAAAGCCCTATTCTCACGGGATAAGTATTACCTGGTGACCTCTAGTCATTTGTAATAATTGCGGAGGTTGTCTGTGATATTAATCCCGTGCGAATCGGCCTGGTCTGTAATTTGTAAAGTAAAAATTCCCCCGCAAATGACCTACCATATTTCGCCGAACACCGACGTCCTGAGGTAATATTAGTCCTGTGCGAATCGTCATCTCTGTGATTTGGCGGGATCGTATCATTTTTTCAAGGTTTTTGTTAAATGCACACCTTTTTATTCATTTTTCGTGAAGAATGGAGGCTGCGTTGGAGTGTTTTGAGAGTATTTTGGGTGCGGGTCATATCGATATACACCATCTACACAATTTGCAGAAAAAGAAAGCTGAAAATCATCAGAAGAGCAAAAACAGAAAGATTGATTAGATGGAGATGAATGACATGTATAGCAGCATGCGGTAAGAAACATTCTTCCGTTTATGATATATCATACAGCTAGACCTATAATAACGGCTAGACATTTCCAAGCAATAGCCTATCGACGTCATATCCGGGAAATAAGTCAGTCATTTCTAAATCACACGTGGTCCCCATATAGTACTAATTCCGTGCGAATAGGGCTTAAGACAGTCCATGGAACCTTATGGTAAAAAGATGTGAAATTTGGTACACTGATTGGACGGGGTCTAATGGTGTGTTCAAGTTGTTCTGGGAAGTTTGTATTAACAAGTTGGGAAATTGTAATTGTAATTACGACATCAGGTCCATTCAGATCATTTTGGTCAGAGCCAGATGGCATGTGCTTTTACTGCTAATAATACAACAGCCATTAAAATGAAAAAAAAAAAAAAAATCTCTCATAGTGAGTGCAAATGAGCCCCATTTCATGTCGTCTTGTGCGTGAATATTAAAATTAGCAAGGCTTAAAAGGGCGTGCAAAGGATAAACTTTCGTGAAGATGCTGCACTGGCTTGATCGGGACAGTGGCAGTTTCGTCAATTGTCCCTAAGTGTCGTTCACGCTGGCAGTCCTTATTGTCAAGCCCTGTTGTATTTTCTACAGATTGTTTTAGCAAGTATTGTAATTATTTTATTTTGAGAAAAACTTTAGATTATTCAACAGGCATTATACAACTCAGTGCCTTCACACAGTTAATTAATAAACCATTGCTTTGTTATATCTTCCTTTTTCATGAAATAGCCAATATGCCGATGGTTTTAAATTGATCAAAAGTCAGCCGATAAATATTGGTGGCCGATACATAATATCCTAATTGGACCTTCCACTGAAAATGTCAGGCTTCTTTCATGTGACATATACATGACTTCTCAAATCATTTAGTCTACTTAAACTCTACCCCTGCAAGCTCCTTTTTAATGGAATGCCCACATCTAAAAATCCAATCTATTACTGATGCATAGAACCAATTTCTCACCCTACATTTCTTCTTTTTTGATTATCCGTTATACTCAGGTGTATTTCACAATACGAGAAAAAAAAACTGTCACTACTTCCATTTCATTGCAACTTTAAGAATGTGCTGGAACAACCTTCAAGGTTTTCACTCATAATCTGCTCAAATTTGACTGTTTCTGTCGCTTTTTGAATATTCGGTATAGATAAAAAAGATTTATCTGACATCTTGCCTCATGCAGAGTCAAGTGAAGTTTAATTTGAATCTCTGCCCACCAGATCGGCCACCATTTTGTATTTCAACACAAATTGCTTATTTACTTTTTTTGTTTTGATGAACAATATGTGAAATGAGTAGCATGTTGGAATTCATAGTATTCATAAAACAGTAGGCAAAAAAGTATCTGAATGACCTACTACTACTGCAGAGATTCTGAAGTGCTCATCCGCTGGATACTTTACTATCCCATGAGGGCACGGAAGAGGATCCGTAAACCCGAATGTAGTATTTAAATCATACTACACAAATTCATACATCATTGAACATACTTCTTAATGGTCATGAAATGCTTTCCTTTTCAAATGTATTGTCTTCTCAGACACTATGTGATTTCAGATGCAAACTCTTTGAAGTGTATTGAAGAGTTATTTATTCAGAGTTTTTGAAGTCTCTTGAAGTCTCTACTTGGTTTTTCTAGGTCTACCCCCTAATAGTCGACTAAACCTTTGTCAAGATGAAGAGGCTTAGTCGACCAAATTTTAATTATTTAGGTAGTCACAGGGAAAAAAAATGTGCGCTATTATTTGATGCATGTCCAAGTGTTCATGCGGAGGTCACTTGCATTTTTTTCCTGATAACAGTGAAAATAACATAAAATACTCATGTCATTTTTGGTCATACAGATGCATCATTCGAAACTGTAAAAGGGTCTACTTTTATTTGTGTACACTCACAATAACAACAAAACTCTTTTGTAAAATAAAGAAAAAACAGGGTGTGCTTTCTCCATGAACTTCCTTCTGGAGCACATCACAAAAGTGAATTGAAACTCACTCATGCAAGCATAAACTTGCCTCACATGAATATTATCAATGTCTATAGAAAGCCTGAAATGTCTAGTTTTAAATTAACCAATTTCAATATTCTCTGATTATGGAATCCATATGAAATGTACATTTCTCTCTATAAGTGCACTGTACTGCCGAGATGACAAGTCGGCATCGTCAACTTCATATTTGCAGCCGACACTCACTCAGAAAACACTCGTTTACCAATAAATTAGTAAAATGTTCAGTAAGTCTCCTTGCTGTTTTTTCAGACACATTCATAATCATTACTTTTGCCGGCGCACTGCAGCAAGCTTCATGTGTTTGAGTGCCTCATTATTATGGTTTAGGATTTATCTGCAAAGTAGAAGTTAGCAATGTTACATATATTACATATACCCCCCCCCCCCCCCCCAGTATTTAAGTAATTAAATGAATAAACGTGTGACTATTTGCTTAAATGAACGACATCTAGTCAACTACAAAAAGTTGGGCAACTAAATAACAAATTTAACAAATAACAAATGCCCTAGTTTTTTAAGCTATAAAAGAAAATAAATATTGCCAGAGGATCATACAAATACAATATTTGTCATACTGATGTTTTGTTCTTCCCATCTCTAAATATTTTCTCATTCCATCCATTGGAAAAACTACACATAAAATTGTTGTCTGAAACCCTCTAAACAGCCAAACTTTTTGCACAATATGAAGAATTCTTACGCTATTGTCTTACATCCTTCCTTCATGCATTTGAATCAGTCCCACCCAGTGCCTTCCGACAGATCCTGTCTACCAACTCGTGGTGGCTTCACTGTTCCTTCATTTCTTCCTGAACTTCAGTACCTTGAGTATTTCAGTGGTGCCTATTTCTGCAGCCACCCATCCTCAAGCCCCAGCGGTTTCACCACAACGACGTGATGCTTCCTTCTGCCACACTTTGACTTTTGTTTATGTGCAGTGATGTTTCTTTTGAGATTCACACATCAGGTGGAGGCACATTTTCCTTTTTCTTGTCTATTTGCGTCTCCAGTGATGTTCAAAGGCTTTCTTGTTTGAGTGTGGTTGGCTCCGGGCAAACCGATGACACTGCCGGTTGCTAACATATTTTTGTAAGCTGTGGTGTGTTTTTGTTTGATAAAGATATCTGGAGAGTGGTAAGACGCATTGTTTCTTTGGGGAGGGGAGGGTTCATGTTGATGACATCAAATGGATCCCAGATGTCTTGTGTCTTTTCCGCCTCCTTTTGGTTTGATTTGTAAATATTATTTAAAGCTGCATTCATAAAAGATTCTGCAACTTGCCTCTTTAATTACTGTACCTGTTTGTAGGCGTTTCTAATTCACAACAACTTATACATTTCATTTAAATTGGGTTTTATTGGTGGTTTCTCATTTCCAGTGAGTTTATTTTAAATGTGATGGAAGATGTAAACTTGTTGTTGAAAAGACACAAATATGATAACTTTTTAATACATTTACACTCACAATACTGATTATTTTCTTATATTTAAGTGTTAGATAACCAACATTGAGAACATTTTTGATTTGTAATTGTTTTCTTTTGCTTTTTACAAGTACAACAATGTAAACAATATGGGTTATGAATTTACAGTTCTCCTCATAAGTTTATATACCCCCCCCCCCTTGCAGAATATACAAAATGTTAATAATATTAGCAAAATAAGACAGATCATACAAATTGCATGTTATTTTTTAGTACTGTCCTGAATAAGCTGTTTCACATTAATGATGTTAACATATAGTCAACAAGGGGGGGTACATTTTCCTTATTTTGTGTAAAGATGTGTTTTTTATTTTTATTTAGCACTGCCCTTTAGAAGCTATATGAGATATTTACATTTCCCCGAAGACAAAATATGTACAATTTACCCCGATCATCCAATTCAAAAGGTTTACACCCACTGGCTCTTAAAGGGTTGGTTCACCCAAAAATGAAAAACATGTAATTCTTTACTTCCCCTCATGTTGTTTCAAACCTGTAAGACTTTCGTTCAAAACACAAATGGAGATGTTTTAAATTAAACAGATTTCCGTCCCCCCATTGACAGTCTACGCAACTACCACTTTGAATTTTCAAAAAGTTCATAAAGAGATCGTAAAACGTGAATCGAGTAGTTTGAAATTTTACAAATTTTCTGAAGAGACACTATCGCTTTATATGATAAACAGATTGAATTTAGGCTTTTATTCACATATAAACATTCATCAACACACATATCAGTTATGGTTGAGTGTAAATGAAGGGACAGAAATCTCTCAGATTTCATAATTTTTCATATTTCTCAACTTATGATCAGAAATATATTAACATTATAAGCACAACGTTTTGCTAACTTTTTTTGCAAACATATTTTCATATATCTTTAAGGATCTTGGATTTTAGGGATTTGTTCCATGTAATGTAAAACTAAATAGTTGTTAATACATAATAAATACAGTTGACCTATTTTCAGTTTTTCATTTAAAATCTAATATAAAGATCGTGTAAAAGCTTTATTCTGTGCTAAATTGCTCTTCCATATAGTTCTTGACCTTAAATACTGTGCCTTTTTGGGGCATGATTAAACAGCATATCCTGTGGGAAGGACTGATCACACGGTTTGCTCTTATCCAATAGCTTTATTTTAAGCAATAATCTCTAATTTTGCTATCACTATTGGATTCAAATGTGCATCAAATATCACATTTCACTTAGAAAGAATGAATAGGCAGATAGTGGAATCAAAACAAACAGGATTTGTCGAGAGGCTGTGCGACGCTCACACGCTCATATCATCTTTGACCCAAATTGCATGTGCTGCAACCGCACCGGCCAGCTAATACACGCAAAGCCTTCATCGTAATGAATCAGATTGAGCAACAACCCCGCCCTGACCCTAATCTCTGGAAATCTGTGGGATTTTCAAAAGCTTTTTTTTGTTTCTTCTTTTCCCTAGGACAACTGGCCATGTAGGAAATGATGATCAGTATGAAACGTTGTCTTGTCCACAGGCCATGATTTGGTATTATTGACAGGATTTTACAGGCAGGCAAAAAGAGCAAGAGGGAAAAATCAACAACATGGGATTTGTGCTCTTTATTGCTTATAAGCAAAGATAAGCCACAAGAATTTACTGCTGCATAATTACGAAAAGACATTCATCTCATGTCTCATCACAACGTGACCTTAAGTTACTTTTCATGTTGCTTCTTCAGGACATGGCCCCTGAATCTTGTTTGGGAAAAATGGGAATAAACCTTTAGGTTTTAGGATCACTTCTGTTTTTATGACCAATAGGCTACTGATACAGATTATTTTGATGTGTGTTTAAGGATTTTAATTATTAGCTGTAATAAAAATGAATAATAACAATGATGGTTGATTTTTGATGATAAATGATGGTTTGTATTTTTAGATACACATTTTATATTATATTAAATTTTATATGATATATTTGAATATTTTCTGAAGGATCATGTGACACTGAAGAAAATGTGGCTTTGCCATCACAAGAATAAATATTACTGTGTTTACTGTATTTCACATTTTTCTGTATTTACTGTATTTTTATGGTTATTATAAGAGATTTCTTTAGAAAAAAAAATATTGTTATTCCAAACATTCAAGAACAGAACTGTACAGATTTTGCGTAATATTGCTTGGTAGACCTTTTTGTTTCGTATTTTGTTTTATTTCAAATAATTTCTATGTAAATTTTCTGCAGATCTTAAAGCATGTTTAGCCAAATAAAGCATGTTTCAGCATTTGGGTGAATATTTTTCTTTATAAATGTATTTTATTAAACATGTGATGTCTCATTTTAGATAGATCCGGTGTTTACCGCAGAGGTTGAGGAGAGCGTCAAGAGGTAAATATCATCTCACGTCTTCATCTTCCCTCCTTGATCTGCTCTTTTTTTATCTCCTTCCTTCGGTCTCAGGTACTTGATCTTCAAAGTCTCAGTTTCTTACTACTGCCACTAAAGACCCACACATACGCGCAGAAACATTCATCTGCTTTTTTTTCAATATTTCTGTATCATTAAGAATTTTCCAGAATACTTTTAATTCCTTTTTTAAAATAAGGGAATGCCTCCTTGTAAACTGTTCCTGGATGTTTTATAACACATTCATGAGGTTGTGTGTGTGTAGGTCTGTTGGAGTGTTTCTGGCAGCTGATTTGAGTCAGGAGGATCTGCATTCTGCCATGCAGAAATCATTTGCCCTGGTCAACTCGTCTCTCTCAGAGGGAATGTCTGCTGCCATCTTAGAGGTTTGTCAGGAAGAACTAATTTAATGAAATCTGTTTTATAAAAAAATCTGACCATTCCCGGCGGTGGAATAGTGGCTATCTGTGGGTATCTGGATACAATATGCGTCACATGAGTAAATGTGTCATTGTTTTCAAAGTCCACAATAATAAAAGGAAATGTGATTTTCAAATCTAAGCACTTGGTGGAGCGTCTTTAAAATGTTGAGTTTCAGTCTCAGTGTGGGCAGAAGGCCAAAACGCATAGAAAAAAATGCATTTTCGGATGTATCCAAATTAGTGTAGATGCATCCCTAGTATGTGGTTTGTCCGAGAGAAACCAGTTTGACCAATCATTATTTTTTGCTATTGATTTTGATCTCAATACTAGTGCAGGAATAATTTCCAGAAGCTTTGAATCTGTTTGTTTTGCCTGTTATTAGATAGGATATTATGACCACAATATCATTATGTGGATCTAGTTAATCTGTGTTCAAACTGACCAGATTAGTTCAACCCCCACTGGGATTAATGTGCTAAGTAGCTGTTATCATATTTTCCTCAACAGTTCCACATCTTTTCATTATCCCACAAATGTGAACAAGCTTAGATTGAAATGACCAATGTATCTACAGAGAATTGAAGTTGAAAAGGTTGTTGCAATTTACAAGAATTGAAATATCAAAAGGAAAAGCGTTGTAAATGCAATCATCTAGCCCATAATGCTTGATTGCTATCTTACAGTGAATGATCCTGGAGTTGAAATGGCACTCACAATGTCACAGTAATGGATTGAATTTCCAGGGAGCACAAATACTGATAGAAAACCTTGAATGCTCTTAAGGCGCTTCGGATAAGATGTAAATGCATTGTGCACAAGGCCAAAGAGAGTTAATGTATTGCAATCTGGTGTGTTTTTAGGCAATGGATTTAGGTTTGCCTGTTTTAGCGAGGGATGTTCCTGGAAATGCAGCAATAGTTGAGCATAAGGTCACAGGATTGCTGTACTCTAGCCCTCAGGTAAGATTTACAAATGTTTGGATTATTACTCAGAGTTTAATTTGAATACAATGCAATCGTATCAATGTTTTTGTCTGTTGCCTCTTTTCCATAGCATGTAAGTGATTGTGATAAAAGTATACAAAAGTAAAATCTATATATTCCAAGGGCCAGATTTACTAAACAGGGCAAGCACCGCTGGGAGTGGAAAGTTCTGCGTGTGATCTATCGACGACACGCAAATGAACACAAGCGCGGCCGAAACATTTCCATAATGACCAACACAATCTACCAAGAGCAGCGCAAATTCAGCGTCTGGTTTAAGACATGCTTTTTTGGGCGGTAAATAACGGCACGAATATCAGTAAACTGACTTGCGCAAACCTTAGTAAATTACCATGCATGATTCATTTAAAAACTCTCCTCCCATACATTTTGCGTCTGAAAGGGAAACTCCTACGAATGCATATGCAATAAGGTCAGCCGCAAACATAACCCTGTCCACGTCTGTCCAGCGCTCATTTTTCACTGTGCGTCTTCAGTAAATCCTGACAGTAGTTTTTTAACACCAAAAGAGGGTTTACACTTGCGCAAACTGTTAAAAAAAACTGTAAATTAGGCCCCAAGTCTTCGGAAGACATATGATTGGTCAATGTGAAAAACACACTGAAAATCAGTTTGACTATGCGCAGATTCAAATCCAAATTGCCACGTTGTGATTGGTCACGAGATACACAAAAACCAAAGATATAACCAAAGCATAATTCATGTCAAACCTGATTTTCGATGCATTACGTTTCAATATATGCAAACGTGAATGAGACTAAAAGAAAGATTATCGGTGAAAAACGAGCCTGTTAGTCACATAAGGCTATAATGTGACTTTAGAAGACTTGGAATAAATGAGAAGAAAGACATACAGATTTGTAATGCTTTGATTTTAACCTTTATTCTGTTTTTTTTTTTTCAAAATATTAATACTTCAAACTTTATTCTAGAAATCTTTTTTGGCACTAAAACTGCTGTAAAAGAGAGAGTAGTGTTGTGTGTTGTTGTGTTGCCTCTTCTTAGCGCCATCTCTATCTGCTGGTGACTAAGCTTTAACCTGTTGTGGGTCTTTAGGGGGAACAGACAGACTTAGCGGCTATTGTACCGCCGTGCTAAACGGCTGAAAAGAGTTCAAGGCAGCTTAAAAGGTCAAAGGGCAAAACTTCTATCCCTAAAGCAATCTGCTCCTCTGAGCAATTTCCAACCAACCATTTATCTTGCTTATCTCAAATGTATTAAAAGCAATAGCGGATCTGGAAATCGCAAGGCTCTGGAGAAACACAGGAAATTGTAAATGTGAGCATGTGGACGTACCATGTGCCCTTCTATATTTGTGACCTTAAAATCAAAGAGCTGCTCCATGACAAAGCAGAAGTATAAGCTACTCTTCTTCTCGGTAGACTGTTGACTCTTGTGGTTTGCATGTTGCCATTTGGAGGATTAAATGCATTACTGTAGTGGTGAAATGCACTTACTTTTGTCCCATAGTGATTATTTTCACACAAATCATATACAGATAAAAAGTCAACAATACACTACCATTCAAATGTTTGGACTTGGTATGATTTTGTAATGTTTTTTTAAACAAGTCTTCACCAAGGCTTCATTCATTTGATCAAAAATACAGTTAAAAAACAAAATAAAAAACAACAACGGTAATATTGTGAACTATTATTGCAATTTAAACCAACTGTTTTCTCTCTATATATATATATAAATGTCTTCACTGCAACTGTTGGTCAATTTAACACCCTTGCTGAGTAAAAGTTTTAATTTCTTTAAATTAAAAATACTGACTCTGAAAAACTGTTTTAAACTGTTATATACTCTCTTAGGGCCAATATTTTTGTCTAAATTTTAAGAATGATGTCATTTTACTCTTATTCCTAGACTTAAGAACAAGTGTGATTCAAGGTTCCTAAGTGTCAAGACTAGGTCTCAGCTCCTAAATGATTTAAGAGTGCTGGAGAGGTATCCTAACCTAGTTAGGAGTAACAAGATGACAGCAGAGAGGAGAACACACACTTTCTGAAATATACATTCCAGTACATTATATCTATTATAATATGATGACAGATACAAATAAACGATACAGGCTTGATCATAAAGGTGTTCTTTGTAAGAAATGTAATAACTTGTCCCACTCTACAAATATATGCTCTGACTGCAGTATTGAAAGAAATAATGACATTTTTTGGCAACTGGAAAAATGCAGCAGTGGACCAGTGATGACTTGAACCTTGAACCTATGACTTACAGTTTTTTAGTCGCTAGGACAAGTTTCTGAATACTTAGTTCACTTTTTCAAAACTCTTCACACAGTTCTCCTAACCAACTTTCAGCTTGGCACAGCAGTTAATTTCACATTCAAAATGCACTAAAACTACCAAATCACTTCATACATCATACATGTACCAAATCAACACATTCTTCCATAACACTAGCAAAGGTTGACAGCCAACAAACACACTTTGTCACCCACAAAACATTGACCTAAAAAACACTAACAACAGTTTTCTTCTGTAAAACAAGGACACTTCTCTACTCTTTTCAGAACTTTCTGTTTACAGAATTCACTGCAATATGCGTTACTGGAATGAATCAGACATGATGCAGTATGCTTCAATATATTCTTTTTTTATAGTCTTTTTTTTAGTTTGTTGCACTGAGTAATTCCAAACTACAAAAATGTGTATACACACCATTCACTGATACAGATACAGTACAATAGGAATCAGCTGTGGTTGGTCCAATTGTTCAATTATTTTTATAGCATTTAATTTTTAGATTCGAAATATATTTCATTACAACATTACTGTAGAAATGTAGCAAATTGCTGGCTTATTCAGTTTTGTATCTTGGTATTGTTTCGAACTTAAGTTTAACAGTTTTGAAAACAGTATGTAAGCATGTGCAAATTGGCCTGTCGGTACACAGAGTTTTGGCGGTTGTTGTGTCGAAGTGAGAAAAGAATTGATGTAATTTGAAAGATGTAGTCATTGAATGCATTTTGTGCCAAAGCAATGATAAATGATCCACAGTTTAGCCCACATATACTTCTGTTGTGCTCACTATGTGAAGAGTTTTGAAAAAGTGACCTAAGTATTGCGAAATGTGTCCTAGCGACTGTAAAAAACTGTAATAGCAGTATTGTGGCTTTAACCACACCAAACATGCAGCAGTGGGCAAAAGTGATGTGCGAATTTTATTTAAAAAAAATTTAATGACCTAATAAGTTTGTTATCTACATTAAACTTAGTAAAGGTTATCTGACCAAATTATTTGGCAAAAAATGTAAACTACAGCTACAGGTTTTAGGAAAACAAAAAAGCTCCCAGGAAAAAGAATGCCTTGACACCAACATAATCAGTTATTAAAATGTCACTGGTTCTCTCTTGATTTTGCATGTTCACCACATTTTTTTTTTTTTTTTTTTACTAAAAGCATAACTACACAATATGCTTACAAAATCCTTAACACATTTTCAATCATATTTGGATAAAGGGTGAAGATGTTAAAAATATTCCTAGGCTGTGTGGCAGTTCATTGACTTTCCAACTGATCTTCAAACCATGCCGCAAAAGCAAGCCACTTTTGTGAGGATTTCGGGCTTCCCTGGAGTTCACAACACTTAAGTGCCACTTCAGTCAGTATAAGAATCAGTCTTAGACTTTGCTGAAAGTTGCTTTTAGATGCTTGATAAAAGTCTCCTACTCTTAGACAAGTCAGAGAATGTTTTGACACTTAAATCAAAGCTTAAGACTATTCTAAAGAGCCTTTCAGAGAAGTTTTATACATTGCAAAATCTGCTGAAGTTTCTTGTCACTTATTAAATTCGCCTAGCTGCATGTTTTCCCCCGCTGTGTTTTCTTAGTGCCAAAGCTTTGGTTCAGCATGTGCAGCATAAGTCACATCTGTGACCTCTGCCTTAGGAAGGTTTAAGACTGGACTATTGTTGAACAAAGAGTTTTGTTGAGGCTTAAACGATCTCTGATGATTAGTTAGGCGCTTTACTACACTAACAATGTCAGAAAATATCTATTTAATCAGAAGCAACAGTGAAGACACTCATAATGTTAAAAATAATGTATATTTCAAATAAATGCTGTCCGTTTGAACTTTCTATTAATCAAAGAATCTTTAAAAAAATGAAGCATGATTCCCACAAAAATATTAGGCAGCACAACTGTTTTCAACTTAATGTTACTTCAGATTTCACCAAAAAACACCAGATTTCATATTTAGAATGAATGTGACACTGAAGACTGGAGTATCGATGCTGAAAATTTGCCTGCTATTTTTGATCCAATAAATGCAGCCTTAATACTGATATTTAATACTGAGCATAAAATACTGATAGTTAGTGTACATCACTCTAAAGTGGTTTATTTTTTAGCAGTGATCAACTGACTCCATGATCCTGCATATTACACGGTTATACCAAATAACTTGACTCGAACTACACCCAAACTCAAGTTTCCCTCATAAAGAGCCCAGGCACTTCCCATCAGGCCACATCTCTGTCAAACGTACTCATTTACACTCTGGTTTCATCATGGTATCGTGTCAAAGGCAGAGGCCTCATGTTGTGGCTGTCTCTTTCATATGACACACAAACTGTTGGCCTTTTCCAGATGGCTTCTGTAACCCTGCTGAGCTGAAAGAGAGGTTTATAACCCGACTATCCTTTCAGAGTAAAGCCAACTTTAACACGACTCTCCCATGATACCTGTGGTTAAGCGTGAATAGCAGGGGGTCACTGGAAGCTGAGGGTGTTTAAAGTCGGGTTGAAAGACAAGTTGCAACATGGGCAGTTGACATGACGAGTAATTTACTGTTCTCAAAGAATAACATTTTTATATTTTCATCATCTGGATAGGCAGCAGTTTTGTCCATTAAAATGATGTTCTTCATTGATGTTGCTTCATTGATTGATTTCTTATGCTCAACCAAGGCTGCTTTTATTTAATCAAAAATACATTAAAATTAATAATATTATGAAATATGATTGCAACTTAAAAAAAAAACGGTTTTCTATTTTTTCCTGTGATGGCAAAGCTGAATTTTCAGCATCATTACTCCAGTCTTCAGTGTCACGTGATCCTTCAGAAATCATTCTAATATGCTGATTTGATGCTCAAGAAACATAACTTTTTATTATATTATTATTAATATTATTTTTGTGGAATATGTGATGCTTGCAGATGTACTCATAATTCACCTCACTAAATAAACATACTAAACAATGTTTCATTAAAATGTAAAAAAATGTTAACTCAGTATAAAAACCATTACAGCTATGGAATGTCCTCATAATGATAGGTGTACCAACGTGTGTTTGTGTGTGTGTGTGCGTGTGCGTGTGTGTAAACTCTTTGAATATAGGTCATTTTATGGAATTTCATGGATAAAAAATATTTTATATTCATATACAAATCCATTGCAGTTGCTTAAATCCAGTGTAAATCCAAAAAAACAGCTGTGCCATCTGAAACCTTTTTCAAAGAATTTTAATGTTCTTGTTTCCACAGGAATTTGTAAGCATGTCTAGAAACCTTCTGGATGACCGTGAGCTCCAGGAAAGACTGGTGAGAAATGGAAAGAATTACATTACAACATGCCACAACCCAGTGAAGGAGAGAATAACCTATCAGAAACTGGTGGAGACTCTTCATTGACAGTATGATGGAATTAAAATTTGTCTCAGGTCTTTAAGAACTTTTAAAAAGGGGAGGACTTTGTGCTCATTTTTATTTTATTTTTAAGAGCATCGGAGTCTGTATTGCATATTTCAATTGGAAATGCAAGCCTCTCCCATGACTGTAAAGATAACAGTGGCCATTAGTTTCTGGAATAGGATAAACTGGAAAATACTGTATATTTATAGGAAATGTTGACTTTTACTAGGTATGAAAGGGACACACATTTTACTATACTGTACATATGCTCAATGCTTAAATTGCATTTTTAAAAGGTCTTAGAACAAGGACTGGTGATGGATCTGGCAGTTTTTCTCTTTTTTTTGTTGTTGTTGAGAATTGTGCACTCTTGCTGTGTCCACAGACAGCTGTGTGTTTGCAAGATGTTTGCATTCTTTTGGTGTGTCGTGATGTTTGTTGGTAGTGAAAATTGGGTATAAAAGTGCAGTGAGAGTGTTTCTACAGTAGTTGTTACTACAGTTTTCCTGGTTAAAGAATTGTTTTTCTCTTAGGATGATCTCAGCTTGAATTAAACAGACAGCTTGCATTCATGTATGCATATGTAATATGAAGGGACAGGCTAGACATATGACAGACCAAAAATGGCTAAAACATTACCATACTTTCTTTAAACAAATGTAAAGGGAAGAGCATTTTCCGGAGGCTTGTGGGAGATACACTAAAATAAATGATGGATCCAGTTGCAGAGGTACCACATCCAGCTTGTTCTGGCACAAACTATGCCCTGCTTTTAACTGTAGTAAAAAAAATAAAGCTTTAAAAATTTTAAACTGTCAAGGACAAGATTTTCACAATTATCTGTCAGTCATAAGCTGATTCAGCTGCCAAACTCTCTAAAGCTCAAATGAATAACAGTGATGTTCTCCTTACAATAAATGAAACACAAGATGGTTCTGATGGGCACATTCTACTCTTGGTAGGATTTTAATTTTATTCATTAATGTATGTTTGTTCAGGGATTAAGGTTTGTGTTTGAAGGATTTGCTAAACATATTTATTATTATGCAAAATATTTATTAACTAAGACTGTATGTCTCATATCTTAAACCATGACTTAGCATGATTGTATCTTTGTTTAATTTCAAATATGGCACAATGAAATGAAATATAAACATTTCATACAAACATCTGTTCAGCAATAGGGATAACATATATGCATTAGTGGTGGACATTTTCTGCATTTGTGGGGTCTCAGCTAAAATTTTGCAGCATAATATCGACAAACCATGGTAAATTGTGGTAACATTTGGCCAAATCAAACTTTTTGTTTGTGTGGGGTCTTTAGTTGTTTGACCACCATTTTAATTTACCTCCACATCTGGATTTACCACAAATGTTTTTACCAGTATTAAAGCTTGCAAAGACTGCTTTACATTTAAGTATTGAAAGATCACGGATTACAAAAGATAAAAACTACCATTCATTTATAATGAAATTAAATGGTTTCTATTTCTTATCTTATCAGCACCAAGCACTGAACACGTGGCTTTATCATGTGGCTTTTTAATGGAAAATGAAACAATTGACAGAACATACAAATGCAGGGTGGTAAAATATCTTCAAACAAAGTGAACTCTTATTTATACAACATTTACATATCACATGCGCTTTTGTATTAAAAAAAATGGAAGGATAGAGAGTAACAAACAAACAGAAGATGATTCAGTGTTTGGCTCTAGAGAAAGATTGACAATTTATCTTAAATCTTTACATTTTCTCAATGAATACCCATTGAGGAAGACAAAAAATTAACTTGGCCAATTACCTAAAGGTAGTTGTTGTTTGGGTACTTTTAATAATAATAATAATAATAATAATAGCAAGATTGTGTTCTCTCCCTTTTACCATGAACAGTCATTGAGGCAGATTATCTTGACCAACATAAAAACTTTCCCAAAGAAAGAAGGCATTTGGGTGATGGTATAGAGCATGGATGGGCATCTTTGGCCCTTGAGGTACACTGTCCTGCAGAGTTTAGCTTGAACCCTAATCAAACAAACTTGAAAAGTCTAACCAAGGACTTCAGGAAAACTTGAACATTACAGACAGGGGGGTTTGATTAGGGTTAGGACAGTGGACATTGAGGGCCAGAAATGCCCAGCCCTGTATAGAAATATACTGTACACTATGGGTGCATAAATCAGGCTGCATGTGAGCCTACAATCACAGTTGTTGCAATGACTCGGCAGCTGACACCTCAGGTGTCATACAATTGTCCTTCTTTCCCACCCAGTTAATACCATGTCCATTCTCTTGTGGTAAAGTTTTGGGAGAAGTTTGTCTATCCAATGATGTGAAGGTAGTGAACTGGACCCTTTTCCTCTTACTAGTGGGTGAGTGTAGGGACTCACTTCGGGCTGGTCTTGCTGCAAGGGATCCTACACACCCAACACTGGAGTCATTTGACACAGAAGACACCTGGCAAGAGGTCCTTCGAGTGAGAGTGCCACAGGGCTCTGTATTGGGTCCTATATCGATTACAGATGTGTTGTGAGCATCTTGCTGTAACGGATTTCCAGTGACGTTCATAACCAGCTCCGCATCTGTTCCCAGCCATACCCAGTCATGCCGGTGACCAGTCTGCTCAGAAACTTGAGCAGGCGTCTGCTTGTGCCGAAATTTAACCAAGTATGATACACAGTTTACCATAAACACTATGATAGCCAAGCAGAAGACTCCCAGTAATGCATACATTCCGATCTCCAGGTCTGTAAGTGGACGGTTTGATAGTGGACCCTCAATGTCATCATCATCATCTCCATAGTCATTTTTTGGCTCCTGATTGGTGGTTTCCACTTGGGGAGGGTAGTTATTGTAGTTGACTAAGTTCCCAGAAGCCTTCCCAGTGCTTAACATTGAACCTTCAGGAACTTCATTACTACTCCCGGAAATTCCTGGGCGATCAACGCTGCCAGCTTTTCCAGTACTAAAGAAATTTCCACTGTTTAAAATATTCCCAGGTTTACTGACTCCAGCTGAGGCATCATTAGCCCGTCCCATTCCTAAATCATTTGCGATGCTACCAATGGTCGAGTCTCGTGCTGTCGACTTGGCTGTGGTGGTGATCTTCACCAAGGCACTTTCCTCTCGCTCAGACTCTGAATTTCTGCTCGAAACCTGTTCTGGCTGCTGCAGCTTCTTCTCAGTTTCCGCTTCTTCTCCGTCTTCAACTCGCTCAGTGACACCAGCAAGTAGTCTTGTGCTGTTTCCCATGTCATTGTTATTGATGGTGCTGTTTTCAGGACGTCTGCTGTTTGTCTGGAACTTTACAGTTAAGCTCCCACTGCCAACAGCTAAAGTGCTTTTACGCTTTGATTTCTGACAGACCTCACAAATGGTCATCTCAGCTCTCACCAGTGTTCCTTGGCCTTCACCTTCTGCCACAATCGTCATAGACGACTCCTGCACAGAGATCACACCCTCATCCAGCGATGTCACAGCCAGGCGATATTGAGTAGGGTCATAGATGTCCAGAGGAGTGAGGGAGCCATCGCTAAATTGTAGCCAGGAGCTCACCACTGCCTCCTGCAATCAGAATAAAATAGAATTTTGTATACTAAGTACTGGGTCAGTTTGATTCCTGATGATAGGAGTTGCTTTTAAACCCATTCACTGTTTGAATACAATTTTAATTTTCCATGCTAAGTACACCAAATGTTCAGGATTGGCAACCATATAGTTAAATAAAATAGGTAAAAAGTTCCAACAGCTTTTGATGTGGGGCTGAAATTGCTATAGAGAACTGTGACATATTACTGGTATTGGTACCAACTACTGAAATTGGTATTATAACAACACTAATATTAATTTGGTCACACTTTAGATTAGGGCCCAATTCTCACTATTAACTAAGAATTTTGCCAAAATAATCTCCTAATTAATGCTTATTAATAGTTAGTAAGGAAGTTTAGGTATTGGATAGGATTAAGGGATGTAGAATAAGGTCATCCAGAATAACGCATTAATATGTGCTTTATGCGCACTAATAAACAGCCAATATGCTAGTAATATGCATGATAATAAGCAACTAGTTATTGAGAATTGGACCCTAAACTAAAGTGTAACCTGTCAGGTTTGTGTAGGTAGCCGAAGACGAGGACACAGGAACTGTGGTTTAGGTAATTTATTAACAAACTTAACTTCTATGGACAAGGGAAAGGAAACTACAGGACTTCAAAAACACACAACCATGAATTGACAACGACCAAAAAACACTGAGGGAAAACACAGGGCTTAAATGAACAGGGACTAATAGGATAATTAACAGAACACAGGTGAAGGGAATTACTAATTAAACAGACCAGGAAACACTAACAGGACTAAACCAAAATCACAAAGACGGGGAAACAAGATCACAAAACTGAACTAAACACACTGAAAACGTGACATAACCATTAAGTTATGCAAAATATAAATGTATTATTTACAAAATAGCTAGCCCCAAAAGGGAAGCTTCATTTTAGATAAAACTGCAATTATTTTACTTTCAACCAGTTACCAAATCTACTTCTAAGGTTCTACCAATTCTAGTGTTGTTTTTAAAACTGTAAATATAACACATTTATCATTTTACAATGTATTAAATATGTATTGCTTGAAAGTTATAAAACCAGACAAATCTGTATTTTTAACTGCATTTACACATGCCACAAATTTTGCTTAAGTTTGCAAAAGAAAGTGATGTTGAATTACCTGTTTCGGATTGCTGAGCACTTCCTGTGTGGTTGCCGTGGCGCTGATGGCTCGGTTACTTCCTGTGCTGAGCTGCAGGCTGAGTGTGAGACCACTGACCAACTGCAGCCCCAGTTCAGTGATGGTCACTCGATCATCCACAACCCTCACTGTCTTCTCTGCCAGGATAGAGTCTGACAGTGGGGAAAGCACCTGAACAAAGAGAGATGCCTGGTTAATAAGGCCTGCATGATTTAGACCAATCTCAACAGATCCAATTGAATTTTACCTTTATAGATGTGGTGCCCACATCTTGTCCTGACAGCACCCTGCCTGCCTGCAGACGGGCAATATTAGGGTCCTCCACCTTCATGAAGTACCGTACCAGCCTGGTCACATCCACCTGCCAGTCAGAGCCCAGGAAGAAGGCTTGTGGCTCCCGGGGGTCTGATTGCTCTGCCACAAAGTGGGTGAGTACTCGAACCAAAGCATGCTGGAACTGCAGCATACAGCCCCGACCCTTACGCTCTTCCTCACTGTTCCAGCCTGGTTTGCTGTCAGGGACATACAGGTGTTACTGATAACCCACTTATTCATAGTCATGTAACTCCATCTGTCACCTTTCATTGTTTTTATAACAGCTTAGATAAGGCCTCATTTGGAAAAGAAACCACATGCACACATTTATATAATTAAAAAAAAAAAAACCTTCAGAGTAGTGCAAAGCAGTGGTGAACACATAACAGACACTCACTTGATTGGATCAAACTGTTAATTAATGAGGGGATGTTTCTACCCAATGTAATCCATTATGCAATAGTATTTTACCCACACATAACCTTACACAATCTTATGCACAATTTTTCCACAATTCATAATCCACTTGGACCCTGTCTAATAGTGGATTTAGAATTTGAAAGCATCATCTGCCTATAATGTTACAACGTGAGATGATGACAATTGTAACACTGTTTACCGTTTCTACTGATTAAGTAGAAAATCGCTTATGGTAATGATCATTCAGTGGTATATCAACTAATATTTTTATCTAGCGATTCAAACCCTTCTGCTCCATGCACATTGTTTCTCTCTCCCGCTAAAGAAGCCAAAGCGCAACAAGAGTTGCAAATAACACGGTTATTTTAACAGTAGCAGAAACACGGTGATCAGTAAAATAGTTTGATACTTTCGCTGAAGAAAACGAGAATGTAGCAAATATATATTTATTTGTATCTGTCATACAAATATGACACTGACCGTTCAAACCAGGCTTGTGACAAGACGTTTTTTCATCTAGATTCAGCATTATTAATCAGCATGCTAAGAGCATTTCATAATAAACAATATTATAATTGGGAACATTTGTGTACGGCAAGGAAAGAGAACTTACGTTTTCAAATAACTTTACTGCCCATGATGAGAGAACTATTTTTCAGAATAGATGCTATCACTATTAAGACATTAATTAGAATGCTGTCATTGTGTGTTTGTACCTCTTGGTGGACATGATAGGGATCCTCCAGCTCTTGATCTGACTCAGCTCTGGATCAGACACCTCTATATCCAGTGGCAGACGAGGGAACCAAACCCTCATCTCCAGCTGAGCGCTCAGGTAACTGTAGGTGAAGTTCACCAGCATCCTCACTCGCCCCTGGGTTTCTTTTCCATTCACGTAGACAAAGTCGCATCTGTCAGACACCTGAGGGCATCCAAAATTGTCCTATAAATTCCTAGTTTGTAGGCTGTTCACACTGTAGTTTTCATGTTTTGCTGGATTTGAATGGACTTTTGTCTGTGTAAGAGGATTTGTTGGTGCTTAGCCCAAGTACAAATATGCATTTTTGGGACCAAGTATAATTTAGGTTCAGGTCAGCATTTAAAGTTTTATAACTACTTGAGATTAAACTGCTTTGAAAGAAAGAAGTAGTGGTTGATCTTTGCTAACTCCATGGCCCTTACGCTGAATTTTTTATGTAACCTTTGATGTAACCTTTAGGTGTTTACTGTCACTTTTGAAATATAAAGCATGACATATGGAGTCTCAAAGACACTTAACCATTCAGCATGGGCTTACCAAATGCATGCCGCCACATGATTAAATCAAACGTATAATTTATGATGCAGTTACATTTGAACAAGATTAAGGAAGGCATACAAGGGTGGCTTTGACCAACATCCTGGTGTGGAAAAGCAAGTTAGCCGAGTAGAGTATGTACTGTTAATATGTAATGTTTGTGTCACTATGGCTTGTGTTGATTGGCAGTTGTACACATGCACAGCTATAAACACCATGATTACTTAAATATACAGGGTTTACATGGATTGAAAATGACATGTTTATGGATGCATATGAGGTTATAATCCATAATACATTATTTATGGTATTTATCCTATTAGTTGACTCACATTGCTATCCAATGCTGCAAATATCTGCAGAATATGAATATCCCTTATTAAGGTCCATTTCTAACATGTTCATTTTATTTTATTTTTTTTCTAATTTGATTGTACTATCAGTTCCAAACAAGAGTGTACTCGATTTAGCTCTGTATAAGATATTTTACCATGTTTAGATCCGTCCCACATAATCCATCCCTCAAAACCAGTGTAGAAAATGCCACAGATATGAGTAGATTCCATCTGGGCCTAGTAGCAGTAGCGGTGAAAAGCAGCAACATGACCTTATCTAAGGCCCTGTTTACACCTGGTATTAAGATGTGTCTTGGTTTTGGTCGATCGGATCACAAATAGACGATTTACTCTTGGTGGAAACTTAAATATAAACGCGAAGGGAGGCAAAGGAAATACAGAGAGCAGCAAAACCACGTGTGTTCTGTAGGCAGTCTTTTGTGGCTGTTTGAACACATTCGACCACATGAGCGTTTACAATGCGGAGTCAATCCAGTCGAATGCGTTTTCGACTACCTCTGGAAATGGTCGAAAGTGGACAAGCTCAAAACATTTTAGACCGTTTAAACCTGTATTTAGCATCGTCCACTTATGATCAGACTGACAAAAAGGCTCACTACTAGGTGTCAACAGGGAAAGTTAGTAAACGAATGACCAGCAGTTCTCGCCATCACATTTGTGCCGAATGTAATATTAATACTGAATGTAATATACTGTACTGTAAATATTGTTTATGTGTCATGTTTTCATGAAAGTATTTTGCTTTAAAAATAAAATGAACAGTTGGATGCTGTCTAGAATGTAAGTTTGTGCAAGTGAAGCCTTTGTTTATGCCTGATACATTCACTCTGATGTGAAGCGCAGCACACACACCTCAGAGGCTCTCTCTATATATTTATATACCAGCATTCCACAATGACAGGCAGCAGCATAAAACAGCAGGGAGAGGAAGTGAAGAAATTTACATTTACCTACCCAGGTAAAATATAAATTGTTTACTGGTACTGAAGTTGCATAACCTGAGGAGACAGTGATGGATAGATAGCCTGGCAGATTTGAAGAAAATAGTAAACTATTTGTGATCACCAATATTTATTACGTCGCTTTTTTAGAATACTTCATTCTAATTGGACAGCCATGTTATTCATTTTTTTGTTTTAAGTCAATGATTTTTTTTTAAAATTCCAAATGTAAGTGTTTTCTCTCACTCCACAATTGGTGCATTTCAAAAATTCTGTTGTTTCCAACATACTTCAAATATTTGTGTTTCCCGAAACCATAGTTCTGAAAACCATTCACAAAAAGCATCACAAAGTTGTTTACTTAGAACTACAACTCTCGACCTGGTTAGAAGCATACAGTAGTTTTTTTTTTTTTTTTGTATGACATATGGACTATATAAATAGTTCATGATCTTAAGAACAATAACATCCAGTACATTCTAAATCTTGTCATTCTTCCATATATATATATATATATATATATATATATATATATGTACAATTTTCATTCTGTGTCTTTTAGTTTGTCAAGAGAAAGAAAATACTGTTTTTGAAGAGAGCGTTTGTGCGAATGCTCCAGTACCCCAAGTGAAGCCTGGAATAAGATGTAACGGAACCCGCAATGGGATCAAACTTCTGTAAATAAAGCAATACAATGGAGAACAAAACTTGCAAAGCAGTCCCCAGATGTCATGTTTGTTATTGTTATTTACAACAATACTCTGACATTTATTCGATCTTGAACCAAATAATTAGCAAAAGCTATTACTCTGCTTGATGTAATTAACGACAGTTCTGTGTTGTTGAACAAACGTGGTTCAAAAGAAGGATCTGTGACTTCTATGATATGATAGTTCAGCAGCAACTTGTGCCTTTTGAATAAGTAATTACTTCACGATCGCTAAAACAGTACGTACAATATAGTATGAATGTGTGTAGTATGAATGTAATCTGGATGTACTACATTCACCATGTTGTCATTATCCAATGATCTACCAGCATCAGTTACGCTTCACTGCCTTTCATAAATCCTCTCCTGTGGCCTCATGGGTTAGTAATTCAGATAGTAACAATTCAGAATCTCGCCCAAAGTAAGTCATTGGGTAATTGGGACATACTTATTTTGCCACATACTGTTTTTTGCCTACTATATAGTAGGGAAGTATGTGATTTCGGATGCAGCCATTGAGTGAAAGAGGTCAGTCACTTGTATAAGCTTGTTTATCCAGAAAGATTTTTGGTTTTTAGTTTGTGTGCTGCTTGCAGAGCTTGATGAACTATTTGCATTGGCGGAGAAGAAGTATACTTACTAACCTTGATATAAATTAAATTAAATTTTAAGCAATATTAAATGTTGCTCCAAACCATATGCTGTTATTGTTTTGCATGGAAATTCCCAAAAGTAGAAAAACACAAATACACAGACTTGAAGATTCTGCACTCTTTTATGTACAGCAATTCATACTGTCATTGTTTTGTGAAGAAAAAAATAAAATAAAACAAGTGACCCATACAATGTGAAATAAAGTATTCTGAAGCCATAATGATATCTTTCAGCTTGTGTTCCTCTGTAAAAATAAATAAAATAAATAACAGCACATTGGTTTGGAATAACATGAATTTTCATTTTTGGGGAACTATTCCAAACATGAGTCTCATTATGTTTGTTGCTCATATATAATCTATTAATCTTGTTTTAAGTTTGGATATTTTTTTTTTTTTTTTTACTGAGGACATCAAAGTAAATGCATTTCTGTGTAATTCTAAGAAATCAGGCCAGAAAGCAATGTTGTCCTTGAATGAGACACGGCTGAAGTTCTTTTAAGTCTCTCATCTTGGCTGTATCTCACAGTATGGTGCTGAGCTGTCCTTTCAGATTAAGTCCTCAACAAAGAGGATACAGCCCTCCTGAGTGAGGTCAGAGCATGGCTTAATGACTTTGTGAGGACTGTCACTAGAACACTCTAAGAGTGACAGAGGTTGCATACACAAGAGAAGACTTTGAGATGTTCTTTTGAGACCTTCTATCACTGCATTTTTGACAGTAGCCCCCTTTCACACATACAGTCTTAACTGGTAAATTACTAGTTGTGTGTGAACAGGATCTACCGGTAAATCAGTTATGGCAATTTTCTGGTATGAGAGGTGGTAATTTACCAGTAAATGATGCTATGTATGATCAAAGCATGAGATTATCCATTATGAGCATGTATGCATTCGGAATGCACTGACGTGAGAAATTTTCTTTGGGCCAATCATAAAGCTTTGTCAGAGGGGTTTACAGTAAGCTCTGCTGCTTTTAATTGTTTTTCTATGTAAACTTGCACTAGACGGACTCGTACCGTTGTGATATCTGACTGCGCTCGCGACCCTGCCTTCTATTTTATTCATCAACTCTGCGGTTACTACTGCGTACTATAGTAACTTCAGCATAGCAACCATTAACCCTTTCTTTCCCCACTAGCGTTTACTTAAATGCCAGCCAGCGCCAGCGTTTTGTATATTCTCAAAACTTTTATGGTCCCCAGAATATTTTTTTGTATTTACATGTAAACAGTCAATATATCAAAAGAAAGAACAGAGCGTTTGATTTTAAACAAACAAAAATATTCTTCATGCGTAATAGCACACCCCCTACCGTATAACAGTGAAAACACGGATTGCCGGAAAAACACGCCAATGGCGGGCACACGCAAAGTGTTCTTTCATGATGCAAAATTCTGTCAATGGCAGGGAAGACAAAAATATGTTCTGTGTGATTATCCCCTAACGCCTGTCAATTGTCAGACCTGGACAAACAGTGAAACTAAAACGCTTCTCATCCAGGTGGATATAGAAAAGTGCACAGCATTCAAAGATAGATTCCAATTATTGACATTACAGAGTTTACCAATATTTATGTGTTCATGTAGATTTCGTGTGTGTGTGTGTGTTTTTGGTTGGACCTAATGATTTTCAAAAGTTTTTCAAATTTCATCAAGTTATTGACCTCTTTCTATCTCGCATGCACAAAGAAAATGAGAGTTTGATATTAGCCTGATATGACTTTTCAGTAGACTTTACGACTGCTGTATCTAGGCTGAGATAAAGAACAAATAAAAGCAAATTCAGTATAATGAACTGTACCTTTAGAACATTTTCATCTGTGGAGCTGCAGTCAGCAAAGTCAGAGACATCCGTTACAGAACCATCCTGTTCAACAGCAATGGTTCGCACAGCCACCGTAACCCTCTTACCAGTCAGCACGGCAGTGTTCAACAGCTCTGTGTCCTGCACAGGGAACAGAGGTCAAAGTTAAATGTTGGATTGTGATACTGAGCTAAGCTTCAACTTTAGCAGCGGAGGTCAGAGATTTAACAAGTTGGTCAGAGATTTAACAACTACAAATGAAGGTCAGAGATTTAACCAGTTATGTTTACACCATGCAATCTAGTGATGAATATAATGACATAATATCAGTGCCTTTTTCAACACATTTTACTGGTAAAATAGTATGTTCAAGGACAAAAAAGGCGGATTTTAGGTTGGAATGGCCTGTGTCAATCTATTTGGATAATCTGGACCAAAGATGCACTACCTGGACTGATACAACTTTATGTAATCAAAGTAATTTTTTTGATGAGAAGTGAAAAGCAAAAACGGATTATTTTTTGGGTCACAATCCCATTTGCCAATATTGTCTACAGTGAATGGGAGGCACCAGCTTAGTGAGACAAACCTCTGAACTTTAAAGATCCTGACATCCTGATGCCTGATCACATAAATGAAACAGGTTTTCGGGAAACAAAGGTCACTTAATTTAACTTTATGCAATGCATTAAAAATAAGCCTATCAATGTTGTTTTACTAAAAATAAAAAATAAAAATAAAAGGATTTGCCATTACATTTAGTTTGATCAAAAAGCATTGTTTTTTCATGAACTAAAATAGTTAGATTAATTTCTTATCCAATATAATACGCTCTAAAAATCCTCACCCTCTAAAAACCACCTAAAGCCGACTAGAAATAGAAAGGTGCAAATCATGGATTTCCCAGGCTGTGACATAAACTTATACCAATTGGATTTTTTTTTAAGTGTGGCCAATAAATATACATTCTATTTGTATATTTGAATAAGAGCCTTAGTGAGAACATCCTTTTAGCAGCTCCATGTGCTATCGCTCAATTTTCTTTCTTTTTTTTTAACCAGGAGAAAAAAACCTCACTGAGATTAAAATCTATTTTACCGGAGTGTCCTGGCCAAGATAGGCGGCCCAATTATTCAAACACATATACACACATATAACAATAAAACAATACAACACACAATAAAGTAGGATTAAAAATACAAGCGCTAGAGAAAGATTGAATGATTTGCAACTGCTTCTGAGGTTGTACAAATGTTCTGAAATTGCTGAAAGGCACCAAATGATTCAGCCTCAATGTCATCTGTAGAGAGTTCCATTCTGAAGGTGCAGCATAGTTAAAAGCAGTTTTGCCTAAATTAGTTTTGACTCGAGGTACATGCAGATTGTAAAAAAGCTGTTGAATAGTTACCTAATATGTTTTGCTTAAGCATACAACAAAGATAAGACGGTAAGACCCCCAAAATTGCTTTACATATCAATAAATACCAGTGCATTTTCCTTAGTACAGCAAGAGAAGACGAACAAACTCTATTAAATAATGCACAATGATGTGTAGAAAATGTGCAATTCATGATAAATCTTAAGGCACCATGGTACACAGCATCTAAGGAGGCAAGAATATAAGAAGGAGCGTGCTGATACTACATCCCCATAATAAAGAACTGGCAAGAAAGTCGCTCCATGTGCTATCGATCAAATGGCCAAAAACAAGATCCCTTACAAAAAGAAAGTCCATAATACTTCAAAGTTCTTACTAAACAAACTTAAGTAAAGTTCAAGTATATTTTCCAAGTATAATTTATGTAGTATACTAATATTACTGTAGTAGTAGTAGTAGTACTGTATACTTGTAAGTTTACCATATCAGTACTTCTTGGGACTAAATTGGCCCACATAGTTTATAAAAATGTAATTTAAAGACCCTCTGTTGTGAAAATCAAGTTTTTGATGTAGTTTATATGTCTATGTGTTTTTTTTAATGTGCTTTAAGACAAATCATGTGCAAATTCATGTCAACACCATTGCTGAGTATTTTTACCTTAAAGCTTCAGTGAAAAAAAGACTCAAAAATCACTGGTGTTTCTGACATCACAAACTACCTTTGGCTTTAGCATATCATTAACTGTCTGAAAAGAAGCCAGGCTATTTTCCTGTTGATATGAAAAATCGGGTACATTAAGCAATATAGTGGGTGAATTATGTATATGGTGTACATTACGATGTTATAATGAATTATATGCCTTATCTCCACTAATGTTCTAAGTAGTACAAAGTGTTTCTGCGGATGCTGATTTTTTGATGGCAGCTGTCTGACTTGCTGAACAGATACATGGTTTGTATAACATTAGAAAGTGCAGCATAGTATTCGTGATAAATCTTTTTCACGAAGATTTGCTGTTTGATAATATGGTCAAGTCAAAGGCTAAACATATTAATTACTTTGTGTCCGACGTTGTAGAGAGCGATACATACAACGCATTACCATTCTGATCCATCGACTTGTAGACGAGCTTGTGTGAGTGAGTGGAGGTCGGGACTCATTTGCATATCCATGGCTCCGCATATTCAAACTATTTTAACCTTTGTGCCTCCTTAGGACATTTTTGGCCTTTTCAGTTTAGCTTTTTTGATCACTTTGCCTGTGTTAATGCTAACTGCATAACATTTGGTACAGGTGTGCATTTTTATTGTAATTTTACTATTTCACCGCTATTTCCTTAAAAATATATATTTTTTGCACTAGGTACGCAAAATACTCCCTCTCAGCGCCTTTTGGACAAAAATGATTTTATTTAACTATAAAATGATGCAATCTTTGTTAAGAGGCTTTCATTCTGTTGGCAAGGCTTCAAAAATTTTTATCAGATGGTGCCATTTTTTTCAGGTTTGGTCTATAAAACAAATTCTCGCTTTATTCCTGTTTTCTGCTTCGGCATATTATAGAGCCAATTGGATAAATTATGCAACGATATTTGTGTGGGTGTGTTGGTATGGATGTCAGAGTGTGGTTGATATGTGTGTTATAAAATATATATATATATATGTGTGTGCATGTGTGTGTTTGTAATATTGAGAGAGGAAAAACTCAACTGCAAATCTAAAATCCAAGCACTGTGTGCACCAGTGGAGTTTTGCTGCATGGCATCCAATAGGGAAAGTCAGTTACTGCACCCAAACAAAATCTTACTGAAAGCTCATTTTTTGAGATATCAACCTCAAATTTGGAACACAACTTATTTAAATTAATGGCTTTGATTTTCTAGCCGTTTTTGAGTTCAACTTGTTTTATAAAATATATATACTATATAACTTTTATTTATTTTTTTACTTCAGCAATAATCGGACAAGGGTCTTCTTTAAAATTATACCAAACTTAAGTTTGTGCTCCCAAGCTTAACATTTTTATGACAGTTTTTTTTTTACATGGACATTTTTGTCCTCGATGGAGCTATGTGTAACTTTTTTTAAATGAGGCACAAGGGTTAAGGTATGAATACATTTTTTTACACATGACAAAACTTTTAAATATGTAATTTTGGTGATCAAAGATGAGTTTTAAGGGATAAAATGATTGACTACAGGGGGACTTTTAGTGTCCTTTAAGGGTAAAAGTAGTAAACTTGGAGTACATCAAGTTTACATTTAAGTTATTCTTCTGTACTGAAACTATACAACAAGTAAACTTAAAAAAGTTACTGTTTACTTGTGCAACCTGTTCCAAATGGGCTGCACAACCTGGTGACAGCCGGGATGGGAGGTGTGTGCGCTAAAACCGTGGCCTTTAGTGAACAGACGCTAGTGTGCGTGTACTGGTGTGCATCTTGAGAGAAATCATTGGCACTGGCATATTTTCTGATATGTCAGCGCAAGTAGCTTTCAGTTAAGACTGATCAAATATGTATTTTAGTCTGGGACTAGACTTAGGCCTGGTCTGTAACTGGGCATATATATTCTGGTAATTGCTTATAATAAAATCCCATTTGAATCAAGTCTGTTGCTGTTCTTCAGTTTAAATCAGCCAAATTCCACTCATTTACTTTTTTGCTCTGTTATTCCACCTCAAAGCTGACTTGTTACTATAAACTTGAGCATGTTACATTTACCACTTGAACATAGATGAAGTACAAATACAGTTGAAACTCGAAAAATTAGAATATTGTGCAAAAGTTATAATTTGGATGAATATGACTTCAAAACCCTAAATTCAAAATCTCCGAAAATTTGAATATTACATGAAATCAATAAAAAAAGGATTTTAAATAAAGAAATGTCGGCCCTCTGAAAAGTATAATCATGCATATGTACGTATATAGTTATATATACTAAATATATTAGTTTCATCTTTTAAATTGAATTACTGAAATACATGAACTTTTGCACTATATTAAAATTTTTCGAGTTTCACCCCATAGGGCAAAATATACTTATACTTTTTTGTTTAATTATCAGTATAAGGCAAGCTTAATTTTGACTATTTCTTAAGTACTGAAAGAAAGACAAAGACTGAATATATTTGTTTTAAAAGTATACTAATAGCACACTTTTTTTTCGTAATCAGCTGGCAAACATATTAGGAGTTTTTGGCCATCCTCTGTCCTGTGCTGTTTTCAGATTTCCGGGACGGTGTCCAGCTCTATATTAGAGCTGCTACAGAAAATCTGATTGATTATGCCTAAATCTGCTCATGTTTGGACACAATCCAAAGGTCAACATGATCTGTCTTGCAGATGAAGCTTGTCGCATTTACAAGCTCTGTCACAGTGCCGAGCCCTTGGTACCCTGCTGGATCAATTCTGTCTTTCAAAATGCCAGTGAATCAGTCATGAAAATGCTTTACCGTCTCAGATAGAAACATCGGTTTTGTTAAAAAGTTGTATGCCATGTCTTTTAAAACACAAATTGGTCATTAAATCTAACACCACCCTAGATGTCATTTGGTAAGTAAACAGGTAAACTGGATGGTGTTGTGTTTTCTTGCAACATATTATTAAACAGGCCCATCAAATTATTTCAAAAAGTGAACAAGAAATGTGAAAAATGCACTTGTAGTGTACAAATCTTAAGGCCTAGTAAGTGAACTTAAAGAGAATGCATTTTTTCTTGACATACTTAAGTACACTTATAGAAAGGCATTTTATATTATTACATTTCAAATCACTGTTTTAAACAAGAAGACAATTCCAAATACATATTAATAAATTACATACAAGTTTCAATAGAAATTACATTGAAGTATATTTTAGTTTACCATAGATGCTTGTCTGTACATTTTGGCAAACATAATAAACATAGGCCTAATTATAAAATGACTAAATGACTAAAAAATTATAAAAACACTAAATTTCTTTAAAGCTAATTGCATTCAATATAAATTTAATCTGTAATACACTTTCATTTTCAACAGAATTAATGATGCAAACTTCAAATATTACAGAAGTAGCAAGATAATAGTGTCATTATTTAGTTCAGTTCAATGTTGATTCAGTTCTGTTCAATAACTGTATCCATTATTAATAAGTTCAATTCAGCTATAAGCAGCTCTACTGAAGACAGTAATGTAGTTATTCAGCTCGAGTCAGTTCAGTATAATAACTTTCATTTAATAACTGATCAGTTCAATTGCTGGATAATATGTGTCCCCAATTAAGTAATCCAAAGGCAACAGTGGCAAGGAACCCAAACTCTATTGAGTGACAAATGAAGAAAAAAATTTAAAGTGAAAAAGTGGAGCTAAAGTGTACTTTCTTTCTTTCTTTCTCTTTCTTTCCTTCTTTCTTTCTTTCTTTACAAGAGACATATTAGTGAAGACTTTTTTACTATCTTTAATGAATTACTACCTACCATAACTAGAGGAGCCAGGCCTACAAAGTCCCTCTGAGTGGTGTAGATCCTCATGGTGCCTTCAGACGCCCCCATCATCTTGACTTCATCAGGAAGAGTCAACTCCCACTTAATCACCTGAATCTCTGACTGGCTGCTGACATCCTCCACTTCAAAATCCATCTGAAGAACTGCTAGGAGTTTGCTTAATCTGAAAGAGAGCGTGCCATTAAACACCTCACGCCATATACCGTAAACCCTCTTAATCTTTTGTGATCAAATTGTCAAACAAACTGCATTTGCAAGTTACTCTGTTTGATTCTAAATAACTGAGTGCAACTATTGACTTTAAGTCAATAATTGTATATTGATCATACCATCGTTGCCATTCACAACCCACTTGAATAATGTGACATTTACGAGTGAAACAGGATATTTAACATAAAAAAAAACAATAAAAAAAAAACCAATTAGGATAAGATGTGAATTTGTTCATAGAAAATTGACTGGGTGGTAAAAAGAAAATAGGGTCTATTTGATTTCATGTTGACTTTAAAAGATACATGGCTTGTGGTATCAACCTTTAGCGATCAGCAAGCCATATCTTTTTAACCTCTTAGTATTAGTAGTGCAATCCCATCAATGCCCTGCATAATGCTTTCAATAGGACATGGGATCACCCCTAATCTGATGCATCTGTTTCATATCTTAGCTTTAAAATACACTGCTTCCAAGCTCTAGGAATGAACCAAAGAGTTCAGATGGCTTTTTTGTGTGAACAGCTTATTTGTTTTAATGCATTCAATGGATCTCTTGTAAAGACAAAAAGGCAATTGTTTCAAAAAACTGGGATTGACTGAAATTAGTTTTGAAGAAATCCCTGATAACATAATCCAGTGTTCCAGTGGCTAGTGGGACATCCATGTGTTTCACAAGATCATGATTTATCAAATATTAAAGAGAGTAAAACCAACAACAGGCACAATGGGTGTCAATTAGTGAATGACAGCCAATATCATTCCACAAACTATTTAACACAGAATTATCGGTTACATTTGTTGGTCCCCTTTAGACATGTTTTACTATAAGTAACGTTGCATTTACATGTCAACTAATTCTCATTAGAGTATTAGTTGAGTATTAGACTGTTAGGAGTAGAGGTAGGGTTAATATAATATGTGTTTAAGGTAGGGCTGTAGTCAACCAAAGAAATCCTTAGTCGACCAAAGTCCTGTCCTGCGCAACGATCAGTCGACTAAAAAAAAAAAAAAAAGACGCAATGTTTTGCATTTTGATTGAACATTTATTAAACAATTGTCATAGAGCATTTATAAAACAACAACGAAAAAACATCAATAATACATAAAACTATAATAATAATACAATTCTTTGAAATTAAGTTATTTTTTTAACTGCTAAGTGAGGAGCTCTGTCCTAGGTCTATAGTGACAGTCACAATCGCGCACCTGACCACACCAAACGCCACAAAAAATATAACTGCTAAAACTACCAAATAATGAAAAATCCTAACAAAAGCTCTCGTTTATACAGGATGTATATTAAGCCTAAAAAACAATCCTAATAATAATAGGCTGTATAGTAGGAAGGCTTATGGTTTATTTTCGTTTTGTTTCATTATTTAGGCTATTTTCAAACGCGTCAAGTGTACAAATAAAAACAAAAACATAAGAAATATGTTTGGCCATATTGGTTGTTGAACTATGGTAAGTTAGCTTTAGGCCGCATAGCTTGCACTCCACAGTCTTGTCTTTTTTTGTAAAATGCAGCCAGACAAAAGATTTAGATTTCTTGGACATTTTGTCGACTAAAGCCAAAACAAGTAGCGTTCTAACTGAATGAATACAGCAAAACTACCTATATTCCTTACGGAGCGCGAAGCAGCAGTGCAGCCAGCCACAGGTGCAGTTCCCGAGTGTTCTACGTGGTGCGCTAAACTGTGGCCCGTTTACAAAATAGCCTAAATTAAAGCATTTAAAGTTGGGGATAAAACATAGGCTGATTATATTTAGAATACAGTAATATATAACTGCTTATAAAGGAATAAATATCAAGGAGTAAATCAATGAAAATTTCTTTCAATTGGTAAAAAAAAAAAAATATGCAACTGGTCGACCAATGAGAATGTCAGTCGACCAAGACGGCATCGACCGATTAGTCGACTAAACGCCTAAAGTTGACACCCCATCACTGTTAAATTACTTCCCTTTCGAATGGGAACTCGCACTGTGTCCTCTAGAGCAATGTTTCCCAACCGGGGGTACGTGAGCAGTCCACAGGGGGTACGTGGGATGATTCTCAAAAGACTAATTAATAAAGAATTAATAAAGAATTTTTTTTTTAGCCATTGACTATTCTCAGAACATTTTATTTTAGGATTGCTTTTACTTGAATATTAATTTTATTCGTTTATTTTTGTATTTAAAGTGTGTATTTTTCCCTGTTGTTATGTTTGCCTGTAAAGCGCTTTGAGAAAGCAACTTTTAAAGGCGCTATATAGTCCTTATGCACCAGAGAAACGAGGCGCCGCCATCTTTAGAATATTGTCTTTGAACTTCCGTTTTTGCGGTCGCTCTGAATATTTCTATGGCATCGCTGTCGAGGAGTAATCAGCTGGTGAAGTGGATTTACTTATTGTAGTGTTAACGAAAGTTATCATGAGCATTGTAATGTTTATCATAAGCATTGTAAAGCAGATGTCTTAACAAATGTCGACCGGGATTTTTTTTTTTTAAAGAGCCGTTCATTCATTACTACGCAAGATCGCTGTGAAAATACAGACCGGAAGTCAAAAGACAACGAGCGCAGCGCTGAAAAGGGGTGGGGCTACATAAGGTCTATAAAATAAATATTATTATTGTTATATAAAATGTGATCTTTGTTTTTGTATAATTGGTCTGGACATGTGAAGATGTGAAACAGTCATACAAATATTGAACAAAGACAAATATATTATAAGAGTTATTATAGGAAGTAAAATATCATTATTTACAGGTAAATTCAGGTATCACCTAAAATTTACACCAAGTCTAAAAATCCCACTGATCACATGCGCTTGTGGGGGTACTTCAGGCAGGATAAAATGTTTTGGGGGTACAGTACCCTAAAAAGGTTGGGAACCACTGCTCTAGAGGACACTAAGGGGAATTCCTCCAGCAGGACCGGTGTCTGAAAAATGAGTCTTAAACATAACAATGAACTTGACATTGGCAGGCGACAGCCTATGATGTCACTACTAGTGTGACCGTGAGGATAAAAGGGCACCCGTGAAATATGTCATTCTCTTTGTTGCCTTCATTAGACTGTTTGTTTGAACGTGTATAAAAATACGCAAACTATGGTTAGCACTAGCGCTAAGAACTTAAGGCGGCATTTATCCGTGTCAGCGTGAGTTATTTGCCTGGGCAAGGAGCATGCACGCTCAGTCCTTGAGGGGGCGGCTGAGGCAAGTAGGAGACTGAGATCGTGGGGCTCGCAGGTGGAGCTCACCGATGAGTTTGAAAAAGGTATCAGTCAGGTAGGTAGGAGTCAGCAGCCATATCACCCTGTAGCCCAAGACTGGTTGCCCACTGAAGCTATGCAAGGCTGAGCATGGTTAGTACCTGGATGGGAGACCTCCTGAGAAAACCAGGTTGCTTCTTTGAAGAGGTGTTAGTGGGGCCAGCAGGGGGCGCTCACCCTGTGGTCTTTGTGGGTCCTAACGCCCCAGTATGACGGGGACACTATACTGTCAAAGAGCACTGTCCTTCGGATGAGACTTTAAGGTTAGAATAAGTTGGCATGCACTTGAAAAGTTACTTATAGTCAGTATAATGTCTAAAAGGGGATCATCAAAATAAAGTGTTAGCAGATATTAAGCAAACAGTCTACTTATATTCTACTAATACCCTAATGAAAGTTAGTTGACATGTAGGTGCAACGTTGCTTATAGTCAACAGAATCTCTAAAGGGGACCATTAAAATAAAGTGTTACCGAATTATCTATTACTATTCTTTAGACTTATTACTTAAATATAGCAGTAGCAGCACCGCATCTTTGGAATAGTCTCCCTTTACACATTAAATCCTGTGATTCCATTGAGTGTTTTATATCTAGGTTGAAGACCCATCTCTTCTCTGCTGCTTTTAACTGTTCTTAGATACATGTGGTTTATTTAGTGTTTTGTGTGTGTTATGGTGTGTTTGTCTATATGTTTTGTAAGGTTGGGTCTGTCAAGCACTTTGGTCAACTCGTGTTGTTTTTAAAGGTGCTTTAGAAATAAAATGATTGATTGATTGAATGTTTAAATCCCTATTTAAGGCAGGATATTGTAATATTAATCCTTTGTTGCTGATTGAATACGGATGCCTACCATAGGGTTTTTGTTATGCACCAAGTACTGAATCCAAAATAAAAAAACAATGACAGATGCACCACTTTGCCTCAGCAGAAATATTGAAGAGAGATGCAATTCTTTATTCAGAAATCACTTTCACATCCTTTAACCCTTTAAGCCCTGAACGCATTTTTAGAGGTTTTTTTTTTTCTTTTTCTGAGTGACATACAATAAAGTAAAGACTCATAACTCCAAAACTATAGCAAGGGGAGTCATAGGGTAGGCATTGTTTGATAGAAAACACAATTTTTAGAAAAAAATCTAAAATAATTACATTTGGATAAAAGACAAAAAAAGGGGGCACTCAAAGATATATTACACATATTTCTTATTTGACATGCAATAACTCAGGAAGGACATACGGTAAGAAGTTCCCCTACACATGAGCTGCATCTGAATAAAATTTGGTGGTGATAGCATAAAGTAATCAAAAGTTACAGTATTTGGAACTAAGGTAGCCTTTTTGTTTAGCAGAGTGTCCAAAAACCTCTCCAAACAAGTGTTTCCAGTTTCCAGGAGGAATATCTTTAGATCTATGTTAAGGATTTTGGTGATTATGTTTTTTGGGCTCTATTCAATCGTGAGAATCTGCTGTAAACAATGGTGGTCCATTTTCCATGATCTATGCATGTTTCATGGAGTTACAAGTGAAAACACAACATGAAAGCTACCTTTGTCTTTTTGCTTGGCTACATGCGCGATTGTGATGTTTAATGTGTGTCTTAACTGTAAGAATCTGCTGTAAATAATTATGTGCCATTTCTAACAATCAACTTTATGAAGTTACAAGCAAAAACGGGAAATAAATTCCGCAACCGTATATTATTTATATATGGGTCTGAGGGTTTAGTCAAAAGCCTACAACATGTATGCTTGTATTATACTCAGTGAGACCTTTCAAAGAACATATAACACATGAGTCATGATTATCTGAGCTGTATGATGTTTTGTACATAGTACAAAAAAAATTTCATAAATTATAAAAACACTTTTTTATTTATCAGCAAATATAACTCAGCCCTACTTAGGAGTTAATCAAATTGGCAGCTGTCTTCTCTGGCAAACATGAAGTCATCTAATGCTCAAATCAATCAAAGGCTGAAATCAAAGAATTGTTCCTTCCATCAACCATAAATAACGAGGAGACTTCAGGTCAGGCTTTCACTAATAGGATTCTGACACACACCTGTACAACCCTGGCCTTTGTGCTCCCATCTAATAGACACATAGTAAACCATACATGCAGTCCTCAGTGGCAAACATGCATGTGTACATGTGTTAGTCATTCTTAGGTGTTGCTGTGGTTAATTCACTTGGAATTGAAAGCATAAATTCAGAGAAAGATATTTTATTAAACAGATAAGGACTAATGAACCAATTACAAGAATAATTACAGGAATCCACTTTGACCAATCTGCTTTAGCATGTAAACTCACTGTTTCCATGGACAATAGTTCCTGCCTTGCACCAGTAAGACTTAGTTAATCACCGTATAATCATCTGATTAAAAGTAATTAATTAAATTTTCCTTAACAGACACACTTACCCTTTCACATTTGCAGTTGGCTTTCTCTGACAGATTACTCCAACACTTCCATCTGGGCCTGTGTCCAGGGTAATGTCCCATAGTTGCGTGTTGGTCGGTGTGGCACTACGGAAGGACACGCCTTTTTTTACCATGGCTCTGTTAAGTGTAAAAAAAGGAAAATGGAAGGGATTTCTTGATTAGATTTGCCCTAGTATCACTTTAAGCAAATGCATGAATTGTGAATAGATTGCAGTCTTTATTAGTGAGAAAAATAGTGGTTAAACTAATAACACAACAGGTCATTAAGGTCATCTCAAATAAAGTTGAGTAAAAAAAGACAAGCCCTTTGTTTGTTTAACTTGCATAGGTTACCACTGGTGTAATTAATCAATGGCCTTTTTCTCACTTAGACTATATGCCCACAAATCAATTTACAAATGATTTGCCTATCCTCTTCTGCATAGAGAATGTATGTATGTGGATTTTTGACTGTTTTATTTATTTTTTGGCAGGTGGGTGGGGGGTGGGGGTTACAGTAAACTAAAGTTTAAAAGGTATGCTATTTTGATCTTGTAACACTTGTGCAAATCTAACCAAAAATACTAGAAATATTCAATATATATGAGATCTGGGGAAATTGTAGGCAGATGAAACACCTTGAACTCTTTATTATGATCCTCAAACCATTCCGAACAATGTGTGCAATGTGGCCACTTCCATCAGGGAACACCATTGTTCCATGATTTACCATCATTAAAATATTTGTGACTTGTGCCACAGTAGACCTTCTGTTGGCTCGGACCAGACGGGATTGCCTTCGTTGCCCTCGTGCATTGATGATCTTTGGGCACCCAACACCCAGTCTCCGGTTTGTGTTTTGTCCATCCTCGGATCACTGTTGGTAAATTCACACTACTGCTGACCGGGAGCAACCTACAAGCCTTGACGTTTCAGATATACAATGACCCAGTTGCCTTACCATAGCAATTTGGGTTGTTAAAGTTGCTCAGATTTTTATTCCTGCCCATTTCTCCTGCATCTAACATGTTGATTATGAAAACCGATTGTCTGCTTACCATCTAATCTACCCAGATCTTAATATGTGCCTTGTTATGAGATGATCAACGATATTCGCTTCACCTGTGACTGGTCATAATGTTTTGGTTCATCGTGTTCATTCCCAGGAAATCAAACCCACGACTTTAATGTTGCAAGCACCATGATCTGTTGTTTGAGCTACAGGAACACCGTCAGACAGTTTGCCTTTCAAGCACCACAGATACACGTGATTTATTATACAATTAGATCGATTTCCCTTTGCTTTTTTGAAAAATTTAGTTTTGCATATCCCTAGTATGGATGGTTTAAAAATGTGTTATGTAGATAAAGCTATTTTTCATTTATTCTTGGTTTCCTCATTGGAAGCAATGCTCATGTTTCTATTCATAGCAGGTTTGCATGTGTGGGTGCACGTGTATGGCAGGGGGAGATAAGGCCAAGGATGGTTTGTTCAAGGAGTATAAAGCTGAGGCTGACAGTGTGGTTTCCTATACAGGGGTGAAGAAGAGGATGTTTCTCTCCGCTCCCTTACAGGGGACAGGAAATCAATGACATCCACATCAGACCCAGTTAGCCAAGCTTAAACAGTCACGATAACCCCGACCTACACACAGTCACACACAAGCACACAAAACCCAAACAAGCAACATTCATTGTTTAGAAGCACTGGCAAAGAAACAAACAACTGAAATTTGACACATTGGCCATGTATTACACGATACAGATGCTCCACTGGTCAACTTTAGCTGTTCTTAGAAGTTCCTGTGTCAGGTGTTGGAGAAATTTTAATCTTACATTGATCAGTAGTGAAAATTACGAGGTAGAGCTCTGTGTTTCTATCGAACCTCCAATGTATGTATATGTTTTCTTCTTGTTATGAGACAATGCAAAGAAATGCCATGTGGTTTTCTTTGTGTAGAGGGGAAACGTTTCTGAAATGTATGTATGTTTATATACCTGAGAAAGCAGGAGTATGACACCCCAAAACCAGACGAGCAAAGACCTCTGACCTCCAGGTCAGAGGCCATCTAGGGAAGGGGGGCTAAAGGGGTTAGTTAGTAATAAATCTGAACTAGCAATATGGGTCCTTTGTCTGTGGAAATTTACTGAGAGGCAAGGCCTATTGCAAACAGCCTTGAGAGAAACCGTATAAAGATTGCTCTGGTTTTGTGTTCTGTGTGTCACTCTCTTGAGCACCGTAATTTCTGTGAACTAGACTGAACCTTATCCTTGCAAGAATAAATACTTCTCTTTTTAATAATTTGGCTCTGAGTGTCTCTTACGCAGTGATGATGTTTAACAGAATTTTTGCCACAACACTGGTCTTATCCTGTGAGGTCGAATGTTCCTCCCAAACCTTTACAAACTGTCACACTGACCCTATATCACACTATTATCAAAATAATGTATCAATATAATTGAACATTCAACTGCAACATTATGTACCCACAGGGGAGAGGAAGTTCAGCAGCTCAATAGAGTCAAAATCCTGTTCAGCCCAAGGGACCATTAGAGCTATTGGAACAGAATCTAAAAGCTTCCCGAGAACCAATACAGCCAAACAAAGTGGCATAAAGGATATCAATATGAGCATAATTATAAAAGATTGTCAAAAAAAAAATCACTTTCCAGATTCCAGCACCCTCTAAATCTTTTGTAATGTCGAAGCCATATTTATGTTGCTGAAGGGTCTTTTTTCTTTCCATGAGTGTCTGTCATATATATTGGGGTTATAAAACGCCATAGGACACAATATTAGTCCCACAGGGGCTGTATTGTAAGACCCTAGATGCCTGCCTGCTTGGTAATCTGGCCAGATTTGTTACAGGGCAGTTGAACGTACATACATTATCATGTTTGCAAACATATAAGCACAGGGAAGATTGCATTATGTTGATTTTATGAAGGAAAACAGTAAGATTTGTGCGTTTTGTGCTTGTAATACAGGGTTAAGGTTATGTTTCAAAAGATGTGATTGTGATTGTGTGTGTGCGTGTGTGCGTGTGTGTGTGTGTGTGTGTGTGTGTGTGTGTGTGTGTGTGAGACCATCTGTGCTCTCTGTTCTTGTTAGATGCAATCACTGTCTCGAGTGAGGGCTCATGGGAGCACTAATCTTGGCATTGACAGAGAAGATTTTAGGACTGTTCAGACATGAGACCACAATCGGCCCTCCCTATCTTGACCGAAATGTTTACATCTATCACAATATCTATTTTTCTTTTGTCATTTTTCCCCTGCAAGTTTCTGACTGTGCATTTACCAGTACCAGAGGCATCAAGTGAGACAAGCAATTTTCGAATGCAATGTATTTCAGATTCAATTGCAATGGTGTAGTAATAAACTATACTCCAATTCCTATTTTGAAACACTAGATGCTTACATTATAATTATGTGTTTGTGCATTAAAATGTCTTTGTAAACACACATTTTTGTGTTATTTATGCCATGTATGATGCAGATTCTGTGACCCCAGCCCTAAAAGTGAAACCTATGTTATCATCAAATCATATTTGATGACAGGTGTTAAGTCCACACTTAACACCTGTCCAAGACCGACATTTAACATTCCTAACCAAATCAATCTATTTGACCTATGGAGAACAAACAAATTGTGAAACATCCATGCCAAATCATCTTCTGTCTGTCACTGCAGAACCTCACAGCATTACGGTAGAGGATATCTCAGAGCGAGCTGATATCACAAGTCTAATTGTGAGCCCTTTTTCAATTATCCATCAAACATCGCTGACATTTCACATAATGAATGTAGACTTTGAAATGTCATGCACATACTCAAACACGTACAGAAAATGCCAAAGCACCATATTGAGAATATTAAATGACCAAGTAGTGGAGAAAACACACAGGGCACAAAATTAGTACGCAAAATGTGCCAAATGTAAGGAACATTGGGATAAACAAAATGGGATTGGCTCATTCTCAGAATTTGTGGTCCATTTGTACTTGCATTTCTGAGAAAATTATGATTTTGCTTACCTCTTCCCCCTTTGGAAATAATGGTTTGATCTTTTGGCATAATAATTGAGGGAGTGGATTTCTATAACAGTGTTAAAATATGCTTTAGGATTGTAATATTGACTATTGACTAGTGAATACTCAATATGGGAATGATAGTGTGAATCAAAGATTCAAAAGGTCTACAAAAAATAAGTTTTTCTGAAAATGTTCTCGGTTTATTGTGCACATGCTCAGAAGTTCACAGGGATTCAGGTTTAATCCCAACCTAGATTATTTTTCTGCATTTTCTATCAACAAATTCTTCCTGAATACTTCAAAAGCCCTACCACAGCATTTACTGAGACAATCAGATGAGAAACTCAAATGAAGATTCTCAAAGCATTTGAATTATGAAAAGACAAGTCTAAATTATAAAAATTCACTAATTTAATCAAAACAATTACTGAGCAGCAGTTTATCTGCCTCACAACCTCCTTATTTACGACCAGCTGTAATGAAACTGTGACACATGTCAATTTCTGTCTCATAAATTATGAGCGTGACTGCAGGTGAAATTTATCATGGTGATTCCTAACGAGCCTCGAAATTCAGATGAGCAGGAGGAGCTATTTTTTTACAAGGCTTGTTTGGGTGAAGAGTTCACAATGATTGATCCCTGTGTGGTTTAGAAACCAAAATACAGGCTTGAATGAGAAGTCCGGCTACTGAGTTCAATAACATATCGAATACATCTTCCATGGAAATATTAAATTGATGGCTGTACATATCACTGTAAGCATCAACTTAAGTGTACCACTGCGAAAAAGAAGAACTGGACTTAAGTAGGACTACATCTTTATATGTAATTTCATAATTGTATTTGTCCTTGAAATAAGGTTAAAGTGAACTACTGAATGTATTGACAAGTATTTATGGTAACTAAATTATACTTTAATGCCATTTATATTAAAACTTGTATGTCATGTATTTAAATTTATTTGTAATTACACATTTGTAATGACGAAGTTGCAATTTATACATATATATATATATATATATATATATATATATATATATATATTTACTTACTGTAATATTGAATATTGAATAACACTGTAGTTAAAATTATAATCAAGTACTTTACATGTGCTTTAGTATTATGTTCTTTGGAGCACAACAAAACATTACAAAGTGCTCTTTGTACAAACTGGAAATGTATTCTTTAAATAAACTCAAGTTTTACTTAATTAATATTACATATATTAATTTTACCTGCAATTAGGTTTTGAATTGCACTACAAGAGTGCATTCAATACAGTTAAGCACACTTCCATTTTGCAAAGGTAATCTGCCACAAACATTGGGTCAGTTAGAGCCATTTTGAGCAGATGGCAACAAAGCATACACATGTATACTTTAAAATAAATACACCACTAATAACAGTAATAACCCACACTATACAAGACTAGATAACACAATCTGTATGCATGCATGGATACATTTATGTTTTACGAGTCCACTCAATAAGAATGCTCTATAACGCTCTAACAATGCTCTACTGCTATTGCACCAGTCAGCTACCGTAATTATTAAGTGGTGATGTCTATGACAACAACAACAACATTTAAACAAATCCATTAAACCCAATACTAATAGTATATTTTCCATTTCTGCTATGTTTTCATCACCATTTAAAGCAACCAGTGTGATATCACAGCATGAGATATCAAACCTCACATCTGTTCACATTTCAATGCTTCAAGGGCAACTGAGCAATTGTTCATAATTTGATAATAACGTCAGTAAATTAAAAGTATCAATTGACCATCTAGAACCATTTTCAGACTGATTAATGGATATCAAAGAACTATAATCATCTTTGTGTGATTTTAAATATTTTGGGATTAGGCTACACATTAAATCGAAGAGGAGGGGAGGGGAGAGGAGAGGAGAGGAGAGGAGAGGAGAGGAGAGGAGAGGAGAGGAGAGTCTCTTGGGACAGTTGTCGTCATCGGATTTACAGTGACTGATGTGAGCTGTATGGAAGAGAGCTGACCATGGACAGACTGAGATTTAAGGTGACAGTGATTAAGTGGCAAGAGTAACAGGGCTTAAAGAAAGAAAGAAATGAGATATCAGCAGAAAAAGCTCATGCGCAGGGTTAGATGAAGAAAATGTGCTTCAGAGAGGAACTTTACCAGGAAAGCCTGAGACAATTTTAAGAATGATGGGGATTTGGGGGAGGAGTAGGCAAGGACAACAGGTGCATCTCCTAATAACAACCTGGCATGTAAATATAAAATGACACATGAAAAAAGTGCACATCTGTGATCATAAATCACAGAAGTAGAGCACCTTTAGAGGTAGACCATGCTTTCAGAAGGCACAGGAAATAGGTGTTTTCTCCATCATGATAGACACACAACTGAAAGTCTATAAACTGGCATCTCAAAGCTCCTCAGTCTTCCTAAGCTTCTTAATTACATTTTCTGATATTTAGCAAATTTCCCCAGTGATGAAATCCAATGAATCACAAGCTCTTCCAGGTCTCAAATTAATTTCTTTGAAGAGTACTACTATTCTATTTTGTACTATTCTATGATGGTCATTTTTGAATTTCTGAATTAAAATTTTTAAATAAGGGCATAAAGCCAGAATATCAAAGTGTTACAACACTAAATAATAATTTTAAGTTTTTTTAAAGGTCATTAAAAATACCTTAAAAAGGTCTTAAAAGTCCTAAAAATACTATTATTCTACAGTTTTAAGATACTAATATTTGAGAGCGATCATATCAAGGTAATCAGATCAATACGTTTCTAGAAAATATCAGATTATTCTACTTTTTTTTTTTTTACTAGATGGCAAAGGATAGTTTAGGTTGTCAAATGGTGCAATCATGGCGAAAAAACAAACAAACATTTTAATTCTAAAAAATCAACCACCTTTTTCTAAATAATTTTACTTAAACACCCAAAGAAAATTTGAAGTTAACATAAGCTCTGTAAGACATGGCTAGCAAGTCTTTAGCACCATTAAATCCAAACATTAAAAATATGATAAAAAATACTATAAAACAGTATACAATATTTATTCTAAATACTCTGCATATAAATGTTATAACAAACTAGTCATTGCACCTTGAGTAAAGGTTCTGGCTAAACCCTTTCTAACTCCTAAATGATGCTTACCTTGTCTAACCAAGCAGAAGCTATATTTATACATGCTTTTTAAAGAACAGCACAACAATGAATGAGCAGCCAAAGCATTCAGAGAGCGAGAGAAGCAACAATAATCTGATAGATTAAATGTGCATGTCTGGGTTCAGCCATATAGCTAGATGCTCACATCTGCACAATGAGCTTCTCAGACTATGTTCCCAGACTTTATGACCCCAGGGTTCTGCAGTCAGAATAACAGCTCAGAATATCATTGAGTGTATTTCTCCACTTAGCACTGATAATATGCACTTCTTCCAGAAATGATGCTAAAATTACTGAAATTTTCAGGAAAAAGGCATAATCCATTAAAAATCTTGTTCCCAATTTATTGGTATATTATTCATAATGCATTAGGACTGTGGTAAGGCATTTCTGTTAAGTAGCTTAAAGGATCATAAATAAGATATGTAAAGGCTGCACATCACTGAAAACACTAAAAGCACTCATACATTTTATCAATGAGTGGAAATTGGTTATTTTTGAAAAGCGAAGTTAAAGCAACGTCACAGAATGTGAGGTAGAAGCGTGCCTTCGGAGTGTGTGACTGGCTGCAGGCACGATTCTACGTCAGCTGGCCATCAAGCTATTCTCTCATTTATTCATGAGAAAGAGTTCAATTGTGGTTTTGATTTCCAGGAAAAGTTACAAAATGCATAAATGTCTTTTTTCAGGACTTACCTGAGAGAGAAAGTGTCCAGGTTGGCTGAGCTCCTCACGTAGACATAAAAGGAGGCGATATCAGTCTTCTTAAGGGGTTTAGAGGAGGTCTGGATGACCACAGACTCTCTCAGTCTGAGCACGGACACTGGCGTGGCCCCTTGTTTGACCTGCAGGAGCCGAACACTCCCGATTCTCTGCATGGGGGTCACAGGCATGTACTCAGCCTCAGGCTGCCTGGCATTTCCACCACCCAAATCCCACCTCTTGCCCTCCTCCCCACTGGCTGTGCACGGGCCGTAAGCACTAGGACGGGCCTGGTAATAAAGCTCCACTGGGTTCCCCTGGGTTGGCCCTTGTCTTTCCCGACTAGAGCTACCCTCAACCGGGCTGAACCAGCTTGCAGGAGGGTCAACCTCTGCCATACAGGTTCCATGCTCATTTCGGATGACACAGGAACCACGGACCTCTTGAGTCTGCCAGAAGGCATACACAGTCACACACAGCAGCTCATCTTTTGTTACTTTCTCCTTATCTCCTCTATCCCAGTCTCTCCCAGCCACGTAGAACAGGACTCGCACTTTGGGAGAAGACGAATAGACCCACCTGGTCAGGACGAAGGACTGGACTCTCCAATTGAGGGTGAAAACTGGTGGTGAAGGCCGGAATAACTGCACTGACTGCACTAAGTCCACGGGGATCTCCTGTTTGGTTGAGAGTGGGCCGTAGCTGGCATTGATAACTGGGAGACGTCCTGCTCGGAGCATGACAAATGGCTGCGTGTGGCTCTGCATGCTGGAATTGCGCATGATGTCCTGTCCTGCTTCTTTTAGTAGGAAGTATTCAGCATCCCATACCTGATAAGTTACGGGAAGGAACAACTGATATGGGGAGGAGGATTTGGTGGCATCAGAGATCTCCTGACTGTCCAGCTCTGCAGGAGAACAAAGACACAATTGAATAAGGAAAGAAATTAGTTTAAGAGAGATGTGTAATGTTGTCTTCATGCCATTCAGTGTGTCTACATAGTCCTGTATGTGCACCACCGAAATGTATCTCAGTAGCTATAGTAGATTTTTTAATTTGATCATTTTTGGGGGGTTTAATTGTTTTGGATGTTGCTTACGACCATACAACCATGGAAACTCCCGATCTCGGAAGCTAAGCAGGGTTTGTCTTGGTTAGTCAAGTCAAGTTTTTAATTTTATTTGTATAGTGCTTTTCACAATACACATTACACAAAGCAGCTTTGCAGAAAATAATGATGTTAATGTTTGTAATATCTTAATATCGTCATACCCTACAGTTGCATTAAGCAGATTAAAGCTGGCCGATTATATAGGGTTTTTTTTCATGATACAAGCAAACAAGCAGATGAGGTATGATATATAGTATATATATATATATCTTTACATTAATAAAATGTATGTATGCGGATCACAGCTGGAATACTTTATATAAAGAGCTGGGGATAATATAGTTACATTTTTCTTTAGTTGAGATTTGCTCTCTCTCTATAAAGCAGCTGAGATTTGCTGTATAGTATATTCAGTATGCTGCTTTACATGAGTATACTACAAGGTAAAGTAGGATGTGTTATATTTTTTGACTATATAACACTCAAGCAGTTTAGATTTGCTATATAGTACAGTACATACAGTATATTAACGTGAGTGTACTGTATTTATCTGGGTAAGGCTGGATATACTTGCAGTAATTTACAATCATGAAATGTGAGGTTTTGTTCAGTTTATAATATTTTTTTTTTATAATGACAAGCCTAGTGACTATTTAGTGATGTGTATCACGGTGAAGCGATGCATATAAAAGACAGGTTAAAAAAGTTATTGAATGGGATGCCGCCATGAATACCAGGTGCTGTAAGTCTCTGCATTCAGCCCGAGATGCCAATGTTTTTCCGTATTAAATTGACACTCCTTTCAAGTTTAAGACTTTGTACCATTACATCACATATACTGGCCCTTTTATGAAACTTAAATCACACTAAGAAATGCATGTGTGCATCATCACGGAATTTCTGGCATGAAAATATTCTGAATCTCCCAATTTAAATCTCCCAGCATGCAGCACTGCCACTCTGCCTACACCACTGAATGTTTTGGATCAAATTTAGCAGTCTTTTGAGTAAGGATTTAGCTATTTTTTCAACAGTTCTCAACATGTTTAGTGATAGATGACATTCCATTATCCCATGAAAATAAATAGAAATCTGTGTAAATATGTGACTGTTGTCCTGACTATATTGTATACAGTGTTGCATGAATAACATTACAAAGAATGTTGACCCAGAGTTCATTCAGTAAATTATAGATAATTTCGTCAAAATTATTTTTAATGTATCCTAATCAAACTTAAGAGTGTGAGACATTTGCTCTGAGATAAACAATAATATGTTTGACCAATGGAAAATGTCCAAATATGGTTTTCCAAATATGTTTTTTCAGTAATTCATCCTTTCTGTTATAATTTGCAACCAAGCAAACATATTTTTATTGTTTTACATAAGTGTGTGTGGTGAGGGGGGCGTGGTTTTGCGAAGTCTGCAGCGGGAGATGAGTCAGCGAGCTGCGCGGTGAGTAAGTGGGTCAAGTGCAGATGACGAACACCTGTGTCTGATTGCAGTAATTGGCGTGGAGACTGCATTTAAGCTGCCGGCTGTGAGAGAGGAGAGAGAGAGACCTGGGACTCGCACGGGAAAACGTGAAGCACTGGCAGAGCCTGGAGACGTGTTATATGTTTGTTTTGTTTGCTGTGGACAACGACACAGCGGCCGCGCCCAAGCGCACCCTTTTGTTTACGTTTGTTTGTTTATGTAATAAAGTGCGAGTCCCAATTTCGCCGACCCCGTCTTCTTCTTCCTCCACCTACACTGAGCTTTCATTACACTGGTGCCGAAACCCGGGAAGAAGAAGACTGCCGCCGCCATGCAGACCCCGCCGGGAACGCCATTTGCGGATCTCATCCAGACGCTCGCGGGTCTTCACAGGGAACAACATCACGCCCTGCTGGCCGTAAAGGAGGAGCAAGATCAGCGTTTCCAGATGCTTCTCCAAGGCCAGCAAGAAGACCGCGAGCTGTTCCGGAGCTGGCTCGACCGGGAGGTTCGGGCCGTCCCCGCTCCAGCTACAGCCTCGGCCCCGCCCCTGCCTCTCAATAAGATGGGTCCTCTGGATGATCCGGAGGCGTTCCTGGACCTATTTGAGAGGTCCGCCAAGGCCCGGGGATGGCCCCGAACGGACTGGCCCATGCGGCTCATCCCTCTGCTGTCGGGAGAGTCCCAGATAGCCGCCCACCAACTGCCAGTCCAGAATCTCCTGGTCTATGAAAACCTGAGGCGCGCCATTTTACAGCGGGTCGGCCGGACCCCGGAACAACATCGACAGCGGTTCAGGTCCTTGAGCCTGGAGGAGTCTGGCCGACCCTTCGTGATGGCGCAACAGCTCCGGGACTCCTGCCGCAGATGGCTGATGGCTGACGGAGGCGACATCGAGGACATTATCAGCAAGGTGGTACTGGAGCAGTTCATCACGAAGCTTCCCAAGAAGACTGCTCAGTGGGTCCAGTGCCACCGCCCGACGTCGCTGGACCAGGCCATCCGCCTGGCGGAAGATCACATGGTGGCGTGCTCAGGGGTCGGCGAACCCCTTCCATCTGCATCTCTCTCTCCCTCTCTCTCTCTCTCGACCCCTTCTCTCCCCAAACCTGTTCCCCTTCCCAGGTCTCGCGGGGGGCTGGTGCCCCGGCCGGCGCCACGATGGAGGACAGGGGCCCCGGCGGACCCTGTCCCTACGTTCCGGGCCCCACCCAGGGGGCCCGCCACGACCGACCACCCCGCCCCGAGCCCGGCAGCCCTGCACTCTCCACGCCAATCCCTTGACCCGCTTCCTGCCGCTGGGGCGGCGGGGAGGTCTGGGCCGGCCTGTTGGCGCTGCGGGGATCCGGGACACTTCATCGACCGATGTCCAGTGATGGAGGTGGGGACACTGATCCGGGTTCCCGACGCGCCACAGGCTGCCCCCGATCAAACTGGCCTGTACCAGATACCAGTGAGTATCAAGGGGGGTACTTATCAGGCTTTGGTGGATTCAGGCTGCAACCAAACCTCCATTCATCAAAGTCTGATGCAACCGGGGGGATTGGATAACAGCCACATGGTTAAGGTGCGGTGTGTGCACGGGGTGGTGGTAAGCTATCCGATAATGCCTGTGGTAATTCAATTTAGGGGGCAAAAGCATTGTGTAGAGGTAGCAGTTAACCCGCACCTCCGGCATCCGCTTATTCTGGGGACGAATTGGCCTGCCTTTGGTGAGTTATTGGGGTCTGTGGCGAACAGGACGGCCGAGGGACGTGAGAGAACGGCGCGAGGCCGGTGGTGTGATTGCTAATGAGCAACACCTGTGAAGCACACCGGTCTCGCATCTCTCACGGAGGAGCGGAAGCATAAAGGAGGAGCGACGACGTTGATGATCGAGAGAGGAACAGGCCTGTATTTTAGTTGTTTTGTTTTTGTATTTTATTTTAGCCAGCAGTCGTCCGCGAGGGGCTGCTGGCAGTTCCTTATGTTTATTTTCGGTAGCCAGCAGTCTGGCTGCTGGCGGTATTTTGGTTGTTTGTTTTATTTTAAATAAATTATATTTTGATTGTTCGCCGGTTCCCGCCTCCTTCTTCCCTGAACATTGCTACACTGGTGCCGAAACCCGGGAAGAGGGAGGAACGCGCTGTCAGAGAGTCCTCGCCGATGTGGGGAATCCGCGGTGCCATCGAGCATGGTGCGCGAGTCGCCGCCGCTGGCCGTGGGCCGGAGCCTGCTGCCATCCGCCGAGCGAGGGGAGGAGCAGGGAGCGGGGGACTCGCGGCCACGGACGCTCGAGGCGGTGCGCTGGAGTGAGTTGCCGGTGGGACGGTCGAGCTCGCTGCCGGCCGCCTGGGTATTGGATGGGCGGCTGCCATCCGGGAGGGAGAGGAGTCGCCGCCGCTCGCCGTGGGCCGGAGCCTGCTGGGGAGGGGAGGAGCAGGGAGCGGGGGACTCCTGCCGTCTGCCCAAGGCACCCGAGGAGCCGTCGCCATCCACCGGGCGGCGGAGGAGCGTCGAGCCGTCCACCGAGGGCTACCCAGCGTCACCGCCAGGCACCGCGGAGGAGAGCGCACAGCTGGTGGGGGACCAGATGGCAGTGCGTTGTGGGAACCGGACCAAGTTTTTTTTTTTTTTCCTCTCTCCCCTCTCTCGATCTGTCGCTCCTCATGCTTCCGTCTCCGTTTCCCTCGGTTTGTCTGTCCATACTCCCCAGGGATCGCCGCCGCCGGGGGGGGGAGTAGGCACAGGCTCGTGGGTACCCCCCGGCCTGTGAGGGGCGATGGGGGTATGTGGCGAACAGGACGGCCGAGGGACGTGAGAGAACGGCGCGAGGCCGGTGTTTATTTTGGCCGGGCTGCTGGTGGTATTTTGGTTGTTTGTTTTATTTTAAATAAATTATATTTTGATTGTTCGTCGGTTCCCGCCTCCTTCTTCCCTGAACATTGCTACAGGGTCGTTATCGACGGGTGCCTCTTGGGGAAAGAAAAGCAAGGGAAAGACGGCGGTTGTTCAAGTGGGAGATGCTGAGCCGGGACCTCTGGCATCTGCTGCAGGGGAACGGAGGGCTCTGGCGAGAACTATCCTCACAGAGCGCGATGATTTTCCCCTGGAGCAGACCCAGGATGAGACTTTAAAACACGCGTTTAATCAGGTCCGCTCTATCGACGGCCAGGTTCTCCACCCAGACCAACCGCTCTCTTATCCCTATTTTGCTATTTTAAAAGATAAGTTGTATCGGGTGACCCAAGACACCCAGACAAAAGAATATACAACACAGTTGTTGGTTCCTAAAAGCCGCCGGAAAATGCTTTTTCAGGCGGCTCACTGTAATCCAATGGCAGGGCATTTAGGTCAGGCGGCGACACTAAACCGTCTCATGGCCCGGTTCTTCTGGCCGGGCATTCACGAGAATGTGCGCAAGTGGTGCGCGTCTTGTCGTGAATGTCAGTTGGTGAATCCACTGGCCAATCCAAAAGCACCATTGTGCCCCCTTCCGTTAATGCAGGTCCCCTTCGAACGAATTGGTATGGACCTCATCGGGCCATTAGAACGGTCAGCACGGGACACCGTTTTGCGTTGGTCCTGGTGGACTACGCAACCCGGTATCCTGAAGCAGTCCCGCTTCGTAACATTTCTGCCAAAAGTGTTGCGAGCGCGCTCTTCTCATTAATCTCCCGGGTGGGAATCCCCAAAGAGATTCTCACTGATCAGGGCACGGCGTTTATGTCACAAACTATTCGCGAACTCTACGAATTATTGGGCATTAAATCGATTCGCACTAGCGTCTACCACCCACAGACGGACGGTTTAGTGGAACGATTTAATCGCACTTTGAAGTCCATGATTCGAAAGTCCGTTCACGAAGACGCCAAAAATTGGGATAAATGTTTCGAACCCCTCTTGTTCGCTGTACTCCAGGTTCCCCGAGCCTCCACGGGGTTTTCCCCCTTCGAGCTTCTCTATGGACGTCAGCCCCGCGGGGTGTTAGACGTTCTTAGAGAGACTTGGGAGGACGGACCGTCCGCTAGTAAGAACGAAATTCAGTTTGTCTTGGACCTGAGAACAAAACTCCACACTTTGGGGCGGCTATCAATGGAGAATTTGTTACAGGCCCAGGACAGACAAAGTCAGCTATACAGCAGGGGGGCTAGACTCCGCCAATTTGCACCGGGAGATAAGGTGCTTGTATTACTCCCTACTTCCAGCTCTAAATTACTCGCAAAGTGGCAAGGACCCTTCGAGGTCACACGGCGAGTTAACGATCTCAACTATGAGGTAGCCCGTACAGATAGGGGAGGAGCACATCAAATTTATCACCTCAACCTCAACCTCCAAAGTGGGTTGAGGCAGAGTCAGTGATGCTGGCGACGGTGGTGAGCGGAGAGGAGGATCTTGGGCCAGAGGCGAGTACAAAGTCATAATCTCTCGTGCTGGCTCTTGGCGGAGATCACCTCTCACCCTCCCAGCTCACTGACGTTAAAAATGTACAAACTGAGTTTGCGGATGTGTTTTCTCCCCTGCCTGGTCGGACGAACCTCATTCAGCACCACGTTGAGACGGATCCGGGGGTGGTGGTACGCTGCTGCCCGTATCGTTTGCCTGAACACAAAAAAAAGGTGGTTCAGAATGAATTAGAGGCTATGCTAGATATGGGGGTAATAGAAGAGTCCAGCAGTGACTGGGCGAGCCCGATAGTTTTAGTTCCTAAAACTGACGGCTCGGTCCGCTTCTGTGTGGACTATAGAAAGGTGAACGCGGTGTCTAAGTTTGATGCTTATCCAATTCCGAGGGTTGACGAATTGCTTGATCGGCTGGGTACTGCTCGTTTTTATTCGACATTGGACTTAACGAAGGGTTATTGGCAGATCCCCTTGTCTCCAATGTCCAAAGAAAAGACAGCTTTCACAACGCCGTTTGGATTACACCAATTTGTCACCCTTCCTTTCGGCTTGTTCGGGGCTCCAGCGACTTTTCAGTGTCTGATGGACAAAATTCTCCGGCCGCATGCTGCATATGCCGCTGCCTACTTGGATGATATTATCATCTATAGTACCGATTGGCAGCGTCATATGCAGCATTTGTGGGCTGTCCTGAGGACGCTGAGAAGGGCGGGGCTCACGGCCAACCCAAAGAAGTGTGCAATTGGGCGTGTGGAAGTAAGGTATCTGGGTTTCCACTTGGGACACGGACAGTTGCGTCCCCAAATTGATAAGACGGCAGCAGTTGCGACCTGTCCGAGACCTAAGACCAAAAAGGAGGTTAGACAGTTCCTGGGGCTAGTGGGATATTACAGAAGGTTTGTGCCTAATTATTCGGACCTCGCTAGCCCGCTGACTGATTTAACTAAAAAAGAAGCACCAGATACGGTCCAGTGGACGGAGTAGTGTCAGCAGGCTTTCACCCAGATAAAGGCTGCTCTGTGTGGCGGGCCGCTTTTACATGCTCCTGACTTCTCTCTCCCTTTTATCCTACGGACGGACGCATCGGACAGGAGGCTGGGCGCCGTCCTGTCCCAGGAGGTGGAGGGTGAAGAGCGGCCGGTACTGTACATCAGTCGGAAGCTCTCTAAGAGAGAGACGATGTACAGCACCATCGAAAAGGAGTGTTTGGCCATCAGGTGGGCTGTTCTCACCCTCCGCTACTACCTCCTGGGACGGGAGTACACCCTCTGTTCGGACCACGCTCCCCTGCAGTGGCTCCACCGCATGAAGGATACCAACGCGCGGATCACCCGTTGGTATCTAGCTTTACAGCCTTTTAAATTCCAGGTGGTCCACAGGCCGGGTGCACAGATGGCTGTGGCTGACTTCCTCTCCAGGAGGGGGGGGGGGGGGGCTACAGGCCGGACGGCCTGAGTCGGGCGGTGGGGGTATGTGGCGAGGGGGGCGTGGTTTTGCGAAGTCTGTAGCGGGAGATGAGTCAGCGAGCTGCGCGGTGAGTAAGTGGGTCAAGTGCAGATGACGGACACCTGTGTCTGATTGCAGTAATTGGCGTGGAGACTGCATAAAAGCTGCCGGCTGTGAGAGAGGAGAGAGAGAGACCTGGGACTCGCACGGGAAAACGTGAAGCACTGGCAGAGCCTGGAGACGTGTTATATGTTTGTTTTGTTTGCTGTGGACAACGACACAGCGGCCGCGCCCGAGCGCACCCTTTTGTTTACGTTTGTTTGTTTATGTAATAAAGTGCGAGTCCCAATTTCGCCGACCACGTCTTCTTATTCCTCCACCTACACTGAGCTTTCATTACAGTGTGCTTGCGCAACATTAAACTTAAAAAAGCCACTTAGTTTGATACTTGGCCATATGGCAAAGGCTCATTCATACATTTTTTAGGCCACTTAATGCTAGCTTGCCTCAGTAAATCATAAAGTGCTGTCATTAAAAACATTTGATCATATGTGCATAAGAAAACTATTGGTAGATTGACATTTCCACTGCAAGATTAGGCTGCAAACATAGAAGAGCTAAAATCAAATAAAAAAAGTGCAACAGAGACATGGTTAAAATAAAATAAAACGTACTGTATGTGTCAAAAACGAGACTCCCGCAGTTCCTCCTGCTGACCACCAGAGGGAACCCTCTCCTGAATATTAAACCATTTGAACTACATTTCCCACATACCTGGCACTGATTACCTTGCGCCTGACCTTCATCAGTGGACTATTTAATGTGCTCTCAGACTCACCCTCATTGCGAAGTTTTGTATTTACCCTGGTGATCATCTCTGAGTCTTTCTTCCCGTGTTTTGTCTTCCCGTGGATTACTTCTGGACTGTCTATTCTCATCTTGATTCTTTGATGCCTGCCCTGGACTATATTCTCTACTGGACTGATTTATGTAAGTTTCCCGCCTGCCCTGACCTAACCTTATTCCTGTTTCTGGATTACGAGTTGCCTTATCTCTACTGTTGTGTTTGCTGATGATTGACCCTGATTGTACGAACACGATTATAATAAAACTGCAAATGGATCCTCACTCTCCTGAAGTTTCATTACAGAAAACTTCGCCAACACACGATCCAGCAGCTCTGGTTCAAATGTCCACGGAGATTTCCACTCAAGCTAATCAACTCGCCATTCATCAACATCAGCTAACCCATTTAACTACAGTAATGGAGGAGCTCATCAGGACGCTACAGAGTTTGCAAATGTCACTTACGAACCCAGCACATTCTCAACCGAACGTGAGTGTGGACGCTTCTCCACCACCTTCATTCATAGTTAACCCACGTCTGGCTCTTCCTGATAAGTTTGATGGTAACCCAACTAAAAGTAAGGGATTTCTACTGCAATGTTCATTTATTCATTGATCAACAACAAGCTATGTATAACACCGATGCCACCAAGATTTCCTTGGTATGCTCACTCCTCACTGGCAAGGCATTAGAGTGGGTGACAGCGGTTTGGAGAGAGGATGGTACTGCTTTTCCATCGTTTGGCATCTTTCTTCAATGATTCGGGGAAATATTTGCACCTGGAGGGAGGTATGAGAGCTGATGATCAAATACTCGCATTGAGCCAGGGCAGGAGTACTGCAGCAGAATATGCTTTGACATTTCGTACTCTAGCAGCACAAACCGACTGGGTGGTAGGGCTGGATATCGTAACAAAATTTTCGATACCGATACCTTGACTTCGATACCGGTTCCTGAACGATACCTTTTTCGATACCAATTTTATGAAAATCCTATTTTAACAATATTACATTACCTTTTTTTCTTTTCAGTTTGTTGACTTTTTTTTTTTTTACACTCATATTGAGTCAGTAAAAAAGCACCAATGCTAAAGTTTTCTATGTTTCCTAATCATTGAACAATATTCTTTACTTCAATAAACTTGTTTCTGCTTTAATGCATCGTTTAACAATGAAACAATGGAAATTAATTGAAATGCATTACACAGTCACCTCTAACAGATCACTCTTAATTGTAATTTAGAGTCTAGACACATGCATTTTCTGTAAAGCTGCTTTGAAACTGTTTTGTGAAAAATGCTATACAAATAAATGTGAATTAAATACTGGGGTGCGAGCGAACGCGCTCAAAGCTTATAAAAAAACCTGCATAAAGCTTGCCGCAAAGCAATAGCGAAAGTAGCCTAATGATTATGGATGTGTCAGGGGAAAAAATAGCAAGGATATATTTAAACTTTTTATTAATAAACAAGTGTTTACTGATTGTGTTGTCTGCAGAGATGAATATGGCGATTTTGCCTCAATCATCATTCCTGCATTATAGGCTAGTGAGCACGCACACGCGCATGTAGACTGCATAAGCAAACTATTTATTTCTAATTGTTTCGTTTAAAAGTAGACATATTTGAATTTATATTTAAGTCTATATGCCTTCTCGTGTCTGAGTCAAGTATCCTATATGCTGAGTTTCGGTTCATTTTGTGACGCGCTCCATTGCAGTCGAAGACGGATAAACACTCAAGTGTTGCCGGTCTTGGCAGCAATTATCTTGTCAAATATTGCATCGCGTGCTTCTGGCATCGAGTGTGGTACATAGGTAGGTACACTTTATCTTTTCCACATATTTTCTATCTATCTGGGTTGGGACACACACATACACACACACACACACACTACAGCCTCACGTGCGACGAGCCACGTCTCTCTGGGCAACCGTGTAAATTAACTTAGTGTTTTTCCGCCACAGCCAATCATGCTGCATGCTTATTCGTTGTTTCAGTGACGTTGACTAGATTAATCCCTTAGGTATCGAAATGTGGTACCGAAAAACAAGACAGGTTTCGATACTCTGTAGTACCGAGACAATTCGGTTGGTACCTAAAAAGTATCGAACTCGATACCCAGCCCTACTGGCTGGAGAGCACGCTTAAACTGCTCTTTCGCAAGGAATTCAGCTTGGAGTTGCAATCTGAACTGGCCTGCCGAGATGAAGGGAGATCGCCGAATCAATTCATCGAGCTAACCATTCAGATTGACTATCTGATTCATTCATGTCGTCCACTCAGAACGGAATTCATCACACCTCACCTGGTCAACTACAGCACAGTAGGCTTTCGTAGAACTCAAGTCACGTTTCACATCTGCCCCCATCCTCCACTACCCTGATCCAGAACTCCCGTTTAAAGTTGAGGTGGACGCTTCAAATAAGGGCATTGGCGCCATTCTTTCACAACGGCACGGATCCCCATCCAAGATCTATCCTTGTCCCTATTATTCCCGCAAACTTAACCCAGCCAAACAGAACTATGACGTCGGAAACCGGGAATTGTTGGCCATGAAAGCAGCTATGGAGGAGTGGCGTCATTGTCTGGAGGGGTCTAAACATCCGTCTGTGATTCTAACTGACCACAAGAATTTGGAATACTTCCAATCTGCCAAAAGACTGAATCCCAGACAAGCAAGGTGGGCTCTCTTCTTTACACGATTTGACTTCACCGTTACCTATCGTCCCGGTTCAAAGAACACCAAAGAAGATGCCTTATCACGCCAACACGACTGTTTAACTCCCATTAAATCCAAGGAAACCTCTCTTCCAGAGTCATTAATCGTGGCCCCAATTCAGTGGGACATCATGATAGAGCTCACTCAAGCCAATTCACAAAAGACCCCTCCTCCCGAATGCCCCCCTGACAAAACTTTTGTACTTCAGGATCTCTGTCAGAAAGTACTAAAGCAAGTTCACTCCTACTCCGCTCTGGTCACCCTGGAATTGCAGCCACTGTTCACCTGCTTCAGAACAGCTTTTGGTGGCCAACCTTGCGGGCAGACACAATAAAATTCATTAACGAATGCATCACCTGTAACACAAGCAAACATCTCAGACAGTTACCATCTGGCCTACTGCAACCATTGCCAGTTCCCCACCCACCATGGTCCCATCTTCCCATAGACTTTATTACCGATCTCCCCAAGTCCAATGGGAATACCACAATACTCCCTTTCATAGATTGCTTCTCCAAGGCCTGCCGTTTAATTCCACTTCCCAAGCTGCCTACAGTATTTGAGACTGCCGAACTCATGTGCAACTTCGTGTTCCGCTTTTATGGCCTTCCTGAGGACTTCGTGTCGGACTGAGGGAAACAAATCACATCCAGAGTATGGTCAGCATTCTTCCAACAACTCCACATCAACATTAGCCTCACTTCAGGATATCACCCACAATCGAATGGTCAGAACGTCTCAATCAGGAGATCACCCGGTTCCTCAGATCCTATTGTCATCAGAACCAAGCAGATTGGAGCCGATTCCTCATGTGGGCTGAGTATGCACAGAACTCACTCCAGAAACCCACCACCGGACTAACTCCATTCCAATATGTAATGGGGCTTCCAACCTCCCCTATTTCCATGGTCAGGGGAACCTACCGATGTAACCTCTGTCAACGACTGGCTCCAGAGAAGTGAAGACATCTGGAATCAGGCTCACACCCACTTGCTACATGCTGTCAGGAGACAAAAGTTGCAGGCCAATCGTCACCATCGCCCCAATCCCGAATATACTCCAGGTCAATGGGTCTGGCTATCCACTCGAGACCTACGCCTCAGACTTCCTTGCAAGAAACTCAGTCCCAGGTATGTGGGTCCCTTCCAAATTATTAAACAGATTACACCAGTTTCCTTTCGTTTGGCATTACCCTCTAATTATCGTATCTCTCCCACTTTTCATGTATCACTTCTCAAACCTGCTGGTGGTCCAAGAGCAGAGGAGCAGACCAGTGACCAGGGCCCCTCACCCATCTTGGTGGATGGCAAGGAGGCATATCAGGTTTGAGATCTACTCAATTCCAGATGCCGGGGCAGGCTCCTCCAATATCTGGTGGATTGGGAGGGGTACGGACCGGACGAGTGATGCTGGGTAAATGCAGAGGACATACTAAACCCCCCACTCGTGACTGAGTTCCATAGGACGCACCTTGAGAAACGGCCCCTTGACCTTGGGAAGACCCCGGTGTTGTTCGCCTCTTCGCGACAGGAGCCGCTCGCGGGGGGCCCTGTCACAAACGAGACTCCCGAGGTTCCTCCTGATCACCACCAGAGGGAACCCTCTCCTGAATATTAAACCATTTGAACTACATTTCCCACGTACCTGGCACTGATTACTTTGCACCTGACCTTCATCAGTGGACTATTTAAGGTGCTCTCAGACTCACCCTCATTGCAAAGTTTTGTATTTACCCCCATATCATTTCTGAGCATTTCTTCCCGTGGATTACTTTTGGACTGTCTATTCTCGTCTTGATTCTTTGCTGCCTGCCCTGGACTATATTCTCTACTGGACTGATTTATGTAAGTTTGCCCTTACCTTATTCCTGTTTCTGGATTACGAGTTGCCTTATCTCTACTGTTGTGTTTGCTGGTGATTGACCCTGATTGTACGACCACGATTATAATAAAACTGCAAATGGATACCCTCCTGAAGCTTCATTGCAGTATGAATGATCATTTTCAAAGACAATACTGTCTTTAATATTTCGGATTCATTAACTAACTTAACTTGACTGGGCTTGAGCATGAGAGGCATGTACTATGTTTGTCAAGTATAAAATAAAGAGCTGTATTTATGCCCTGGTCTGCTACCACATATGGAAATATAAATATTACATTTTACTCAGATGTACCAAATGTAAATCTGCAATATTGCAGCCTATTTTAATCCGCGACGCTTCACCCAATTTCATCTTATAGGCACTATCAATTCAATATTTTAGATCCATGAAAAACTCCTGCGGATTGGTAAACTCATAGAAGTCTAAGATCAAACATTGTGTATTATATGCCAGTTTAAAAAAAAAAAAAAAACTCCAATAACAAGGATGAGCTCAGAGACATTACAAAATTCCTGGATATATATATATATATTTTTTTTTTTTTAAAGCCGATTGAGTGGTAAGGTCATGCAGGTAAAGGTTGACTCAAACTAATCTTAAACTGAACTCATGGCACATGACAACTCATATACTCACATTTACAGCTGAAGCAGTTACAGAACAAAGAAGTTCTTCTGCAAAGAAAAGATTAATCTAAACTGGATAACATTCTGCCTGGCTGACATTGTCTCTTTTTTTTCAGTCCTTTGCACGGTTGTTGGGGGAAAGTAAGTGAACCCTTTGGACTTTACTGGATTTCTACACAAATTGTGAAATTGTATGACTAAACATAGTTCCAAACAGACAACTTTTTTTTTCTTTTTTTTTTTTTTTTTTTTAACAGAACACGCATGCATCTTTCTACTTTTATTGTGCACAGAAAGAAAGTTAATAGGGTCCAAAACAACACTGAACTTCATTGAACCTCAAAAAAAAAAAAAAGAAATGACATGAGGGTAAGTAAATAACACAGTTTTTAACAGAAGATTCTGTAGTTTTGAGCATTTGGCTTTGAGTTCACAGAGAGGTCTCTCTGCAGGAATGGATTCATTACCATTAGCAGTTGGTGCTGGTCAACAGGTCAACATCCATTCTATTTACCCTCCATTTAAGCAGGTGGCATAGATAACAGCTGGCTGGATTCAGCTCTAAATCCGTAGGTATGATGGTCTAATAAGCCTGCTAGCCATACTATGGGTAAAACTACGGTGGCCGACAGAGCTCAAAGTGATGCAACCTAAAGAAGACACAAGCAAATAGAAAAAAACGCATGCAAATAGAAAAAAACACCCGCAAATTAAGAACACATCTTCATCAGTTTCACAACACATGTGTGCTCCAAATACTCACAACACAACCAAATACAGAAATGCGCTGCAAGTAACACAGACCACAATGGAAATGTTTCCGGGGGACCAAATAAGTGACGAACCCGGCTTGTTCGCCGGTTCCCGCCTCCTTCCCTGAACATTGTTACACTGGTGCCGAAACCCGGGAAGGAGGAGGCGGGAACCAGCGAACAATCAAATAAACTTTATTAAAAAAAAAAAAAAAAAAAAAACCAAAATACCGCCAGCAGCCCCTCGCGGACGACTGCTGGCTAAAATAAAATACAAAAACTAAAACACAGGTCTCTCACGTCCCTCGGCCATCCTGTTCGCCAAATGAGCAAAAAACAAACAAAAATAACGACTTTATTCAACTACTCATTTCCTTCCCTGTGGGCTTTGAGATTTCACGTAGTGAAACTGCGCAAAGCGTCTGTGTTGTATGTCACACGTAGGCTCACTATTGGCCAACGCTGGTCGTGTGTGACGTACAACCTAGAAGCTTTGCGCAGTTCCACTACGGGTGAAGCCGCAGAAAGCTAGAAGCCAGCCACAGACACCGTGAGTAGTGACTTTCCTTTGTCAGTGGTGTAAAATATGTAGTTGGATTGTTTCATGTAACTTAGTTCTTCCTCGCTGTGTTATGGCTTTGCTATGTGGGGATAAATGTACTGGTTACATTCGTGAGACAGCTGATTAGTACTCTTTTCATTGACCGTAAAACAGTATAGGAATCACCAACCCGTCGATCTTGGAAGCATTTTAAGTCGCTCGCGAAGAGTTTTCAAAATCAGAGAAAAAAAGCCTATTGTATGTACTAAATGGTGTCTCATGGTGCGTTCACACCGGACGCGAATAGCGCGTCAGGCGCGAGTGATTTCAATGTTAAGTCAATGCAAAGACGCGTTACGCGCGTAAAAAATTCCTGCGGCGCGAATGAGGCGTAGAGCGCGGCGCGGTAGACGCGAATACGCCTCATTCGCGCATCAAGTTCGCACGAATGGCGCGAATTAAGCGTCTGGCGCGAAAAGCTCGTTACGCGCGAATGATTTAGTTAGTGCTATTTGTGCATTCACGCGTTTGACGCGAATTCGCGTCTGCCGCCCGAGTTGAAAAATCTGAACTTTGGCGTCAATTCGCGCCGCGTTAACCAATCAGGAGCCTAGCTGCTTGCTGCTGTCACGTGGTGAAGTATCCGGATGCTTCAATATGACTAATTGCCTGGTGTGGTTAATGCACAACAAAGCAAATATTTTATCACATAAAACTTGATTTCAATATATGAGACATTCATTTTGTATTGAATGCTATTTATTCCATATCTAGATTATATGAAATATTATCATAAAGTAAAGACAACCAACATAGTGGTGCATAAGTTCGTGTCTAGACAGTGTTGTGTGAGAGAGAAAAAAAAATCACAGGACAGGTTATACTTTTGGAGGCTGGCTCCATTTATCATCAAAACAAAAATAAATGACTTATTAGGTGGATGAGGGCGAGGGTGATCCTCGCTCCGATGCGGGACAACAGGTCATCAAGCTGGGCGTGGAGCAGGCGGAAGTACAGCTGAAAGCGGCCGTCATCCAGGCGCAGCTCCTGGAGCGAGCAAAGGTTGAAACTAGCCAAACTGGGTTCGCCTCCGAGGGGTCTGGTGGACACAAATACGGCAACGATGATCCTACGCCAGTGTTCTGCTATCCAGAGCAAATACAGAGCGGTGACTCTCCCAATGAATGCTCGATCAAATAAAAAAGATGGCCGCCAACAGGTTTCGAATCCGACGCGCGTAAATTTCGCTTCAAACTTTCGTTATAACGCTCCATACGTTCATATATATTATGTAAATTATTTTAAACAAGAATAAGGTGTAGGTAAATACTTTTTTTTTATTTGAAGCACAATTATACTGTAGCCTATATAAAAATACAAATCTTTTTTTTAAATAAATACATTTTAAATAAAACATTTCAAAATAGAAATAGAAATAGAAAGTGCTACTGTTTAAAAGTGCTTCCCTGAACTGATGGCTGAAGTTGCTCAATGTCTGGGCTGTTGTCGGAGCATTGACGGGGAGAGTGTTGGGCCTACTTTTCTTAAAGAAAAAACTCTGTGTCTATTTCTTTTCATTGTTCGTCGTCTGTTTTCTTGCGTTTATTTTGCTGATGCTGATTGCCGTTGGCTCGTTTACACTGTAGGTATTGGTGCCCAATTCTGATTTGTTGCCTAAATCCGATTTTTTTTTTTGATCGTCCATTTACACGTTCTTTAAATTGTGACCCATATCTGACTCATCTGTTTACATTTGACATAGATCTGAAACATCACATCGCGCATGTTTAAAGGGGGTTCTTGCACAGATGGATGAACGCGCAGCGAGAGAGATCTCAGGACTGGTGGGAACATACAACACGATCTCATGAAAGTGCATATCTATAGCACGAATTTCATTTCTAGTGCCATTTATACGCCAAAATATTTTTTGCATGCATATGATACGCACTGTAAACGTGCGTATTGCACGCCATAAAGTGCGTATCATATGCACGCAATATTTTTTGCTTAATTGGCATGATAAATAAAATCCGTGCTATAGACGCACTTTCATGAGATTGAGGAGCAGTGGGTCCGAAATTTTAGGATGAGCAAGCCAACCTTTTATATGTTGTGTCAACATTTGTCCACATTCCTCTCCTACGACGACACAACGTTTCGTCATCCGTCCCTTTGGAGATGCGCGTCGGGGTTGAAAATCCGATCTGCAGGTTTACATGACGCATTGGCACATATATGATTTATTTCCACTGAAACCAATCCCGAAATATCTGAATACATGTGTTTTTTCACGGTATATAGAACACATCCGATCTGTGACATATGAGCAAAAAATCGGAATTGGGTCACATTTCACTGACAGTGTAAACGGGTGCTCAGGTCACAATTTCAATCACACAGCACGGAGCGGCCAATTTGGTCGCGGTGTATGCATACAGGAATATCTGAACCACAGCCATTCAGAGGCAAAGACCTGCCCCATCTCTGTCTCTGATTGGTTTAGACCACGATATGATCCAACCATGAGTATGAGTTGCGACAAAGGAGAACAATCGCTACGTTTGTGGAGAGGCAGCGGATGTGAGGACGTTAGGTGCACCGGTGCGACCTAGGAAATATTTTAGTCGCACCCTTACAAATTTTGGTCGCACTCTAGAGCCCTGTATGGGTTTGCTATGTGGGGAGAAATGTACTGGTTATGTTTGTGAGACAATCAGCTGATTACTATAATTATATTATATACTAAGACCCTTGATCCTCACCTGACTATGGCTTTGTAAACTTTATCCATGATGTGGTTTATAATGGATTGTGGTACAGAAACAGTGACAATGTTACACACTCTTGGCATACTCTGGCTATTCTCTGCTGTCTCAGACGAAGTTATGTTTGTCCCGATTTAGCCACCGTAGCTTCTTCGAAAGGGAGGGGTGTGCAGTGGGCTGAGCCATTAGCGCAACTCGCAACCGAACCGCTAGATGTAGCTAAAAATCACACACTGCACCTTTAAATACACTTCTTTTGATTTTTTGGGGCTTAATGTAAAAATACATAGTGTAAATGATAAATCACATTTGAGAATTCTGCTGGTTACTGTATACAGGCCACCTGGGCACCATAATCAGAATTAGTATTGGCAGCAGATAAAGTACTAATTGTTGGTGATTTTAATATACACATAGATAATGAAAAAGATCCATTGGGATTGGCTTTTAAAGACATTGCTAACTCAATTGGAGTTAGATACGTGTCAGGACCTACTCATTGTCGTAATCATACTTTAGATCTAATATTATCACATGGAATAGATGTTGATGCCGTTGAAATACTGCAGTAGAGCAGATCATCTCAGATCATCATCTAGTCTCATGTAAATTACATTTAGCCAAGGCTGCAAAGCCGACTCCGTGTTATTAATATGTTAGACCTATAACTTCTGCCACTAAAGATTGCTTTATCAATCTTCCTAATCAGTTTCATCATCTCAGCATCCCGGATAGCTTAGAAGAACTTGATATTGCAACAGAAACTTTTAACTCTCTTTTTCAGCACTTTAGACGCAGTTGCTCCGTTGCACTTAAAGAAAATAGTCCAACGCCGTGGTACAACGAGCACACTCAGGCCCTTAAAAGAGCAGCCAGAAAAATGGAGCGAAACTGGAAGAAAACAAAACTAGAAGTATTTCGGATTTCATGGAAGGAGAGCTTGATTGCTTACAGAGAGGCTTTAAAAGCTGCTAGATCTTCTTATTTTTCAACCCTATTAGAAGAAAATAAACATAATCCTTGGTATTTATTTGAAACAGTGGCTAAACTAACGAAAAAGAAAGCTTCAAGAACAGAAGTTTCCAAGCAACACAGCAGTAATGACTTTATGAACTTCTTCACTTATAAGATCAATAATATCAGGGAGAAAATCTATGCAACCGTCTACTACAGCATCGCATCAGGGAGTGCATTGTAGTCTCCCTGAGGAAAATTTTGATTCATTTGTTGCTTTAGGAGAGGAATAATTTTGCAAATTCGTTAATTCATCTAAATCGACAACTTGTATGTTAGACCCTATACTGACTAAGCTACTGAAAGAGATGCTTCCAGATGTCACAGATCCTCTTCTTAATATCATTAATTCGTCTTTGTCTCTAGGATACGTACCGAAAACCTTTAAGCTGGCTATGATTAAACCGCTTGTTAAAAAAACGCAACTTCATCCTACAGAATTAGTCAATTACAGGCCGATCTCAAATCTGCCTTTTCTGTCAAAGATATTAGAAAAAGCAGTATCCTCACAACTGTGTTCCTTTCTTAAAAGAAATTATATCGGCAAGGATTTTCAGTCAGGATTTAGACCGTACCATAGTACTGAGACAGCTCTCATTAGAGTTACAAATGATTTGCTCTTATCATCCGATCGTGGTTGTTTCTCTCTATTAGTGTTAATCGATCTTAGTGCTCCATTTGACACCATTGACCACAACATTATTTTAAGAAAACTATGTTGGCATTAGTGGAATTGCACTAGGATGGTTTAAATCATACTTATCAGACTGTTATCAGTTTGTAGCAGTAAATGAAGAGATGTCTTATCAATCACAAGTTCAGTATGGCTTACCACAAGGCTCAGTACTAGGGCTGCTGCTGTTCATTCTGTACATGCTACCATTAGGAGATATCATTAGGAAACATGGAATTAGCTTTCACATGTCGATGATACTCAGCTGTATATTTCTTCATGCCCTGACGAAACTTACCAATTCACAAAATTAACAGAATGCATAGCTGAAATAAAAAACGGGATGACTAGTAATTTCCTACTACTAAACTCTGAAAAAACAGAGATTCTAATTATTAGACAAAAAACTTCCACACGTAATAACCTAGAATACTGTCTAACACTTGATGGCTGCTCTGTTAAGTCTTCGTCGTCGGTTAGGAACCTGGGTGTACTCTTTGATGCCAATCTTTCATTTGAAAGTCCCGTGTCTAGTATCTGTAAAACCGCATTTTTCCATCTTAAAAATATATCTAAATTACGCCATATGCCCTCATTGACAAATGCGGAACAATTAGTTAATGCGTTCATGACATCAAGGCTAGATTATTGTAATGCTCTACTGGATGGTTGCCCTGCACGCTTAATAAACAAATTACAGCTAGTTCAAAATGCAGCAGCTCGAGTTCTTACCAGAACCAGGAAGTATGGCCATATTAGCCCAGTTCTGTCAACACTCCATTGGCTCCCTATTAAACATTGTTTACATTTTAAAATATTGCTGATTACTTACAAAGCACTAAATGGTTTAGCTACGCAGTACGCAGAGCGAGCTCTTAACGCATTATAGTCCTTCACGTCTATTGCGATCTCAAAATTCCGCCCAGTTAATAATACCTAAAATATCAAAATCGACTGCTGGTGGTAGATCCTTTTTCTATTTAGCACCAAAACTTTGGAACAGTCTTCCTAACAAGAAATGCAGACACATTCTCTCAGTTCAAAGCTAGATTAAAAACGCATCTCTTTAATCTAGCATTCACATAATACATTATCGACTTCTTTAATTCAATGTTAGGCTGCATAGATTAGGTCAGCCGGAACTGGGAACACTTCCCTTAAATCCTGATGTACTCGTTACATCATAAGAAGAATGGCATCTACGCTAATTTTAGTGTCTTTGTTTATCCCAAGGTTTTCCCGCAGCCTGCCGGATCCAGGCCGTATCCAGATCTGACTAGAACCTTCGCCTGGACCCGATGACAATGCAGTGCTGAAGTCAGTGCTGCATAGCCTCTCCCTATGCAGGATCCCTTTACCACTCTACAGATGAAGCGTTGTGGGGAATTTGGTTTGTGTACCTATCCCGAAGTGATAAAATTAAATAAAATTCTGTATCAAAAATGATAGGCAAGACAAGTAGTTTGTTTAGGCATGGTTTGTAGGGAATTACAAACCTGCGCACATATATTCAAACCCACATAACAATAGAATGAATTCTTAATGCGCATGTGAACGCCATTAGCGTTTATCACAGGTTCGCGTTTAAAGTCTGTTTAGAGAGAACGGCGTTGTCTTAGCGGCACCTAATTTAATAACAAATGATAATTTCAACGGAAGTGAATCAATCAATACTAACTTTAGCTGGAAAATAACATTATTCAAGAACCGCTATAAAGCCAAAACAATCTCTGTTACCTTAAATTATGTTTACCTCTGTAAAGCTGCTTTGAAACAATCTACATTGTTAAAAGCGCTATATAAATGAAGATGACTTGACTTAACTTGACATGGGCTAACATAAAGTGAAAGTGAAGGCTAAGTATGCTTAATGATTTTTTCCTCTGCATTTAACGCATCCAAGTTAGTGCACACACATTAGGAGTAGTGAGTACACACACAGCAAACCATGGACACACACCCACACACCCACCCGGATCAGTGGGCAGCCATTTTTGCTGCTGCACCCGAGGAGTGATTGGGGGTTAGGTGCCTTGCTCAAGTGCACCTCAGTCATTTCCTGTCAGTATTAAGAATCAAACCAGCAACCTTCAGGTTATCGGTCTAACTGTCTAACCATTAGGCCACGACGGCCCTAATAAACTAAAAATGAACAGTTGTATTTTTTTTGCTGTAACATATTATTAGACATTGTAAAACGTTAACTAATAGGACATTATTGTAGTGCTACTGAAACAACGATAGTTGTTACTATTTTAATAATAATAAATAATACTATTTTTTTAATTTCATCCTCCATAAATATTCTTGAAAATAAATAGTAAAATCACTCAGATTCTATCCATCTATGCATTATCTGTTCAATGAGCATTCTTCTGACTGCATGTGCTCAGCAAAATGGCTTTAACAGCAACAGTGGAGTGAACGATGTTCTAGATCAGGGATTCTCAACTGGTTATGCTTCAAGACCCAGACCGTACATTTGAAATCATTAGGTGACCCAACACAATACCAAAATTGCAACAAAAATGTCCTTGAAATATCTTATTATTATATTATATTTATTAAGCCAATAATAAAACACTTAATTATGCAAGATAATATGGCTAGTTGGATATTATTATTTGCATTTAGTTTTACTGTACTAAAGGTTTAAAGGTTTCATAGAATGTGAAAAAAAAATATTTTTTTAAACAAGAAGAAACTCTTGAGTAGTTTTGGAAACATTGAGAAAAACAGAGGGTTTCACCACTATGCTGTGAGAATACAGTAAAAAGACTCAAAAGGACTACAAACAGTAGCTGACAGCACAGATGTGTTTCCCTTTGAGACACATCAACAGTTGCTTCTCTTCTTCCAAATACCTCAAACTTCTTCAAATAAAACTGAAGATGATCTCTTTCTTGCTATGACACCTTAAAGGGATAGTTCCCCAAAAAAGAAAAGTCTGTCATCAATTAATCACCCTCAAGTCTTCTGAACACAAAAGAAGATATTTTGAAGAATATGTGTAACCAAACAGTTGATGGATCCCACTGACTTCCATAGTTTAAAAAAAAAAAAAAAGTTACCAATATTCTTCAAACTATCTTCTTTTGTGTTCAGCAGAACAACTTGAGGGGTGATTAAATGACACAATTTTCTTTTTTGGGTGAACAATCCCTCTAAAACTCCCAATCATTAATTTGTCTAAAAAACGATTAAAAACAATTTAACTTGTCACTTTTTTTTAGTTAACAGTTTGACAGTTAGTTTTGGTTTAAAGATAATAAATATATTAGCGACCACACGGATTAGCGTCCACCGTTCTGTTTATCTGTTTATGTCTTCTGTCACTTAAATACACGCATAAGCATGCATAAGCTGGAAAAAATCGTTCTGGTAGTGATTCCAACGATATCGTTTCTCTGCACTGTTGTCTTTATAGTTGTGGGGTAGACTCTGCTATTCTTTTATATTTATAAAGATTTTTAGAACTGTATCCATATTCTTACCGGTATAGTTATCGTCTTGGTGTGAACGTGCCTTAATTCATATTTACATTTTCCAAACTGTTTAGAGTTCTGTAATGTTTTGTTTATCTGTGTGTGTTTATCAAAACATGTTGTTCAGGTAAAAGCAGGGAGATTAAGCAAATTCAATTAATTACAAAATAATTAAATGCATCAGTTATAGCACCATTTACGCTCCAGGATGTACAGGGACAGATGGCAGAGTGAAGTCCATTTACACTGATCAATTGGGGCCTTTCTGCTGGATGACTTTGGTACTGATGACATAAATATAATGTTATGAAAGCTGTTAGTTTAAAGCAGATACTTACGTGATTATACTACATTATCATATTGTCAACAAGCAAGCTTGCATGCTACCTTTTAAGTCAGCACAAACCTTTATAATACATCCTTAATGCCAATGTCACCACATTAAACTCTAAGAAGGAGATTTAAGGGCATCCTAAAGGCTTGAAGTGGAAAACTGATGGGGACTAACGAAGTCTTACACAGACCGTTAACATTGCTGCAACACAGTATATCAATAGACAATATTGAAATGAATGTAAAACATATGCCTTCATAACTATGGCACATAGAGTCATCTGATATCAGTCTAACCTGTTACATCCTCAAAAAGTAAGTCATTTATTAACGCTTATGTAACTATATGAACATTTAGCAAGTCATCATACTGGGTCTATTGAATGCAAGCAAGCCTTTAGATATCTTTTTCCTCCTTTCTCTCTTTTCCATCATCAATATTCATCCTATATGGTTTAATTTCTTAACTTTTAAAACAAATCAATAAAATTCGGCATGAATTTCAGTGAGTGAAGCTGTTGCACTGCACCACGATACTGAGTTGAACAAACGGTACTGTAACATCGAAATTTTGATTAGCCAAGTGCATTTCCGAAAGGGCTCGATTCTTTTGCTCATTTTGGAACTAGTTTTGTTGGTAGATACATAAAATATATAAACTTACTGGATACATTTTGTCTGAAAAGTTTGTTAGAGTTGCTGTATAAAAGCATTCATATATCATATATATTTACAACAATAGCGCGATTGCTTGTGTGATATTGTTTAAATTTCTTGTGTGCAACAACACAGAAGTGATCTAAAAATGTCTTTAAAACATTAAAGAGAGAGCACACACACACAGCACAGATGTCTCGGCAACTGTGAATGAGTGAAGCTGTAGAAACTGTTTCTGGGACAGGATGAGCACTAATCCTATCCAGACCATGCCTTGAGAAACAAGCACTCACTGCACAAAAAAACAGAACAGAAAGGACTGAGACAGATGAGAGGAATTAGAAATTAAAGAGTGAGACGTGACCTTTGAGGAAAGATTGGGAATGATCCTGTATCCAATAATTCCCTTAAAACGTCTTTGAAAAATCAGTTTCATTGGGATTTAATCTTTACCATGGTTTTATCCAGAATGTTTAAGGTCTTGAATGTAAAGAAGTTTTTGCAAATAAGTATACAGATACAGATTAAATATACTGTAGATTCATGTTTGTCAGAAGGAAAGTGCCCATTCATAAGATGGCATGTCCCAATGCCATGGAAGATAACACATTCACATGTCTAAATTCACTTTTCAACAAATTTCACTAAAATCACTTTCTGCGTATCATTTAATCAGATTTTTTTTCAGCCTCTACCCACCATCATGCCATTAAACGTGTTTTTTTTTTTTCCAATCCATTGAACATAGAATGTATGTGGAATATCTTAAGAAAAAGTACTGTACAGCCTTTAATTTAGTTATGAGTTATATTGCCATCGGCATCAAGAGAACCACAAGATCTCCAAAAAATGTCTAAGATGCATATTTCAAATTAATTGAAGAAATATGCATGGAAAATTGTTTTTATTTCAACCTATTTATTATCATTTCAACCAATTATGTCAAAATCATGAAACTGTAGTACGATTTTAATTGTACAAACTGTAGCTATGCTGCACTGTTTTAATCTGTATACTGTACTGTAAGAAGGTTTTGAAGTGTTCACTAAGACGTTTGATTTGACTTAAACCATGGACTTTTCATGCTACATTAATTTAATGAAAGATAAAAATAGCCTATGAGATTTGTGTCTCTAAAACTGAAAAAAAAAATTGAATGAAACACAGACAACCTTAAAATATACACTACTGTAAAATCCCTGAAAAATTCTGTCTGTTAACACCATGACCTGTCTAAAACGAGACTGGATCTCGCACATTAAATAATTATTTGAATGCTTCTGAATTATTTTCAGGCTACAAACCCCTTACACTGGTCCGAGATACACTGCTATTTACAATGACTCAAGCACTATGATTCTGCTCTTCCAACTTTTAGACTAATTTTTTTTAAGAAATCAACATACCTTGAGTGACAGCCGTGATTATCGTTGGCAATAATATCTGCAGAATCCGCCATAGGTGAGAATAGACGCTCATTTTGGCCACAGGGGTTATCTATGATATGTCCCATTAACGTTTCTGACATTTATGAACCCTAAACAGGAGAGACCGAGGAGCGCATTTGGTCCGTCGGCATCATGATGCTGTTTTACCTGTGGAATCTTCACCTGTGCACGCGCTCCACGGATTCACTATGAAGAGCTGCACACTTCTGAATAATTCATTCCAACTGGAACAACGGCACGTGAGCCAAAACTTGACTGGGAATCTTTAGCGAGATGTTTTAGTTTGGAACCCATTTTGTTGTTCTTTTCTAAATTAATGCACATCTTTCCATTATAATCCAATGACTGAAAGGTAACATTTCAGTTTTCTCTTGTTTGATAGCCTAACTCGTCCTATTGTGGTCTCGTCCGTGTAGAAAGTGTCCTGACAGCGCGAGACACCACAATCATCTGTCCGCGCGTCACCCATCGCGAGCTTTAGATCCTCATCAGTCCAGAGCACGAGACGGGATTTACTGCTAACAGTACAGGCATTGAGACTGAGTCTGCTATTAACCGCTCAACGCATGTATACGACCACAAAGAGATTATATGCTTGTGTTATATCATATAGCATGATACAATTTGTAGTGTAACAGTGTGAAATCGTACTCGTAAAAACGCCAAAAGTTTATCTTAAATCACCAAATCTGTCATTAAGTCAGCCTGTGCTTTGGTTGTGGAATGACAGTGACATCTCGTGGTCATGTTTGAGACTACATTTTGCTCAGTTTTTTTTTTATAAAGACACCCCTTCGCTTGTCAAATACACACACACACACACACACACACACACACACACACACACACACACACACACACACACACACACACACACACACACACACACACACACACACACACACACACACACACACACACACACACGTAAAACCACAGGTTTATGAGATATTCATTGATAATATTAGACAAGGTGATATAATGTGGTGAGTTTTAAAAATAAGGGTTGAGATCTAAATGAGCTTTAAGTGGCTCTTGTCCACTCATCAAAAGTGCTTGTGAATGGAAGCGATAAAACTTCAAAATTCACTTAACACCACTATATTTCTAGATATAGAGTTATTCCATGAAAATCTTCCTCCTGCTGCAGTTCTCAAATCTCATTTACGTTATGGTATTCTCAAATAATTACAGGTTTGACGTCAATGATGCTTAATCACTTGCATTGTGACCTGTTTGAATATAAGATGTTTATTCTCTGCAAAGGAGAAGATTAATGATGAAAAACTTGAATTGTAGTCTTTTTTATTAAAAAAGCTATAATATGGCTTCAGAAGACTCTTAACACAACAACCACATGAGTTATATTGACCCATATAAAACTTAGACATTTTTGGAGCACAACAGAATAAATCTATTCACTTTCATATAAGGCCTGATTAATGAAACCTTTATTTTTATGTAAATAGTTGAATTGAATTTAATAAGACAGTTTATGGAAAGAATGGATGCATACATTATTTACACAGATTTTCTTTCTGCTTGAGATTCATGCAATAAAAGTGAACGGTGATTGGGCTTTTTGCCGTATGCAGATCTACTTTTGGGTCATTCAGACAGGTTTGGAATGTCACAAGTGACAAGGTAGCACAAGGTAAATATAAGCATAGTCTTTTCAGCGATGAACAGAACTCAGGACAGATAAGTAGGCCTATTCACCGGTTGGTATTCTCACAGACTTTCTGGTGATGAACAGAATTCAACAATGGTAAGTAATCACAGGTTAGTGTCATCACATCACAATCTTTTGATGCTGTCATGCAGTATGATATATGAGAGAATATCATAGCATGCATGTTCAGGAGGGCGGCCTGGTTTGGAATATATTGTCTAATTAGTTTGAAACAGTTTAGATTACTTTGTATAGTTTTTGAAATTTTGAAAGATGTTTGTCAAATTTTAATTGGGGGGTCAAGGATCTATCCAAGGTATTTAAAATCTGTTACCAATTTTATCGTTGTATCTTGCAAATGAATCTGAAAATTTTGTTCCACATCTTGTCTTTTAATAGAAAAACACATTGCTACAGTTTTAGTTGAATTTAGCACCAACTGATTTTGAATGAGCCATTTACTGACCTCATCCATACAAGTGGTCAACATCTCCGCTGACTGTTCCGGTGACTTAGCGGGTGCATAAAAAACAGTATCATCCGCATAAAGTTGGCAATTTACACCCGGGAAGATTTTCGGCAGATCATTTATAAAAAGACTAAACATCAAAGGTCCTAGCATAGAGCCCTGTGGTATACCCCTTTGAATGTGTAAGAGTGGTGACTTATCCTGACCAAGTTTAACACACTGATATCTATCCTGAAGATAAGATGTAAACCAGCTAACTGTCTCAACAGAAAACTTAAAGGATGTCATCTTGGATAGTAGTAGGCTGTGACTGACCGTTTCGAAAGCCTTTTTTAGATCTAAAAACACCGCTCCTACCACCTGAGTCCTGTCCATGGATTGTTTTAGATTTTCAATCAAACAGCAGTTTGCAATTTCGGTTGAATAACCTGGTCTAAAACCAAACTGCTGTGGGTGGAGGAGCTGATTGGTTTCCAAATGGTCAATCAATTGTGCAGCTACTACTTTCTCAAGTACCTTTGATAAAATAGGCAAAATGGATATAGGCTGATAATTACACATACTGTCCAAACTTCCTGCTTTGAATATTGGTATGATGACGGACTTTTTCCAATTTGAGGGAAATGTACACGTTCTTATTGACAGATTGACTAAATGTGTCAATGGTCTTATCAGGACACTGCTGTATTTTTTTAAGAAAGCAACAATCAATATTAAAAATGTCATTTGATTTAGAATTGAATATTTTTGCAATAATTGATGTCACTTCTGCTTCATCAACTGTTTGGATGTAAAAACAATCTGCTGAAGCAGAAGGAGCTGGACGATTTAAGTTTTCAGTTGTTGCAAAATCTTTACACAAGTCTTCTATTGATTGCACAAAATATGAGTTAAATTCATTTGCCATATGGCAGCGTCAGTCACATTTTTTCCATCTAGAGTAAGTTCCCGAATTCCTTTGTGTTAAGTTTTTTTATTTGTCAAATTATTTAAATATTTCCAGAGAGAATTATTGTTTCCCTTTGCATTTCCTATAAGTTTAGTATAATAAGATACTTTCGCTTTTCGTAATTCATAGACCACTTTATTTCTTAAACTTTTATAAGTTAAGATATCAATATTAAGCTTTGAGCTTAAAGATTTCTTTAGGGCCATATCTCTCATCTTCATTAACTTTTTCATGTCATTATTCAGCCACGGAAGGGTATTATTATTTAGTTTGTATTTCTTTTGCTTTCTAAATTTTTCTATTAACCCTGAGATAGCTGCTGCCATAGAATTGCAACATTCATCCACATCCTCCATGGCTATAATTTGTTCCCAATTACAGTTCTTTAGTTCCCTTTCAAACTGCACAGTTTTTGATTTAGGTATAACTAATCTTATATTATTATTATCAGATTTACCAAAATATTGCAGTCTCTTTTTAGTGAGTTTTCTAACTGTCAGGGTCATATTACTAGTACTTTAATAGTAACTAGTAATTAGTAACCATAATAATGGTTATAATATTAATCCCATGACAGTAATAGCCATATATTGTAAAATAAATGCACTGAAAAATAAAGGACAGTCATTAAAGCGGTAATGTTTGCACTTAGGTTTTATTACGCATTTAGAGTATTGCAAGAAGCTGCTAACCTTACTTTTGAAAAATAAATAAATACAATCATGATTTTTCATGAAAAATTATGTTAAAATTGTAGGCCTAAAATCAGGTATAATTAATACAATTACAATTAATTTGGTTTGTCGTGATTACTTTGTTTTCATAATCAGTAAAAAAAAAATCTTCTAACAAGAATAAACACATACAGTATGAACAATTAAATTATTTTTGTATTATTAATTATTTTTTTATCTTGAAACTACCCAAGCAGCGTTTCGCACTGGCGGAATGATTACATTACCAAAATGTGATTGCAGAATATATTTAAATTATCCATCAAATTGTCATTTTCAAATTGAGTTAACAATAATGCCTGACCAGTAAATTGCTTGGTGAACAAAGAAAACATTTTGGCATTAGGCATTGGAATTAGTTAACCGGACAGCAAAATGTATTTGGGCCAGATTTGGGCCAGGTCTTCATTAGCACTGCTCCTGTAGCCTAAGACATACAAAAAGCACACAAAGCAAACAGAGTAAATAGCCTTAGATTAAATAGCCATGGCCTTGGATTCAATATTCAAAAATTCTTTATTACATGACATTATAGTAAAATGCTTGCTAATAAATGTGACTAAAGTGGTGTGGAGCAGTGTTGGGTAGGCTAAGTTACTCAAAAGTAATCCACTAGAAATGACTAATTACTACTTTAAACTTGTAATTTGATTACATTACTGATTACTTTTATTATTATTATTATTATTATTGTTGTTCTTATTAGGGAAGGCCTTCATTTATTGCTACATTGATGTTCTATTATAATTAATTTGTCACGCAATAATTTAACTGCGCATCACCGCAGACACGCTGCAAGGATAATAATATTAGCCTATAGAAGCTTGCTTAGGCTGAAAATGATCTAAAAACTTTTAGGTCGACAATGAATTATATGCCTATAATTAAAGTTATTAACAGTCTATATAATATGTATAATATAATATAACACTGCTGGCATCAGTCATCAATTGAAATTAAAAACCGCTTTAGGCTATTTCACAAACAGCTTGTTTAACAAATTAATAATTTGCAGGTTTGATATCTAACGTATCGACATATGTCGCAGACGGTAGGCTATAATACAGTGAGAATTAATTAATTGACGTCGAACTCTGTATTAGGCCGTGGGAATCATAGCAGAGGTCACCGCTGGTGTAACGTTAACGTTATGGCTATATGATTTTGCAGCTAACACACGACAAAATGGACACGATATTCAGCAATTTTGGTGAAAAATAATCAAATATCACCGATTCAGATAAAATAACCTAACGTTATACTACCAGCAAACCGCCTCGGCTATAAATTACTACCAGCTTATCTGACACGCAGGTTGTCAGAATGTCAGTGTAAACGTTGTATTTTTAATATAATTATGTAACAGACTAACATGTCATCAACACCAGTTTACTTTTATAATGTACTTAGGCTACTAAATTATACGTGTAATGCACTTACCAATTAGCAAGACGGTGCAGGCTGCAGTCTTCACTCTTGTCAGCGGGTTAATGCGGGGATAGCGCCCGCGCGTATGGTCTGCGCAGCTCGCGCGGATCCGGCCCACACCCGCCGGGCGGACTCAATTCAGTTGTGGCGCGTATGGTTTGCACAGGTCGCGCGGATCCGGCCAACACCCGCCGGGCGGACTCAATTCAGTTGTGGCGCTTATGGTAGGGTGACCATTGATTACCGAAAACCAGGACACTCGCCCGGCAATGAGATACTCAAATGATACTCGAAGTTTACTCAAAGATGCATTATTAATTTCAATACATTTAAAGTAGGCTACATTTGAATCACTTTATAAAAAACAGCCAGGACAGGACGTGAAAACAGGACATGTAGGCTACAGGGAAAACAGGACGTTTGCTTATGGTCTGCGCAGCTCGTGCGGATCCGGCCCACACCCGCCGGCCGGACTCAATTCAGTTGTGGCGTGTATGGTCTGCGCAGCTGCACCGGATCGGCGCCGCACACGCAAGGCGGACTGTCACAGTCGAAGCTACAGACAAGTCTGGCGCAGAGTTGGTGCAGATCTGCATATTGAGTGCGACTGCTGTGTGGATCTGCTGATTCGAAAACGGACCTGGCACAGATGTAAATGCTGTCTGGGTAATGCCTAAAAATGTAAAAGTTTTACCTTATAGAATTTAGTTTAATTTTAAAATTCGTCGCCGGAGTGAATGGGAACATGATTTATTGAAAAATATGAGTGTTTCTTAAGTCAATACTTTTTAATGGCTTATCAACTTGCCATTCCTACGCTGCGTGACTCTGGCCAGCGCTGGATTGTTGTCAGCGCGAAACACATGTTTGAGTGCGGGAATGCTGATTCTTGTTAGCGCTGGATTCTAGAGCGCTGGTCTATGACAGGAAAAAATAGTCGTTGCAAAAGTGACGATACATAGGCTTCATGTGCATTAAACTGGAAGAAGAACAAACGTGTCGGTGAGAAGTGAGAACACTCATTTACACCCGAACTTGACTGCACATCATATTTTTGACATTATTGATACTGCTTTCAATCTTAATGCAATAGAAATGAACACAAAAAAACCTGCTAGTGCCTACCTACAACACTGCTAGCGGTCAGGAGTAGAAACGGCTGCGGACGAATCTCTTCTTTTGAGCGCTGCTGACGTTTTCTTTCTCGAGCACCATAGACGCGCGTGCACACAATATGACATCACAATCTACGCATATGTTTTACAACATAATTTAACATATACATAGTCCTAACACTTTTTAAATAGCCCAATTAACGTGTTTATTACAAATAAATTACTAAATGCTTAAAATGAATAAAAGTAAATTAGCAAAAATTTGCGTCATATATTTAAACACCTGAAGCCCCCCATTAACGCCCCCCTTTCAAAAATCTTGCTTCCAACGCCCCCCGTTGTTCTCTGAACGCCCCCGTTGAGAACCACTAGCCTAGCTGGATCTGGCCACAGATTTCAATTCGATCACATGCTTTCTCCATAGTTTGAATGAGGGGCATCTGGACATAGGACCGGAGATCATAAACCTTCCACCGCCATGCTGAGAAGTACTCCTTGATGGGCTTTAGGAAGGGGGAGTATGGTGGAAGGTATTTAACTGTAAATTGTGGGTGTTGATGAAACCAGTTTTGGACCAGAGCAGAACGATGGAAAGCTACATTGTCCCAGACGACAATGTCTTGCATCTGGTCCCTTTGGTTTGCTGCTGTGATAATATTGTGTAATCTGTCTAAAAATGTAAGAATGAGGTCAGTGTTGTAAGGACCCAAGTTGGTATGGCGGTGGAGGACCCCATTCTGTGTAATGGCAGCACAAAGGGTAATGTTACCCCCACGTTGCCCTGGTACATTGACAATAGCCCTGTGGCCAATGATGTTTCTTTCCCTTCTTCTCACTGTTGTCAGTTTAAATCCAGCCTCAGCAATGTATATAAACTCATGTGGAACTTCCTCCGCATCCATTTGCAAAACTCTCTGAAGTACAGCAAAAGATCTTATTTTGTAGATCAATATACTGTAGGTCTGCTATACAGTAAAATTACATGTACAGTATAAGGTTATGTGTGCAGTACACAATACTACAGTCAGTGAACAAAACGTACCGTGTACCTGCTTAGGTTAGGCTGTACTCTCAGTCCAGCTTCCCTCAGTGTTAGTCCATGGTTTATTACATGGTCCACAATTGTAGCACACATTTCATTACACAGATTTGGTTGTCTTCTTCTTTGTGCATGTCCTACCCCTCCTCCAGGTCTCCCTCTTGGTCTCCTTCTCCCTCTCCCACTCCCTCTCCCTCTCCCTCGCTCTCTTCCTCTCCCTCTTCCTCTCATCCTCCCTCTTCCTCTGACACCGTCCATTTTTGTTGAAGATGAACTGGTGTTGAATGGTGAACTTACCTGTTGCCTTCATGCCCTTCACTAGCTAACTTCCCTCCGTCTCGTTCACTCGGATGTACGTCATTGCTTACGTTGCATGATTGGCCACTACTGGCGGAACCTTTGCAATAGGCTGAATTGGAACGTGCTAAGCCCTTCATCACCACTATAGAATCCACTATGGCATTGATTTATTTATTTATTTTTCCCTTACGAAATTGTTTACAGTTTTTCTCGATTGTTTAAACACATTTCTTGAAACGATGCCTTGTATTCTCAAAACAGTAAACACAAATCCATAACGTCTCACCCAGTTCCCCAAACATTCTATTTTCAGGTCAAAATGAAGCTCTACATTCAAAACCATTCACTCTTGCTTAAAAACCAAACTTTGCCCACAAACATCACACACAATCTCTCAGAACACACATACTTCAACATAGTCTTACACACTGGTGCAATAAATTTAAAACAACATTTCCCAAACTGGTAAGTTATGTTGCTTATGGTTCCTCAAGCTACCGTTCAAAATGCTCATGCAGAGACGCATTTTCGAATGTATCCATCCCCGAGATTGGTTTGCAGCGATCGACCTGAAGGAAGATGGCGCTCCTGGACCACCAAGGTGGACATCGCACGACCCACTGACTGTGTGGTGACCTTTGTCGCATGAAGCATGAGGTCTGTTGTGGTACGAAGTTCCTGGAGAACTTGTGGGTCATTCCCACCCTCGTGCAGGTCCTTCAGTGCCTTGGCCTGATGGACCTGTAACAACACCATAGCGTGTATGGCAGAAGCAGCTTCCCCACAGGCCTTGTAAGCCTTGCTGGATAGGTCCGACGAGTACCTACAGGCCCGGGAAGGAAGACATGATTCTCCGCGCCAAGTGGAGTTAGGGCACAGTTGCATAGCAACGGCCCGCTCCACTGGCGGGTTGGACTAAGAGACATGGTGTTGTGTAGTCTTCATGATGATATGGGGCACTTAGGTATTGAGAGGACTTTAGACTTAGTGAGGTCCAGATTCTTTTGGCCGAGAATGTCCCAAGCCGTGGAGAAGATCAAGACATGTGAACGTTGCGTGCGTAGGAAAAGACCTTCAGACAGAGCCGCTCCCCTGGTTAACATTCAAACCAGTAGCCCCTTGGAGTTGGTCTGTATGGACTTCTTGTCATTAGAGCCAGACTGCAGTAATACCAATAACATTGGTTATTACGGATCATTTCACGAAATACGCCGTAGCAGTACCGACCCAGAATCAAATGGCGCGTACAGTTGCGAGGTGTTTGTGGGAAAACTTCCTGGTACATTATGGGTTTCCCGAAAAACTACATAGTGACCAAGGACATGATTTTGAATCCCGTACAATAAAAGAGTTGTCATGTTGCAGGTATTCATAAGATTCGTACTACGCCTTATCACCCCAGGGGTAACCCGGTAGAGCGTTTTAACCGGACGCTTCTCCAAATGTTGGGAACGCTAGAGAATGAGAAGTCTAAGTGGAAGGAGTTTGTAAAGACCTTGGTACATGCATACAATTGTACGCGTAATGATACAACAGGGTATGCTCCTTATGAGCATATGTTTGGACGTCTTCCTCGTTTGCCTGTAGATTTAGCTTTTGGATTGCCAGCAGAATCTCCAGCTAAATCTCACTCTCAGTACGCTAAAGATTTGAAAGAACGGTTGCGAGAGAGCTATGAAATAGCTAAGAAGAATTCTGCTAAGATAGCAAAGCGCAACAAGGGAAGGTTTGATAGACGTGTAGTTGATTCAACCTTGGAAGAGGTTGACAGAGTTCTTGTGCGCAATGTTAGGTTGCAAGGAAAGCACAAGCTTGCAGACAAGTGGGAGCAAGGAGTTCAAGAAGTGGTTAGGAGAGCGGGAGATTTACCGGTGTACACTGTCCGACCAGTTGGGCAGAGTGGTCCCCTCAGGACATTACATCGTGACTTGTTGTTACCTTGTGGATTTTTGCAGCCGAGTCAGCATGAGAAACAGCCTAAGCGAAGGGTTCGCAGACTCAGAACTAGAGCCTGTGTAAATGATAATGATTCACAAGAGCCAGAATCTGAGTGTGCATATGAGTCTGACACTGATCGATTCATTAATCCTGCATTTAGGGATTCATTGGATTTTGAAACCCGAGTTTTGGTGAGCCCCGAGCACTTACCTTGTTGAAATCCTTGTAACGTCCCTGTTGACTTACCTGTGGATTAACCTGTGAGAGAGAACTTACCTGAATCTGGAGAAGCAGAAGCTCCTTCTGTTGAGAACCTGTTCGTGTTGATTTAGAGATTCCAGTGAGAGAAGATCCAGAAATTGATCCCTGTTCTGAGTTTCCTTCCAAGGGAGCTGAAACAGAAATTGGTTGTGAAGGTGAGAACAGAAATGAAGAGAATCCAGTTTTGATTGAAGCTAGAGCGAGCTAGATGAAAGTGAACGAGATAAGTAAATGCTTCTTCTGTTGATGTACCTGTGGTTTTGATTCAATCCCAAAGATATGTAGATGCAGCGTGACATGCATGTATTCAAGAGGGAATGGTGTAACCCAGGTTACTAAAGATATTTTATTTTTTGAAATAGAAAAGAAAGAAACTGACACTTATGTGAATTAACAGTTATTTTATTAAAGATCTGTAAAGAAAAGAGAAAATAAGAATACATAAATTAGAGAAGAATGATTTGATTTAATGAGACGATGATTGGTCCTAATAAACGAATCAGAGTTGGCCGCCTTAGTGGGTGGAGTCATCGGAGTCGAGAGATGATGCAATGATCCTTTTCCGAGAGAAGCACCGAAAAAGAAGCAGTGAGGGCGATCTGGGAAGAGAAAGAATTAGACTGAGCGAGCTAGTAGTTTGTTTAGAGAGATTTAGAGATATAGAACATAGAGATTTTGAGAAATAGAAACAGAACTTGATATTGTGATAATTGATTTTGAGTAAAAGTGAAACTAGCTTTTTGTACTTGCATTGAAGTACGGGCCTAAAGCTGAAAGAGCTGCCGCAAACTTTTTCTAATTGATATTAGAGTACTCTTGGTAAGTGAAGTTTTTGTTTTATTGTTATTACTAAGGTTCTTATGTATAAATATCTGATCAAATGTGTTCAAATGCCAGATATGTGTGTTATATTTAGCTAAATTTATGTAAATTTTGAGTCAACCTTCTGTAAAAAAAGGGAAAAATAATCGAAGATTTCTTAATAAATGTGTTAAATAAGTGATATTATAAAGGGAGAAGTTATTTTTTATGATTTGTAAAATGTAAATTTAATCGTTTTTGTCGTGTAATTGAGCTTGAGCAAACGGTTGAGTGTGACGCACATGTAATTTGAGCAGATGAAATGTAAGCATCGATATAGGGTAAGGACCCCATATAAGGATCGAACTGTGAATCAAAGCGTGAACAGTCTGGTAGAACTGAGCACACGTCCCCCCCCCCCCTACTGAACTGTTAAGCAGAGCTGAATTTGCGGAAGAAGGATCTCGCGAAAGAACAGTGAACTGGAACTGAAAACTGGTAAAATCTCAAATCACATTGAGATTACTGAGCATTGAACTAAATTTGATTTGAATTTATTTTCTTTACTGTGGTTGTTCTGTTTCAAATCCCATTGTGATTATTTCTTTTGATTTTATTAAGTGTTTTATTTTTTTCTATTTCTGGAAAACGAGAATTGAAAACAAGGAGTAATTTAAAAGGTTAAAGTTGGAAGAACTATATTTAAGTCAAATTAAGGGAGAAAAGGATTCTTTATATTAAATAGGTCAATTAGGAATAATTTGAATAAATAAGAAAATTGTATCTCATAATCATATTAAATTAAAAGTAAATCAGGTGCAATTAGATTTAAACTAAATAGGGAACATACATTTATAATAAAGGAGAAAAAAAGGGGTTATACTTTATTCATTTCTGGTTTATTTTCTTATACAGGTCCTTCTCAAAAAAATAGCATATTGTGATAAAGTTCATTATTTTCCATAATGTAATGATAAAAATTAAACTTTCATATATTTTAGATTCATTGTACACCAACTGAAATATTTCAGGTATTTTATTGTTTTAATACTGATGATTTTGGCATACAGCTCATGAAAACCCCAAATTCCTGTCTCAAAAAATTAGCATATTTCATCCGACCAATATAAGAAGTGTTTTTAATACAAAAAAAGTCAACCTTCAAATAATTATGTTCAGTTATGCACTCAATTGGTCGGGAATCCTTTTGCAGAAATGACTGCTTCAATGTGGCATGGCATGGAGGCAATCAGCCTGTGGCACTGCTGAGGTGTTATGGAGGCCCAGGATGCTTCGATAGCGGCCTTAAGCTCATCCAGAGTGTTGGGTCTTGCGTCTCTCAACTTTCTCTTCACAATATCCCTCAGATTCTCTATGGGGTTCAGGTCAGGAGAGTTGGCAGGCCAATTGAGCACAGTAATACCATGGTCAGTAAACCATTTACCAGTGGTTTTGGCACTGTGAGCAGGTGCCAGGTCTTGCTGAAAAATGAAATCTTCATCTCCATAAAGCTTTTCAGCAGGTGGAAGCATGAAGTGCTCTAAAATCTCCTGATAGCTAGCTGCATTGACCCTGCCCTTGATAAAACACAGTGGACCAACACCAGCAGCTGATATGGCACCCCAGACCATCACTGACTGTGGGTACTTGACACTGGACTTCAGGCATTTTGGCATGTCCTTCTCCCCAGTCTTCCTCCAGACTCTGGCACCTTGATTTCCGAATGACATGCAACCACTGAGCAACAGTCCAGTGCTGCTTCTCTGTAGCCCAGGTCAGGCGCTTCTGCCGCTGTTTCTGGTTCAAAAGTGGCTTGACCTGGGGAATGCGGCACCTGTAGCCCATTTCCTGCACACGCCTGTGCACGGTGGCTCTGGATGTTTCTACTCCAGACTCAGTCCACTGCTTCCGCAGGTCCCCCAATGTTTGGAATCGGTCCTTCTCCACAATCTTCCTCAGGGTCCGGTCACCTCTTCTCGTTGTGGAGCGTTTTTTGCCCCACTTTTTCCTTCCCACAGACTTCCCACTGAGGTGCCTTGATACAGCACCCTGGGAACAGCCTATTTGTTCAGAAATTTCTTTCTGTGTCTCACCCTCTTGCTTGAGGGTGTCAATGATGGCCTTCTGGACCGCAGTCAGGTCGGCAGTCTTACCCATGATTGCGGTTTTGAGTAATGAAACAGGCTGGGAGTTTTTAAAATAATCTTTTGCAGGTGTTTAGAGTTAATTAGTTGATTCAGATGATTAGGTTAATAGCTCGTTTAGAGAACCTTTTCATGATATGCTAATTTTTTGAGATAGGAATTTGGGGTTTTCATGAGCTGTATGCCAAAATCATCAGTATTAAAACAATGAAAGACCTGAAATATTTCAGTTGGTGTGCAATGAATCTAAAATATCTGAAAGTTAATTTATCATTACATTGTGGAAAATAATGAACTTTATCACAATATGCTAATTTTTTGAGAAGGACCTGTATATTATATCAGGAATTGAATCCAGCCCCAGTGCACAGGGCCATTAGGGCATTCCTGGTTCTGTTTATTGTGTGCCACCTTTTTCAAAAAAAAAAAAAAACATTATTTAATGAGGTTTTGCATTATTAACAAATGAACTACACATAGGCCTATTATGTTTAAGAAAAGATTTTTATTTTTGTTTCAATAAAAAGCTTGTAGTCTTTATAAGTCTATTAAGTCTATCAATAAAAGCATGTCTGGTGTTACATAGCAAGAAAAGTTGATCATGCTTTTAAGTATTTTAGAGTCAGTAGAATGCTAGAAAATATTGAATCCAGATTTATGCATTTATTTATACCTTCAACATCAACAATGATATCTGTCATGAGAATGACACACAAGTGTACGATATAGTGTAGGGGAATTTACAGATAAGAACCGAGGACAAAATATCAACAATAAAAACCAGGAGTCAGAGATGCAATCAATTGTAGAAGATTTTTACTGAAGATTATTTTGCCTTTTCATCAGCAGACGTCAGCTTCAGCACTCAGCAAGAAGTTTGTTGGCCGCTCTGCGTACACTTTTAATACAGCAGCAATTGTACTCTAACACTGGTCACACACCATTATTTCAGGTTGAATGATTCTGATTGGTTAAGGCGTTGATAAACATATATTGGCTGTTCACATATGGGCTGTTAGTCAGAAGCATGTCTGCATTGATTATTTTGATGACATCCAGGATCTCTGAGGTTACAAATCTAAGTTTCCAGGCTCCTGTTTTAGCCATGCTGGGTGCCATTTGATCACCTCACAAACATCAGGGGCCTCATGTACAAAGACTTGCGTTGAATGCATACTAAAACATTGCGTATGGACAAAGCTGTAAATGTGCGTACGCACAAAAAAAAAACAGATGTATGAATCTCTGCGTACAAAGGATCCCACGCATATTCTCTTTGTACATCCCAATTAACGTAAAAATAAGCGCACATGCACAAGCGCAATGCCCCACCCAGTCTCCTCCCTTAATTAAATACATTTAAATATGGTAATGAGTCACTTTGCAAAAGAAAGGAGTAAGAAAATGGCTAAAGCAAGCGGCAAAAGGCGAAACTTTACGGAAAGTGAATCGGAGGTGCTACTATCGGAGGTAGAAAAAAGAAAAAAATATTTGGAACTTTGTCCTCCGGAATTAATAACAAAAGGAAAAAATATGAGTGGGAGAGTTTGGCTGATGCCGTCAATGCGGTGGGATCTGAAATTCGCACTGTAAATGACCTTAAAAAGAAATGGTCTGATATAAAGGTGGACATTAAATGGAGAACTGCTGCGTACCGACGAAGTGTGGGCAGAACAGGCAGTGGTAAAGGGGTCGATGAACTTACACCCTTTGAGCAGAGAGTTGCCTTAATTATGGGTGACACTTTATTCTCTGGAGTAGTATCTGCTGCTGTGGGAGACTCGGATTTACTACAGGACTGCCACGAAGGTAACCAATATTATCTGCACATTTATTGAATGGAAATGTTTCCGATTCACATATGCAAATTCTTCTTCAGATGATGCCTTTATAGCAATTTGTGTGCAGTCGATCGCTCTGATTACATTAGGAAAACCGGCTATCGCTGCAAATTGCGTTTTAATGTTTGGCTGGTCAACTGCATCATATGGGAACCTTATATACCTGGTAGACATGCGGATGATCCCGACCCATACCGCTGACATTGCGCGGCTCAAAGACGACTGGCTTATTCCTGAGCGGTTTGCCAGTTCCCTTTGGAAAGAACCAGTTGCCAGGAAACCAAGTGTTGTCAGCACCTGTAAGGGAACGGGTATTGCGTGGCTCCTCGCTGTCTCTCTCTCTAGATTCGGACCCAACTCAGCACAGAGCTCCAAGAGCTGAAACGGCTGATAAGCCAGTCATCATCCTGGGCCAGAAAATCATTGTGGTCCCTAAAAACTCGTTCTCTTCGGATTCTGCCATTAGCAATGCCAAAAGGCCAAAGCTGCCATTGCCATAGACTAAGGGTTGTATCAATTTGCATATGCTTTTATATGTTCTTACTTAATTGCATAATTGATAGAATGTTCCCATAAGGCTCGTGTGACAATATATGTAAATTATTTTATAAATTGCAAATTAATAGCAATGCTTCCCACAGGTGGTAGTGCGATAGACTTGTAGAACAATTCGTTGTGTAATGTTTGCAAAATAACTTCATTGCCTGTAAGAGTCTCCAACGGACAAAAACTATGAGAAATGTATGTACGCCAGACATGAAATTGGCGTGGAGGAACGCACATTCTCACGTTAATTTCACTGTTAGTATATCCGACCGTGAGCGTGAAAGCTGGCGTACGCAAAGTTTTTGTGCGTACGCAAGATTGATACATGAGGCCCCAGGTCCTGTAACTAAGGGTACTAAACACACAGATACACAGCTTCTTCGAGGTTGGAGTTGGTCGAGCTCTAGCTCTGATCAGGAAACATTACCAAAACATACTGTATACTTTTCTTAGTAAGTGGTTCAGACAATATTCAACATTATTCTCTAGTGATTGAAGATGAAAAGTAAAGTAAATGCTCTGACTGTGAATTGGTCATGTAGGAGACAGACCTGAGTTACCCCAGTGACCTAGGCTACCCATAGTCAGCTAGAAGATTAAATATGATTTAACGTGTGTTGAGTGCTTCTTCCAAAAACAAAGATAGAGAATATGTTCCAGTGATTATACAACTACTTAAATATCATAAGTTTGAAGAAGATAAATTATATTTAGAAGGATAATTATTTATTACAATTTATTAATATAAATTGATTAACAACCACTCAAAGGATATATATTGAAGCGGCAGTGGATTCTGTAATCCACCCCTTCAAAAGCATAGTTGTCTAATTGGCCAGTTCCAATAAGAGATTTTGTCACTTTGCTTCCAAGTCAGTTGCAGTTGTTTCCTTTTATGAGGAAGAAAGTTCCAGCAGCGACTCCCAGCAGTCCAAGAGTCAGACCCACTCCACAGAACACAGCTGGACCAACACTTGGAAGGGCAACATCAACATCTGAAAAAAACAACAAAAAAAACAGGAATAGGATATTGGAGGCTGCGAGAAATGTTTTTTTTTTATTATTATTAAGCTGCACTGAAATCTAATATCAATTCCTTCGATTTGAAAATGACACTCACCCCATGTTTTGGTCTGAGGTTGACCCTGAAGGGCTATGTGGTTCACAGTGCAGCTGTAAATGTCTCCTTCAATAGGTGTAATCCTAAAAGTAGAGAAGACGCTGAAGGTACCATCTGCCCTTGGGCGGTACTGACTTAAACTCATGCCCTCTGTCACATTAACATTATTCTTAGTCCCGGAGATGCTGATAGATGGAGGATAGAAGCCGGTCACATGACAGATGAGGGTGTTCTGAACACCTAGTTGTATATCATCCCTTGGATAGATGGATGTTTGTGGTGCATCTAGAAACAAATATATATGTATTTTTTAATTAATTCAAACAAATATAGATATCACTGTAAACTTTTGAGGCAAAACTTGATTACACTGGATGCATATAACTCTAATTTTCCAGATAGATTAAAAGCGCACTTCATGCATCATAGCGTAAATCATGAAATTGGTTTTGAATAAAATAAGTTCAAAAATTAGCATTATTATTAAGAATAACGTTTCATAACGAGAGTTAAATTGTTATGTTGTTATAACTGCCTATCACTGACTTTTAATGCATTTGTAGATGGGATATTAATTAGTAATGATCCCCTTTATAAAGAGTTACCATATCCATATGTACATATGCAGTATTGATGTTCATTCAAAAATGTAAGATTTAATAGCACATTTTGACGCCTTACCCATTTCTGGTGGTGGGCTCTTGAAAATGTTAGTCAAAAAGGCTACATCACTTTTGCATCCTTTCATTTCAACAACACTTGTTTCATAAAAACCAGGAAATACAAGAGGATTTCCAAAATCAGGTATTGTTACTACTCCTCTCTTCTGATTATAGTCAGCATGCCACATTTCCTCTCCATCAATTCCATGCATATCCTCTCCATCGGTCTCAGAGCATCCATGAATTCCAAAATATTCATGAAATACTGAAATAGAATGAGCATAAAAAAAACAATATAGTTATACACATGAAATAGCTATGACTCTGAGTCAATTATTTCGCTTCTAGTGTTACCACACCTCAAGACATGAATGTTGATGTTTTATTTCAAGACATTTGTAAGGTTTTTGTCTTTAAAACAATATTTTGTGTAGGACTAATTTTTTACGCATCTCATCCCAAGCCTCCTAATTCCAAAACATCACTTTGTTTGTGTGCGATGCGTTCGCATTTGCATTATTTTTTGGGATCTTTGCGGAAGGTATGAATTTGATTTAAATTGTTATTAACATAATGCTGATATTTAATATAAACCAAAGGTGTTCTTTACAGTATGTTTTCACAGAGCTCATTTATTTATCCTGTTATTTTGAGTTTTTTTCCCCTCTTTTTCTTTTGTTTTATTTTTGTCCGTCCTTGGGCTTGAGCTGGTAATTGGGCCAAAAGACTTGGGAAAGGCCTTTAGGTCGGACTAGTTTTTCTTTCTTGCCTTTATGATTTTACATTGTTTGTTCCCTCACATACACCTTTATTGAGGATGCCATCCCATGATGTTTTAAGCAGAATTGGGCAATTTGAGATTAACGTATTTCGTATTTTTGTTTTAAATGCTCATTCTGTACCTGTGATGTACTTTTGTGTGAAGCCATCAATAACTATTCCTTGTTATAAACTGTTACAAACCTGAATTATGCTTCTGGGAATTTAAGGACATGGGTCCGTTTCATATCTGTGAAATTAAGCATTAACTATCCAACAGCTTTTTGTAAGCTATTCATCAACTCATTGCGTGTGCCTGTCATAATCTGAGTATACATGAAATGAAATAAATCTCAATCATCTACAATCATTGTAAAATAATTTTAGCTGTATAACTGGCAAATTAAGAATCCATTGTAGCTGTATACAAACCAATAGGTAATGTGAGGACTTGAAGTCAATGTGAGTAATCAAATAACGACAAACAAACAAACAATCATTTACTTTGATTAATAATTTTAATTTATCAAGTGATGATAATGTCTTCTATAGCTAACAACTTAGCAAAGGCTAAAAGGGGTATACAGGAATTTAAGGGCTGTTACAGTGATTCTGACATGTGTAGTAAGCAACACACATGAACTAGGAATATTTTAATACAACCACCCCGAGTACCCTAAAACCACCCAGAATACCCTAGCAACCACCCCGTGTACCCCAGCAAGCACAAGGCAACCACACAGAGTACCTTAGCAACCGCATAGCAACCACCCAGATACCTTAGCAACTGCATAGGAACACCCCAGCAACCACCCAAACTTTACTGGAGTAATTATTTTTCAGCCGACTTTTTACTTCTACTCCTTACATTTTCCACGCAATTATCTGTACTTTATACTACTTACATTTTAAAAATAGCCTTGTTACTCCTATTTAATTTCGGCTTGTTTTCATTCCGGCTTGTCATCGTTCAAAAAAAAAAAAAAAAACTATCCAGATAAATCGCGCCATCCGTATAGAGTGAATTTGATTGTGGTTGGATGAGAAGTATAAACATATACCATTCCGACACCCTATTGGTCCATCACACCTGCAATGTGACATTGTTGCCATTAGCTATAGAATTGAGGATAGTACATACCAGGAAGGTATCAATCAGGAAAGTATCAATCAGGATTATGAGTTATTTTTTATTTTTTGATAAATCACTTGGATTTATCATTCATTTTGACGGCACTAATGTTTATTGTATATAGACAACCATACAAGGGTAATTGTTACTAAGCCTGCCCTGGGTACACCAATTTTCTTGTCCATTGCCCTCACAGATTCCTACAGCTAATTTGGATGTACATTTACATACCAATAAAGGTTATTGATTACATGCCTCTGAAGTTTGACTTTTTGCACAATTACTATACTTATAGGCAACTCATCGTATCTTCCGCTCCATGAAACACGTTAATGCTCAGTAGTACACATACATGGTTCTTTAATGTATTTGCATTTTACTAAAATGTGTTCATTTTCAATGGGGATATACTGTATGTGGCTGAAACAGGTAGCCTAGTGCATCCCAAATTTTTCAACATTAACATTTTAATATAACATTATAGAAAATGATTTTTTTGAGGAGGTGGAGTAGTCCACTACAGGCCCCTGTGGTGCGGCCTAAGCTTTTTTCCTTAATGGCATTTTTTTTCCTTACATTACTTTTACTTTTATACTTGAAGTAGTTTTGAAACCAGTAGGCTACTATTACAGTTTTACTTGAGTAAAAAGCTTGAGTTGATGCTTCAACTTCTACCAGAAGTCTTTTAAAACCCTAGTATTTATACTTCTACCTGAGTAATGAATGTGAATACTTTTGAGACCTCTGCACTATGATGGAGAACTATAACATTTCTTAGCAGTACTAAGGGTGATTTAAAACATGTATCAAATGCTCTCATGAGAAAGTTTTTTTGTACCAAGAGTTTTGAGCATTACTTGTTACTTGCTTGTTGAAAATAGTACCAAGAATAAAAAATGTACAAACCAAATTTAAACAATCTTATTGTTTCAAACAATGGTTGTGTGAAAGGAAACACATAAAACCCTTAAGAAACACACAAGCAGGTTTTGAATGAATGACTAATGGTGTTACACATGATCAGCTTTGTCATTTGACCACATCCTGATTATAAAACTTTAACTTACATTCAGCATCAGTTGAAAGAACACCAGCAAGGGTGAGAATGGTTATGTACAGCTCCATCTTAATAGACGAGAGTCGAACAAACGTCAGAGAAATATTTAACAGAGGTGAAAAATCAGGTATTTCCTCTGTAAAGGCTTTTGCATCATCCACTCAGAGTTTGACCCACAGAGTGACATGACTGTATCTAGGAGGAATACAAGCTTTACCTCTTTCACCTGTCAGACAGCCTGCTAAACTCTAACGTGATTCCTTCAGTCTGCAAGTGTAAATACAAGCCTGCAGTGACAAACTACTCTTTTTAGCAGTAAAAAACAAAAAATAAAACAATGAGCTTTGGACTGACCCTTAAAAATATTGTCATTGTTTTAGTGTTAAGTAGGGTTGCCAACTGTCCCGAATTAGCCGGGACGTCCCGATTATTGGGCCTAATTTATTTGTCCAGCACGGGACCTCTCTTGTCCCGTTTATTGAGTGCTACGCTGATCTGACTGATACAACAGCAACACGACACTTGAGAATGACCTCGACACCGGTCATCATCCAATCACGCGCATCAGACCATACCAATCAACTATACATTGAGAATTAATTATTCTTTTGGGACAAATAATTTGATTTGAGAACAGGATCCTCTGCTGTCTGGTCGCTCCCGGTTCGACCCGGTCTCGCGCTAACGGCTAATCCCTGTCACTGTACGGCTGGGTTTTGATTTCTGCAAATCAGTTTTGGTGAATTTAAACAACGTGATTATTGTTCATGAGTCCAACATCCACACACGCAAGAAAACATGCAATCTACCCGAGGACTAATATGCTGATGTGATTTGCTGCCCAAGAAACATGTCTGATTATTATTAATGTTTTTTTTTTTTTAAGAAGTCAGGATTATTTGATGAATAGAAGGTTCAAATAAATGTCTTTATGTCAATTTTGATTCATTTAATGCGTCCTTACTGAATAAAATTAGCTATTAGGCTACTTTAATTTCTTTAAAATGTAGTGTATAATGTTACAAAAGCTTTCTATTTCAGATAAATGCTATTATTTTGAACTATGTTTTTAATGTGACTTTTTTTGTGTGACCTTAAAATTCGTTTTAGAATTAAATTGTAGGCTACATAAATCAAACCAAATCTTTATGTCTGAGAACATACTGTGTGATAGCCTACAGTACAAATATTTTGAGTGTCCCTTATTTTCCTGTAAAGAACCACGATTGTCCCGCATTTTTCTTTTCGGAAGTTGGCAACCCTAGTGTTAAGTGAACTGTGTTTTAGTGTTTAGTACTGAAATGACATTTCTAACTTAAATAAAACCAGTTAAATTAGTTGTTTCCTCAAGAAGCACACCTTAAGCACACTAAGAAAAACATTTCATTGTTTCCCTCAACTGTACATACTTTTATAAGCCCTGTGCGTCAAATCATAACCGTTTGGTCTGCACGCACTATGAGGTGGAATATGAACTCAGAATAGTCTTTATTTAAACCTAACACTCAGAGAAACATATGAGAAAATCACAAACCACTGAGCACATATGAGAACCGGCAAGGGACTGGACATAACAGGGAGTTTAAATACAAGAAGAACATAATGACTGACAGGTAATAATTATACGTAACATTAGAAACGTCTCGGCTACTGTACATATGGTAACCCTCGTTCCCTGAGGGAGGGAACGGAGACATAGGTCATGACTGACCAATAGGAATCTCGCTAGAGAGGCCAATCTACTTCGAGTGAAACTAAAACAAGCCAATACACATTGGCGTGCGATCATTTGCATCAGCCAGCTGTGCAGTCTCGCAGCGCGGGTATATAACGAGTAGCTGCTGCAATTGCACTTCAGTTTTTTTGCTGAGGAGCCAAACCTGATAAGCTGGCCACCTCGGGGGGTGGCAGCAGATGCAGCGACGGGACCTACGTCTCTGTTCCCTCCCTCAGGGAACGAGGGTTACCATATGTAACCGAGACGTTCCCTATCGGTCAGTCACTATGATGTAGGTCATGACTGACTAATAGGAATCCCTAGCAAAGCGCCACAGCTGCTGCACCCCATCCAGCGCCTTGTGCAAGCCTCTACACCTTCTTGCCAGGTACAGAGTGTACCTGTCACTGTTGTTCCGTGATAACCCATACAAAGAGATTATTGGATAACACTGGGAAAGCCTGCCCTTCAGTTAGGAACGAGAACGCTGCTGAGCCACTTCAAGGAGTTATCTGGAAAATACATATGGAGTATCCCAAAGGTTGTACTGCATACGAAATAATGGGTGACTTAGCCTAAGGGAAAGATACGGGCTTCCATTTAGGAGCAGCCGTGGAGAATGCACATATGGAACCCAGCCCAGATCCGGTTCTCAAGGATTCAGCGGATAAGGGCCTGGCGGCGGACACTCCGCCATGTCCGGGCCGAGGGGTTTTGGAGGACTCAACAGGTTTTTACTCTGGAACAATAAGGGTGCACAGTAGGGTGCAGCAAGCCGACAGAGCTGGACCTCTGGGTGCTTCTACCCGTTTAAGGTGAGAACACGGGAGGAGACCGGCTCTACACGTAGGCTATAATATCTAGCGAACGTGTTAGGTGTCGCCCAGCCCTCAGCTCTACAGATATTTGTTAGCGAGGAGCCATGTGCCAGCACCCAGGAGGGTGCAACGCCTCTCGTGGAGTGTGCATTCAACCTGAGTGGGCATGGCACGCCTTGTGCTTGGTAAGCCAAGGCGATGGTATCCACTATCCAGTGGGCCATCCACTGCTTGGAGACAGCCTTTCCCTTCTGCTGGCCTCCGTAACAGACAAAAAGCTGGTCTGAGGTCCTGAGACTTTGAGTCCTGTCCATGTACAAATGCAGAGCGTGAACGGGACAGAGCCAAGCCAGTGCTGGGTCTGCCTCCTCCAAGGGCAGTGCTTGCAGGTTCACTACCTGGTCCCTGAAGGGAGTGGTAGGAACCTTGGGCACATAGCCAGGCCGGGGTCTTAATACTACATGGTTGTCACCCGGCCCGAACTCTAGGCACGATTTGTCGACCGAAAATGCCTACAGGTCCCCTACCCTCTTGACAGAGGCCAGTGAAACCAGTAGCAAGACACCATTCGATGAATAGGTTCCACTTCAGGGCATATACACGTCTCGTGGAAGGCGCCCGTGCTGAAGTGATGGTGTTAAGTACCTCTGGGGGTAAGTCACCTAGAACCTCCACATCCCGTCCAGGGACCAGACATGGAGTTTCCAGAGGTCTGGACGCGGATGTCATAGGGTGCCCCGTCTCTGAGTCAGAAGATCCCTCCTCAGAGGAATGGGCCAGGGAGGGACTGTCACAAGGAGCATGAGTTCTGGGAACCAGGTCCGGGTGGGCCAGAAAGGCGCCACCAGAAGGACCTGCTCCTCGTCCTCCCTGACTTTGCACAGTGTCTGGGCAAAGTAGGCTCACTGGGGGAAATGCATATTTGCGGAGGCCCCGGGGCCAGCTGTGTGCCAGTGCGTCCGTGCCGAGTGTTTGCTCAGTCAGGGAGTAAAACAGCTGGCAGTGGGAGATCTCTGAGGAGGCAAACAGATCTGCCTGAGCCTACCCGAACTCTCTCCAGATCAGCTGAACCACCTGGGGGTGGAGTCCCCATTCTCCCGGAAGCACAGCTTGTGATAGCTCGTCGACCACACGATTGAGCACACCGGGGACATACATTGCTCAGAGATGCACCTTACCAGCTTTTATAACAGTTTTTTTTTTGCTTTGCTCAAATAAAGAAAACTAAAAAAGGAGAGAGAGAGAGAAACACTGTTCGCGCTGTTGTGCCGTCACGCCCGCACCAAGTGAAGAGGTCCGTTGTTGAAGGCTTGAAGTTTAGTCCTGAAGACAGCATCGAAGTGTTTGGCTCTGAAGCAAAAAGCTGAAGTGCAAACGCTGCAGCTGCTCGTTATATACCCACGCTGCGAGGCCGCGCAGCTGATGCAAATGATTGCACGCCAATGTGTATTTAGGTCCCTTTCGTTCGGGAACTCCTACGTCTCGTTGGAGGAGTTTCCAATGAATTGGGATCACGCTAGGGAGACCAATCGCCTTCGAGTGAACTAAAACGAGCCAATAAACATTGGCATGCAAGATTTGCATTCCGCGGCCCACCTACCAGTGCGGGTATAAAAGCGGAAGCAAGCGCATACACAGACGCTTTTAGCTTCGGAGCCGACCAATTGTGTCCTCTCTGAGTGAATGAGCTTTAAGAATGTATTTTTCTTACGAGCTACGAGTCTGTTGTTTCGGGAGGGGATCTCTCTGTGTTGGTGAGATGGCGTTTCAGCGACCGCGCGGTTTCCTGTCTACCGGCTGCATCTATATGCTGTTAATTCAAAAGCTGTTTTCACAGCTGGTAAACGGTTGAGTGCGCACAGCGGGCTTGCAGTTTCCCTGCTGTGTTGCCGCGTTGGGTCCCTGTGTGCTTCAGCACGATAGAGAGTACTTTCTTCCTGAAAGAGCAACACGAGTGAAGATCGCGTCCTTTTCAGGATGACGTTTCACTCGTGTCTTTCTGGATGCGATCGTTTCCTGTCCTTATTTAACGGCCACGTTCATTGTTTCACATGCCTAGTCGGTGTGTGAGACTACGTTCGTGGGTGGTTCATGTTCTCTCAGGAGTGCATGACCACGTCGGCACGTTGTTCGTCTCCCCTTTCTCGTAAAGGCTTGAGCCGCTCAGCGTGCCGTGTGCCGTCGAGTGCCGGCTGACGCGCGGGTTGTCACGGCAACCCAGCGCGCGTCATTCGGCGCTCAAGATGCGCGGTCAAGATCAAGACTCGTGTGCCTCTGTGAGGTGAGTCCCTTTGCTTATTTCCCGATCTAGTTTCTCTTCTGGTGCACCAGGGGAGGGCTACTTTGGCAAATAACATTGGTGATCTGAGGGTTCAGTGAGCACGAACCACTCACTCCTCTAGCGCAGTGCAAACATGCTGAGACTGTGTTCGTGGGTGGTTTATGCTTTCTTGTGAGAGCATGACCACGTCAGCACGTTGTTCGCCTGCCTGTAGGCTTGAGCGCCCAGCGTGCTGTGTGTCATCAAAGCGATGGCCACGTTCACTATCTTGCATGCCTGGTTGACGGCCACGATCATGGTTTCACATGCCTAATCAGTGTGTTGAGACTGCGTTCGTGGGTGGTTCATGTTCTCTCAGGAGTGCATGACCACGTCGGCACGTTGTTCGTCTCCCCTTTCTCGTAAAGGCTTGAGTCGCTCAGCGTGCCGTGTGCCGTCTAGGCTTTCGGATGGGTCTCTGGTCCTTCTCATGAGGGATCCGGCATTTCATTCGGGGCCCCAGGGAGGACAGATGTCGATCGCTACATCGGAGAGAGGGCTGTTATACTCTGAATTTGATGCTAAGTTCCCAGTGTTCTCATGCTGAAGATTCAGACTTAACAGCCACACTTTCCTGGGCTGTTCTAAAGTGCCTGGATGTGTGTGAAGAATTTTGGCAGTATGGAAGCATTTTGGTGCCAATATGGCAAGCCAAACATGCCTAAATCTGCAAAAGTTTTTCCTCTCTCACTACCACTGCATGTGCGTAGTTCTAACTCGGGGTTGAGCTGTGCTTAGTGACTGACCGTGATAAGTCACAGCGCTGGCCCTCGGTTAGACGATGTCCACACTGTGGTCCAGAAGCACCTCAAAACCAGCCCGCTCGGAGTTGTTTTCCCCCAGCAAAAGGAAAGGGAAACAACCCTGAGAGGAGCTACCCAGAGTATGTGACGTTCTGCTCTTGGGAGTGCGTGTCATCACCACTCTTTCCCCCCGGGAGGGCCGGGTGGAGAATTCGTTTCTGTTCCGCCGCTGGTTATTCAGAATCAGCGGTACCCAACATTTGAGCAGTCCACTTCCTCTGAGTAGTTCACGGGCCCCAGCGCTCAGATGGCAGTGACGCCGCCACGGCCTCGTCACTCTCGTCTCTCGCTGGGTGAGGGGAAATCAGGACTCGATGCCCCCGGGCCTCGTTCCTCGTTTCCCCTCACGGTCGAGACTGGCAGTCAATAAGACCAGTTTCCTCCGTCCGAGCGAGACTGGTAGTCCAGGACGACGCTCCATTGCCTCGCCGCTATCAGTCTCCTCCGTCCAAGAGGGTCAGAATGGCAGTGTGCGACGCCACGTTGCCTCGCCGCTCTCATTCCCCTCGCCCCAGCGCTCAGACGACAGTGTCACCGCCGCGGCCTCGTCACTCTCGTCTCCCGCTGGGCAAGGAGGTGCGGAAACCTGGACCCGACGCTTCCATGCCTCGCTCCTCGTTTCCCCTCCGTCCTTCGCCTCGAGTCAGCCCGCAGTCGAACGCCTCCGGGCCTTCCCTGCCGTCTGCCCCTCGGTGGAAGCAGGTAGGTGTTGCCCTGCACACCCAGACCTCTCTCTCGGCCGCAGCAATGCCTCCGGAGTCAGGTCCCTGCCTTCCACTTCGCTGCCCCTCCGCGGGTGCGCCGGTGGTTCGGGTGGGCTCGCTGGTACAGTCTCTCGAAGCCTGGTTAGCGCTTCCGAGGCCGTCCCGCTGGCTCATCCGCACCATTCGGCTCGGCTATGCAATTCAGTTTGCCCGCCGGCCTCCCAAGTACAGGGGTATCCGCTTCACTCGTGTGCGGAGCGTCGATGCCCCTGTCTTGAGGAAAGAGATCGACATCCTGCTGGCGAAGGACGCGATCGAGCCGGTCCCTCCAGCCGAGATGAAGTCTGGGTTTTACAGCCCTTACTTCATTGTACCCAAGAAAGGCGGTGGGTTACGACCGATCCTGGACCTGCGAGTTTTGAATCGGGCCCTGCACAAGCTCCCGTTCAAAATGATCACGCAGAAGTGCATATTCGAATGCATCCGTCCCCAGGATTGGTTTGCAGCGATCGACCTGAAGGACGCGTACTTTCATGTCTCGATTCTTCCTCGACACAGACCCTTTCTTCGGTTTGCTTTCGAGGGTCGAGCATTTCAGTACAAAGTCCTACCCTTCGGCCTGGCCCTGTCGCCCCGTGTCTTCACGAAAGTCGTGGAGGCGGCCGTTGTTCCCATGAGAGAACATGGCATTCGCATCCTCAACTATCTCGACGACTGGCTTATAATAGCTCACTCGCGAGATCTGTTGTGCGAACACAGGGACTTGGTGCTCCAACACCTCAGCCGTTTGGGTCTTCAGGTCAACTGGGACAAGAGCTAACTCTGCCCCACGCAGAGGATCTCTTATCTCGGTATGGAGTTGGACTCGGTCGGTCAGACTGCGCGCCTCACAGAGGAGCGCGTCCAGTCAGTGCTCAACTGCCTCAAGTCCTTTCAAGGCAGGTCAGCGGTTCCACTGAAACAGTTTCATAGGCTCCTGGGGCATATGCCAGCCGCAGCCGCAGTGACGCCGCTCGGCTTGCTTCATATGAGACCGCGTCAGCGCTGGCTTCACGATCGAGTCCCGAGATGGGCGTGGCAGAGCGGCACGTTCCGGGTCAACATTACCCCGCACTGTCGCCAAACCTTCAGTCCCTGGTCGGACCCTGCGTTTCTACGGGCCGGAGTTCCCCTAGTCCAGGTGTCCAGGCATGCTGTTGTGTTCACAGATGCCTCTGCCAGCGGGTGGGGGGCCACGTACAACGGGCATGCAGTTTCAGGTCTGTGGACGGGGCCTCAACTGCATTGGCACATCAACTGCCTAGAGTTGCAAGCAGTACGTCTAGCTCTGTGCCGCTTCAGGGGGCTGCTTCTGCACAGACGTGTACTGGTCCGTACGGACAGCACTGCGACCGTTGCGTACATCAACCATCAAGGTGGTCTACGCTCCCGTCGTATGTCGCGACTCGCCCGCCATCTCCTCCTATGAAGTCAGAAGCATCTGAGGTCGCTTCGGGCCATTCACATCCCGGGTGTGCTCAACCGTGTGGCCGACGAGCTCTCACGGCTGCCGCCTCTTCCGGGAGAATGGCGACTCCATCCCCAGGTGGTCCAACTGATTTGGGGAGTCTAGGAGCCGCTCAGATAGATCTGTTTGCCTCTCCGGACACGACCCATTGCCAGTGGTTTTATTCTCTGACCGAAGGATCTCTCGGCACAGATGCATTGGCACACAGTTGGCCCCGGGGCCTTCGCAAGTATGCGTTTCCCCCAGTGAGCCTTCTTGCACAGACTTTGTGCAAGGTCAGGGAGGACGAGGAGCAGGTCCTGCTCGTTGCGCCGTATTGGCCCAACCGGACTTGGTTCGCAGAACTCATGCTCCTCGCGACAGCCCCTCCTTGGCCGATTCCTCTGAGGAAGGACCTCCTTTCTCAGAGACGGGGCACCCTGTGGCACCCCCGTCCAGACCTCTGGAGACTCCATGTTTGGTCCCTGGACGGGACGCGGAGGTTCTAGGTGGCCTACCACAGGCTGTGGTAGACACTATTACTTCCGCTAGAGCCCCCTCTACGAGGCGCCTCTATGCGTTGAAGTGGAACCTGTTCGTCGTTGGTGTTCCCCCCGCCGGGAGGACCCCCGAACTTGCCCGATCAGAGTCGTGCTGTCCTTCCTGCAAGATGGGTTGGAGCGAAGGCTGTCTCCCTCCACCCTCAAGGTGTATGTTGCCGCTATAGCAGCTTATCACGACACAGTTGAAGGTAAGTCGTTGGGGAAGCACGACCTGGTCATCAGATTCCTTAAGGGTGCCAGGAGACTAAATCCTCCTGGTAATTTGCACCCCATACCCTCTTGGGACTTATCTCTGGTGCTCAGAGCTCTCCAGAGTCCCCCTTTGAGCCCTTGCCTTCGGTGGAATTGAATATCTTATCTATGAAGACAGCTCTCCTGTTGGCTTTGGCTTCTTTTAAGAGGGTAGGGGATCTGCACGCTTTTTCGGTCGACGAATCGTGCCTAGAGTTCGGTCCGGGCCTTTCTCACGTTGCCCTGAGACCCCGGCTCGGATATGTGCCCAAGGTTCCTACCACTCCCTTCGTGGACCAGGTAGTGAACCTGCAAGCGCTGCCCTTGGAGGAGGCAGACCCAGCGCTAGCTTTCTCTGTCCCGTCCGCTCCTTGCGGGTTTATGTGGACAGAACGCAAAGCTTCAGGACCTCAGATCAGCTCTTTGTTTGTTACGGAGGCCAGCCGGGCTGGGCGACACCTAACACGTTCGCTAGGTTTTATAGCCTCCGTGTTGAACCTGTTTCCTCCCGTGTACTCGCTACGGCCAGTAGCGCGAAGAATTAGGTTGTGTCGGCTTGCTACACCATTCCCGCCCCATGGGCCGGATACGTGCGTCTTTTTGCTCCGTTGGTTCCCCAACAAACGGCTAACCTCGTGAGTTCCTCCATCACCCCTCCGGCACCAGGCGAGGCGGATCACCCGGCGCCAGGTCTATTACCTCTCGTAGGAGTTGTTATTAGACTGGGTGGCCTTAACAGTGGTCCCTTCGGCGACCCATTTCTTCCAAGTTCCAGCTACCCTCCGGGTTAGCTCCGTGTCTTCCCCTCGACAGACCCGTTCTGTCGTCCTTGCTGAGTACGCTCCCACCCCCCGGGCTGGGACTACCTCAAGGACTGCCGTATGTTTTACTACCCTACGGGTTAGTACATACGTGTATTCCAGTGCCTCCCTTCGGGCAGGCAGGGTCTCCGCAGCGTTCCCTCCTACGGGGTGGGCACGCTTTCCCAGTGTTATCCAATCCACTGAGCGGGTCTTGCGGAACAGCAGTGTGATTCTTCCTAGCTAGCTCCCCTCATATAAGTAAGAAACTGCTATGCCGGGAGCTAAGCTGGGCGCTAGAAGGGGTCAGCAGCATGGCGTTTTGTTAGGGATCCCAATTCGTTGGAAACTCCTCCGACGACACGTCTCCGTTCCCTACTCAGGGAACGAGGGTTACCATACGTAACCGAGACGTTTCACTCAAAGTAGATTGGCCTCTCTAGCGAGATTCCTATTGGTCAGTCATTATGACCTACGTCATAGTGACTGACCGATAGGGAACAAACAAGGAGATAATCATGTAGCTACTAGCAGATGGTCAGTTCTGCTATCTTGATTAAATTACGGATTTGCCGACACAGCTTCTCTCTTCATGGACTGCGACACGAGGCAAAAGGGTTTTTTGACTTGATTAAATTACCGATACTCTCTAATGACTCATTTTTTCTCAGCAGATTCTTTCAGTGAGATTATTACACAATTTGCACTTATTGATATTTGGAGAGAGAAAAATAAAGCAGTTAAACAATATACATGGATTAAAGTGACAGAAAATAGAATCAGTGCAGCACGTTTAGACAGATTTTATGTCAAGAAAACAATGTGCAGTAGAATAGAAGAGACACGTATAAGTCCAAGCTCTATTTCAGATCATCACTTAGTTTCTTTAAAAATTATTGTAACACAAACAACCCCTCATTACTCTTATTGGAGATTTAGTAATAGTTTACTAGAGAATCTTGATTTCTATGAAAAATTTAATTGTTTTTGGAATCACTGGACAGAACAAAAGAGTAATTATGAAAATATTCTTAAATGGTGGGAGGTGGGGAAAGCCAACAATACTTTTGCCAACAATATTCATCACAAGCTTGGAATAGTTTAAAAAGGAAAATGTATAAATTAGAAGATGATATTTCTGCATTATATGATTTTTTGATTGATAAGAATGACATGGGAGTCCAAGGAAATTTGTTATCTAAAAAACACGAATTAAGAGGTATTTTGCATGAAAAGGTGAAATCAGCACTTGTTAAAGCAAGGTTTATTTCCATTAATGACATAGATGCACCTACAAAATATTTTTTTTAATTTGGAAAAGAAGTTTGCTCATAATAATTATATGCACTGTTTACAAAGACATGATGGACAAATTACTTCAGATCCCTTAATGATGAGAAGAACTGCCGTTGATTTTTATTCTAAATTATTCGCAAAAGAAGACATTGATCTGAATACAACCTGTGAACTGTTTAAAGATCTACTGTTGTAGAAATTTTAATAGTCATTTATTCCTAACAGATATCATAAGGGATTGAACCTATTCAATGTGTAAAAGTATATGTGTGTACGTGCTTGTGCGTGACGTTTCAGGAATATATGGGACAGGACCTCTTGACCTTAGGAATGGTCAAGATTTGGCTAGTTTATTTCAGGGCCAGGTTGTGTCTTTAGTAGAAACTGAACAGCAGTGGGGACCTTATCTGAGTGGGTGAAAGGGTAACTGCTGTGAGGAGGAACCTTGAAAAGAGTATAAAGGCTATCTCATGTCTTCCTGGTGTGCGTCACTCACTTCACAGGGTAACTGCTGTGTTGGCGACTGGGCCTATTCTTGCAAGAAGAAATACTTTTCTTTTTTATTAATTTGACTCTGAGTGTCTCTTACGCAGTGATGATGTTTAACAGAAGTTTTGCCACAACAATTTGGTGTCAGAAGTGTGGGATTCCTTGGAAGTGCCTTCTGGACCTGAGAGCGGACGGTGTTTGGCCACCTGGACTGAGCAGTTCCAGCTCTACCTCGTAAGTTTCAGAGAGAGGGGCCGACCGCTATCAGGGCCAGGAGAAACTCCACTTGAATCAAATGAGAACGAACCCGTGGCAATCCAAGACATCTCTGGTACGAGACAGCTAAAATATTTTTCTTTTGGGCTAAAATGTTTTTCAATTTGTGGGTAAAACCATAGTGGCTGAGTCTGTTCGTTTCTGTGGTGTAGGTCAAGAGCACCGGTACAATATTGCTAACTGTGCGAAGTGCGTATTTGCAAAACACGTCATGGGGTAGCGATTTTGCAAATCGAGGAATCTTCGTACAGCAGTTTATTGGGGGTCGGTTGAGACTTACGGGCGGGTCAAGGGTTAATACAGTAGGGCTAACTGCGTGAGGTGCGTATTTGCAAAACACGTCATGGGGTAGCGATTTTGCAAATCGAGGGATCCTCACGTAGCAGTTTACTGGGAGTTAATCGATCCCCCAGGAAAAGCACTGGGTGCGCCCTGTCTGGTCTTGGGTTTAGGGATCAGATCTGGTGGAGACGTCCAACAGATTGTTAGACGCAGCGTCGAATCTGAGAAATCCACAGAGTAACAGAAACAGCCAGTATGGGAAAATCTCAGAGCAAGCTTGCCAAATTTGACACACCGGTTTTCTATCAAATGAGGAAATATTATGAGGGAAAATGTATGTTAGACATTGAAAAACTGAGAAAATACCATGATTTCCTCAGGGAGGGAATCAGTTGAACAGGGCAGTGAGAAACAAAGGGTTATGGCTGTGTTCAAACGTGTGTAAGCAATGTGGACAAACAATGGATTGTTGTCTTAAAGGGGAAGATAAAAAATAAAAATAAAAGTCGAACTGCAGAGAGAAATAAGGTTCCCTTTCGTAGTCACTCCGAGTTACGTCGGAATGACGACGAATGGGGTTTCGCTTAGAAAGCCTATCAGCTTCGAGTATTTAAAAACGATCCAATGGCAAAGAAATGCCATGGGTCTGCGGAATTTGCATGCCGTAACTCCGCCCTACCTCGTGGGTATAAAAGGAGGACGCTAGCAACCAGCAGTTATGTTTTCGCTTCGGAGCCAAGAGTCTCTCTTCACTCCACAAAGCCATCTCTGAATTGTCAGCTTTCACGAACGAGTTCCTCTAGTGTTGGTGTTTGTGGCGATATCCGGCGAGCGCGCGCTTCCTGCTGATCTGTGCAGTGGTTTGCCAGAGAGCGTGTGTTTCCCCGGGCGCTTCGACACTAGAGTGTTTCTCTCTTAAAAGAGCTTGCACGCGGCACGTCTTTTTAAAGATGCCTCGCCCGTGCACTTCTGGTTGCGGCAGATGTGTGTCTGACTCTGATGGGCACGAGCGTTGCCTAGTGTGTTTGGGCATGGATCACGCTAGAGCAGCGCTCGTGGATGAGTCATGTTCTCTCTGCGGGAACATGACCATCGCGTCACTGAGGTCGAGACTCAATGATCTCGCAAGAGTGAGAGTCCCCTCATCCACACCCCGATCTAACGCTCCCCCGAGGAGTGCTACTTCGGCTGGTGGCCAGGGTGACCTGAGGGTAACGGTCTGGAACCAGGCGCCGAATATTTGTCCACGACCCCAGCCCCCCTCTTCTGTGACGGTGCCCGCTAGTGAACCTCCGATTCTCGCGGGTCCATCTTCGGATGCCCCGCGGGTTTCGGTTGAAGCTACAGAGGAGGATGCCATGTCTGTTGCAGCATCACAAGGTGGGCTTGATTCTTCCGGAAGTGAAGATTCAGCGCAGCTGCCACCTTCCGGTGTGCATACGGCTGTGTCTGATTCGGATCCGGAAATGACGGCCATGCTTTCCCGGGCAGCCGCGAGCATCGGTTTAGAGTGGAGGCCTCCACCCTGTCCCGAGCGTTCGCGGCTGGACGATTGGTTTTTGGGTAAGGCTGCCGACCCCCGTGGTCCACGGCAAACCCCAATACCTTTCTTCCCGGATGTGCATGATGAGATCTCGAAGTCCTGGAGGACCCCGTTGTCTTCCCGGGACCGCTCGCTGATCCCATCCGCCTTTCCTCCCCTCGATGAGGCGGCCCCCCGTGGGTACACTGGACTTCCCCCGGTTGAACGCTCTGTTGCGATGCAACTGTGTCCTCAGAGTGCTTCTTCTCGGGGCGAGTCTAAGCACCCATCCAAGGCCTGTAGATTTTTGTCGTCTCTGGCGGCGAAGTCTTACAGAGCGGCGGGACAGGCGGCTACCTCCCTGCATGCTATGGCCATTCTGCAGGTCTACCAGGCCCAGATGCTCAGAAACATGCACGAGGGCAGGACAGACCCTGGGCTCTTCAATGAGCTGCGTGCCGCAACCGACCTCGCTCTCCGGGCGACGAAGGTAGCCGCGCGCTCCCTCGGTCTGGTGATGTCCACTGCGGTGGTCCAGGAGAGACACCTGTGGCTGAACCTGGCTGACATGCGGGATTCCGAGCGGACTCGTCTGCTCGATGCGCCCCTGTCCCAGGCCGGCCTCTTCGGCGTCGCAGTTGAGGACTTCGCCCAACAGTTCTCAACTGCACAGAAACAGTCTGAGGCCATCAAACACATTCTGCCCCGCCGACCCGCTGCTGCCTCGTCGTCGGTCGGGCAGACGCCTCAGCCTGTTTCCCGCCGAGGGCGCCCTCCTAAAGCTCCCGCCCCTCCCGCTCGGCCAAAGCAGCAGCCTCCACCCAGGCCGACGCGAGGAGGAAGCCGTAGGAAGGCGCCACAGCCCGCTCCTGCCCCGCCCCCCGCCAAGCGCCGGGACAAGCGGCGCTCCTGAGACGGGCTGCTCGGAGATGATGTTTGTCTGTCAGGAGATGGTAGCAGGGCCACTCCTTCCCCCGGTGGAGGGCCGGGGGAGAATCTTTTGTTCTCCGCTTCCCGCTGCTCACCCACGGGTGGGCAGCACCCTAATGTGGTTAAAGACAGATTCAAACCTCTCATCTCCGAGCACACAGAGTTCTCGGACGACCCAGAGCGCCGCCCACCAGCCGTGCTCTCCTCGTCCCCCTCTGTCCCAGAGTCGGTTGACACGGCGTGCCGCCCACGGGCCGTTTCGTCCCTGTCCCACTCTGTCGCCAGACCCCTGGCAGAGCAGGCCCCCGTGGAACGCTGGTCCTTCCCTGGCCTCCTCTGTCAGGGCGCGGAGCTTAACTGCGCCCCCACACCGGATCGCTATGCCGTCCACGTCGGGGCCAGTTACTCCGCTTCGCTGCCCCTCCGGGGGGACGCCGGTGGTCCGCATGACCCCGCTGGTACAGTTCCTAGAAGCCTGGTTAGAGCTTCCCCAACTGTCCCGCTGGGTCGCCCGCACCATCCGGTTCGGCTATGCGATTCAGTTCGCACGGTCTCCTCCCCGATACAGGGGAGTCCGCTCCACTTTGGTCGGTGGCAACGCCCCGGTCATGCGAGCAGAGATTGCCACTCTGCTGGCGAAGGGTGCAATCGAGACTGTCCCTCCAGCCGAGATGAAGTCCGGCTTCTACAGCCCTTACTTCATTGTCCCCAAGAAAACCGGTGGGTTACGACCAATCCTGGACCTGCGAGTATTGAATCGCTCCCTTCTCAGGAGGCCGTTCAAAATGCTCACCGCCAAACGCATTTTCGAATGTGTGCGGCCCCAGGATTGGTTTGCAGCGATCGACCTGAAGGACGCCTACTTTCATGTCTCCATTCTCCCTCGACACAGACCGTTTCTCCGGTTTGCTTTCGAGGGACAGGCATATCAGTACGCGGTTCTCCCATTCGGGCTAGCCCTGTCTCCTCGCGTCTTCACGAAGGTCGTCGAGGCAGCCCTTGTTCCCCTTCGGGTTCACGGGGTTCGCATCCTGAACTATCTCGACGACTGGCTGATCCTAGCTCACTCTCGAGATCAGGTTTGCGAACACAGGGACCTTGTGCTCCGGCACCTAGCCCGTCTGGGCCTTCAGGTCAACTGGGAGAAGAGCAAACTTTGCCCCGTGCAGAGGATCTCTTTTCTCGGTATGGACATCGACTCGGTCGCCATGTCCGCGCAGCTTACGAGCGAGCGCGCGCAGTCACTGCTGACTTGTCTGAGACAAATACAGGGCAAGAGTGCGGTTCCACTGAAACTTTTTCAGAGGCTCCTGGGGCATATGGCATCTGCAGCCGCGGTCACGCCGCTCGGATTGCTTCATATGAGACCGCTTCAGCTTTGGCTTCGCGACCGAGTCCCGAGGTGGGCATGGCAACAAGGCAAGCTCCGAGTTCCAGTGACTTCGAGCTGCCGTCAGACCTTCACCCCGTGGTTGAACCTCAGTTTTCTCAGGGCCGGTGTCCCCCTGGAACGAGCGTCGAGGCATGTTGTTGTCTCAACAGATGCCTCCACCACGGGCTGGGGCGCCATGTGCAATGGTCATGCTGCCGCGGGCTCCTGGACAGGACCCCGCCGCCTATGGCATGTGAATTGCCTCGAGTTGCTGGCAGTACGCCTTGCTCTGCACCGCTTCCGAGCGCTGCTCATGGGTCAACACGTACTAGTCCGATCAGACAATACCGCCACAGTAGCGTACATCAACCATCAAGGTGGTCTACGCTCCCGCCGTATGTCGCAACTCGCCCGCCACCTCCTCCTATGGAGTCAGAAGCATCTGAGGTCCCTTCGTGCTATTTACATTCCCGGAGCCCTGAACCGTGCTGCCGACGAGCTGTCACGGCTTCAGCCCCTCCCTGGAGAATGGCGACTCCATCCCCAGTCGGTCCAGCTGATTTGGGACCAGTTTGGCGACGCACAGATAGATCTGTTTGCCTCCCGCGACTCATCCCACTGCGCCCAGTTTTATTCTCTGACCGAGGGCACGCTCGGCACGGATGCACTGGCGCACAGCTGGCCGAGGGGCCGCAAGTATGCGTTTCCCCCAGTGAGCCTTCTTGCGCAGCTCCTGCGCAAGGTCAGGGAGGACGAGGAGCAAGTCCTTCTGGTCGCGCCGTACTGGCCCACCCGGACTTGGTTCTCCGAACTAGTGCTCCTCGCGACAGCACCTCCTTGGCCAATTCCTCTGAGGAAGGACCTCCTTTCTCAGGGACGGGGCACTCTATGGCACCCTCGTCCCGATCTCTGGAACCTCCACGTGTGGCTCCTCGACGGGACGAGACAGGTTTGAGTACCCTTCCACCTCCGGTGGTGGCTACCATCACTTCCGCTAGAGCGTCGTCCACGAGACATGCCTACGCGTTGAAGTGGAACCTATTCGTCAATTGGTGCTCTTCTCGCCGAGAAGATCCCCGGAGTTGTTCGATCAGTCTCGTGCTTTCCTTCCTTCAAGATGGGTTGGAGCGAAGGCTGTCTCCCTCCACCCTCAAAGTTTATGTTGCCGCTATTGCCGCTCACCACGACTTAGTGGAAGGTAAGTCCATAGGGAAGCACGACCTGATCGTCAGGTTCCTGAGGGGGGCGAGGAGACTGAATCCTCCTCGCTCTCCTCTCGTTCCCTCTTGGGACCTCTCAGTGGTTCTAAGTGCCCTGCGGAGTGCTCCCTTTGAGCCTCTGCAATCAGTGGAGCTTAAGTTCCTGTCAATGAAGACAGCGCTCCTGATTGCATTGGCTTCTCTCAAGAGGGTCGGGGACCTGCACGCATTCTCCGTTGACGAAGCGTGCCTAGAGTTCGGGCCGGCCGGTTCTCACGTGATCCTGAGACCCCGGCCTGGATATGTGCCCAAGGTTCCTACCCACTCCCTTCCGGGACCAGGTGGTGAACCTGCAAGCGCTGCCCTCGGAGGAGGCAGACCCAGCCTTGGCACTGCTCTGTCCAGTACGCGCTCTCCGCGCTTATGTAGACAGGACGCAGTGTTTCAGGACCTCAGACCAGCTCTTTGTCTGTTATGGTGGGAAGCTGAAGGGAAAGGCTCTCTCAAAGCAGAAGTTGTCTCACTGGATCGTGGACACCATTGCTTTGGCTTACCAGCAGCAAGGTCGACCGTGCCCCCTTGGTGTGACCGCCCACTCCACCCGGAGTGTGGCATCCTCCTGGGCGCTGGCGCATGGCGCCTCGCTGGCAGACATCTGCAGAGCTGCAGGCTGGGCGACACCTAACACATTCGCCAGATTTTATAATCTCCGAGTGGAGCCAGTGTCCTCTCGTGTTCTCGCTTCAAACAGCTAGTTCCGGACCCGCTCAGGTGTCTTCGCTTGCTCGCCATTCCACTCCGCGGACTGGATACGTGCGATATTCTGCTCAGGTGAGCTTCTCCGAAAGCCCTGAGTTCCTCCAGCACCCCTGATGCTAGCGCCAGTGTCTATTGCCTGGGCGTCGGCTAGGTGCCTCCGTGTGCATGGTCCCTCCCATGAGTTACCCCCACACGTGTATTTCCACTGTAAGCCTCTTCGAGCATGTGTCTTTCCCTCGGCAAGCCACCTTGCCACTCCTGAGGTTGAAACATTCCACCTGCGGCTGGACACCTCAGAGTTTTCCCATATGTTTCCTTCGGGTCATATGTGTATTTTCAAATGCCCCCCCCACTGGGTTGGTGATAATTGCATATTTCCCCTTTAAAGCTTGGGATATGCTTCCCAGTGTACCTTGGTATTCCTGTGCTAAATAGGAGTCCTTCGTCCTAATATCTCGAGGGCTCAGATTTACGCAGGGCACTGAAAGACAGCTGTGAGGTGGCGTGATTAGACTGGTAACCCCATTCGTCGTCATTCCGACGTAACTCGGAGTGACTACGAAAGGGAACGTCTCGGTTACGTATGTAACCCTCGTTCCCTGAGTAGGGAACGGAGACGTTACGTCTTCCTGCCACCTCCGCTGTGTCGCCGGGATCGCCGAGCTCAGTCTTGGCTCCTCAGCGAGAAAACATAACTGCTGGTTGCTAGCGTCCTCCTTTTATACCCACGAGGTAGGGCGGAGTTACGGCATGCAAATTCCGCAGACCCATGGCATTTCTTTGCCATTGGATCGTTTTTAAATACTCGAAGCTGATAGGCTTTCTAAGCGAAACCCCATTCGTCGTCATTCCGACGTAACGTCTCCGTTCCCTACTCAGGGAACGAGGGTTACATACGTAACCGAGACGTTTTTACTTCTTCATCCAGTAAATGGATGCATGACATTAGATGTCTATAGAACTTAAATGTATATGTTAAGGATTGAAGTAGCAAGCAGCAGCAATAAGGCTGTCTCTGTGAAATAGAGTGATATAGAAATAGAGTGGAACTGCAAGTGAGAAACTTGATGGAAGAGGGAAGTGAAGGGAAAACAAGAAGGTTGGTGTGTGAGATATGTGTGTGTGGGGATTGTAGTTAAGCAATCATGTACTGGTTAGATAATGAAGGAACTGGCATGTAGAGAAAAGAAAGGAGAGGATACAGAAGGAACTGGCATGTAGGGAAAGATTGAGAAGACATATAGTGGAAAGCTATATGTGATGAAAATAAAATGTCTGACAGAATTTATGGAAGTTATAGTTTTACAAAAAACGAATGCATATAGCCTGGTATTTATGATTGTAGACGATGTCTGTATTTAATATCTGAGGAGTGACTGAGGGTCCAGCTATGCTGGGAGTACAGCAACAGTGTTTGCTTATTCAGCCCGGCTTCCGGACGTTAAATATATACTTGTCTTGTAATCAGTGTTGTTGCTGATAATACCAAATTAGTAAAATGTAAAGACAACTTTGACCAAAGATTCTAGAAATCAATAATGTATAATGTCGGATATTTGTTGATATTAAGTAATTGATGCAAAAGATGTCTGTTTTATAATGGAAATTCTGGGTCAGGGACAATTTCCCTGGACAAGTATGACTAAAGTTAAATAAACTTTGTGCAAACAACTTATGCAGCTTAAGAAAATTGATGTGCGGCCAATAATAATGATAAAGATTATGATTCGGCTATTGGGATTGAATCCGCCACTGGTGGACTGTAAAAGAATACAGAGAACTGCTTATCAGCTCTGTTTGCATTCCTGAATGGGACACACTGCTTCAGTGATGTGCAGTAAGTTGGAGCCGACAGAGAGTGCTTTAATTGTGGTCAGCAGGACCATTTAACACGTAACTGTAAATGCCCACCAAGAAGGTGTTTGAAAATGTGATAGTGACACATTTCTGGTAATAATGTGGGTTTGAAAGTAGATCAGTGTTTAAATGACGACATTAACATTTTCGTATGAGAAAGAATAAGAGATCAAAACAAGGTCAAAAGATTGAAGTCTTAAAGTGAATCCTTTTGAAGAAAAGATCTATAATAGTAATTTTTTGAAACAGTGAAACAGTTTGATGAAAGTTGCAAAATATATAAAATTAACTAAAAGGATGATTGTGTTTTAATTCAACATTTTAAGAAGGGTTCAGGTTATATACAGAGACAAATCTCACGGATGATTTATAATAACTGCAAAAGATGCAGAGTAGCCTTGTCAAAGTTAGTGTGAATCCTGATTGGAGAGTGATAAACTCCTAGAAAAAACGTTGAAGTCAGATATTAAGCTATGGTAATTGAGAACTAGAATAATTATTTGTATTTAAGATCAAATAAGTAGAAGTAATAGGCTACTGGATTAACAGTTGTTAAATGTAAAATGTGTTCTGACCATGAAAGAACTAGAAGCTGATGTTTTGCTTTCAAAAGATAAGTTTGTTATTGGCTGTAATGAAACAGCTCGCTTATCTGAATCTGATGTCTGCTGTGGCTGAAAACCGCCAGTACGACAGAGACTCAATCTGAGTGGAAATTTCTAATGTCTAAATTCCATGAGATATGGGCAAAAGACAACTATAAAAATGTTTATTTGGAAACACATGTAATTTCTGCCAAATATGCCTTAAGCTGGGATAGAGTTAAAAGATGGTATATAGAGTTTGATGTTAGAAGTTTATGAGAGTACAGTGTGCCAGTCCTGAAAGTCTCAGAGTCTCTCTCAATCATGTCAGCTAAAAGCTGTTATTTGAGCCTGTGTCATAAGTAATAAGCTATTTATAGTAAAAGCACAGTGTTTCGGTTGAAAATCAGACACAGAGATGTTAAAATAAATCCTTGCCATTAAGTGGGCAATTTGTATTTGAGAATGTTTTAAATGTAAAACTGAATGACTTTAAAGAAGTCTTTAAAATAATGATGCAGATCTTAAACGATAGAGGACCAGTAACTTCTTCAAATTTCCACCATGAAACAGGGCCGAAGGCTACGGCTACAGATGTACAGTAACAGTACACTGAATGTATGGCTGTGATCTAAATTCACTGAGTATAATCTAAGTAGCTAGGTTGATGATTAAGATGGTTAATGGATTTAAGTGATTAAATACTGCTGTTATTAACCTGTCTCCCTGTGTGAACACTATTAGGCAATCGGAATGGCTCTGGTGACTCTTGAACGTGCCTTTCCTAAACTCCATAAAACAGCTGAGTTCTGTTGAAGAAAACTGATTGTGTGATGGGAAAGAGCGGTCACCAGTGTGTACGAGTGGCTACTCAATGACGGGATGATCTTCCTGGCCAGGGGACAGCCCAACGCAGGGGGTCACGAACACTGGGCACCTCCGGATGGAGGTGTTATACGTGAGAAAGGTATGAGAGTTGAGGGCTGATTACTGGAGGCCACTGGGGTCAGCAGAGCATTGAGAGGTGAGATGCGCTGTGAGGAGTTACGGCAGTCTGACCCAGAAAATGTGAGTTTCCTCTATATCACTCGCCGGAAGAAACCGCATTGGTTGTATGGCTTGTTTTTCATTGTGACAAGTGTCTGCAACTATGCCAGGGGGACAACACCCTGATGGAGATTATAGATTAAGAGCCAATGGGCTTTCAAGAGCCAGCTGAGACCAGGAGGGGATTGCCATTATTTGATGTGGAGACAGGAGCAAACTTGTATGTATTGGTTGCCTTATAGGCAAGAAAATGTATAGAAGTGTTGATTTTGAACTAATATGTCTATAACATAGTTTTAACTCCTCAAGGTCGTTAGACATGGTGGCTAAAGATGAAGACAGCTTTCGTAGATTTAAGAAAGGTCTGCATAACAAAGATGAATGGTCGAAGGTTATTGTAATAAATTTAAATTTTGTCTAAGTTACAGTCTTAGAAGGCTGTGGAAAATACTATTTGTTAATAGTGAGAGAGACTGCCTGAGTTGGAGGAAGGGATGGTAACTGTGTCTTTCTTTCTTTCATTCTTTCTGTTATCGGCCTGCTAGAGCAAGCTGAAGAAAAATAATGATAAGGAACCAAAACAACCCAGCTGCCTTTTCTAAAAAAATCAAATGAATAATGAACAGACATGATTTGAAACTGGTCAAGATACCATGTAAAATTAGGTAAACCTAGAGGAAAATGTGAAGTTTAAAATCGTACTTAAAATTTAAATCTTTTTAGAGACGATATATTGAAAAGGAGCAGTTAACATGCGCGTCTAATATGTGTGTGTGTGATGGTGACAGCACTTTGTCTTGTATGTGACTATGTGTTAGTTTGGGGGTACTAATATTAAGTCTGAATGGGGTGTATATTGTGTCATTACCCACTAGGATGGCATTTGGCAAATGACAAATTTTAATGGAAGCTGCTAATTCTGTTAGGTGAAAAGATGATACAGAACATAGGACGAGCTTTAAACTGATTGGTCATCAAGCTCTGTCTGGTATTAATTACTTTTGTCTTTATGATGTTGATTTGAATTACGTTCTGGATCAGTTTAAGTATTTGATGTAAATTGGAATTGTGGAGTTGTAGATTACCATCTGGCATGGGCTGAGATAAATGAAAATGTTATAGATTTGATGGCAACAACACAGTGACATATTGGCTAAGTCAACATGAAATTAGCAAGAGAGCCCCTCACATTTATGAGTATTGGGATGAAAAGGGGGAAAAATGATTGACTGACATTGACCAAGTCTGTACAGCACGACCTGACCTGATAGAAACAATTGATGACTTTGGAAATGTTTGTAGATGACTGACTTGAGAGACCAAACAACAGGCCTGAAAACCAGGATTCGGTGTGAGACTCAGGGCCATTGCCCTTCAAATACTTTGATAAGAAGATGAGATTGTGGCTTTAAGTGAAGAACGTAATACTTTGGTTCAGAGACAGAGAAAGATGTCTGGAGGAAATTTGTCTGAAGGATGCCGTTTGGGTTGGTGTTGATGGCAAATCAAATTCGTTTAAATTGATGCACGAGTTGAGTCGTGCATCAAAAGGGAGATGGTAAGGATTGACAAAATATGGGTTACTAAAGGACAATATATGTTGGGAGGACACTGGGTTTAATTGGGTAAAAGGCCGTTCCAAACAAAAGTTGCTGTCTGTAAGTGTGCCGCACACGCTGATAACAAAATTGCAGGACTGTTTCAACAGGAGACGCCAGGGCAGATGCAGCAGCGAAGGCTGCGGCAGCACAGCAGACAAAAGAAACTACGTGTACTTTACTATCTGAAAATAACCTCGACATTTGTTTTTCTCTACAGATCATGCAGACTTTTGATACAGGGCAGAATGTGCCCAATAAAATGATGGCTATGGATGAATTTGGCTAACTATCCTGGCCTGGGTTATTATTGTAGGAGAAAGGTTCCACACCTGCGCAGCGCATAACTTAAGATTTTCCTTTTGCAGAATGTCAGGATGGATTGCAGCAAACAGAACTGATTCTGTTCCAAATATATAAATATTGTGTTGTGGACATGAGCAAAGTGGGTTGAGTGTTTTTCAGGGGAAAAGGACCCCGAGTGCTATTAAATGAGCAAGAAATTATCCGGTGATAATATGTTTCAGGCTGTTGATTCCACAAGTCACACCAAAAGGGACGAGCGGCTAGACAAGCATCACTAACAAAATAGTTAAGGTCTCCATTCACAGGTGACAGCAGGCAAGGAATGGTTCATTCCAGTGGGGGTGCGGTCGTGATTAAAAGGGAAGACATTGTAAGGATCAGAAAATGGTTGGAGAGTGTGACACCTGGGTCCAAGCCTTAGACAACACCAACAGGCCTCAACCATCCAATAGAGCAGAAAGTGAGGTTTAAAGAAGACGGTGCTAGTAACTGTCTGCCTCGCCTACGAGGGAAAGACCATTGCAACGGCACGCAAAGTGTCACCCTGGCGAACACGGAACGTCCGTGGGGCGAACAAGATGATCAACACACCTGGAGGAACCAACTGCCAACTGATGGTTTAAGTTTAACAGAAGAATCTGTTTTTGTGATGATTTTGATGATTTTGTTTGATTGAATGAACTAGGTATTGATTTGATTGTAAATGTAGAAAATCTATTGATTGATGTGTCCGTTCTAGAGATATTAGAGTTAATTTTGAACAACTAATTTGGTTAGAGGAATGGATAAAATTATAAGACTTCTCTGGTTAGATTTGTTAAACAGTGCATTCAATAGAGCTCAATAAATTGAATTAGAAGTGAATAAAATGTGGAGATGGACACAAATTTAATGGAAAAGGCTTAATGGTAGGAGTTAGGATTGTATGTGTTATGATAATTTTGTTATTCATGGGTGAATACGATAACAGAGACAGGTGAAACCCTGCTGTCTGTTCAATTGTTAAAAAAAAATGACAGTCTATCCCAAGGATTAACAAAATTATGCGACGAGACAGGTAGCGGAAGCTACAGTGAGATGTGTTAAATGTATGTTCTGGTTGTTTTTCTTCTATTCTTTTTTATTTTCTGAGAAAGATTAAGGGCAAAGATTTAAAGAAGGTTACAAACAGTGGTCATCCGTGTTACGAGGTGGCGTACAAGGAGAGGGTTTGAAATGAAGGATTCTATTCTACTTTATTCTTTGTATTTTTGATGACCTGCTAAAATAACCAGTGTGAATTGATGGTGTTGTTTTCCTAAGTAATCTGTACACTATTTCTTATTTAATTGAGGTGACTGAGGGTTCGATCTAGGTCGAGAGTGCAATAGCAGTGCCTATTCATTTAGCCCGGCTTTAATTAAATTCTTTACTTGCTTGCTAATATTTAAGGGACTATCCTTGCAAAACAGCCTAAGCTTTTTCTTTTCTAAATAATATTTCACAAATGTTTATGAAGAGTGATCAGTTATGCGAAAACCAGAGATGAAGAGTAGTGTGATGATATGACTTAAAATTTTTTTTTTTTTTTGTTTATTATTGTGATTATGGGTAATCAGAATGATCAAAAGTGGGGAATTGTTGTAGAAATTTTAATAGTCATTTATTCCTAACAGATATCATAAGGGATTGAACCTATTCAATGTGTAAAAGTATATGTGTGTACGTGCTTGTGCGTGACGTTTCAGGAATATATGGGACAGGACCTCTTGACCTTAGGAATGGTCAAGATTTGGCTAGTTTATTTCAGGGCCAGGTTGTGTCTTTAGTAGAAACTGAACAGCAGTGGGGACCTTATCTGAGTGGGTGAAAGGGTAACTGCTGTGAGGAGGAACCTTGAAAAGAGTATAAAGGCTGTCTCATGTCTTCCTGGTGTGCGTCACTCACTTCACAGGGTAACTGCTGTGTTGGTGACTGGGCCTATTCTTGCAAGAAGAAATACTTTTCTTTTTTTATTAATTTGACTCTGAGTGTCTCTTATGCAGTGATGATGTTTAACAGAAGTTTTGCCACAACACTACCAATTCTGAAAGATGATGAAAGACTTTTTCTAGACTCCAGCATTACGTTTGAAGAAGTAACCGATGCAGTAAAACAACTCTCAACTGGTCGAGCACCAGGTCTTGATGGACTTACTGCAGAATTCTACAAATCTTTTTGGGGAATAATTGGACAGGACTTTTTTAAAGTTCTTGAAGAAAGCTATAAACTGGAGGAACTGCCTAAAAGTTTTCAGAGGGCAGTCCTTTCTCTTCTTCCAAAGAAAGGTGATTTGTGTTTACTTAAAAACTGGAGGCCTGTTGCTGTTCTAAATTCAGATTATAAGATATTATCTAAATCAATTGCAAATCATCTTAAGACGGTTTTAGGTTCTTTGGTTCATGAAGATAATTTGTTTTTAATGAGAGATATTTTAGAATATGTAAAAATGTATAATCTTAGTGCTGGTCTAATATCGTTAGACCAGGAAAAAGCTTTTGATCGGGTGGATCATCTGTATTTGTTTCATGTTTTAAAGTGTTTTGGTTTTGGTGATGCTTTAATAGCTTGGATAAAATTGTTGTATAAAGGTTCCGTGAGCATGATAAAAATAGGAGGTGGGCTAAGTGTACCAGTTAATATAAAAAAAAGAATCCGACAAGGTTGTCCAATGTCTGGCCAACTGTACAGTCTGGCGATTGAGCCCCTTTTATGTATGCTTCGACGTAAACTAAAAGGTCTAGCTATAAATGGCAGTTTAAAAAAGAGTCTATTATATTATCTGCATACGCTGATGATATTACTGTAATTATTCAACAACAGGAAGATGTACAAAATTTAAAGGGGGCTTTAGACATCTATGAAAGAGCTTCATCTGCTAGGCTTAACTGGGATAAAACAGAAGCTGAGTGGTATGGTTCTACTGGAAACCTTAATATGACTTTGCCCAAGCTCCCTAATAATATTCGGTGGGGTACACTAGGTTTGAAATATCTAGGAGTGTATATTGGTCAAGAGGAATATAAAAAGAAAAATTGGGAGGGTTTAGCGGAGAAGGTCTGTGCGAGGTTGTCTAGTTGGAAATGGTTGCTACCCCAGTTATCTTTTAGGGGGAGAGTACTGATTGCCAACAATCTCATTGCATCAATGCTTTGGCATAAATTGATGGTTGTGGATCCACCAGTGACGTTAATCCAGGAAATTCAAAAGAGACTTGTTAACTTTTTCTGGTCTGGTCAGCATTGGTTGAGAGCTGCTGTCCTCTATCTTCCTGTTCAAGAGGGGGGACAGGGACTGATCGATATTCGAGCTAGAGTGACAGCTTTTCGACTGCAGGCTATTCAGCGCCTACTATGTCACCAGCATCATGGATGGATGGGACTAACGTGTGCTCTTTTACGCAAGGCTGGACGGATGGGTCTAGATAAACAGCTATTCACCATGACCTTTAGGAGAACTTCTCTTGGTGGACTTAACCCCTTTTACATCAATTTGTTGGATTTATGGCAATTGTTTTCTGTTTCAATAGAGTGGTCAAAACCAGGTCCGTGGCTATTTAACGAATCTCTCTTTTTTAATCCTCTTTTTCCTGTTGAGATCCTGAACTCTGAGACCATAAGGTCAAATTTGATTTCTGCTGGAATATCCATGTTTCGGAATCTAAGAAAAGGAGATGGGTGGATTGAAGCTGAAGAACTAGCCCAAAAAGTAGGTTTCAGGTCTGTGCGTCTCGCCAAACGACTGCTAGAAGACCTAGAAGCTGCTCTTCCGTTTTCAATCAAAGAATTTCTCAAAGAGACTTGTGCAGGAGATGATACAGAGCCATATTCTTTTCCGGAGTTTGACTTTTTGATGAAAAAAGATGATCAAGTGGAAGATCCTGCAAAATTGCTGCATTTGAATACCCCAGAAATGGGGTTGTTCAATGGTTTATCAAAAAGAACTTTATATACAGCATGTGTCAAAACTATGAACTATCAAGACCTTAAGGATCAAACAGAAAGCAAATGGTCTTTAGTGTTGGGGTCAGGCTCTTCCCCGAGTGATAGCTGGCGGACCCTGTACAAAAAACCAACTGAAAAGCGAGTGGGAGATCTGCAGTGGAGAATCTTACATGGAGTTTTAGCCACAAACAGACACATAGCACAACTGAATCCTTTAGTTGGGGAGGGTTGCCCTTTTTGTAATGCATCAGAAACTGTGTTTCATACGTTTATGGAATGTTATCGCCTGGAAAACTTGATGCAGTTAGTGAAGGTTTGGAGTCTGAAGCTAATGGGTTTGTTTAATGTTTCATTGTTTATTTATGGGCCAAAGTACACAGTAGATAACAAAAAGAAAGTAATCATCCTTAATTTTCTTTATGGAATGGTGAAGCTGGCAATTTGGTGTACCAGAAAAAACAAAATTGAAGAAAGTGGGTGTACTGATCCTATTTCATTGACAAAATGTTTTGTAAAAAAAAGGTTAACAGTAGAGTATGCTTATTATAGCCTCACACATAATGTTCAACGTTTTTTTCATCTCTGGGGTGTTAAATTTTTGTGTGAACCTGATGGAAATGGATGTTTTAATTTAAAAACTTTCTAAAGTGTCTATGAAGAAAACATGTTGAATTGTTTTTAGAAATAAAACAAACAAACAAACATGTGTTTGTTTTTTGTTTTATAAATATTTATGCAGATAAATCCCAAATGTTAATTGAATTAATAAAAGGATTTTTAAATGTCAAAATGTCTCTCTCTCCTCTCCCCCCCCTCCCCCTCTCCTCTCTCCCCCCCTCTCCCCCTCTCCTCTCTCTCCCCCCCCCCCCTCCCCCTCCCCCTCTCCTCTCTCCCCCCCCCCCCCCTCCCCCTCCCCCTCTCCTCTCTCTCCCCCCCCCCTCAAAGGCTTGGGTGGAAGGGGTTCCTTTAAAGAAATGTGGCCAGGGGGTCCAAAAGGAGTCCCGTCCAGTCACTATCTGAGGGGGTCATAAAGTCAACCCCACATGCCACCAGGGAGGCTGACCCAGGGCCCATCCTTCGTACATTGCTTAAAACATCTGAGATCAAACAAGACATCCACGATAATATCATCGTGCTTATCATGATCTGGCTAATTAGGTTCTTCGAACACTCCTGTCGGTTATGATTAGTATAGCTAGATTGAGTTATCTGAAATAATTGCGCGTTCATGCGCTGGTTTAAAAGGGGATATGTATCGATAGTAGAAACATTGATCAGCAACGCTGCTATTGGCTGCTCACCCTGGCCAAAGAGCTTGCTCAGTTTTTCTCATAGATATATACACCTATGAGTTTTTCTCTGCAGCAGAACAAGTGTTATTGCTTGAAGGATATGCTGAACTTGAAAGCTTAATTAAATGCCAGGGATCACCTCAAAGTGTGCAAAAGCCAGGAGAGAGGGCTGGCAAAAAGTAGCAGACAAATTAAGTTTGTAGTGACCAAGTTAAATGTTTTTATCACTTATTACAGTATATATTTTTGTATTTTAATAATTTATAAATAATTAATAACTTTGTTCATTGTAATGTCAGAGTCACCACCCACTACAAGAACAAGTAAAAGTGAAGTACTATAATATTCTACATAATGGTAATTTGTACTACTTATACTAGTCTCTTTTAAAAAGGCACTGTTAATAAATGTTTGTATGTTTATAAAAGCAACCAAGAAAAAGGCTGAGAAAAAAAGAAAAGAAAAAAACAGGTGGTGGTCCTACACCCCACATTACACCCCGGCAGAAGAGCTAGCCCTTGGGTTGAATGTGAACAGACCCATTGTGGAGGGCATCCCTTGGGTACAGCTCTTCCTCAGACACACAGCAGGGACCAGTAGCAGCAACACCTTCATTACTGGTAAATGAACTTTAAATTATCTTAGTACACTGTAAAATAATTTGTTGCTGCATTAAATTAAGTAGGCCTATAATCCAAATGGCTGGTCCAGTCATATCAACTGTTAAACCTTGAGTAGTAATGAATTGCTTTGACTTGTGAAAGTGTACATGTGTGAAACTACATGTAGTTAATGTAAAAAAAATATGCGTGTTGTTCGTTTTTGTTGACAAGGGGGAGGGGGGGGGGCTTACATGCGCTTCATGAGGCACGCACCATTGTTTATTGGAGATTTGAACTAATTTGCGGGCATCAGGGAGCCGCTATCAATATGCGGGAGACTCCTGGAACTTCCGGGAGACTTGGGATATCTGTGAATGCATACCTCTCTGTCCAATCATCTTTGAAAACTCTATTTTCTTCATCAACTTTTCTTTTCCTGGACAATGACATCCTCCACACCCATCCAAACGCTTACTACGGTGAAGTGTCGCGTTGCGTCCGATTACGTCAAAAGTCATACGCTCACTGGATGTCATGGCAACTAAATCACAGAGGAAAACTTTAAATATCTCGCCTTCATTTTAATTTCGGACCATCTAAAAAAATAAACAAATGATTTTAACATGCGTTTATCAAAGTAGGAAATTCGAAATGAATCTTGAAATACGAAATGGAGGCGGGTCCGGATTGAATTCCCTCCGGGTCTGGATCCGGACCGGAGTCCGGACTTTGAGAAGTACTGCAATACACCAACACTTTTACCTGTTCCCAAGCAAGTGCTGGCTGAAGAATGTGCAGTAAGGGGACTTTTTCTAACTTTACATCAAAAGGGAAAGAAACTAACACTTTGTAATGCCCATTTTCCCCCAATGCACAGACAGTGAAGAAACCCTCTCAGGTGACTGTCTTTTGGAGAAAGTATCTGTAAGTCCATTAATAACTTTACTTAATTTACACTTGAGTACCTACTATTTTTGAATGCAATATGAGTTGCAGGAGTCCACATCTACAGAAAGGCCTACAGAAGAGTCTGCACAGAGGAGACATACAGAGGTGGGAAGTGTTGTACTTTTCCTTTTGATTTTTGTTGCATAAGGCATGTGTTGACAGGTTTACTCCAAAAGTTGGATAGGATGCAGTTCTGTTAGGATCAGCATAAGTGTGTGTAATACAGTGAGCTTGATATTTATAATTGTCCTTACCACGTTCAAATAATGTGCATGATTGCGAATCTCTGAAAATTCAAGAGTCATGCATGGTCTATGGCACCAATCACGTTAGTGAAGCCTGAGGGACATATACTGTAAGTCATAATCGGCATGGTCATGATTGCATGATCTTCAATGAAAATTATTATATACCTGCGTTGGCAAAAAAAAACAACCCTGCTTTAGGCTACAATCTTGGGTCTTAAGTGGCTTGCAGCTGATAGAAAGTACTTGCATGATCATAAACAGAGACTTTATATAGAGACATGCCACTTACTCAATCCTCAATACAACTATATAGGGAAAACCCGTAACGCCAAAGATGGCGGTTGTATGCACATGTCCCGCCCCTCCCGCTGGAAAGCCAATCGTCTGCTTTTAACAGTCAAGCCGGGAAACGTTTAAGCCTATCGTCTGGTTCCACTGACGCATGCGCACAGTTGAGGTTTGCGACAGTGGAAATCATGTTACTGTTTGAAAAGGTGGCATATTTGATATGCAGTGTATGTGTTTGTTGTGTAAATATCAGACATCCCAAGTTTGCAAGCATATTGATAGCGACTCCCTGATGCCCGCAAATTAGTTCAAATCTCCCAGAATCTAGAGCGAGCGAGCGAGAGCTCACACATACTGTCTTTCAAACCGTGCCGCGCGCGCACGTCAGAGAGGGAGAGAACCCTTGCGCATGCATAGTGAAGTATAACCTGTGGGGAAAAAGGCGTTTTAAACCTTATTTTGGGGCAAAGTCATCAAACTTTTTCAGCGATTTTTATCATATTTTACTGCTGTTTCTATACATGCAGTTTTTATGTCCCGGTGACCAGTGAAAGTGCAGTTCTGACTCTCTGCCCATTCATTTAGATAGGAACCTGCTCTTGTTAGTCCGAAATAGCTGCCCGGAAGCGTTGCCAAGATGGTGGCCGAGTGGCATGACTTGCCTAAAAGGACTTTGTTACAAATCTCTATGCACCTGCTGTGTGAAAATCATTTGCACAACTCTTCAATCAGCAATCAGTCCTCATCCATCTATAAAAGATGTCACCTCTGTATTGCTATTTGCAAGCATCACTGTAAAACCAAACAGTACAACTTAAGATAAATAAAATGGGTTGTAATTACTCCAAAAAATAAAAACGTTCATTCGCCTTTAATTTTTTGTGTAGTTAAAACGAAAGTGAAATTTTGAGTTTACAGCACTTAAATGCTTTAATTTGTTTTTGTCAGTGCACTCAAATAGTTTTACTATACTCCCGTCTGACGTCACGCACTTGCGTACGTGCTCCCCCTTGTTAGCAGTTGCAAGTGCGCGAAAACACGCCATGTTTTTGTTGCGCACCTCTGATGAATATTTGTCAAGCTAAGTTTGCAACACTTGAAAAACTCGATCACATTTTATAAAAATAGAATAGGTGGTGATGTTTTTCGATCGGTAATTTGCAGTGGTGTTGTCTATATTTATACAGCATATATATTTATATATGAATCAGTCAATCATTTATGACAGGATTACTTATTACATTATTTATGTATATATGAATTGTTTTATTTCATATTGAAAAATGTTGATGAGATACAATGTAGTAATTAGTTTGTATTGTTAATACAATGGATTTTTAACAATTAGGCTGTGAAACAAACTAATCTGGCAACACCGTTCTTCATTCTGAACATTTATAATGTTGGATAGTTGAGGGCTATGTAATAAAAATCTGGAAATCTTACATTCCCCCATGATTGTACCTTACATGATAATATGCGACAAAAATGAATTTTAATTCAATTAGCTAACTTTGCTAGCCTGCACATTTGGTGCAGAAAGCTATATTTTTTATAATGTCTTCTATCATTTCTTGTTATAAGAAAGGGCCACCTTACAAATCTAAAGTTTCTAAACACAATTTCTTGTCCTGATCCAACAGTTTTTGATGTGTAAATGTAAGAATAGTATCCATCTCTATTAAAGGTGCTCTAAGCGATGTCACGCGTTTTATAGGCCAAAACATTTTTTGTCACATACAGCAAACATCTCCTCACTATCCGCTGGCTGCCTGTCCCCTGAACACACTGTAAAAAGACGCGCTCTCTGCAGACACCCCAGGCTCCACAAACGGCAACAAAAACAAACTGGGCTAACCTGCACCACGAAACATAACAAACTGTTCCAGCCAATAACAGACAAGAAGGATTTGGGGGTGGGTTTGGGGGGTTAGTGCGCGGATGAGGAGGAGGGAGGATCTAGCTAGCCTCCGTTTTGTTTGACAATACTTAAAACGTCAACAAGAAGTGACGTCATCCAACATCGCTTAGAGCACCTTTAATTAACCCTTCTACTTACCGAGTGGAAAATCGCAATGGACCTTGGGATTGCCCATACGGTGACGTCAGCGTTATTAATTTAGAGGATTTAATAAAAATAATACATTTTTTTAAATGATTAATTGAACACAATCGTAGCATATTAAAATCAACAAACCTCCGATAAAAATACGTTATTCAGCATGCTCTAGAATAGATAAAGCATTGTCTTACCTATGATAAGAAAACGCTTAAACTGCATACTTGCACGCGCATTGGAGCGTTGGTAAACTCACCTTTTAATTACGTTTTACCTGCAGTTGAGCGTTGCTTTGGTCAAACTCACCTCTGAATGCTGTTTTATCTGCAGTTGAGTATTGTTAAACTCACCGCTGAATGTGCGGTTGCACACCATGTGCGTTGTTAAACTCACCGCTGATGAACGCGCTAAACTTTTGAGGGCACTTTGATATCAGATTGCGAGGGTTTTTAAACATCAAACACCAGTTGGAGGGCCAGATAAAAATTATATGGGTGCCGCCATTTGAATCGCCCTGGCATAGATCATTTTGGTAGCCTATTCCTTTTTATTTTTATTTATTGTTGTCTCGACCCACAAGGCAGACAACGGGTTGCGGTGTGGTGATCGACCCAAGACGTCAAATTTCAACGCTGTTGAGTTCTATAGAAGTCTATGGGACTGCCCCGCACGTTGAAAAATGAAGCCGAAGGTATACCCAGTGCGTCAAAAAAAGTGACGCCAGGGTCCCTTGACCATGCGTCAGACATTTGACGAGTAGGGAGTGAGACTGTGTTAGCCTGGAACAGCCTTACCTCGGCTAGTGCTTCTAACGTTTGCCGCTGGCTCTGATGTCTCTAGTCTAGTGGTTAAACATGAGATATTATTCGTCTTGTGTATATCTAACGGGCGATCTTTGGTCTCACAAAAAGAGACAGGGTTGTGATATTTTATTTTATATAGCCTATGTAGGAATATTTTAAAATATATAAATTTATATATACATTCTCTTCACTGTAGGCCTATATAAAATAAAATTAGCCTACAAAAATCTTTTTGCTAAATGTCAGTTTAATGATCAATATTATCATGTTTCATATTTTTTTCATATTGTCTATATTATTCTGTAATTGATATTACATTATATTTGCTGTTCTTCTTGTAATGTTATACCACTTGCAATTATCAATCTATTACAGCTATGCTGTTAAATGATTGTACTATTCATAGTTTATTATTTTTATTTGTCTATATACTGTAATTGATATTTCTTATTCCATTGCTATTGTTATAGTATTATACATAACCTATATGCTATTATCAATATTTGTATTATTATATTATGTACTTATGATATTATATAATTATACTATTCATTACTATTTTATTTGCCGTATACTGTTTGTTTATTTTATTGACTAAACTATTTACTATTACTTCTCACTTTATCTTATGGATCCTTTATGGTAATACATATGATATGGTACAACTACAGTGGAATGCAAATAGTAAATTTACTATTTGCATTGCACTGTAGTTGTACCATTTCATATGTATTACCATAAAGGATCCATCAGTTATCTTTGTTATTGCTAAAATCGGGTCGATCACAGAAAATGCTTTTTCCACAATAAGAAAACTTTATTTAATTTAATGTAAAAAATTAAATTATATCTTCACAATTCTTATCCAAGAATAAAAAGCCAGATAGCCTACATGACAAGCCTGAGCTTTGACAATTCCTTATTAATTTTTTTTATAAGTCTGACTATCGAGATTTTAAATAACTAGAGATGGAACTTTTTGTACACCACGTACAAACCACTCAAATCAGTTGATAAATGTTTTTTTTTTTTTTATCCAGAAAAAACGCAGCTCACTGTTTACTTGCATTTGATTACAGTGCAGTCTTGCCCTCCGCAAAATGGCGGACGCGTTGACGTATCCACAGTATTCCTGCGCCCCATGAAACTTTGCGTGAATTATGGGTGTAACTTCCGTTAAGCTGTAAACAATCAGTGAAAGACTAGCTCTATGGACGCAATAATATATATAGTATATTTTTTTTTTTTAAACCGTGTACGATGACATATATTATTCTACTCACCCTTCAACCATTGAACATTAAAAGGACATTTAAAAGTGTAAAAGCATCAACAAGGTATTTTCAACAGACCATGAATAATCTCTGAAAAAGCATCTTGTATGATAGTGGGTTTTATGGAGTAGTGGCAACCCTGTCTAATTTATGTTTGCACCTGTGCATGTGGAAGGGGTGGATTGGCATAGGGCGTGGTTTTGCTGAAAATTGGAGACGATTTAAGCAATGATTTCTTCTATATTTGTCTGCGATTAATGGAGATCATAAGTCAGAAAAAATGAAAGCGTCATTATTTCTTCATGTGGTTGGCGACGAAGCTTTGGAAGTATATAATAATTTCACTTTTGAAGAAGGAGAGAGTTTGAAGTTGCAGCCGATAGTAGACCAGTTTGAAGCGTTTTGCATACCCAAGAGAAATGTGACGTATGAAAGACATCGATTTTTCACGTGCATGCAGAAAACTGGAGAAACAATTGATCAGTATGTGACGGAGCTCAAACATAGGAGTAAAACTTGTGAGTTTAGAGAATGAACAGATTCGTTGATCAAAGATAGAATTGTGTGTGGAATACCTGACAATGGATTGAGGGAACGATTACTTCGAGAACAAGATTTGGACTTGGAAAAGGCTCTTTTAATTTGTAGAGCGGCAGAGACTGTAAGAACGCAAGCGAAAGAATTGTTGAATGAGACTTGTGCTGTGGATGTTGTAAAGAAGTATCAGACACCTTGTGTAACTGCAAAACAAGTAACGCAACAGGAACGAAGCAGGATGGTAACTGATAAGCCTCAGAGCGTGTGATCGTTGTGGGATGCAACATCCACCCAGAAAATGTCCAGCGTATGGGAAAAACTGCAATAATTGTGGTCAAATTAATCATTATGCACGTTGTTGTCAAAGGAAACGAACATCAAGCCAAGTAAATGCTGTTACTGAATGTGAATTGGAAGAATTTTTTGTGGATGTAGTAGTAGACGGTGGAGGTGAACGGAATGAGTGGACTGTACAACTGCAGATAAACAATAGTACAGCTGCGTTTAAGCTCGACACTGGAGCTCAAGTTAATATCATTTCTGAGACTGAATTCAACAAACTAAAGCCTAGACCAAAGTTGCATGCTGCTAAGTTGAAAGTAACCGGATACTCTGGAGCGGACATTCCAGTGAGAGGAAAATGTGTTGCAAAAGTGCGCTATAAGGATAAAGTATACAGTCTGTCATTTGTAGTGGTGCCAAAGGATTTTCAAGCTATTCTGGGTTTGTCTGCTTGTGAGAGGCTGCAGTTGGTGAAAAGAGTGCTGGTTGTAGAAGAATCAAAAGAGTCTGAATCTGAGTATGACTCAATCATATCAGAGTTTGGGGATGTGTTCAAAGGCTTAGGCTGTCTGTCAGAGGAGCACACCATTCAAATTGACGATACTGTACCTCCAGTTATACATCCTTGTCGAAAAGTACCATTTTCACTTAAAAGACAATTAAAAGAAGAACTGGATAAAATGGAGAGTTTAGGAGTGATACAAAAAATTGATCAGCCCACAGAATGGGTTAGTTCATTGGTGATTGTGGACAAGAAGAATGGAAAACTTCGAGTTTGTCTTGATCCTAGAGATTTGAACAGAGCAATTGCTCTGTTCAAATCTCTAGGATCAAGACAAACTCGAACAGAGAACATTTCAAGCTTCCTACACGTGAAGAGATCATGGCCCAGTTTGCAAATGCCAAATATTTTAGCAAGCTAGATGTGTCGTCAGGATTTTGGCAGTTGAAATTGGATGGTGCCAGCTTGGAATTGCTTAGGCTCCTGAGGTGTATCATAAAACAGTGCACATGATTTATGAACACATGGAAGGAGTTGATACATCGATGGATGATATAATTGTATGGGGAACTTCGAAAGAAGAACATGATGCGAGGTGAAGAAGGGTTTTTGAAGCAACTAGGCGAGCAAATTTGAAGTTGAACTTGGGTGACATCATTAGTAGTGCTGGAGTGCGACCAGATCCCCTGAAGATCTATCGAGTTGCTATCGAACATATGCCAAGACCGCAATGTGTAAAAGATGTCCAGAGATTCATGGGTATGTTGAATTTTATGAGTAAATTCATACCTAATCTGTCTGAGAAAATAGCTCCATTAAGATGGCTAACTGAGAAAAGGAATGAATGGAGTTGGAACCATGAACAGGAGTCTGCATGGCAACATTTGAAAGCAATTTTAACTAAAGAGCCAATCTTGAAATTCTATGACCCCAATCGTTCTATTAAAATTTCAGCTGATGCTTCACAGACAGGATTGGGAGCAGTACTTCTCCAGGATTATGATGGAACGTGGCAACCGGTTGCATATGCCTCACGCTCGATGACTGATGCGGAGTGTAGGTACGCTCAAATTGAAAAAGAGTTGCTTAGTATTACTTTTGCTTGCGAGAGATTTCATCAATTTGTGGCAGGACAGAGTGTTGATGTTGAAACCGACCATAAACCATTGATTGCATTTTTCAAAAAACCTCTTAATGATTGTCCATTGAGAATACAAAGAATGATAATCAGATTGCATCGTTATGCATTAACTGTATCCTATACACCAGGTAAATTGATGTTTGTGGCAGACACCTTGTCCAGAGCCGTAGACCCAACTACACCCTCAAGAGGAAAATTGATTAAGGACATTCAAGCTTATGTGAACATGATCGTAGAAGCTTTACCTGTTGCTGATTCCAAAATGAAACTGATTTATCAAGAGACAGAACAAGACCAAAAGCTCACTCAGGTGAAATACTATGTGATGAATGGTTGGCCAGATGTGAAGCAAAATTGTGTTGTAGAAATTCATGAATTTTGGAATTGCAAATCTGACTTGTCTGTTTGTAATGGAATTCTATATAAAGGAAATAAAATAGTGATTCCGAAAAATATGAGACGTGAGATGTTGAACAAAATCCATGAAGGCCATTTGGGAATTGAGAAGTGTAAAAAAAGAGCTTGTAAAGTGATGTACTGGCCTGGAATTAATCAGGACATCACAATAGAAGTTTCCAAATGTCAGACATGTGCCAGATATCAATTCAATAATCCAAGAGAACCACTAAAGTCGCATCCGGTACCTGAAAGACCCTTCCAAAAAGTAGGTGCAGACATATTCACATGTCATAGAAAAAATTACCTCTTGGTTACGGATTATTATTCATTTTATCCAGAGGTGTGTGCGTTAAGCACAACTACGGCAGAAAATGTTATTTCATGCCTGAAATCCATCTTTGCTCGACATGGAGTACCTACTGAAGTTTTCACAGATAATGGTCCTCAATTTGTTAATGCTAGTTTCCAGAATTTTTCAAAAGACTGGGACTTCAGACATACAACATCAAGTCCATATTTTCCCCAGTCTAATGGTCTTGTGGAAAAATCAGTTGGAGTTGTGAAAAGGTTGATGCAAAAAGCAAACGATGATGGAAGTAGTTTTTATATGGGACTGCTTGCTTATCGTAGTACCCCTCTTGAGTGTGGAAAATCGGCAGCATATCTTTTGATGGGACGACGTCTTCATTCTAATTTACCCATGTCCGAGGATCTTCTCGTGACAGAAAGCAGTAAGAAAGTCAGAGAATTTAGAGAACAACAAAAGGCTAAGCAAAAGGTCTATTATAAATAAAGGAACTCATCATTTACCTGAAATTCGTGTGGGTGAGGAGGTCAGATTTAAAGATAAAACTAATACTTGGAATCAGAAAGGCATTGTACTTGAACAAATTCAACCAAGGTCTTATAATGTTGAAACCACAAATGGTGTTGTGTTAAGGAGGAATCGTCAACATCTGTTGAAAGATTTATCAGCTGAATCAGAACAACCGGAACAAACTGAGATACCGTTGAGAAGGTCTGTTCGTGAACGGAGATGCCCTGAAAGACTTATTGAAACGTGCTGAAAGTTGAAATAGTCCTGACAGACTTGTTCCAAGAGACTGAATTTATATTTTAAATTGTGTGAAATCATGTTTGTATTTTGCTGTGGGATTTAAATGTTTAGGCTATATGTAATGGAGGGTTGCATGTTTTAAAAAAAAAAAAAGGAAAAAGAAAAAGAAAAAAGGGGAAGATGTAATGATAGTGGGTTTTATGGAGTAGTGGCAACCCTGTCTAATATATGTTTGCACCTGTGCATGTGGAAGGGGGGGGATTGGCATAGGGCGTGGTGGCAGCACGCCACTATGCAAGAGCCTAAATAAATCTAAACATTATCAATGGACTAGACGTCTGGTGATTGATTATCCCGCATAAAACACATCTTTCCACAGCAAAATCGGTCGGTTAAAAATCACTGTGGTAATCTGTATTATGTAACATACGCCTTAATAATAAAAAAATGTTTTACTTCAGCATTGCGTGATACTATTTAAAAGTGATTTCAGTCATTTTGACACATGATAAATTGTATTTACCTGTGAAACCAAACCTGGAAAGAGACGTGAGGATTTGGGGAGGATTCCAGTGAATTATTAATGGTATACATCGTAAATTAAATCGGGAGAACAGACCACAAATGTGCAGTAGGCTATATGTCGACCTTTATCATACTATTACAGCGAAATTCAAAAGTAAAAAAGAAAATAATCATGAGGAAAAGAACGCAGAGCTCTTACTATAGATATTCTTGTTATAACATGTCACGTTAAAATACCAAGTGTTACGTTATTCTCATGTTATTCTTAGATAAAACATGAAAGAAAACTGATAGCTCATTAAGTCAAACTGACGGATCAGCTTTAGTTGTAGGGCAACCTTATGATTTGAAATGATTCGTTTCAGTCTTTTTGAATGGGAGTTCCCCAAACCGGAAGTGCCACCCATTATTCAGAACGCAGTAAACCCGTCAGGAATAAGGTGGATAGCAGCAACGTTCCAAAGCGGCCCATACGCTTATTTCACGCAGCCGTTATTTTAAATTCGAAAGCGAGGCTCCGGTGGGAAGAACCCCGGAAGTACAGATAAACAACAATGCCTTGGACTACCAACCTGAAGCTGCTGCCGCGATTTACGCTATTGGATGTTAATATCCAATATAGGATATGTAGATATAGTTCGTTCCTGCTTCTTTTTTTACTTTCTGAAAAAATATATATAAATGAATTTCACTGTATATAGTCTAAAGCAGGGGTTCTCAACCTTTTGCAAGCTGGGCCCCCCCAAGCTGGTTCATTGCAGTTGGGGCCCCAGTGCCCCCCGCCCCACCCCCCCACCCCCCACACCACCTTGCATAGATAGATAGATAGATAGATAGATAGATAGATAGATAGATAGATAGATAGATAGATAGATAGATAGATAGATAGATAGATAGATAGATAGATAGATAGATAGATAGATAGATAGATAGATAGATAGATAGATAGATAGCCCTAAGCTATTATTTTTAGGCCCACATTATTATTATTCTTATTATCATCAGTAGCGGTAGGTTGGCCTATTATCATTACTAGGCTATTGTTATAATTGGCAGTAGCACCAGACTTCTAATGTGAGCTTGCAGGCATTATTTTTATTATTATTATTTTGAGTAGTAATAGGCCTATCATTACTAGGCTATTGCTATATAATTATATGAGGTTACATGCTTTATTGTTGTTGTTATTATCATTATTATTATCATTACTAGGCTATTGCTATAATTGGGAATTTGCACCAGACCTCTGATATTAATTGATGCTTTATTATTGTTAATTTATGCTTTATTATTGTTATTATTACTAGGCCTAATAGTAGGCATCATCTGCATTTTTTACAGAAGCTTGCAGGTAGGTGATGTTAATGTGAGACCTGAGCCTGCTTTGTCTTGCAAAGATCCTCAATTCTTGGCTCAATGCTTCATAAATATACCCTCAAATCATCCTCGATTTGTGCACAATTGCGGTATTTCGTTTTGAGAGAGTGCAGTCATTTTTGAGAATCCTGCCTCACACAAATATGTCGACGCAAAAGGAAGGAGAATCTTCAAGGCGACGTCACAGAGTTCAGGGTATTCCTGCATCAATTCTGAGACTGACTGCCTGTGAGTGCTTTTGTACGGGAGAGGGGCTCACGGCAGCACCCGCTGCTCGTTGAGCACAGTAGGCCTAACTGCAGAGTGATTTGTGCTTTTGAGTCTCCAAACACCACATTTGTCACTTTTGACCAAAAAAAAAGTCGCCAGGAGGATGATTTGTTTGTGTTACAATCAGTGCTTGAAGTGGGGGGAAAAGGGGGCGGTAGACTCTCTTTGCATTGGCAAATCATGACATTTTTACAGTGAAAAACAAAACTTGGAGATATTGCTGTTACAACAATTTATTGTTATTTATTTATTAACAACATAAATGTATTTAAACATGTTTGTGTATGTGTGGCTGCGTGCTTGCGTGTGAGCGTTTCACAAAAACTAAAGGAAACTAACTGTAGCCTATATTCTGACTAGTTTATTCGTTATATAGGCTATATATAAACTAAATATGACCTCACGTTTTATACATTTGCAGCCACTGAAACTTCCGTCCGTCATAAAAATTTATTCGATTTTCTGCATTTTTCGCATCCGTAGCCAATATTTTGAGGGGTTTTGACAATTGAGAGCCACCAAATGACGAAAACGAATACGACCGTTTCGCACTCAGTCAGGGTGCAAGGACCTTAAACTTTTGAGGCTTGCGCAGCTTCTTGAGGAGAAATCAAACAAATGAGCGCCGTTTTCTAAAGTCTAACGTTAGAGCGCAGCACACACAAACAAACTAAATTGACATACTGCAGTTAAATTTCAAAATGTGGTGTTTTTATATTTACAACATTCGAATACAGTTCAGCAACACGTCACGACACACGACCTGACGACAAAGAGAGCTGACGATTGACCATCACTTAATTTACCATCACCTCACGATTGAAAATGTGACAATGATTTCATATGACAGTTCAACAAACAAGTTAATAATATTAAGTTACTTACATTTTAGACAAAATAATGACTGTTTTGGTCTATTTTAGCAGCGAAAATAGATCCGATGAATCCAAACAAAGATCACAGCATAGCGCATCTCACAGCAACACTCAATCGTGTTTTCAATGATTCAGTGTTGTGAACCAATCGGTTGAGTCAAAGACTCAATGACCCATTAACAAACATCTGTCTCATTCTTGATGAATCGGCCGTTTGAACGAATCGTTTGAATGAACGACTCAATGACTCGCTTAATAAAACCGCTTCTCACCTGCATTTGCGCTCACTATCGACAAACCAATCAAATTTGTTCAAAACTTTTTTTTTTAAATCCGTCCAAACACATTTAAATTTTTATTCAGTGGGGTATTCCAGAAAGCAGGTTATGTGACTTACCCGGGTAAGTTTAGGAGTAAGTAAGCGGATAACCTCTGCTTTCGGTTCCAAAAACGGAGGTAACTTTCAGGTTATGTAAGTAACCATAGCAACTGACTCTCTGAGGATAACCTGCTCCGGAGCAGGTTATGTTGCAGGGTTAGTTTGTTTCAGAGAGGTTTCCGAGCATGCCGTGCCCTTTTGATGAGGATCCTGTGGACGTAGAGGCACAGATTATACGAGGGTTTTTCCGCCGTGAGAGGGTGATAAGACCACGTATCAATGTATTTTCTTATCCTAACAAATATTTGCAGGAACGCTATCGTTTTTCTAGGGAGTCGTTAATTTAACAAACCTACTAAAACCACACATCTCAAACGCGACAAACCGCAGGTCAGCGCTTAGCGCCGAACAAATTATTTGTATTGCTCTGCGCTTTTTCGCTACGGGGAGTTTTCTCTACAATGTGGGCGATGCAGAGCACGTGGGAAAGGCAACAGCGTGTAGAGCCGTTCGTACAGTATGCATGGCACTGAAACGGTTTCTACACACTTTTGTACAGTTCCCTGGCCATAAACCTGTGCGCTTTATTAAAGAAGAATTCTACAGGGTTGCTCTCAGAAATTCTGTCATCTACTTCAATTAAATTACATTTCTTAATAGGTTTATTTTGACTGCACACACATAAAGGCTACACAAACTTCTTAAATTTGAAATTAATCTTAATTTCAGGGTTCCCAAACGTGATTGGGTGCATTGATGGCACCCACATTCCTATTAAAGCTCCATCTATCAATGAGGGAGACTATGTTAATAGGAAGTCTGTGCATAGCATCAACGTGCAGGTAGCTATATTTTGGCTCCTTAATATTGGTGTTACAAATAGGCCTAATAAACTTATTGTTCTCCACATGTAATTTGATGCAACCCACCTCATCACTAATGTTGAGGCAAAATGGCCTGGGTCTGTACATGACGCCTGAATATTTAGAGAGTCATCTCTGTGCAACAAATTTCAACAGGGTACGTTTTGTTAGACAAATGCTTGTAGTCTTTATTACATTTACAAAACACCTCAAACATTACAGGACACTTCTATGGTTACTTGCTGGGGGACAGAGGATACCCTTGCCTCCCCTATTTGATGACACCCTACCCTGATCCTGAGCCCGGACCACAGACACGCTTCAACCGGTCTCACAGCAGAACACGGGCCAAGGTGGAGATGACAATAGGCATTCTGAAGGCGAGGTTTCAGTGTCTGCGTGGGCTCAGGGTCACTCCAAATAGGGCATGTGACATCACAGCTGCTTGTGTGGTACTTCACAACATTGCCACAATAAGAGGAGAGAGGCATCCCCCCTGTCCTGATGAAGATAACCTAGAACAACACCCAATGAATCTGGCAGACCACAGAGATGGCAGAAGGCTTAGAGACATGATTTGTCAAAATCACTTTATTTAATGTGTTCTATTTCTTTATATCCTGAAATAAAAGAGACATGACAGATTTGTATTTATTGCTTTATACACACACAAAAAGAAATAACACATTCATGTTCACATATGATTCTCACCTTAAGGCGATGCTCCAGTAGTTCTATTTCAAGTTTGTCCTTTTTAATGGCCAGCCTTTTCTCCTCTGTCTGAAGCTGTATAAGGTCCATTTCCATGTCAATTTTTTTTATTTGCCTTAATAGATGGACCTTATACAGCTCCTTCGCAGACAACAAGGAAGGCAAAGTAAATAAGATGGTTAAAGAAGAAAATCTGCCACATAGTAACATTATGTAAATAAGGACAACCAGGGACAAGTTCCTACATTGCTAAGATTATGTGTAGAGGTAGATGGACCATCATCTGCATGTACATCCCCAGCTAGATTCTGTCACAGGACAAATTACACATTTTTCACTCCATCTATGGCTAATATTGCCCACAACCCATCGCGCGTTGGACGAGGACTCGGTTAGAACTACAAACACGAGTGAAAAGTGTTAAAAAACTACAGACATGGAGGACGCGCGAGTTCGGCGGTTGAGATATTTAGATAAAGGGGTTTGAGTGATTAATTATCAGTATCTAACCTGACGAAACGTTATGTATTCAACGTTGTCTACATTATATTGCACCTGCAGCAGCAATGTGAACTTATGTAAAGTTACGTTTAGCCATTACCTTTTAAATGCATCATTATATTCAAATTGCAAACACATGAGGAGAGTCTCCGCATGAAAGACCCACGACTGGCAGATGAACGTGCTCTCCGAAATGGTAGGAAATAAAATTAGATTGAATGGAGGATTTTAACTGCGACAAGATGATTGGCAGGGCACTTTATGGTGACAGGAACCCGCGACAGAGCTGTCCGTTAAAGGTGACGTGATAGTATGTCCCAAAGCTTGCCTACTCTTTTGCTACACACTCAAAAGCATAGACATAATAAATACATAGACGCTCTATTGGCCGCTTTGGAGCGTTGCTGCGATACGTCAACGTGTCCGCCATTTTGCGGAGGGCAAGACTGTGCTGTGAACAAATGCAAGTAAACGGGTGAGCTGCGGTTTTCCTGGATAAAAACAATAATAACGTTTAAATTTATCAGCCGATTTCAGTGGTTTGCACGTGGTGTACGTTACTATTACTAATTATATAATTACCAAATACAACCAGAAAAAAATGTTCAGTCTTGTTTGTGAAAGGTAATTCCCCGAGACCTGTTTTCAATTGTGTGGCGACTTGTACAGCCCCAAGCAGCGCACGAAACAGGCATTTTTCTCAATTCCCATAATGAGAGGTATGGGCAAGTTGCTCTCCTTGATATGGCGGCGCCGTTGACGTACGCTCCAGCAGCCAATAGGGTGTCTATGTATTTATTATGTCTATGCTCAAAAGTATGTACTTTATCTTCACAAAAAGAGTACATATTTTTAGGTCGTAGTATAAGTAGGCGATTTGGGACTGAGCCTGTGACTTTCGCCTCAATGCATTATTTTTTTTTTATCTACCTGCTAACGTTACCAGTTTACGTCAAACTCTCCCAGCTATTCAAAGTAGTTTTGCTATAAAAAATATATATTTTTGATGACTTCACACGTACAGATAGGGTTTCCATCCGTCTATAGTCCCATGTTTATGAATGAAATTATGTCGTGTTTCAAATCGGTATTTATATTTCAAGCTGTGTGACTTTCATTCAAACGGACGCCAGCATTAAGTTAGTTGTCATTGTGACATTCAAAAATTGAAATTTGCCTGTGTTGGGAAAGGTCTCATGCAAAAAGTCCACACATTTACTTTGTATTACCAGTAACTGTCGATCCGCCATGTCATGTGTAGTAAAAGCACAGTAACGTTATACCATAGACAGTAAAAGAAATGGACACAGCGACCCCATTGATTTCAACGGAGAAGACTGAAGCCCGATTATTGCACTTCCTGTCTGATAGCTGAGCGACTGCGAAGGCTCAAACTGAGCGTGACGACAGTCTGACAGTTGTACATCTAGTAGCGGTGGCAAAACAAATCTGAATCACCTAATTCCTCAAAAACGTTGTTGAAATATTTTGTCCCGTTGTTTTTATGGACTCTCTATCTATGACCTTCTCCCTTGACTTTATGCCTCTATGTCCCCCCGATTGCCTCATAGACAGTAACAGATTGCCTTGAGCTTCTCCTCCTGTCTATACGGTAATGTCTCTATTGTGCGACTTTGTCGCATGGTTATGACGCAATCGTTAGCCTGTTTTGAACAAAAACGGCTTCTACGGGGCCATAACATAAGATACAAAGTAATGGAGCCTTTTATACATTGTCGTGTTTATTTAGAAATAAATATTGGACAAATGAAGTCTTTGGACGCCTCAGATGTAAAGTTATTCGCTGTCAAAATGACGCCAAAATGAATGGGAGTCAATGGAATGCTAACAGCAGGTGAAGTTCTGCAACAATGGCGGCTCCCGCGAGGCTTCAACTTCCGGCTGATGGATTACCCCCTTGCCTTATACCAAAGCCCGTCTACAGGAAGCCTGGCCACTCCCTATTAAGCCCTATTGTACCGAATTTTGGTTGTAGTTCCACCAGAGTTCCACTGGGGGGCGATCGTCCGAGAGCAAAATGAATGGGAGTCAATGGGGCTAGACGGCTAAATTTGTCTCTTTCACCCGATTGCCATTGAGAAATCTCGGATTTGATTGTAGGTTTTGCAAGTTCAACATGGGTTATAGGTTGAAAGTTGAATGAACGAGTACTTATGTCCTTTTGATTTCTTACAGGTTGAGTTGTTGTTGCCCATTACATGCTAGCATTCTGCTAATGAACGCTGATTGGTCAGTGAAGGACTGATTACGTCCAGAGATACCGCTTGATGGCATCCGAAGCGGGACCAGAATGTTAAGGCAGACTTTTTCGCCCAATTTTTATTTCAACGCAGCAACTTTTTTTGGGGGGGTTGGTGGCACATTTATCTGCCTATGGTTATGTATGTACTGTGAAATTAACATGGAAAATGAATTGAATTGGAGTACTTGTGTTATTTTTATGTTAGGAAATACAGGATACATATGGTATAGTATTGCCACCTTAAAAAAACAACAACAACCAATGTCCCGCTCAATAGTGCCAATTATCAATAAACATTGAAAAAGGAGAAAAATGCCTCGCAGGTGTGTAATGATACATTTTTCTAATAGTGGGAAAGGGTTGTCCTATTTCTCATTTTACAAGGACGAAAAAAGGTAAGTGTGCTCCTGTGTTGTCAAAACCTACCTGAATTTGCGGTGGTTCACGTGGGAGGGAAAGTTGGCCAAATGCCAAGTTGGCTAATGTACAAAATCGGCCAGGTTGCACGGGCTATCACAGATCGTAACGATATGTGTTGGGAGGGGGGACTCTTCCCTTACTAGCTTGCCACACAAATTGTTTTGTTAATATTTGAACTACTAAACTGAATCACCCTCTACAGACTGAATGGGTTTTTTTTTAGGAGTTACCTATTAGTGTGTGTGTGTATTTTTGGCATGGTCTTTTAAAACAACAAAACAAAAACTCTTCTAGCACGTGTATTTACCTGTGTCAGCGGTGTTGTCGATGCCTCGAGATAAAAGAAAGTGCAGAGCGCGAAAGCATCAAAGTGACTGAAGGATTGCCGTAAAGCAGTTCCAGTTCTCTGGTCGTACGATGTGTACGTCATTGACATTTTAAAATACTTTTTAAAGCAAATAAGTGACTCTAAAAAAACTAACACCCAGTAATCTGTAATTTCTTTGCATCTCCTTTCGAAAACAACATTCAAATTACTAGACAAAAAATTATATCCTGAGAAAAATGGATTTTTAGGGGTATATCTCCATAGACCTCCATTCATTCTGCACTCGTCCTGTGAGAGCCCTCATATGGAACCAGAGTGGAACTGCAAGCAGTTCAGAACCCGGAAGTTTATTGTGAGTGAAACTCACTGATCTATATAATGACTGGATAGCTCATGACGTTCTAAACTGCCATCAGGCAGTGATCGAGCGGCCATCTTACTGTACGTTCACACCGCTGCCGACTTGAGCTTCCAAAGCTACCGGAAGTCATTCATTTTCAATGGAAGCTGGCTTCTCTCAGCTGCAAGGAGCGTCAAATCCATCGGCGTCGCGTTCAATCAGAAAGTTGAAAGTAGCTCAACTTTATGGTAATGAGCTATGACGCAGTTCAGCGGCAAGCAGCGGCAAAAGCCAGCAACCAATCGGAATATAGACGTTCCCCGCGCTGGCTGATTTCAGAGAAACATACCATGTAAACTTTCGTTCCAACCAAAACATTAGTTCCGAGAAAATGGAGGAGAAGCTAACCATCACTGTTGCTGGGTTTCTTATCATTTATGATATCACGTTGTTTGCATATAGATAACGGTCCTGGAGGGTGTCATGAACCCAAAATCTCAGAGTCCGACGTCTTCTCCGCAAATACAATACAGCAGCACCAAACACAACAACTTCGCGATTATCCATGATCCAGTGATACACGTTTGAGAATGAGCGCCACTTTTATTTGAAATATTTACGAACGCTCGTTTCAAGCGGGAATACAATTCATTAGCTCGCGGTATCATCGATTTGACCAATTGCGCTAATGCAAATAATAGTAATAATAGCTCATTATTCTTTTTCAAATTTGGTCAAAACGATTTTAAAAATGCTGTCATTATAAAATGTTTCTTCAACATATTGCTTGTTTTTTCTGTTTATTACATTTAATGTTGTGACACTTCTCTTCTCCCTGCTACGTCAGAGCGCCCAAAGCGTCAACAAGCTTCCCCGTACTTTTTGACAAGCGTCCTTGGCAGGGCGGCCAGAGCTTCTTTGTCGCTCAAGTCGGCGGCGGTGTGAACGTACAGTTACGATTCCCTACCAGCAGAGGGCTCCAACGCCCGTTATACAGAGATTGGTAGGCCCGACGGGACTTTGAAGATGAACCAACCGCTGAGCAGCACAAGTGTAAAACGACGTTCACAAAAGGATGTAGAAAAACTGCCACAGGTTGTAATTCAAGCCCTATAAGTAGTTATTTATATGTAAAATTGTCGTTATGCCCGTGTTGTTTTCTCCGAGGCAAGAGTAACGGTAATGCTGCTGCTTCATTAACAAGCAACGATAAAAGTCAACAGTAGCCTATAATGGCGCTTTTCCACTGCATGGTACGGTACGGCTCGGTACGGCTCACTTGTGGTGCTTTTCCACTGCATGGTACGGTACGGTACGGCTCGCTTCGGCTCGCTTTAAATGGTACCACCTCTGTTGAGGTTCCAAGCGTACCGTACCGATACTAAAATGTGACGTGGAAGCACTGTAGATCACTGATTGGTCAGACAGACAGAATCGTCACTACCAGCGTCATTGTATTTGCGAGACATCAAACCCGCTAGATTTAAATAGCCAGTAACGGCCACTGCTGTAGCACCTGTTTTAAAACTACTTGCTTGAAGAAAAAAACGTCCAAAAAAGAAATGGCTGAATCGTGGTCAGTGGACGAGAAGCGCAGACGTTCCTCTTGTTGGTTGACGAGGAGCGGATAAACTATAACGATCAGTCATAATCCCACCCACTTTGAAGTGGTACTAACTGCAGTGGAAAAGCAACCGAGCTAAAGCGAACTGAGCCATGCCGAGCCGAATTGTACCACGCAGTGGAAAAGCGAAGCGAGCCGAACCGTGCCGCTCCGTACTGAGCCGTACCATGCAATGGAAAAGCGCCATTAGAAACATCAGAGCAGCAATAATCACAATTAAGTGTCCAATAGCGACACCATAACAGCTTCAAAAGAGCTTTGTGCAGAGTCCGTTTACCGGTATTAACTCATACAATTTGTATTATGCATTTCCTGAACATGTACTTGCCAAGCAAACTTTATATGAACGAAATACTAATCTATAAAACACAATCGGTCTTCCGATCTCGTTGAAGGCGGAGAGAGAGTGCGCGCGCGCGGCCAGGGCTCTCTTTCTGGGGCGGCAGTGGCTCAGTGGTTCATGTGGGTTGTCTACAAACTGGAAGGTTGGTGGTTAAATCCCCGGTTCCACCTGACCAAGTGTCGAGGTGTCCATGAGCAAGACACCTAACCCCAGCTGCTCCCGACGAGCTGGATGGTGCCTTGTATGGCAGACACCGCCGTCGGTGTGTGAATGGGTGAATGTGAGGCAATATGTAAAGCGCTTTGGTGGCCCAGTGGGTCTGTGAAAGCGCTATATAAATGCAGTCCATTTACCATTTACCTGCTTGTTTCTCTGCTTGTTCTTATGCGCCCTGTCCACTGATCTAAATAATTCATTGTTACGACGACTTTGTTACCTCGTTTTAATAAATCGTGGACACGTTGAACTAATTCCCTCCCTCGTTTTGATTTAACGAATTACAACGTGGCCACAATATAGTAAAACGAGGGAACAAATTAGTATAACGTGCTGAGGTATTATTAATTTGTGGCCACTGTACAATATTCACCTGAATATTCACCAATTCACAAAAATATAGGTCTTTAGCATTCACTATATAATTTATAGTATCAAACTGTTTTTCTTACCTGTGAAGATAGCTCTTAAGTGAAGGACGACGACCCAGATAGCAAAATTTGTCTGGCCCACCTCTGGGCCTCATCCTTGCTTCAATTCTGGCTGGGACCTCGGCCCGAAACTGGTCCAAAACACTAACAATGGACTCAAACAACTTCCTCTGGCCCAGATGTGGCCCACACCCTGTAAAATGACTTATTTATAGATATGGCCCAGGTCTGGCCCAGGCACTGTAAGACAGATCTGTCTGAGAGTCGGCTGGGTCCCCGGTCCAGATGTGGCCCAGAAACTGGCAGACAGTGAAACACAAATTCAACCATTTAAAAAGGGTTTTTATTATAAAATTCACAAATACACTTTAATATAAACATGTATTAACAATGAACAAAATACACTTTATTAACATTTAACAACTAAATAATTTTAAACAAAATAAGTAAATTATATTTATTGTATATGATTAAAAGAAAAACATTCGCTTTCACACAAACTCTCTTTAACACTAAATAAATCCCTTTTGCAAAAGTCACCATATACAGCCCTATATACAGTAATGACTTTCAACATAGCTTTACAGGGTTTAACAGGATAATGAGTTAAATTTGGCTGTAAAGCTGCTCTAAAAAGAAAATAGTGTCATTGTTCAGCTGAATGCTGAAGTGTTTCAGTGTTGATTCAGTTCAATAACTGTATTAAGTATATCAATTATAAAAAGAGTCCATTTCCATTATTAAGCAGCTCTGCAGAAAACAGTGATGTCATCGTCCAGCTCAGTTCAGTTCTCATATAATGGTGTCAATGCAAGTCGATCAGTATTAAGAATAAGTGTCCCCAACTAAGCAAGCCAGAGGCGACAGTGGCAAAAACCCAAACTCCATCAGTGGCAAAATGAAGAAAGAAAAACAGGCTCAGTCGGGGGGCCAGTTCTCCTCTGGCCAAACAACGAACATAGTGTGTGTTTGGATTCCAGGCTTCTTCACAAGTAAATAGTCCAACGGCGTGGTACAACGAACACACTCAGGCCCTTAAGAGAACAGCCAGAAAAATGGAGCGCAACTGGAAGAAAACAAAACTAGAGGTATTTCGGATTTCACGGAAAGAGAGCTCGATTGCTTACAGAGAGGCTTTAAAAGCTGCTAGATCTGCTTATTTTTCAACCCTATTAGAAGAAAATAAACATAATCCTAGGTATTTATTTGAAACAGTGGCTAAACTAACGAAAAAGAAAGCTTCAAGCACAGAAGTTTCCAAGCAACACAGCAGTAATGACTTTATGAACTTCTTCACTTATAAGATTGATAATATCAGGGACAAAATTATAACTATGCAACCGTCTACTACAGTATCGCATCAGGGAGTGCATTGTAGTCTCCCTGAGGAAAAGTTTTATTCATTTGTTGCTATAGGAGAGGAAGAATTCTGCAAACTCGTTAATTCATCTAAATCGACAACTTGTATGTTAGACCTTATACCGACTGAGCTATTGAAAGAGATGCTTCCAGAGATCATAGATCCTCTTCTTAATATCATTAATTCGTCTTTGTCTCTAGGATACGTACCAAAAACCTTTAAGCTGGCTATGATAAAACCGCTTGTTAAAAAAACGCAACTTGATCCTTCAGAATTAGTCAATTACAGGCCGATCTCAAATCTGCCTTTTCTGTAAAAGAATTAAGAAAAAGCAGTATCCTCACAACTGTGTTCCTTTCTTGAAAGAAATGATATCTGCGAGGATTTTCAGTCAGGATTTAGACCGCACCATAGTACTGAGACAGCTCTCATTAGAGTTACAAATGATTTACTTTTATCATCCGATCGTGGTTGTATCTCTCTATTAGTGTTACTTGATCTTAGTGCTGCATTTGACACAATTGACCACAACATTCTTTTAAATAGACTAGAAAACTATGTTGGCATTAGTGGAATTGCACTAGCATGGTTTAAATCATACTTATCTGACCGTTATCAGTTTGTAGCAGTAAATGAAGAGATGTCTTATCGATCACAAGTTCAGTATGGCATACCACAAGGCTCAGGACTAGGACCGCTGCTGTTCACTCTGTACATGCTACCATTAGGACATATTAGGAAACGTGGAATTAGCTTTCATTGTTATGCCGATGATACTCAGCTGTATATTTCTTCAAAACCTAACGAAACTTACCAATTCACAAAATTAACGGAATGCATAGCTGATTTAAAAAACTGGATGACTAGTAATTTCCTACTACTATACTCTGAAAAAACAGAGATTCTAATTATTGGACAAAAAACTTCCACACGTAATAACCTAGAATACTGTCTAACACTTGATGGCTGCACTGTTAAGTCTTCGTCGTCGGTTAGGAACCTGGGTGTGCTCTTTGATAGCAATCTTTCATTTGAAAGTCACGTGTCTAGTATCTGTAAAACCGCATTTTTCCCTCTTAAAAATATATCTAAATTACGACATATGCTCTCATTAACAAATGCGGCACAATTAGTTCATGCTTTCATGACATTAAGACTAGATTATTGTAATGCTCTACTGGGTGGTTGCCCGGCACGCTTAATAAATAAACTACAGCTGGTCCAAAACGCTGCAGCTCGAGTTCTTACTAGAACCAGGAAATATGACCATATTAGCCCGGTTCTGTCAACACTGCATTGGCTGCCTATTAAACATTGTATAAATTTTAAAATATTGTTGATTACTTACAAAGCACTAAATGGTTTAGCTCCGCAGTACTTGAGCGAGCTCTTAACGCATTATAGTCCTTCACGTCTATTGCGATCTCAAAATTCGGGCCAGTTGATAATACCTAGAATATCAAAATCGACTGCGGGCGGTAGATCCTTTTCCTATTTAGCACCAAAACTTTGGAACAGTCTTCCTACCATTGTTCGGGAAGCACACACACTCTGTCAGTTCAAAGCTAGACTAAAAACACATCTCTTTGACCTAGCATACACATAATATATTATAGACTTCTATAATTCAATGTTAGGCTGCATAGATTAGGTCAGCCGGAACTGGGAACACTTCCCTTAAATCCTGATGTACTCGTTACATCATCATAAGAAGAATGGCATCTACGCTAATTTTAGTGTCTTTGTTTATCCCGAGGTTTTCCCGCAGCCTACCGGATCCAGGCCGTATCCAGATCTGACTAAGAGCTTTGCCTGGACCTGATGACAACGCAGTGCTGAAGTGCCAACTAGCCTCTCCCTATGGAGGATCCCTTTCCCACTCTACAGATAAAACGTTGTGATTCCGGTTCGCGTACCCCCCCGAAGTGATAAAATAAAACAAAATTCTGTATCAAATTACAGTTACTGTAAATCCGGCCTCTAGTTCATAAACGCCAGAGGAGAACTGGCCCCCGACTGAGCCTGGGTTCTCCCAAGGTTTTTTTTTGCTGCTTTGATGCAATTTATATTGTGAAAAGCGCTATATAAATACACTTGACTTGACAAGTCAGATTGTGAATTGATATTATTCAGAGTATTTTATTCAGCTACCAAGGTAAAAGAGTATCAAAACTCAAGAGCATGTAGATGTGAATTTGAGAATTTGTACAATAAATATTTGTACTTGTACAATAAAATGTACTCACAGCTCCAATGTGAAAACCTCCAATGTGAAAACCCTGTAATAGGCATTTGCAACTTCTCAAATCTGCCATTGCAGTTTTTTTAATTGCCCCGCCTTTCTCTCACCGCCACTCAGTTTGCAAATGCACAACTAGTTACACATCTAATATATTGCGAAAATAGTTGCAAAGTCAATGCGTGAAGATTTGAAATAGCAATGAAAGATTTGAAAAGTTGCAAATGCTTATTTCAAGTTGTACTGCGAATGTGAATGAATGAATGCAAGTTTGTGTCTGTCATTGTATTTCTGTGAATGGCATTTTACACAATTGTGACTACTTGTCTGCAGCTTCAAATTCAGAAGACAGATTAGTGACTATTGTCTGCAAGTGAAAATCTCAACATTCAACAGGTTTTCAAGTACTAATATTTATTGTACAAGTTCTTAAATTCACATCTATGTTCTCCAGTTTTGCTCCTCCTTTTACCTTCATAAGATCATGCCGGCGTCGGTGCGAGGGGAGTTGAAGCTGGCCGTTGGGTCTGTGTGGTGGACTGGTCTGTTTCTCGTGGATCTGATCCGATGACTGTGCCGAGGACTGTTGTGTCAACGAGGTCTTCACAGGCGTTTGTTTCTAGGTCTTGTCTAGTTGTGATGTTTTCGTCTGGCATTCAGGCTGCTGTGGTCATCTTAGGGTGGAGGTCCACCATCTTGTCTGGATGCGGACTAGATCCGGCTGACAACAGTAGCCTAACCATGGGATCAGAATGAGACAGAGAGACTAACATTAGCGTAGATGCCATTCTTCTTACGATGTAACAAGTACATTTGGTGTAAGCTACCTTTAACGGATGTGAATTATAGAAATGTGGGAGTGTGTTATGTTTATGCTAGGTTAAAAAGTTGTGTTTTTAATATAGATTTAAACTTATCTTGTGTCTGCCCCTCGATCTGCTGCCAGTTCATGGATCTCTTGATCTCCATTTCAGCAACATTAGTCATGAGGGTTTCTTTGAACTGCGTCTTTTAAATAAAGGAATACATATTGTGAGGTCAAAAAAATTCAATCTTAAGCATTAGTTTAAGCACATAGGTTAGACAAATGTTGTTGCCAGACAGGGGCGGATCTACCGGGGTGGCATAAGAAAGCCTTATGAAAAGAAAAGAAAGCCTTGCCACCCCTGCTGCCACCCCAGTTGGCAGCAACGAATTAAAAGTTATGGCCAATTTGACAATTTACGAGCGCGAATCTCTAATGTCCAACTGCAGTGAATTCGCTCCGTGCACAAATGGCAGCAACCGTTACCGTTGACGTTTGAACTTGAGTGTGTGGGCCAATACTTCCGGTGAAAACTTCCGGTGATCTGACAGCGAGAGCGGGAGACAGCGAGAGCAAGCAAGGAGCAAGAGACAACAGCGACCGAGTTCCATTACCAAAGAGATAAGTTTTCAACCCGACCAAATTTTTAAATGCAAATAATTTTCAGTTTATTTCACCTGTGCGTTTCTATGCTTTCTATTTACTGCATGTATTGTTTGCAAGTAAGATGAGTATAGAGCATGTTTCATAAATCATTATCTGTCTGGTGTTTATAAGCAGCACATACCGTATTTTACTACGTGTAAAATATACACAAACTTAGCTATATTAATTTGTTTGTGGTACCTACAGTTAAAAATATAAATGTAAAATGTGTGATAATAATATTGATCGAGAAATTGATGTAAGTAAGTGAAAATATATGCGCAAAAATAAAGGGGTGGTTCGGGATTTTGGACATCGGACCTCATTTCCAAGTTAGACTTAGTGTTATTTATCAGTGGAGACAGTTTTCAAAAAATTTCATCAAGTCGTTCCAGTTGCATAGTTCGCCGGTGCTAGGCTAGCACGAGTCAACGGTAGCTGCTAGCCTGCCATTAAAAAACAGTTTTACCCACTCCACAGAACACCAAAAGCAAATAAATTACAACGCCAGACTATCGATGTAAATGTCTGTTGAGAGAATACTGTTCCCATAGACTTACATTCAAAGATGTTTTTTTTTTTTTTTTTTCGAACTGGAGGCACTTCAATGCATTCTCTATGGGTTCCGGGAGGGCTCGCACTAACATGCTTACGTCATCATACGTATCCTTAACTTGTGCAGCGATTGGTGGGAACAAACATACACTTTTAAAATCTTTAAGATTAAGTGACAAATAATATTTGAAAACAATTTTGAATTTGAACAACAAGAAAAAAATGAACACTACTTTAATATCTTATAAATAATAAAAATAAAAATAAAAAAAGAGAACGAGAGCGACTGTTGGGACATCTCACGAGTGGAGGCCAGTTGAACTTGAACAACGTCATGGTGAACGCAGTGTATTAAGCGAGTAATGTGATGTAAGCAGTGTAATAATAGTGAGTATAGAAACAAACAATGAGATTTATTGTAAGAGTCATTATTTTTCATTAATATTAAAGTAGTGAAGTTGCCTTTACATGTTTAAGCTGTTAATTTACTCATTGCATGGATGGACCTTATCCTTATCAATCATCCAAACATTTGCCCCCCCCCCTGGGAGATTTTGCAGGAGCCGCCACTGGTCGAGGTCATACAATATCGATGGTTCGTAAAACTTAGAACCGGTTCTCGAGTGGAACTGGTTTTCAATTCCCATCCCTACCCCCTACAGTGAAATTCGGCTAGGTATACATCCGCGCTAATATATCAAGGTGAAAGTCATCATAGCTTGCGTAGTATAGACCCAGCTCCCATCCCAACTTTGAGAATAGATTAACGGCGATATTTTTTTATCGCCCGATAAGAGTCTCACGTTAACGCAGCACGTTAACGCCGATAACGGCCCACCACTAGTTACTTTACTAGTATACTTGAAAAAGTATTCTGATTACGTAAGTTGCTTGTAATGAGCTCCCCCCAACACTGGTGGTGGGTGACAGAGGAAGAGGAGGAGGAGAGGGGGGAAAAAGGAAAGGGGCGGGGTCAAAGGACATTTGTTCCTGATGAAATACAAAGCACTGTAGTTGACAATGTTCTTGTGCAGGAATGACCCTACAGGCTCATCTACAGTGTTTTCATACTGCGTACACATACTGTATAATTACACTACACCAGGGACGTGCGGTCAGGGAATATTGGACATTACATTTATTAATTCCAAGAGCTTTATTAATTCACCACATAATTAATTGCATTAATTTTATTCCAAATATAAATTTTTGTAACAAAAATGTTCAGGAATACACATAATATACTCCTTTTGCCATTGTTTGCTTCTAAAAACCATTGTTTCATGCAGGAAATTCAAGGCCATGGCCATTGAGGCAGAGGTTATCAGTGCCTCTTTGGTCCATAGACCGTCGTTTACGTAGATTTGCGCATGCGCAGTCAGTTCTCATGCTGCCTTGAATTATCAACATCGAGGCAGAGACTGAGCTTGCTTCATGTCACGTGATCCACTCGCTCTCACTCACTCCGCGCTTCCCGATACTTAGCATCTAGGCGTCACCTCTGCCACATTTGTACTGTATGTCTATCTGTGCGATTATGGTGCATTTCGTAAGGGTTAAAATCAGTGGCATAACTTGGTTTTAAAAAGTGGGTGGGACAGGTGTGTTTGTGTTTGTGTGTGTGTGTATAAGTGAATGAATCACATGAATAAATATATATCCGAATATTTGACGTGTGTCTTTTAATAGTCCAGTGGTAGAACTTTTGCAGAGCATGTCAGATGTTCTGGGTTTCTGGTTCGAATCCGCACTCGTATAGTTTTTTTTTTTTTTTTTTTTTTTTAAATCAAAACCGAATAAGTTCATCAGTGGTTGTATTATATCAAGCAGGGACACGTTTGTATGCAGTTTTCTTTTGTGATTTCACCGGAACAAACAAAGAGTCTCCGAAATGGATTGAAGCGCGCGTGCATGTGAAGACTGTGCGTGAGCCACAAGATAACACTGTAACCGCGCCACCGATCGCCACTTTGATCACTTGATTTAAAAAAACGATGTATTTCAGCACTAGATCGCCTCTTATTTAACAAACAAACGAAATGAATGTGGAGATGTTTTTTTTTTTATTTCTATTGGTACATCCGTGCCCCCGTGAGAGGTTTTAAAAAAAGGTGGGGACAATATCGACCCTGGCAAAAAGTGATAGATGTGTCTATTAATTTGATTATTAGATTTGATTGTGCATTCTTCATATGACTGACTTTGCTGTATGCAGGCAGCGATGTGATGATGCTTGATATGAATTTGGGTTGCTACATTAACTGAATGAATATATATAGCCTATGCCACATTGATAGGTCACAGCCTACCAATGACAAGATGTCACCGGACGTTACTGCACTACACAGTAGCAGTACTTTAGATGAGAAAACTTTGACTATTCTATATGTACAGTAAATACTGTAGCTAATTTTTTACATCCTCAAACTCATAAATGGCAAACTGATTTGTTTCCAAGAACTTCTTACATTTCATATTTTTGAAATGACTCTCAGCTGACTTTTCAGCTGATCTACGTCTACCTATAGGAATAGGACGCCTATCAATGTATACATATATAAGCTCCTTCAGTATTATCAGCAGCTATCGCATTTCTCAGGAGCTAATTAAATGGCGAAATTCGGCAGGCAAACCGCATCATCTCACAAGGAATCAATCGGGAATTTAACGAGAGGAATTTGTTCCCCACAAGGATTTCAAATCAGATTCATTTAAATTTGTGAACTTGAACACGAGATTCGCCGCATTGATCATACGCTGCCTGGTCTGGAAGACCTCGTCTGCATTGCTGCGCATCATACTGTATTGGAAATATGCTTGCTCTAAAAACACTGCTTGTTCTAAACGCTATCTAGTTGCTATTGAAAACTGCTTGCTCTAAAAGCGGTTTGTTGCTATACATGGTTGTTTTAAGGTTATTTAGCCCAGTCGTTATTTGGAACATGGCTGTGTTTGAGGCTTGTAGGCTATCTGGTGTCATTGTCACATGCATATCAGGTATCAGCAATGATGTCATTTCAGCTACTTGCTATATAGCCTAATGCACTGGTGGTTGCTAGTGCAAGAGTTATCGAATATATGCTTGTTACTTCAGCTCAGCCCAATTCATACTTCTGTGTTGGACCTACACCGGAGCCTCGACGCCAGGGTCTGGCAAGTAAGTTTGGCATCGGGCCAAAAATTATTTTGCCACTAGATGGTGGGCCAGGACATAGTCAAAGGATAATTTAAGAAATGAATTGATGGGAAACTAGAATTGACAGTGACAGACTGTTACAGTGTCTATTATAACGGGTAGTGAGCTGTTACTCTGTGCTAAATCCTGTAGTAGGACAGTCATTAACAAAAAGCCACATTTGTGTGGCGGTGTCCGGGTTTTACACTGGATAAATTAATGAGAAATGCACATTTTATATGGATTACATAAGCAGAGAGTAGTCGGTTTATTTTTGTTTTGAATTGTTTTGTTTAAAATGAAACATTTCAAGCTTTCTACATATATTTCTCATGTCTGTGAGGCAGCTTAGACGCTGAGTTTCGGTTCATTTATAAGAGGAGCTCCAGTTCACGCGAGCAATGTAATCGCGCCGCCGCCTCCATGTCCTGATTATATTGTCTGCTATATTTACTTCTTATTTATTAAATCCAGGCAATTGGTTGATGAAACATTGATTACAATTAAGAGACCATTGATACATAACGAAATTCACTTTTTCGAAAGGTGAAAATCATGTCTGACCCACATGTCTCCCGATATATTGCGGCATCTTGCTACACATCCCGCCTTGCTAAAACACATGTGGGAGATGCGGAATGGATAAAAATAACTACAAAAATAAAAGAGGACTTGAATAAGCCCATTAATGTCATTTTTGAGTCATGCTCTTAACGAAATACGTTTTATAGTCGGTCGGTCGTTCGAATGTTTTATTTTGGCACGGAGTAAGCGCTATAGTACAGTAAATCTATTGAGTACTGCTGCCCTGAGAGCAGTACTAGGGTGGGAGATGTAACTATCAGTTTGACCATCGAAATGTCGCGGAATAGTTCGGATAGACGGTCGGTCGTTCGAATGTTTGATTTAGGCACGGAGTAAGCGACATACTGTACGTTCACACCGCCGCCGACTTGAGCGGCAAAGAAGCTCTGGCCGCCCTGTCAAGGACGCTTGTCAAAAAAGTACGGAGAAGCTTGTTGACGCTTTGGCCGCTCTGACGTAGCAGGGAGAAGAGAAGTGTCACAACATGAAATGTCACATGAGATTGATGTTTTTGCATTCCACTTCACTGCTTTTCTATTTAACTATGAAAACACGTGCTAGTACCCAGGGTGCAAAACACCTGTTTTTTTAGGAAATCAGACATGGGCTGCTGTAAAATGTTGTCATATAACAATGAAATCTATGATGTCTGAGGATCACAACCTGGGTGGACAACCCGGTCAACAAGCTGCTGAAAACTGGTAATTAGGGTCAAAACAATGCTACCTCAAATTCTGCTTTAACTCCCCGGAATCACCCAATGAATGAATAGAGTAAAAAATGTATCTACCAGATATCAATGTATCTTTGTTTCTTTCGGTGGCCACACTAAAAGCTTAGCTACCTCGAAACAGAGCCTTTCCAGGTGGATAGTGGATGCTATCTCATTAGCTTATACATCTAAAGGCCTCCATTGCCCCTTGGGTGTTAGAGCTCATTCCACGAGGGGCGTGGCCTCTTCGAAGGGCCTGGTCCAGATATTTGGATGGCGGCAGCCTGGGCCTCTCCATCTACATTTATTAGGTTCTATAACCTAGAAGTTCCTGCTCTTCAGGCTGGATTGTTATCAGTCTAGTTATCTGTGCAGCTCTGTTGGACTTGGCTCCTTAAGACTGCATAAGTTCTCAGTTCAGGCCAACTATGTCTACCCTGACTGTTATACTGTGCTATGCACCATTCATTTACATTATGGTAACAATGTTGCCTTCTATTATTATTAAACCCACATCCTGTCGGCTTTTTATTCCCATTACCATTGAGCCCGGGGCTCCCCCCATGCTTACGCAACACGAGAGAACTCTCGTAAGAGAACTCCTCTTCAGTAGCACATATATACACCAAACTTTCCAGTCTTGTACCTAGTTATATTTTGAAGACATTTGCTGAGGGATTTGTAAATATATTATTCCTAGCCTGATTTATATGACATTTTATTCCAAAAAACATGGCGAAAATCCATGTTTTTAAGGCTATTGACAGTATATTCTGATTTACAGGATAACAAAAGTAGATATCCATAAATCAATCTGTTATTTTTTCCCCATCTAATATGTGAACACAATGAAAAAATAATTTTGAACCTGGCTTTATCCAATATTCAGATTTCGTCTTTTAAAATATATGCAAATTAGTGCATATTTAATTAGAGAATGCCTATTGTGCATATTTAAACATTAAATTACAGAAAACTTGTAATACATTTTTTTCTCATCTTAATCTAGTTAATCAACTGGGAAAGTTTCATGGTGATATCTGCTAGATAAAATTTTTACCCTATTCATTCATTGGGTGATTCCGGGGAGTTAAAGCAGAATTTGAGGTAGCATTGTTTTGACCCTAATTACAAGTTTCCAGCAGCTTGTTGACCAGGTTGTCCACCCAGGTTGTGATCCTCAGACATCATAGATTTCATTTTTATATGACAACTTTTTACAGCAGCCCATGTCTGCTAAACCCCCTTTGCCCCCTGGGTACTAGCTGGGTATGCACATAAATGTTAAGTATATGTAGCCTAAGATGCATATACTGTATTAGTTCCGAGAAAATGGAGGAGAAGCTAATAATCGCAGTTGCTGGGTTCTATCATTTATTATATGACGTTTTTTGCTTATAGGGACCAGTTACAAAAGAACGAGGCATGGGATAAAATAGCTGGGATAGTTTACATTTTTGTTCTTAAAGTTGAACTTATTTTAACTTGAATGAAGCATTTTTTTAAAACGCTGTGACATGCGCGAGACGCGGCAAAAGACACGAAGCTCGAGCACACACCAAGCAAAAAACGTCATGTAATAAATGATAGAACCCAGCAACTGCGAATATTAGCTTCTCCTCCATTTTCTTGTAATCGTAAAATGTTCTTCTGTTTACACTGTTGCATGATCTTCTTTTATAGGCTATGTGGAAAACTCTACCATGCACACAGAGAACAGAGCTCAATGCTGCTAACTGGGAGAGCAGCTGGACAACTAGAAGAGAAGAACAGTAGAACACCTATTAATACAGATGACTGGATTATTCATCTGCTAGAACCAAGACGAGCAAAGACTGATGATGAGCGCTCTGAGCAAACACAGCAGTCAAGACACATGAGTGACTTCATGTAGTGTTGGGCGTTTACTGTATGCAGAACTTCTAATAATTTATGTGGATGCCATTTATAAACTTGTTCGATTTTGATGTTTTAGTTTTGAGATTAATAAAATTGTCTGTTTTAACAATGTTATAGCTAAGCATTTTTTTGTTTTGTTTAAGAGAACATTTGGGAACAAAAATAAAACTTCCCGCTAAAAACTTTATAAGACTGTTAGGGGATGTAATGTTCTAAAAATGTTATTATGATTAAACCTTTATAGAAGGTCGTCACAAAATATTTTCAGAATGTTCGTAGAGAACATTGTTAGAACACTGCATGGTAATGTTCTCAGAACATTTTAGAACAAAAAATTTCTAGCTGGGATAGTGTCGTCCTTTAGAAATTTGATAGATAGATAGATAGATAGATAGATAGATAGATAGATAGATAGATAGATAGATAGATAGATAGATAGATAGATAGATAGATAGATAGATAGATAGGTAGGGAGGGCTTGGACAATGCAGCCTAAATATTTTTCCCCCACAGTGGAGTACATTATACAGGAAACTTGTACAGTTCATGAATGGCTGATGTCATACACTAAGTAAACAGGTGTCACCCAACTGATACACTATGACATGGGGTATACTACATGTGTACTACATGAAATTTTGGTTACATACCTGTTCTCCAGTCTAAAGGTCCGGATGACAGAGGCGACAGTAAAATGGCTCAAGTTTGGCTGCACTCTGTCCAGCCTCACGCATTGTCAGCCCCTGGTTGATGACATGATCTACTAAGGTTGCTCTGATTTCATTTGAAAGTGTTTGTCTTCTTTGGCCATGAACTCCTCTACCTGCTCTACCCCTACCTCTCACTCTTCCTCCCCCTCTTTTTCTCAACCTCCCTCTTCCTCTTCCTCTTCCTCTCTCTGCAATGTCTTCCATTGTTGTTGTAAAAAAAAAGGTGCTCATCTGTCGTCTTTTCATAGTGCTTACATCCTGATTGAAGTGTTAAAAATTAACCATTGAGGTGTTTGGCCAGGTGGCACATGTAACTGGCCAATTAGCTCATGTAGTGTCATTTTGAATGGCAGTGTTTTAAAATGGCAAACATGTGACTTTATGTCAAATTGTTGTGTCTTATGCAGAGAACCGTGTTCAGTGCATTTAAAAAGTGCCATTTTGAAATGCAAAATGTGTGTAAAGCAGAAAATGTGTTTAGACTTTTGGAGACTTGAGAAGAAGTTTTGCTCTCTGTGTGTCAGTTTAAATAATTGATCATTGTGCTGTGCATGTCATTTTAGTGTGTTAGCAATTGGAAAAAAACTTTGATATGAATTTTGAACCTTACATTTTAAAGCAAATCCAGTTAATACACAGTCACTGTTTGGCCAGAGTCAAAATGGTAACCGGCATTAGTTGTTATTTCAAGGATCTGCTGTTACTTGACCTAAGCATTACAATGACTTCCATTTATGTAAACTAATTTGTCAGGTTAATATAGTCAGATTAAATGACATTTCTAACTTATAACTTGTTTCCTCAAGGATCACACCTTAAGCACACTAAGAAAAACATGCATTGTTTCCACAACTGTAAATACTTTTAGAATGCCTGTGCATCAAATTGTATTGGTCTGGTCTGCACGCACTACGAGGCAGAATAATCTTTATTTAAACCTAACACTCAGAGAAACATATAGGAGAAAATCAGCTGAATAATATATGTTGTTAAACAACTGTACAATCCATTGAACACACTGTACTTCTATGGCAGGGAATACAAAAACACATGAACAATAATAATAAAAACTTTGATCACTGGGTTTAATGATCACCAGGTCCCAGAATACATTTTTACAGATATCAGTTTAGCACAGATCCTACCAAATAGACAGGAGGTGTGCAGGGGTGAGCATTTGGTTTTAAAACCACAAAAAATGAAAAGACAAAGGAAATATATAACCCTTTTGAACTTTTTCAAATGAGTTGGAACTTTACTAATTTGTCAAGTAAGTAAAAATAATAATACAAATTTATACAGAGTGAATTCAGGTTGATTGGGACACTTTTTCCCTTTTTCCAGTATTCTGAATGGAAAAAAAGTGTCCCAATCACCATAATACTTTTACAGCATTTTTTAAACTGATAACGATTGTAATTTCTTCCGTATTGTGACGTACATTGTCCGTTGGGAATTGATTGGATAATTGTGGTTTGCTTTTGATATGATCTCATGTGAGTGACAGGTTGTGCAGCCCTCAAAAACTCTGCAAGAGGGAAGGGATGTTATTTTGATTAAAGAGTGAATGAATTGTGTGTATGGATAAATAATTTAGGGTAAAAAAAAATAATTATATATATACATATATATATATATATATACTACAATATTCCATAAAGTGTATATTTTTATGGTGGCTTTAATGTGTTTGAGACAAGAGCCTGTAATTTTTATTTACAACCTCTAGATGACAGTATTATCCCAACAGTAAATATCACAATAATTAAATCTTGGGTATTTGAAATATCAACAACATGGCAGTCTAAACTCTGTGATGCACTGACATCCATTCAGGAGATTTCCCTGTATTTAACCTGAGATACTCTCCATATTCTCCAGCATCCCTGAAACTAAATGGCAAGCAGTCTAGACTCTAGAGAATGGGTAGATGGAAGATTGCAGTCTAGCAACTATTGAAGTAATTCTGTTTAATAGATAAGAGGGCATTTAAATTAAAGGTTTGATATGTGAACGATTTACATAACATTGTAGAATCTCAGACTATAACGTCCTGTTTTGTGGCACAATTGTTCATCAAAACAAAATTATTGTTGAAATAACAGTAATATGAAATGAAACTATGGGGAATTTTTTGGTTAGATTGGCAAATGATTATTGTTTACTTGATGTTTCAGCATTGCTGCAAAAGGCATCAGTGCCTGTTTCATTATGTTACCAGTACAATCATGTTAAACCAGATTTGGGAAGTCCCCAGAGCTCCTGTCACGAACACTGCCAAACCTAAACCAAGTATTTAGGTTTGTAATACTTCCTCATACAGAAGTCACATGGTTATAAGGAAGTTCATTAATCATGTGAAAGTTTTACTTGTGTAAAGTCATTTTAAGGAAGATTTACCTTATTCTGTTATTCATAATATTTATTCACAGCCCAGTGTTTTAACATTGATAATCAACAACTGCATTAAACACCTCCATTTTAATGTTTGATGGTCTTCAAAAAATAAAATAATAATACTCAGGCTAATGATTTAAATGGGACATTTTAATTTCATTTTTAACTTCTTTTTAAATATTAACTTTAATATTGATATTCTGTCTGTGGTCTTGTGTATCTGGTTTGGCCCACTCATCAGAAAGAAAACGCTGACATTTCCCACAGAATGCTGACAATAAACTCCCTATGGTTTAATTTCAGAAGCGTGGCGTTTGATAAACAAAACCACAACCATGAGCTGGTTATAACATGCTCTTTCTAAACCACTCTCCAAAACCATCCAATTACAAGAGAGACATTTCATTACATAAAAAGGCTCTAGGCAGATTGAAATCTAAAAAATTCAATTCTATACAATTATTTCTAAATAATATGTAAGTGAGGATAGGAGCAGGCTTCACTCAATGTATATACTTATAAACTTTAAGAGTGCTGGCCTGAATGATTAACATACGAAAAATAGGAGAGAGGCCGTACTATGCATATATTCTTTTATTTTATTTGCACAGACGCACGCGCCAAAACGTGTCTGTGCAAATAAAATAGAAGAATATATGCATAGTGCGGCCTCTCCCCTATTTCTCTAAATATATGCCATATTAAAAACAGAAACACTTTTTCACAGATTGTAAACAGTTAAGTTGCTCACCACAAATAAGAAAATGTTTTATGTTCAAATAAGGTCTTTACTTTACTTGGACTAATGATATATATCCTAAAATCTATACTCTGTTAAACCCTATTACATTTACATTTACATTTAGTCATTTAGCAGATGCTTTTTTCCAAAGCGACTTACAACTGAGGACTAAACCAAGCGAGTCATCGTGAAGAGACAAAAACAACGCAAGAAGTGCTCAAAATACAAAGTTCAGACATTGCTCGGAGTAGCATAAGCCAGATAAGCAGGGATTTAAAGGAAAAGGAGAGATTTTTTTTTATTTTTTTTTTATGTTAAGTGCTCACAGAAGATATGAGTTTTCAGCTGTCTTTTGAATGCTGTCAGGGATACTGCATTCCTGTCGAGGGTGGGCAGATCATTCCACCAGCATGGTACAGTGAATGAGAATGTTCTGGAGAGTGATTTTGAGGCTCTCTGTGATGGTACCACGAGCTGTCGCTCATTGACTGATCGTAGGCTTCTGGTAAGGATGTAGACTTGTAGAAGTGAGTGTAAGTAGGAGGGAGCTGATCCTGAGATCAGTCTGTAAGCAAGTGTCAACACCTTGAACTTGATGCGAGCAGCGAGTGGTAGCCAGTGCAGAGAGAAAACAGAGGAGTCACGTGGGCCCTTTTGGGCTCGTTGAAGCCCAGACGAGCTGCAGCATTCTGGATCATTTGTAGAGGTTTAGTTGCACATGATGGAAGTCCGGCCAGGAGAGCATTGCAGTAATCAAGCCTAGAAATGACCAGGGCCTGGACGAGAAGTTGTGTTGCATGCTTCTCGTCCAGGCCCTGGTCATTTCCAGGCTTGATTACTATTAACCTTAACCTTCTTCAAATGCTGTGAACAACATAACAACAATATTACTATCCACATTTTACTGAAGAAAAAAAAACATTTGGGTCTTGTGGAGTTATTAAAAGTACTGTAAAACCATGATTACGTTCAATAAAAAAAGATAATTAAATTAAATTAAAATAAATAACAAAAAATGTGTTCAACACAAACTGTTCAACGTTTTTCAGTTTCTGTTTGATTGGTAGCATTGTTCGTGTGAAACATCAGCCACAAAGCAGTCTGAAGAAGTTTCCTCCACCACTGATCTACCAATGAGAGAAGGGAATTTAGATGTCATCAGTATCTAGGTAGATTTAAGTTGGTGAAGACTGGAAGCCTTTTTGAAAGGGCCTTCGTAGAAAAAGATGTCTGTCTAATAGTGTCAAAACATCAATGACATCTATAAATAGTGAAGATTTGTACCACTTCAAATCCATTACACAATCTATTAAACAATCTTTAATCTATTAAAAAAAATGCCAGATTTGTCTGTCAGACTGCTGAAATGAAAGTATAAAACAAACATTTATAAGTAAAATGGATGAAATATGCAAAATCAAAAAGGGAACAGAGGCTGTTTAAAAGGTTATTGAATCTCAAGTGTAAACAGACCACTGACCTAAATATAAACATCTTACAACAATCAGCATCATTACGAAGTTAGGAAAGAGTGGCTGTAGGCCCTTGATGGATTCAGTGTGAGTTTATCTGTTTGTGCGGCACATTTCAGCATGGATTGTTTTGTGATCTTGTCACAATATAATGGAGACTTTGCAAAGAAGCTGTTATTAAAGGGTGGGGGACTTACAGTACAATTGTATTGTACATGACAGAAAACTTACAGTCTGTAAACACCAGATCACATTTACAGTATTTAAGACTTTATAGAAAGAAGAAAGAAAAAAAACAGACTGTTTAAGGGCTGCAGAGTGGACAAAATGGTCATGAAAAACTAAAATACTCTGTTATTACTGTAAGTGGACCTCAAAATCTAAAACCAAAACTGCATTCAAGGTTGCAAGATATTTCCCCAATCCATTAACCACCATCAGCACCCAGAAACATTACAAAAACACAAACCAGTAACAGCTCTTGAGGCACCGAAGGCATCGAAGTGTAGTGTCAGCTCTATCCTTAAACAAGAGTGAATTAGATCTGTCTGTAGATCTCTAAATCTGTAGATCTTTATGGAGTAATAATTGCTGTGCATCAAAAAATCTAAACCACCAATGAATTCATTTAAAATTTTGCCACAGGTTATAGCCTACTGGACACCAAAGAAGCATTTCCTCATTAAACTATCTCCAAATCCCCATTGCGGTTTTTGTCCTTTTGACAAACAGTTGTACATGTGTCAGTTTTTTTTTTTTTTTTTTTTTTTTTTTTTAATGTTTCCATGTGAAGAATCTGGGCAATCTTGTAAGAGACCTTCTTCATATAAAACAAATACAGAACAGCTGATCACAAATATTAATACAGTTTTTCGGAATGGCTAACACACTAAACCCCATTCTCTGAACTAATTTCTCAATAGCCTAAACCAAATTGTCAAATACATCCCTCTTTTGATAAAACATTAAACAAGTTCAGATGTTCACATTTCTTAAAACCATCACTCACTTTCTCAAAACCTTAAACAGAAAACCACATTTTCAAACCACATTCAGTGAACCTCTGACTCTTCTGGCAAAATCAAACAATTGCCTCAAAATCATTTTATCTGTGCTCAAAATCAAACAATGCTCTCAGATCACACACACATCAAGTCAGTGTTATAAAAACTACAGATCATTCATTAGACATACATAAAAAATGGAGAACACAGAATCCAGAGCATGCAGTTACAGACAAAAAGTATATGGTAACTGTTTGCAATTACATTTCAAAATGCTAAACACAGGTAGGCGAAAGTTAAACACAACTACAACACAATTGTCACTTTACACACAACGACTCAAAATTGTTCACACTTATTTCTACTGATGTGACCAAACCAACTGTACATAATACAAGTCAGTTCAGAGACCCAAAATTGACTCAAAATGTTGCTCTGAATGAGTAAAAGGAGGTGAACAAGGAGGAAGAGGAAGAGGATGAGGAAGAGCAAGGTGTGGAGAATGTTGTCAAGGCTGATCTGGCTTTAGGGTTTTTCACTTTGCCTGTAGAGATGACATTGTCTGAGATGTGGAGAAACTCCTCCGGCCGGACCCAACATGAAGACGTGATGCTGAAGCAGAATCATTCTCTCTAACTGACCTTGATTTTGCAGTTGCACAACTCTCCTGAGTGTACTTTACTGTTACATGCTTTTCATTTAGAGTTTTTTACTGTAACCTTTTTGGCTTTTGCAGTTGGGTCACTGTATTTTCACAGTATGCAAGTGCTGAATATACAGACATTCAATACTATATTCAGTACAATACTATACTTGCAGTATACAATTTATTCACCTTACTACTGTAAGTTGTCATTACTATACATTTTTACGTAATAGCTACATTTGTTTAATTTGTTTCAATATACTTTTTTTCTGTAACTGCATGCTCTGGATTCTGTGTTCTCCATTTGTTGATGTAGCGTCTAATGAATGATCTTTAGTGTTTGTAATATTGACTGATGTGTGTATGATCTGAGAGCATTGTTTGATTTTGAGCACAGATAAAATGGTTTTGAGGCAATTGTTTGATTTTGCCAGAAGAGTCAGAGGTTCACTGAATGTGGTTTGAAAATTTGGTTTTGTGTTTATGTTTTTGAAAAAGTGAGTGATGGTTTAGAGAAATGTGTTCGTGCAATTCAGAAAAAACTAACAAACAAACATACAAATTAATAAACAAATAAATAAATAAATACATTGCACATTTTTATTCCTTTACACCAAATAACAACAACAAAAGTACTCTGCCCCAGCATCCCGTCTTTGGTCTGGGTCTGGCCAGAGAATCTCTTCAACGTCACAGGCTATATTGGGCCTAGCCAGGCAGCGGGGGTCAAATCCTCTTGCATGCCTGATCCACTCCCGACATGCATCAACTGAAATACCTAGGCAAGCTTCTTCCATTCCATCATCTCTGTGTCCAACAAAAATAGAAGGACTCATTACTGTAACTTCCTCTTTACAAAATAGATGCATACAGAAACCATATCTGTATGTGAGGGAATTTGATGCATTTCTTTTCATTACTGTAGTATAGTGCAACCACTACTGTACATGTATGTGTTGTAAAAGCACAGAGTACAGTACTCAAAAGTTACAGTAGAGAGCAGTATGAAGCACAACCACAGGATGGCTGGCAGTCTAAACTCTGTGATGCATTGACATCCATTCCGGAGATTTCCCTGAGATACTGAGATATTCTCCAGCATCACTGAAACCCCACAAATGACAAGCAGTCTAGACTCTAGAGAATGGGTAGATGGAAGATTGCAGTCTAGCAACTATTGAAGTAATTATATTTTTATAGATAGATGGTATTTAAATTAAAGGTTTGATATGTGAACGATTTACACAACAATGAATCTCAGACTTAAACGTCCTTTTTTGTGGCACAATTGTTCATCAAAACAATAGAATTACTGTTTTAACAACAGTATTATGAAATTAAACTATGGGGATTTTTTAGGTTAGATTGGCAAATGATTATTGTTTACTTGATGTTTCAGCATTGCTGCAAAAGGCATCAGTGCCTGTTTCATTATGTTACCAGTACAATCATGTTAAACCAGTTTTGGGAAGTCCCCAGAGCTCCTGTCATGAACACAATAGAAAGTATTTAGTTTTGTGATAAGCCTTATAAGGCAAGTCACATGGTTATAAGGAAGTTCCTTAATCATGTGAAGTCATTTTAATGAAGATTTACCTTATTCTGTTATTCACAGCCCAGTGTTTTAACATTGATAATCAACAACTGCATTAAACACATTTAATGTTTGATGGTCTTCAAACATTTTTTTTAATAAATCAGGCAAATAATTTAAATGGGACATTTTTATTTCATATTAACTTTTTTTCAAATATTAACTTTAATATTGATATTCTGTCTGTGGTCTTGTGTATCTGGTTTGGCCCACTCATCAGAAAGAAAACGCTGACATTTCCACAGAATGCTGACAATAAACTCCCTATGGTTTAATTTCAGAAGCGTGGCGTTTGATAAACAAAACCACAACCATGAGCTGGTTATAGCATGCTCTTCCTAAACCACTCTCCAAAACCATCCAATTACAAGAGAGACATTTCATTACATATTTAGTCTCTAGGCAGATTGAAATCTAAATATTATTCAATTATTTCTAAATAATGTCATGTTAAAAACAGAAGCACTTTTTTCACAGATTGTAAACAGTCAAGTGGCTCACCACAAAAAAGAAAATGTTTTGTGTTCAAAATAAGTCTTTAGTTTAAACATATTGACATGTTTTATAAAATTGATATTCTGTTAAACCCTATTAACCTTAACCTTCTTCAAATGCTGCAACTATATTAATATCACTATCCACATTTTACTGAAAAAAGCCATTTGGGACTAATGTGGAGTTATTAAAAGTACTGTAAAACCACGATTCCATTCATTTAAAAAAATAAAATAAGATAATAAAATAAAACAAAATAAAATAATACAAAAAAAAATAAAGCTTAAAGGGGAAACTAACAAACTGTTCAACGTTTTTCAGTTTCTGTTTGATTGGTAGCATTGTTCATGTGAAACATCAGCCACAAAGCAGTTTGAAGAAGTTTCCTCCGCCACTGATCTACCAATGAGAGAAGGGAATTTAGATGTCATCAGTATCTAGGTAGATTTAAGTTGGTGAAGACTGGAAGCCTTTTTGAAAGGGCCTTCGTAGAAAAAGATGTCTGTCTAATAGTGTCAAAACATCAATGACATCTATAAATAGAGAAGATTTGTACCACTTCAAATCCATTACACAATCTGTGAAACAATTTATGCCAGATTTGCCTGTCAGACTGCTGAAAAGCACATAACCAACATCAATAAGTCAAAGAGGCTGTTATTAGAGGGTGGGGGACTTACAATTATATTGGATATTACAGAAAACGTACAGTCTGCAAACACCAGATCACATTTTCAGTATGTAAGACTTAAGAAAAAAAAAGAAAGCTAAAACAGATTGTTGCAGAATGGACAAAATGGTCATGAAAAACTAAAATACTCTGTTATTACTGTGGACCTCAAAATCTCAATCCCAAACTGCATTCAATGTTGCAAGATATTTCCCCTATCCATTAACCACCATCAGCACCCAGAAACATTACAAAGCCTGATCTCATGAAAATGCGTCTCTATAGCACGCATTGTCTTTATCGTGCAATTTACAAGCCAAAATGAGTTTTTACGTGCATATGATACGCACCCCACACCACTAATCCTACCCAAACGTATAATACATAGGCACCCCACACCACTACTAAACCCATGCTTATCATATGCACGTAAAATCTCATTTTGGCATATAAATTGATAAACACAATGCGTGCAATAGAGACGCATTTAGTGTGATACTTAGATATTTAGTGACCAAGTGTAGTGTCAGCTCTATCCTTAAACAAAAGTGACTACCATTGTGTACAATCTGGAGATCTATATGGAGGAATGTTTGCATCAAAACAACTGAAACATCAATATATTTAAGCATTTCCTCATTAAACTATAGGCTATCTCCAAATCCCCACTGCGTTTTTTGTCCTTACCAACAAGTGGAAACATTTATGCATATGGTGTGGGAATGTAAAAAGGTTTATGAGTTTTGGGAGAATACTTCATCTACATTGTCTGATATGATAGGGAAAAAATCGCAATGCAACCCAAACCCAAAAATCGCAAAACAGATTTAACGGACAGACAGGTTATAATTTTATATAACCTTTCCAGCTTCTTATTTTATTCATTTATATATTTATTTTTCTTTTAAATATTGTATAGATGTGATAAAGTAAGTAATTTCCTTGTATTGCAAATGTTTTAAGGATCAGTGGTGTGGAATCTGGGCAGTCTGTAAGTGACCTTCTTCATATAAAAAATAAGGAACAGTTGACCACAAATAATAAAAATGAATAAATACAAACGTTTGGAGAAGATGAAGAGCTTCGAGCCAATGAGAGTAGTTCTTTTTTCTTATGTCATTGGTTTCCATGTATATTGGAGTTGTTCATTCTTAAACAGGAAAAACGAAGAACTTTATTGACCAATGTTTCAAGAAATGTGTGTATGCCAATTTATTCCGAATGGTAGGCCTAATCTATTTATTATATATGTGACTGTAAATGTCCAGTTTATTTCTTGTATAAGTGATAGGGATGTATACATACAAACACATAATTCTTTTGAGGATAAGCATGTGGTGAAACCAGGTCTAGCTATGTAACAGTTTGGTCAAACCAGTTTGGACAAGTCCTCAGAGTCATACAAACAGCTGAATCAAAATCAGCAGCGTTAGATCGCCTTCATATTGAAAAGTAACAAACATCATTAGGGTCTTTTGCAGTAGTGAGAAAATAACTTTTAAGTCGCTGATAACATGCCTTTGTTATATTCAACTATTTAAAACATCAAACTCATCAAGCCTTATAACATAATTCTACAGTGAACAATCAGTGTTATTGTCTTGGTGTGATCTGGTGAGATCAAGCCTGTGGAAGTTAAACCAGTGTGTAAAAGCCCCAAATCTCCATGGCAGTAAGACACACTGACAAGCTGCATTACATATTTAGATCTGTGATATTTCATATTTCCTCAAACAATAGTGAACATGCCGATGTTGAAACCAAAGTTCCCTAAAAGTAACTCTCATTTTGGTTTGACTTGTCTGCAAGTTTAGGGTCCGATTCTCACAATATAGTTGCTTATTATGATATTGGCTGGTTATTAGTACTTTTAAAGCACATATCAATGCCTTATTCTGCATGACCATATTGTACATCCTTAATCTTACCCAATACCTAAACAACTACCTTATTAACTATTAATAAGCAGTAATTAGGAGTTTATTGAGGCAAAAGTCAGTTAATAGTTGGTTAATAGTGACAATTGGACCCTAATCTAAAGTTTGAGCAGAAAGCCTAATGTCTTTATTTATTTATTTTTTCTCTCTGTTATCTATAAAAAAAAGGTAGTCATCTAAATCCTGAAAAAAAAAAATTGGGAGTTAAATTAAAACTGATCAAGCTTTAGATTTTTCTCAGTCCAGCTTTTGTTTCAATCAAACATGTTTTGGGGGGAATTAAAATAAATAAAAAAAGAGTTGTACATTCTATATCTTACAGTGCAGTTTTTCTCAATTGCTTAGACACTAAAATCCATCCTAGCCAAATATTCCTAAACATAATCACATTTGCCAAAAAAAAAGATTAATTTCTCAGAACTATAAACACTTACTGTTTCACGCGTGTTTTAAATCTGTTAAACCTTTTCAACACAGATTCGGCATTTCACACTATGTGCTCATGTAAAATGTACTAGCATTCAAAATCACAATGTCATCACATCCTGAACACAGGTGCCGCTTTTAATCAATTGATTTGACACCTTTCACAAACTGTACAATATACTGAAGCACTGCATTTTATTCTATTTATGCATTTATTATATAAATATCAAAACTACAAGTGTGTTCTCTGTTGATTTGATAACAAATTCATCTATAGACACAGAAATACATGAATGAAAATACATGTTTATCGAGTTCTTTAATGGTGTGTTTTTTTTTTGAGTTTGGAGAAATGTATCAAATTGATTGAGGAAAAACTGTAACACACAACTTGTGAACAACACAAAATTGTTTGCACACCAATTAGAACCACAGATGAGATTATTGGTTTAGGGTTGAAACAATATGGAAAGGGCTCAGATTATAGGACAACTACAAGTACAAGATTGGAGGAAGGCCAAGAAGAACATTTGTGTCTGATGAGATCTGTGCTACTAGTTGACCATGTGCTTCTCTGACCTAAATCAGACTAAAGACAAGAATTGAGATGTGATTAAGGGATAAATGTGACTGCATATTTTTTATACTTTTTTTTATTTATTTTTATTTTTTTATAGTTTTTCCCAATTGGTTACACAGGTTAGCTGAATCATTTGGCCCATTGTCCCAAAAGTCTAAAAACAAAACCACAAACACAAAATGCAAAACAAGAATCTATAGCAAATGCTGCATTCAAAACTGTTACAAAATGTGTTTTTGCTCCAAAATGATATACACACTTGAAGAGATCTATCTACCAACAACACACTGATGTGCTCAACACAAAACACTATATGAAACCCCATCAGTAAGTGCACGCCTTTTGCATTGTTAGTGTTACACTGTTGCTGGTTGTAAATGATTGTTACACTAATGTATACCAACTCAAATATTCATTAACACACAAATGAAATACAGTAACAAAAACTTTAGTCATTTACAGAATTTCCAAAATGCAGTATTAGTTATGTCACACTTGGGTTTTAAATGTAACACTCTCACATCCAACAGGAGTAAACTAGGAAAAACATTCAGTAGAATAAAGGGAAAAACGTTTTTTTTTTAAAGCCTAAACACTAAAATACTAAAACACATGCAACATGTAAACAAAAGACACATGTTGTCCCTGGCTAAACAGTGGGAAAGAATCTTCTGGAGTGAGGGATCCATCCGAAGGCCTGCACATCAACTTCACCATACGCATCTTTAGTGTCTGGAGAAGAGGCATACTTGCATACTTGGGGTGGCGGTCATACTCCATCATCATCATCGAAAAAAAAAGGAATTGGGAATATGTTGGGAGGAATATAACTGTCTTCGCCCTTATCCTCCTCTTACTCTCACTCCTTCACCACTAGCTCTTGCTTCACCATCGACTTCCATTTTCCTCCAAAATAGAAAAGCTCATCCAAGTAAACAATTCTGAAACTGTTTACAGCGGTGAGTGTGTTGCCAAATGGTGTAAAGAGCTCCGCATTGTGAATAGTGTTGCTTTTCAACGGGACTAAAGAGATATTCATTTGAATTATTTGCCTAAAGTAGAGATCTGTGTGTAGAGTTTTGCAAATAGTGTGATATAGAACTTATAAAGTCAAGTCAAGTCAAGTGTATTTATATAGCGCTTTTCACAATATAAGTTGCATCAAAGCAGCTTCACAGTATCAATCAAAAAACATAACAATGTTTGTTTCTTAGTGGAAAAAACATGCACGTTTGGTAGGGCTGATCAATGGTATTAATGTTTGGTTAATTAATTTGAATATTAATTAATTTGAATATAAACTGAGTGTTGAGATTGAACTGTGCTTGCAATGTTAAAGACTTGGTATAGTGATTTGGTACATGAGTTTCAGGTTTTGGTGATTGTGTTTCAAGTTATTGATTTTAGTGTGTGAACAATTGGAAAAGAAACTACTTTTTTTCCATTTTTCTTATACTGTATCTGGTTGAATATTTTATTAGTATGTTTTACAGTATTATGATTTTAAAATGCTTTACAGGTTTCATAACATGTAATGCTGTGCTTATTCATCCATAAACATTTATTTTCAAATAAAGATATTTTTCCCGAAAAAAAAACATATTGAGGAATTTATTTGATAGTGTCACGGTATGGTGAGTAATGAAGGCAGGCTGAGGCAAAGAGCTCCAATACAAACGGTTTACTCATAAGCAAAACCAGGTACAGGCAGGATATTCACCAACACCTATGCATATACAAGTATTAACATACACATTGACAAACTAAGAACCGACACAGACAGACTGAACAGAGAGAACTAAATACAGATACTAATGAGGTGAGGACAGGTGACACAGATGATTAAGACGATGAACAGGTGGATGATTGAGGGAGTGAGTTCAGGTGTGCAGACAAGGAGGATACTGGGAAGTGAAGTGCAGACAAGGACAGACAGGTGCACACGAGGACTGTGACATTACTCCCCCCTCCCGGTAGGCATGACCTCACGCCGTAGAACAGGGGTGGGAGGGTGGGCATCCTGGAGTCCGTGACGGGAAGGCGGACCAGGTGCAGGAGGACGGACTCCAGGATGGAACAGACGGCCAGGGCGGAGCAGGACGTGGGCGCGGCCAGGGCGGAGCAGGACGTGGGCGCGGCCAGGGCGGAGCAGGACGTGGGCGCGGCCAGGGCGGAGCAGGACGTGGGCGCGGCCAGGGCGGAGCAGGACGTGGGCGCGGCCAGGGCGGAGCAGGACCCCTCGGGCGGCCACGGCGGTGAGGACCCCTCGGGCGGCCACGGCGGTGAGGACCCCTCGGGCGGCCACGGCGGTGAGGACCCCTCGGGCGGCCACGGCGGTGAGGACCCCTCGGGCGGCCACGGCGGTGAGGACCCCTCGGGCGGCCACGGCGGTGAGGACCCCTCGGGCGGCCACGGCGGTGAGGACCCCTCGGGCGGCCACGGCGGAGCCGGACGAGGCGAAGGCCTATGGCCCCCCCCAAAAAAAATACTTGGGGAAACCCACGGGTTCACTTGACTCGGGATTCGGTTCACTTGACTCGGGATTCGGTTCACTTGACTCGGGATTCGGTTCACTTGACTCGGGATTCGGTTCACTTGACTCGGGATTCGGTTCACTTGACTCGGGATTCGGTTCACTTGACTCGGGATTCGGTTCACTTGACTCGGGATTCGGTTCACTTGACTCGGGGTGGCTGACGTGAAGGCCCTGTGCTGGACGGGAGCAGCGGGGAAGGCCCTGTGCTGGACGGGACCAGCGGGGAAGAGGGCTCGGTGCTGGACGGGACCAGCGGGGAAGAGGGCTCGGTGCTGGACGGGACCAGCGACGAAGAGGGCTCGGTGCTGGACGGGACCAGCGGCGAAGAGGGCTCGGTGCTGGACGGGACCAGCGGCGAAGAGGGCTCGGTGCTGGACGGGACCAGCGGCGAAGAGGGCTCGGTGCTGGACGGGACCAGCGGCGAAGAGGGCTCGGTGCTGGACGGGACCAGCGGCGAAGAGGGCTCGGTGCTGGACGGGACCAGCGGCGAAGAGGGCTCGGTGCTGGACGGGACCAGCGGCGAAGAGGGCTCGGTGCTGGACGGGACCAGCGGCGAAGAGGGCTCGGTGCTGGACGGGACCAGCGGCGAAGAGGGCTCGGTGCTGGACGGGACCAGCGGCGAAGAGGGCTCGGTGCTGGACGGGACCAGCGGCGAAGAGGGCTCGGTGCTGGACGGGACCAGCGGCGAAGAGGGCTCGGTGCTGGACGGGACCAGCGGCGAAGAGGGCTCGGTGCTGGACGGGACCAGCGGCGAAGAGGGCTCGGTGCTGGACGGGACCAGCGGCGAAGAGGGCTCGGTGCTGGACGGGACCAGCGGCGAAGAGGGCTCGGTGCTGGACGGGACCAGCGGCGAAGAGGGCTCGGTGCTGGACGGGACCAGCGGCGAAGAGGGCTCGGTGCTGGACGGGACCAGCGGCGAAGAGGGCTCGGTGCTGGACGGGACCAGCGGCGAAGAGGGGTCGGTGCTGGACGGGACCAGCGGCGAAGAGGGCTCGGTGCTGGACGGGACCAGCGGCGAAGAAATCTCTGCAGGGCTGGTGGCGTGTCCGATGGTAAACGGAGAACCGTTATGCCACAGCACCCACTCGACGAAAGCCTCGAAATTCCCTCGAGGCCCATCTCCAGGCAGGCGTGCTTTGGTCTCATCATTGAGACCTGCCCCGAAAAACCCACAGAGGCTGGTGTCATCGTAATGGACGTGGGGAACCAAGTCCAAAAACCTCTGTGTGTGGGCCTCGAGGGACTGGTCCTCCTGGGCCAGAAGGAGGATGTCCATTGCTGCCCACTCCATCTTTTTAAGGTCGGTTCTTCTGTCACGGTATGGTGAGTAATGAAGGCAGGCTGAGGCAAAGAGCTCCAATACAAACGATTTACTCATAAGCAAAACCAGGTACAGGCAGGATATTCACCAACACCTATGCATATACAAGTATTAACATACACATTGACAAACTAAGAACCGACACAGACAGACTGAACAGAGAGAACTAAATACAGATACTAATGAGGTGAGGACAGGTGACACAGATGATTAAGACGATGAACAGGTGGATGATTGAGGGAGTGAGTTCAGGTGTGCAGACAAGGAGGATACTGGGAAGTGAAGTGCAGACAAGGACAGACAGGTGCACACGAGGACTGTGACAGATAGTACCTAATACTCACTATACTGTAATTTATGTAGATTACAGTAGTATTATGTTACACATTTCAAAATGTAAATTTGTGTACAAAAAGAATCAATCAAAAAAGTACAGGCCATGATCATTAAAAAAAACTGCAATGAGTGTAAAGTGTAGTTGTGTATGTGATGACATTGTGAACAATTTGAAGCCAAAGCTGAAAAAGAATAAAGATGATTTGATTTTAAATAGTGTTTGATTTGTCATTAAAGTGTGCGGTTTGTACAAATGAGTTTATAGTTTTGATTGTGTGCTTTCATAATTATTTTAGTCTTGTCCTACATAACTCTGTATGGATTTGTGTGTGAAATTCTGATCACTGTGACCGAAGAGCTTGTTAAATATTACAGCCAGGCCACTGAGAACAATGTTGCTCATCACAGAGAGACAAGGTTATGGTTTATTGTTTGATTTGATTGTTGTAGTGTTACCCTTATGGGTGTTTAATTAAAAAAAACTAAAAAAAACTGTACACAAAAAATATGTGTGTGTGTTCATTAGTTACAGACCATGTAAAAAATGTAAACTTAAAAAAAATCATCATAAAATATCATTATCTTTCACACTATTGCCATTCAGTCCATAATGTAAAATATTATATATACTATGTATTTTCTCAAGATTTGATTTGATTACAGCTGCTGAAATCATCCAATTGGCATCGGCTTCAATGAGTCAGTGGTCCCACTTCATATTTTGACATAAATCAAACATGAATCAAATAACTCGTAAATTATCATTATAATTTTATAATTATATAAATATATATAAAATATATATAAAATTATAATTATAAGTATAATTGATTGAAAAATTATAATTATAATTTACGTAAATTCTACTCATAATTATCGTACGGCTATAGGCATTTTCTCAAATGTCATCTTTTATTCCTGTTTCTATAATTTGACCCAGTCATCTTTCCTTGGGTTCAGATAAACCTTCGAACCTGTTACAGAAGCACGGCATGTTGCCATGTGCAAGAATATTTCACTTCTGGGTTGGTATTAGCCCTTTTCCTTTATTTACATTTACACATTTTGCATGCCAATTTTATTAATACTTGACAAACATTGCATTCAATGACAGTATACATTTTATTAGTTCATTGATTTCCTGGGAATCGAGCCCATGACCTTTATACGCCTTAATAAACTTACATTGTTGTAAAGCACTTAATGTGAAGAAAAATGTTTGGAAATGAGGGAAAAGCTCTTTAAATAAGAAAAAGAAAAAGGTTTTGTAAAGAAACATTTATTTAGAACTAAAATGTACAGATTAAAAAAAAACATTCCTCCGTATGATTTTGCATATTTTATAGATGTTTTTCTGCTAGTAACAGTAGTTTTAGTAAGATTATTTAAAAGAAGCAATCACACACTGGAAACTATATGCAATTAACAATAATGACAGTAGAGGGCGGTAAAGTTGCTTAAATAAATGTTTCTGTGCCTCTCTGACTCAAATCAAACCTTTGATTGGTTTCATAATAGTTCTAAATGTTATGAAAATATTGATTGAACACCTTTATAACATCCTCATTCACATATCTTCTATCCACATATGATCAGCTCTACAGAGTTCAAGCAAAGTTATTACACATAATAAATGTTTTATCACTACCAACATTACATAGAGATGCTCAAATACAAGTCAAGTATGTTTGATGCAATTTTAAAATTGTCATTATTACTTTAATTATTAAAGTTAAAAAAATGAAAAGTTCAGTGTAAGGAGACTGTATGAAAGATGTGGCATAAAGAGAATGCATCAGTGAAGGAGGTCTTCTTTCAGTTAGCATCAGGTAACAGTAGACTTACTGTAGTCAGTTTGGTACCAGGATCCTCCCTGAGAAAGTGAAAATTAACAATTTATTGACAAGTTAGATGAATGTACAGACATGCTATTATCAGGAATTCTCAACTCAGGTCCTCAAGCTCCTGCAGTGTTTGGTTTAATCAAACCTTGATCATCTTCTCCTGCCTGTAGCTTCTGGAAATCTTTAAGACCTTTGTTAGCATGTTCAGGTTTGTTTGATTAGGGTTGGAGCTAAACTGGAAAGTGGAGATCCAGAGTTGAGAACCTCTGATGTATATGGATGAGTGTCAGCATGATTTGCTCTCATCTCCACTGACCTGATGATTTCTTCTTGTAGTAAATGAGTCCAGCAGCTGCTATGATGATTCCCAGCACCAGACCAGAGGATCCAATAGCGATTTGATTCCTTTCAGACTCAGGCATAGAGGGATCTGTGGGGAACGGAAATCAAGCCCTGTTAGCGAATGATATTAGTACATTCTCAATATTTACATGTTTAATCTTTGTTTAGATGCAAGTGTAATAACAAAATAATTTCCATATTTTCTATTTGCTCCCATAAATGGAAAGGAAAGAGGAAAGACTAGTAAATGTTTTGTCTTACTCCAGTCATTAACAATAGGTTGAGGTGAGCTGGCGTGCTCCACCACACACGAGATCTTCTCTCCAGATTTAGGAGTGTATTCCAGCTCAGAGTGAATCTGGTAGTACCAGTTTCCATTAGCCATCTCCATTGTGGAGGTCACGTCTGTGGTCACCACTTTATCATCTCTCAGCCAGTACACTTTGATTTTTTTAGGGTAGAATTCATATGCGCTGCACATCAGTACAGCTGGATGATTGCCTTCAGCCTTCTTCACTGAACTGAGCTTAACCTTCGGTAGTACTGAACCAGAAGAAAAGAAAATACTCAAAAAATAGCTTACATTCTAATGTATAACACAAAATATTATAAATACATTAGGCAACAAGTATCTATAATACTTGAATGAATTAAACTATATGAACAACATGAATTATATGAACTATGGAGTAATTTCTTTAGATTTGGAAATGGATTATCGAGAAAAAAAAGCCCATACATGTTTCCTTATATTATTCAGTTTGAAAAAAAAAAAATCTTTAAGTTACAATTGTGTAAAATAACCCCTGTGTAAAGTTATCCAGTTGTAATAGATGTATTATTGATTTTGAATTAAAAACAATCATAAATCACTGAAGACAACCATGTTGTGCAGACACAACAACACCAAAACAACAGACTTCTGTTTTAATGCATTTTGAGTGTTTCTTCTGCATCAGTGGACACACAGGTTAGAGATCTTTATAATGCAGTAAAGATGAGACAGGAGTCTTGTAGCGCTCACCTGCTTTATCACGGACAGCTGAGTCCCAGAGCTGAGCATTATGTCTGCAGAATCTGTCCACCTCAGCTTTCTGCTGCTGCAGAAGGGCCTGATCTTTGTTCCAGTTCTCTGCATACTTCACTCCTTCCTTAGTGTACCCCACAAACGTCCCCACAGTGCTGTTGTACTGTACATCCACAACTTTATTGAAGGAATATGAGTCAAGATACACCATATCACTGTAATCACTGGTGCTGTAGACGCATTCAGACATCCTGTATTCATAATATCCCTCAGCTGAAACATAAAAACAGAGTGTTAGATCTTCAGTTTTGTATAATTGTATATCATTCATAATAACAAAAGTGCCTGTATTCATCTGCTATTTGATATTACTTTGTTTTGGTGTAGTATAGTAAATACTGTCTGTTATAGATATATTCCCTTTAGAGAGACCCCACAACTGGTTCATCTCACTCATATATTCTGGAATATTTATGATCATATTTTATATAAGCAAGGCAATTGAATTGTCAGCAATGACATTAACAACAAAACCAAAACCAACAAAGATTAAAACATAAAAATTTATAAATCACAAGTTTACTGATAAATTAAAGCATTCAATTTGCTCAATGTTTCGTTGTACTTGCCTGTTCCAATAAATGCAGACAGCATCAATATGGGATGAAAGATCAAGAGTTTTAGCAGAGACATATTTACACTCTATGAATACGCCAAATGAAGAACTTTCTCTCAGTGCTTGTTCTTGTGATAGAAGTTTAAATAATCTGGCAAATCAAATGCAACTCACATAAACGTCAAGTGTTGCTAGGTGGAAAACTGCTTTCATTTTCCTCTTTTCATTGGACAATTACTGTGTGTGTGCATAAAATGAATGTGTATATAAGCAAAACAATGCACTACAAATTTACAAATAATTTTTATTTATTTATTTATTATTCTGTGTAAAAAAGGAACAAGAACAATTATTTTGTCTTTATTTGTTTGGCCTTTATTGCAAGAGTTGAATTTCTGCTCCTAGAGGAATATATGTCTTTGAAGGTATAAAACAAATATGTACATTTTAATTTGTAATGTATTATTTATTTTATTTGTGCCTGGTTTACAAAACAATCTGCATTTATTTCTGCATACATTTTTTTCTCTCTCTTTGAAACCCCTTAAAAAATAACCCCTCCTTGTGTTCTTATACTGCTGTAGTCCTGCATGTTTGGCAGTTCACAATGTTAGTTACAGTTTTTCTGAATTGCTAAAACTCTAAACCCCATTCTCTGAACCAAATTCTCAATACCCTGAACCAATTTGTCAAATAAATCACTCTTTCTGAAAAACAGTAAACAAGTTCAGGGAGTTCAAACACTGTTTGCAAATTTTTGCAAAACGAATTTCAAACTGTGATGCACTCGTGTTGCAAAACACTACACACAGCAGGCAAAAGTTAAACACCTAAAACATGAAAAACTGTGTTTACACACGACTTAAAATTGTTAAAACTTATTTCTAATGATGTGATCAAACCAACTGTACAAAACAAGCCAGTTCAGAGTGCACATGTGACACAAGGAGTACTGAATGATATAATCGATAGATGGAAACAATCTGAGAGGGAGAGGAGGAAGAGTATGTGTAAGAGGTGGTGGACGAGGAGGAAGAGGACGAGGAAGATGTGTGGACAGTGTTGTGAAGTCTGGATCTGGCACACCAGAGGGTTTTTCCTTTTGTCTGGCAAGAGACAACATTGTGATGTGAACAGAGTCCTCAGGCCAGTCGGGATCCATCACAAAGACGCGATGCTGAGGCAGAATCACAATTTTTCTGAATGGCTAAAACACTAAACTCTATTCTCTGAACCAAACAATAGCCTAATCTAATTAGTCGAATAAATCACTATTTCTGTCAAACATTAAACAAGTTCAGGTAGTTACAGTTTTTGTGAATTGCTAAAACACATTTCTTGAAACAATCACTCACTTTCTCAAAACCTTAAACAGAAAACCACATTTTCAAACCACATTCAGTGAACCTCTGACTCTTCTGGCAAAATCAAACAATTGCCTCAAAACCATTTATTCTGTGCTTTGATCTGTTTGCAAATCAAATCAAATAATTAAAAAAGAAAACTAAACACAATTCGCACTCAACACTAAACACAGGTAGGCAAAAGTTAAACACAACTACAACACAGTTGTCATTTACAGACACCATTTACAGACAATGACTTCAGATTGTTCACACTTATTTCTAATAATGTGACCACACCAACTAATATAAGTCAGTTCAGAGTCCAATGTTGCACTGAATGTTGATACCAACAATGGATGGAAACAATATAAGAGGGAGAGAAGGAAGAGTATGAGTAAGAGGTGGTGAGCAAGGAGGAAGAGGATGAGGAAGAGCAAGGTGTGGAGACTGTTGTCAAGGCTGATCTGGCTTTAGGGTTTTCCCTTTGCCTGTAGAGATGACATTGTTTGAGATGTGGAGAAACTCCTCCGGCCGGACCCAACATGAAGACGTGATGCTGAAGCAGAATCATTCTCTCTCACTGACCTTGATTTTGCAGTTGCACAACTCTCCTGAGTGTACTTTACTGTTACATGCTTTTCATTTAGAGTAACTAGAGTAACCTTTTTGGCTTTTGCAGTTGGGTCACTGTATTTTCACAATATGCAAGTGCTGAATATACAGACATTCAATACTATACAATATTCAGTACAATACTATTGTCACGGTGGGTTGCAGGAAGGCAGACGAGGATGTATTTACAAAACAAAGGTTTATTTGTAATTAAACACAGGCCGGCAGAATAGGTAGCAACATAAGACTAAGACGGAGATCGGAAAACACAGACTGAACAGACGGAACTTAAATACAAACACAGAAGACACTCAATAATATACGAAGATACGAAGGAGTGGCGGGAAAAGAACAGAGGAGAACAGGAACCAATCAAAATACAAACTGAAAGTCCAAACAAACACTGACACGTGACAACTATCCTTGCAGTAGATTCTGTAAATGATTTATTCACTTTACTACTGTAAATTGTCATAACTACTTTTTACGTAATTGCAAAATTTGTTTACTTTTGTCTGTAACTGCATGCTTTGGATTCTGTGTTCTCCGTTTTTTATGTATGTCTAATGAAGGATCTGTAGTGTTAATAATATTGACTTGATGTGTGTATGATCTGAGAGCATTGTTAGATTTTGAGCACAGATAAAATGGTTTTGAGGCAATTGTTTGATTGAGTCAGAGGTTCTCTGAATGTAGTTTGAAGATTTGGTTTTGTGTTTAAGGTTTTGAGAAAGTGGATAACGGTTTCAAGAAATGTGTTTTAGCAATTTAGAAAAACTGTAACATCTGCTAAAACTTTATTTTGTTTAAAGGTAGCATATATTTCAAGTCATTGCTTTCACTTGCCGAGCCTGTCATAAGACAAAAACAAACACGAAAAGAAATTGGAGGATGTCAGAGGGATTTATTCGTTTCAGATACATAAAATATAAGAAAAAAAGCATTTAAAGTGTGCGTGTGGGCATCACAACCCTGTCTCTCTTCCACTTTTCTGTCCAATAAAGGCAAAAATCCCAGAAAAAAATTATAATAAAACACTATCATAATCTTTTTGCAATTACAGACAATTTGGCAAATAAAACTTTAAGTAAGTGTTGAAGACATATAAATGAATAGAATGTGAGTTAATATTATATATAAACAAATGTGCTAAGTAAATGTTAAGTAAAAGAATATTGTTTGTCCAGTGTTTTGTTTAATGTCAGATTCCTGTGTCTGTGGACATTAACTTGTCTGTAGAACATCTGTACTGTAGAACATCGACTCTTGCTTTATGAAAACCATAAACTGAAGGATGAATTATATTTTTATTATAATCAGGTGAGGATGCACTCCTTTTAGTGACTTTCTAATAAATGCACCTCAAAACGTTGCATGTCATGTTTGCCTTGACTTCTGACAGAAACATTTAATTGGAATCACTCATTATTTGAACAAATGAAAGAAATCATAGGAGTCCAGTAAAATTTTAACATTATTAACTATTGTTTTTAGTACCAAATCCTTAATTTACAAAACTTTAATTGGAGGAGAATGTTAATTAGAAGTAAAAAAAAAAAAAATCTGAATTACAAAATAAGAACGTGTTCATTTTTAATCAGTTGCAGTTGTTTCCTTTAATGAGGAAGAAAGTTCCGGCAGCGACTCCCAGCAGTCCCAGAGTCAGACCTACTCCACAGAACACAGCTGGACCAACACCTGGGAGGGCAACGTCCACTTCTGAAACACACAAGCACATGATGATGCATGCCACAGAACGTAAGGGCATGTATTTCATGTTTACTGTAAAGTGACATTTTTAGAATTTACCTTTTTACATTTTCTTCATAATTTTTTTCTAGAAATGGCAAATTAACTGTATTTATAACACTATGTTTATGATTAATGTCTACATAATCTTTTCAATCAACTTCTCAAGAAGTTAGTTTTTTGGATATGTCATGTTTGCCCTAAATTGTTATAATATATCAGTTGATCTAAAGCAAAGAATTTATGAACAATTAGGATTAATAAAAATCGTGCATCCACTGAATATGAAGCAGTCTCACCCCATGTTTTGGTTTGAGGTTGGTCTGGAATGGATCTGTGGTTCACAGTGCAGCTGTACATGTCTCCCTCTTTTGGCGTGAACTTCAGAGTGGAGAAGATGTTGAAGGTGCCGTCATCTTTTCTGCGGTACTGGCTTAGACTCACGCCTTCTGTCACAATCTGATTGTTTTTAGTCCATGACACTTTGACAGGAGGAGGGAAGAATCCAGTCACATGACAGATGAGTGTGTTCTCAACATCCTGCACCACGTCATCTTCTGAATAGATGGAAGTATCTGGGATGTCTGTGCACACACAGAAATACATGCTGATTTGTCCATGGGACCTCTGTGTACATTTTATCTTGGACCACAAGATTAAAAAAAAAATCTTGCAGAATTAAATCTTTGTTATATTGGTTGTAATTTCTACATCTGATTTATTTGCACATCTCTAAAAAAGTTCAGCTCTTATATCATCATGTAAAAATATAATAATTATATGCAATGTGTCTATGTCTTACCTAGTTGTTCAACTGAGGGTTTGTAAACTTTAATGTCTACGTCTAAGTTTTGTTTGCAGATCTCTATATTAGCAACACCACCCTCATAAAATCCAGGAAAGCCGATAGGATCTGCAAAGCCAGGCAGTGTCACTACTCCTTCTTTTCTAATGAAGTCTGAATGGTACAGTTCCTCTCCATCAAATCCATACAAAACTTCTTTCTCTGTATCAGAACATCCATTAAATGCAAAATCCCTGTGCACAACTGAAACAGAGAAAGTGTCATGTTAGACAGAATGGATTAACAGTATGGATGAATAACAAAGGATGAACTTTATCTGATGTGCAATCAGTACAGTGATAGAATTGGGAAACAAACAATTTAAAACAACATAAAAATTGTTTCTCAACCCTAAAAAAAGTACTATTCAATAGATAGTATATATTGAAGGATCTAAGGATTTTTTGAAGCAACGTTTGTTAATAGTTTCAAGAGAACCACAATAGATTTGTGTTTATATATATATATATATATATATATATATATATATATACATTAATTTAATTGCATTTAATTATATAATAATTGATTATACATTTGTAATCCATTATCCATTTTTTTTTCTAATTTCACTAATTCATCCATTGATCAGTCATTTTCTATTATTTTCCACAATAATTGTATGTTGTCTTCTGAGTTGTCTTCACAAACAAGTTAGAGATAAGAGAATGTCTCAGTTTTATGCCACATGATGTTGTGAAGTATTTTTTTACATTTGGTATAATAACACTTTGTGCTGATCAGACAATGTTTGACTGAGCATTGAAACAGAAGCAATTACAAAAATGTATTCTGCTTTCTGCTCTTCACTGTTCCTCTGTCTGCCTCTAGGCTGATAGAAGGCTGTTAATAGTTTCTATATCAGATCAAATAAAGTCAAGCTACTGACTTTGGGTATCAGACAATAATCTGCAGACAGGTTTTGGGTACCAGACAAACATCTTTAAACATTGTTTGGGGAATATGATCATGATCATACTTGCTTATACTTTAACTTTATAAATCAGCAGATATAATTAATTTTATCAGACAGTTTCCTGACTTACCTTGAGTCTCAGTTCTCACAATAACAGCGAGCATAAGCAGGACACCATACATCTCCATTTTCATGCAGAAGTGAGTCGAGCAAACACATATCAAACAGTCCTGGAGTGAATAACAGCTCGAGCTGCTGATCTCTGGTCATGTAGAAGCCTCTCAATCACAGCATCCAATCAGAAACTGAGCCCTACTCTGACATCACTGTATCCAGTTAAAATGATGTTCTATTTCAGACTTGTTTGATTGTTAAGAAGTAGGTTTCTTTACTCAATATTGTTTTCTGCCTAGCTGTTTGTTATCTGTATTTCTTAAATCTATGAATGATATGTATAAAAGAATTTACATGCATTTATGTGTGAATGTCTCTCTCTCTCTCTCTCTCTCTCTGTGTCTGTGTGTTTGTGTTATATAAATATGCTAATGATCTGTGCCTTTAAAATTTTATGTTTTTATTCTCACATGTTATTATGTGTCTTGTTATACAGTAGCTAACATTTGAAGTGGATCAAAACCTTTCATCAAATTACATGAATTTTGAACAATAACTTTACGCCTTCTTGTCTTGGGACAACTTTGATTAACTTTTTTGATCCACTTTAAATGTTGACTATACTGTATTTATTTATATGTGTGTACTGGAAACTTCAATACCAGGGTAAATTCCTTGTGGCTAAATTCACTCTCGGCAATAAAGCTCTTTCTGATTCTGATTTCACACTACATAAATATCTTTATATCTCTAATAGCAGAAAACATTGAGACAGCATTACCAATATCACTAATTTACAGAAATAGAAGGTCTAGAATGTAAATATTTCATATTCTGGTGGTTTTACTACTTTCAAATATAATACTTTCTGTAATGCAGTCCTTGATCCTTATTTGATTTTTAAAACTATTTATATAACATAGTTATATAACAAAAACATTGTTGAAAAAAACAATGAAAAATATGTTCTTAATTTTGAACCCAAAACAAACAAACTAAAAAAAAAACAAGATAAACAGTTAGCATAAAGAATGTGAAATCATGAGACTGTTCATCTACTTCATGAGACATCACTATATGACCATCCTGCCATCTTTGTGACCAATACAGTATCAACATAGGCCTACCTTCAATATGCTGCGTTGTAAGATGTTACAGTACCCATGGAAACATTTGATTCTACTGATAAAGAAAGATGTATTTTAGGTCTGCACCGGTTAAGTTTGCACCTGGTATTAAGATGTGTATGTCACGATTAGCCACTCACTCCCTGGGTTATCACGGACTACATTTCCCATCATGCACCTCCCTGGACTGATTACACCAAACACCATACACCTGCAAGGCGCTGATTACATGATTACACACACCTGCATCTCATTCACACACACACATATAAACCACTTCCAAGCACCACACCAGTGTGAAGTCTTGACTTTCCTGGCTGTCATTCTGAGCGTTTATTACTGTGGAGTATTTATTGCCTTGACCTTGGACTGTGTACCCCGTTTCTGATCGTTCTCTGCCTACCTCGACTTGGATTGTTACTGGACCTTGCTTCTCGCCGCCTGCCCTGACCATTGCTTGTTATCTGGTTTATCTCTGCCTTGTCTCCATTGCCCTGTTTGCTGTTGTTGATCCCTGCCTGTTTGACTACTCTATAAATGCTGCAAATGGATCCCCTAGTGTCTGCTGCTTCATTACAGAGTTTCACTAAACATCGCTTTAATGCCCTCACTTCATTTTTTTTCATTTAAATGTGTTGCTGCAGTCAGCACAATATAACGTGTGTGGTGCTTGAAAACACAATGTTTAAAGACTAACCAGCGTTCATGGACATTTACAGTATTTTTATTAAATAATTCTGTACTGAATATGAAAAATTGTCCATGAACATATAAAAATAAACAAGATATTTTATACTTTTTATTGGTCAGTTTTTGCAATAAATACCTGTGACAATATATTCGGCCTTTTCGTGTTCTATATTCTTGAGAAATGGTTTGGTTTAGGGAAGAAGTGGGGTTAGGTTCTCAGAAATATCTAAGCTATAAACATATATCTACATTTTTACTAATAAATGCACAGAATTAAATGCATATTGATCTGACATAAGGCAAGCAGTTAAAAGCAACAGTTTCTAGTTTGTCAATATGACTCCTAGGGTACATTTAGCGTCTTAAAGGTACAATACATACGATTTTTCAAAAATCATTTTCACTGTGTGATATATTACCTGCAGTTGTGTACTTACCATATCCTGAGAGTTCCCAAAGATTGTTAATTTCAGAGAAATTCCAATTTTAAATAATGGCTCGAAAAAGTATAATAATGACACTCTCATTGCCCTTCAAAATATTGCTAAAATATATTTAGGGGCCATATGACACTATAATTTAGTGAAATCTGTTAAAAATAAGATGTTTTGACCTATCAACAGCTATTTGCAAATCACATACAGCTGTCAGAGGCAGGGCCGTGCACAGACATTTTGAGGAGCAGTGGCCCAAACCAAAAAGAGGGGCACTATCATCTTAACATGGAGAATTAATAACAAACCTTTTACAATCATATTATAAATATTATTGTTAGGCTATAGTGCCAATTCAATGCAAGTTGTCTATTTCAATTTATGTTGGTGTAATTACACTTTCATTCAAAAATGTTGGCATTCAAGGCATTCAAAATTATTTTGATGGTCCCTTTTGAACATTCTGGTGACTATAAGTAACTTTGCAACTACATGTCAACTAACTCTCATTAGAGTATTAGTGTACTGTCTGCTTAATATCTGATAACTCTTTATTGTGACGGTCCTCCAACAGACAGTCTACTGACTATAAGTAACTATGCAACTACATGTCAACTTATTCTAACCCTAACCCTACCAGTCTACTAACACTCTACTAACACTGAGAGTTAGTAGACATGTAGGTGCAGCGTTACTTACAGTCAAAAGAATGTGTTAAAGGGACCATCCAAATGAAGTGAAACCTATTCTTTTACTGTACCTGTTGTCTGATTTGGCTGATGCTCAGTGAGCTCTGCCTCACTCTGAGCTGCCTCATCTTGAATGAAAGTATTAGACATTTAATTTAATATTAAATCTGTATTATATAGGGTACAACTGGGCTAAAGACGCACCAGGGTAAAAGGCACATTTGACTATTCTCTTTTAAACCATTAGATAAAGTGAGCTCTGCACTTTTCTTAATAACCACTTATGACGATGCATGTGGACATTTGGCTGATCGAGATTTATCTGATCTCAGCAAATGAGAATCACTAAAATTATTGAATATATTTTGAGACAAAGGTCTTGTTAATGCGTTTCAGTTTTGTTCAAGTTAAATGAAGCAACAGTTTTCAATAACGGAAGACGTTTCTACAGGAGTGCCATAGAGAATATCCTTTATCACTGTGTGGTGTGCCAGCAGCACAGGACAGGACAGGACAGGAAGGATTGTGGGGAATCCACTTTCAGATCTGGAAAAGGCCAGAAACCTTGCTGTAAGACTGGAAAAACTAAAAGGACTTTAAGAGAGGACCACTCTCTGAGAAAACAAAGGAAATTAACATTTGAACTCCCCCTCATGCACTATTGAGACGAAGGTCTCACCTCCCTCATCCTAATCTACATTTCTCTCCCCCATTCTTCATCCTGGCAGAGATCTCCCAAACTCACACAAGAATCTAAATGGTTTAATGTGAATGATTATCATACATGTTTGGTATTATTTGAAATGTTTCGGTGCGACTGGTACAAATGTCTCATTCCCAAAGAAGTAAACCAAAAGATAATAAAGTTCTTAGGAAGTTTAGAAATATCTTCCACACTGGAGGGTGTGTCTTTGAGTTAACACCCTCTGACCATTTGACTGAATGCTAATTTTCCACTGCTAGCAAATGGTGACTTACAGGTAAATTTCCACTGTGGATGATACTTAGATTTGAAATGAGGTCTGGGTATATAATGAAACGCAGCGAGAGCTCGGGGCCTTTTCTGTATTTGAGATCGGCCCGTGAGGCTGAGAGCCGCGAGACTCTCATCCTCACGCATTTATTGTCGGGTAAACTTTTTCCTCTTTGTTCTAGAGCAGTTGATGTTTTGCATTGATTATCTTTGAATTGATTATGAAATTGTAATGATACATTTACCTGACATATTAAATTGTGATATTTGATTATTCTAATTGACTTTGACATTATTTTCATTCAAGAGTTTAAATAGTAAAACATTCGCTCACATTTAATGATGGACAGATATCATTAAAGCCTTTTCATTTATGGAGTCAGATGAAATAACGAGTAAATACATGAGACAAAATGTATTGAATTTAACCAAAAATACTTTGCCGCGAGAAAAGACAGTAACACGAAGAGACCTTCACCGCTAATTCGAATACCGCCATTGGATCGAGTTAGACAGCCTTACATTGCCGTAGATCCCACCCAGATCATAGACTGTTCACCCCCTGCACATACACCTTCCAGCTATCGTTGTTCTATGTATAATGACAAAAGTCATTATAAAGTTGAGAAAAGTAAAAAAAAAAAAAAAAAAAAAAAACATTTATAATGAAACCATCATATTTAAAAAAGAAATTATATTAAACATATCATATAAACAAATATCACATTTATTTATTACTACTGTAAAGCTATATTAAATTGTTTTGGGATCTCCTTCAGTGCTATCAGAATCTACATTTTTTAAATAATTTTGTTCGTGTTTTTTTAAATGAACATTTTAATGACAGTATATTTATTGAACAAAAATTAATTCTTTAATTTATCAATATAAACCGAAAATAATTTTGCTAAAGTGATTGTTTTGAACAAGTATAAACTTAGGTATTATTAAAAACATTACATAAAATATTACATAAAACACATATACATACACACACATATATATATATATATATATATATAATAAATTATTTTAGCTAAAGTATCTATCAATACTGTGTGCCTTTTGTCCCATGCTGGTTTTACTCAGTGGGGTAAAAGTCCCACCTTGCCACCTCATACATTTATAAGATTTTTATAAACAAACCAAACTTAAATAAAATAAATCAAACTTTTTATGATTTATTTTCACACAAAATGTTGCTCCAGCAATGCAATACAAGCATATATATATAATTTTTTTTTTTTGCAATCATACACTATGGAAGTAGTAAAAACAAATATTGGTATGCATTTAGCTTCGTTGTATGCTAACACATTTAGTACATTTATAGTATATTACTTTTTTAATTACTGTATACTGTTAATATGTTCTTAACAAAATACTTTAAATATTATGTATGTTATATATTAGTATCAAAAACAATTGATTATAATGGGAAATGAGTTAAAGTGTGACAAACTGCTAAATAGGCAAGGCACTTTTATTTGTAGAGCACGTTTAAAACAGCCACTGCTGACCAAATCTAAATCAATTTTTGCACAATCACTTCAGACAATAAAACACATAGACAGGAAACGCACACAAATGTTGGAGGAAATAAATGCTTGAATCACTGTCTCTAAATTGTTTACTGTTAAAAAGATGATAAAAGCTGCTCTTTACTACTGAATTGATTTGTTTGTCGAATTTAAGGCCGTTATCAAAAATCACTCCCAAATTTTTGGCATAAGCATGAGATTTCCCAGTTAAAGGACCGAGATGTTTATTTATCTTTATAATAAAATTAAAAAAACTACAATTTCGGTTTTAGAGTTATTCGGTGGTAGAAAAAATAAAAATGCGCTTCTGGTGACCCGAGTTCGAGTGACTCGTGGACCTTTCCCGATCCTGTCCCCCCTCTCTCTCTCCCCCTCCTCACTTCCTGCCTGGCTACTACCCTATCCTAATTTAGGCAAAAACACCAAAAATAAATCTTTAAGAAAACAAAAATGATAAAGGGAAGAGGTGAGCTTCTCTCGTAGTACAGTAAAAGGCCTGCCTAGCTGGATGTGGTCATGCTAATGCCATATTTTGCTTTCCATGATTACTTTTTAAACCAACGGGGACAGATCCAGCATGGACAGTTACCGGAGTGAGGGATATGAAAATAACGAAACAGTCTGAGTTCAATTTCAATTGAAAATGTAAAGTTTGTGCAATATGTTTGTTTTTGTGTAAGAATGCCTCAACCTTTTACTATTGGCATTAAATAATTACTGACCTTTTCACAGAGCACCGGTATCCTGCAGTTTGTGGTAAATTGTGTTTGGGTGGTTAATAATAATAATATTTTATATTTATATAACACCTTTCCAACACCTACGGTCGCTTTACAAAGATAGGTTAATGATACAAACAAAGAGGGATTCAAACAAATAACATATAACAAGGTAGAGTTTACAAAATGTGCTGATGTCAGGTCTGGGGCAGGCAAGGCAAGGCAAGTTTATTTATATAGCACATTTCATACACAATGGTAATTCAAAGTGCTTTACATAGAAGAAATTAAAATAATCAAAAGAAATAAGAATTAAAGCAGTTTAGAATAAAGAAATTGAAATAATCAAAATAAATAAGAATAATTAAAACAGTTTAGAATAAAAAAAAATCAAAGGCAGAAGAAGAGGCGTCCAGAGTTCCAAAGTGTTTACTTACAACAATATAACTTAAACTGGTACAGAGAACAGGGGGAGAAGGTACACACAAACTTAATACAACAGAGAATGGACAAAGACTGACTGAACAGAAGAAAAACGAATTAAATACAAACACAATTGAACAGGTTTTTGAAGGAGAGACGGGTGGATGCTTGACGAATGTATTGAGGAAGATCAGGGAACCACAATACTAAAAGACCTGGCTCCTACCGGACTATCGAAACTGACTGAATATGGCACAGCCCCACCTAAGATATTTTAGTTTTAAGATATTTGATTAGTTAGCCTATTATATCAGATCAGGTACAGTGATTTGATCAGACAAGAATTCTTATCTTCCAAGAACGTGGATATTTTCCACAAGTTGTTAGCACTAGAGGACCAGGAGCAACAGGATCAGGCTATGAGGGCAGGGGCACCGGGACACCCCCCCTCCCCCCCCCCCCCTTACACGGCCCTGGTCCGAGGAGAGATTCACTGACCACTGCTTGCATCTCTACCAGTGGTTTTAGTATGGGCTTCAAAAGCCATAACTAAATCCCTACAATGCTCTTGCTTATTAAAGGGAGAGTTCAACCAAAAATGTACATTCTGTCATAATTTACTCAACCTCATGTTGTTCCAAAGCTTTATTAACCTTTACTTACTTTCTTCTGTGGAATACAGAAGAGGATGTTTTGAAAAATGTCAACAGTATGTGTTTATGCCAGAAATATTAGAATATTAAACAGAATCGAGCCCCCTCTGCAGAAAATCACTCCAGATTTTTGCTCGGCTTTCACACCATTCATCCTTTTCCAAAAATGGTAACACACTATATGGATATTTTGGGTAAAGGTCTTTTACCATGTGACTTCTCAAAATAAATGGCATAAATATGGCAAATCTATAATTTCTTCATGCTTCCAAAAGTCAAACCAAAGTCACACACAGAGGAAATAATAGTGTACAAATATATAGCTAAATTACTACATACTAACACACTACATTCTACATTTGTTGCCCATTAAACTCAGAACAACATTGGACCCTATTGACTTCATTCGTATGGACAAAACACACAGTAACATTTTCAAGATATCTTTTGTGTTCCACATAATATAGAAAATCATACAGGTTTGGAATAAAATGAGTAGATCGTGAGGGCATTTCCTGTGCATGTCCCCAGGACCCCTATAGATTTTTCTGGATTCATCTTTCTTTCCTGAAGCCATTCTTTTGTTGATTTTGATGTGAGTTTTGGAACATAGTCTTGCTGAAAAATGAAAGTTCTCTTAATCGTTAGCTTTCTAGCAGACGTCAGAAGGTTCTGTGCCAAAATCTTCGAGCTATTCATGATTCCCTCCACCTTAACTAAAGCCCCAGTTCCAGCTCAAGAAAAGCAGCCCCCCACCACGCTTCATCACAGGTATGGTGTTTTTTTACCGATGTGTTGTGATGTTTTTGTACCAAACATACCTAGGCCTACACAATTTTGGCCAAAAACGTCAATCTTGGTCTCATCAGACCATGACACATTTTACCACATGGGGTTGGCAGACTGGATATATTTATTTGTTTGTTTGTTTGTTTTTTCAAAGATTAGCCGGGTTTGGATGTTTGCTTGTTTTTAGTCAGAAAAGGCTTGCATCTTGCCACCCTACCCCACCATAGACAGATGGAGAATACGAGAGATAGTTATCACGTGTAGGGAGCAACCAGTACAGCTGTTGTGTTAGGCCTACTTTCTCCACTTGTTGATGACTGTCTTCACTGTGTTCCATTCAATATCTAATGCCTTGAGAAAAAAAAATTGTAGCCCTCGCCTGAGCAATACATTTCAACAATGAGATGACGTTGATCCTTTGTAAGCTCTTTGTGGCTCGTGGCTCTTGTAGTAGCATGCACAAAATCAGTCACTGTTTAAATTTAGCTCAAAGAGCAAAAGCTTATACATCAGAATCAGTTCCTTTAATTTCTAAAGTTCCAAAACAGGATCTGTCACCAAGACTTGGAGGGATGTGAAAGACTGCCAAATAAGCCTACAAACCACTCGTGTGGTTTAATGAGAACAAAGACCATATGTTAAAGTAATCTGCTGAACAATGTAAAATAATACTGTTAATGCAAGTTTAGACTTTATCAGTATGCATTTTCATGCTGCAAGCGTCTTGTTGTCTTTTTATTACTATAGTATATCACAACATCAAGCTGATTTATTTTAGTATATAAATATATGTCTATACAGAATATGTCTAAGAAATCCCCTCAAAAATCCCCATGAAAAGCACCAATCATTTAGGTTCATTTCAGCTTCCACTGTAATATCATCTGTTGCTAGAGAAGAATGATTTTTGAATAGAAATACTGTTCACTGCTGCCACCCTCTGTCTGCAAGAGCTTCTCCATTTCTACATGCTTCAAAAACAACTCTACAGCACCACCTAGAGGATTTCAGTTTGACTTTTAAAATTCTCAAAACCTACAAGCTTTCCGGAATATAATCAACGGATATTACCATGATATTGGTGATATCCATTGACAATATCTAATGCTTTTACACAATTACCATTACAGTATAGATTCTCTTGAAGTATTTGCTTATATACACTTATTTGGATTTTTTAGCAAAATAATGTATGACGAAGCAAATTTAAGCGTTTTAAGAAATTCTTGTTGCTTCAGGGGAAAAGAATTATGTATCTACAAAAAGGGGAGAAGATATGAATAAATTCCACAATTTATTTTAGTTAATATTCATAATATATAGCCTAATCCTAAAAACAATGTACTGCCCCTTTTGTATTTTGCATTACTTTTGATTTTACATGTTCCTGGTTCAACATTTTGTTGATCCTGCAACAACATTCCTGTCAGAAAGTTTAGACCTAACAATATCCCCACAACCCTACCCATAAATTATCCCTAAAATCAAAGGGAAAGGATAGATGAATAACACTGATGCAGAAGTATCTAAGCATTGTAAGCCTAAACATGACATAAACTGTAAACTTGTCCCTTAAATCTGATTGGTTGATTGGAATATTGTTCCAGGATCAACAAAAATGTTGATCCAGGAACATGTTGTTCTTGGTGAAATTACTTTCACTGACGTGAAACATACCTTCAAAAACTTTTGATGTCCTTCTTGATAAGGGTTAGATCACCCAAAAATTAAAATTCTGTCAGTAATTACTCACCCTCATGTTGTTCAAACCCCGTAAGCCTTTCGTTCATCTTCGGAACACAAATTAAGATATTTTTTATGAAATCTGAGAGCTGTCTCACTCCTTCATAGGCTTCTAATTGTCGTCTGCCGGTCTAGAAAGGTTAGTAAAGACATCGTTAAAATAGTCCAAGTGACTAAAGTGGCTCAACCTTAAGTTTTTCAAGTATATTGTGCGCAAAAAACAAAACCAAAATAACGACTTTATTCAACTAATCATTTTCTTCCGTGTGGGCCTCTGACGTGAGTTCACGAGAGCGCCATGACGCATGCGCGAGAACTGAGAAGATGATATCACAATCATGATGGGAAAGTGTGAAAGGTAAGCCATAAAATTGCGTAATTTTGGTAAGGCACCTTTACGTTTTCTCGTTGGTTTCTCACGATTCGGACATCCAGGAAGTGCATATTTCTCAAATTGTGCAAACAATGGTTCTTGCTTAAGATTATTGCCAGGTGGTGTGGTCGAGTGCATCAAGTAAAGACAAAATATTGAAGTAATTGAAAAATTACAATTAGTCCAGAACAGACCGACACGACTCACTTTAAACTGCAATAGAAGGGCTAATATATAATACGAATGCACTGGTGAAGGATTGTCTCTCTGCTTTGTTTTATAAGAAATATGGGGTTAGTATGTTTCATTGACTTGACTTTTTATTGTTGTTGATTAAATGTAGTATTGTATTTTTGGAAGAGTAGCCATTGTAGTGGCTAATGGGGTTCCAAATAAACTAATAAACTTAGATCATAGATGGAAAAGACCATTTACAGCCAATACAAGCAATTTATAAGGAACATTTTGTAAAGTTATTGCACCATGTCTTGCCTGATCTCCAGCACTTGTATCAGGTGTCCTCAAAGTGTGCCCATACATATGTATGTCAAATTTTTCCATTGATTGGATTTTTTTTGTCAGTTCCTATCATAATTTTGACATTTGGGCATTATATGTTTTCAAATTTCCTGTGGTGGTTTTGTCTCGATCGGACTAACGGTTTCGAAGATAATCTCAAGTTTTTTAAGCGCTAAATGACACAGTTACACAAACCATAGGGTGAAACCTGACATGTTTGGTATCGTTGGACTCGGCAAGTATTCAGGAGTCTAAGGAGGTCACTTCCGTGAAAAACGCTGGATTGAAACTTTTCGGGCTCCTTCAGGGCATTGTGCAGATTACGCATATTGAGTTTTTTTTAAATACACCAATGTTTTCATAGACTATCATGGCACCCTGGACAAAGACACTGCATGCCAATTTTCATCGGACTACGGTTGGGTGCGGACCGTGCGGTTATAGCCATTTTAATTATTTTTTCCCCTGTTATAGAGCCACCAAGTGGCCAATCAGAGCAATTTTTTTCATCTGACTTCAGATTGAGCTCATTAACTCATGTCCCTTTAGTGAAAATATCTCTTTCCGTTCACAAGTTATAGTCGTTTTAGAAAAAGTGGCCCCAGTCACATTAAACATTTTGGTTCCCTTTAGCAACCGTAAACTGAAATTTCAAAAAAAAAAATTATGATTATTGATAGTCACTCTCCAGAGAATATTTCTGAAGTGGTTTGGTTCCGATCAGGCCAGAAACCTAGGAGTAGTTTGCAAAAAAAAGTACTCAAAAATGGCGCCAGAAGGGTGAACAAATCCGAGGCATGCATTTTTTCCGCCTTGAGCCAAGGATTCCAACGATATAAGACACTTGAGCCTAGAGCCATTTCGTACGTTTGACCGCTGTAGCGCCCCCGTCAGGCCGTTCGCGGTGCGCCTTTGGTGATGTGTAGGCATTGTGAGTAATGTCTGCCCGATCAGTTTTAGATGGATAATGCTGCATCATGGGTAAATTAACAATAACAAAGGGTTTCAGCGCTACACACCTGAACCCCTAATAAAAAAAAATGTTGGTGACTATAGCACAATATAACACGGCAGACATTTTTACATGACACAGAAAATGAACTGTTTAGTAGATGAACATAATTAGAAGCTTATAAGTTAATAAATGAGGGTCTAGGTTTGTTACCGTATTAAAACAAGACAAAATATAATCTTAACAGAAACAGGGGCCAACACATGACAGCTCAGCTGTGTGTAAAAGGAAGTTATTGTGTGTTTTCCAGTTAGCCAAAGAGGAGTGAATAATTAATTGATTAAAGGGATAGTTCACCCAAATATTTTAATTAGCCCATGATTTACTCCCCTTAAAGTCATCCAAGGTGTATATGACATTCTTCTTTCAGATGAATACAATCAGAGTTATATTAAAAAGTGTCCTGGCTCTTCCAGACTTTACATTGGCAGTGAATGGCTGTATGTATTTTGTAAGTCGATCAAAGCGCATCTATCCATTTATGATTAAAGTGCTCCACACGCCTCTGGGGGGTTAATAAAGGCTCTTCTGAAATGACGTGATGCGTTCGTGTAAGAAAAATATCCATATTTAAAACTTTATCGACTAAAATAACTAGCTTTATCCAGTCGACTTACGCCAAAAGAGTAACACTTGACGATGTATGACGTCAGATGTAGAAGTAGCGTAAGCTTTGACACCTCTCGCGGTTCAAACAAACAGGGCTGGGCAACAAACTCAAGCTCCTCCGGCATTTGCTTTATAAATTCTCGTTTTAGACTTCTAATTCGTGACTGGTGTTTTGTTCAGGTTTTGTTTTGCTCTATCCTTTGCGCTTCCACATTCGTCATTACTTTGTGCGTCAGGTCAAGGGTCACTCTTTCGTCGTAAATCGATGCGTAGGCCGTCTGCCAGAAGCTAGTTATTTTAGTCGATAAAGTTTTAAATATGGATATTTTTCTTACAGGAACGCATCGCTTCACTTCAGAAGACCTTTATTAGCCCCCGTAGATGCGTGGAGCACTTTTATCATGGATAGATGCACTTTGATCGACTTCAAAACATAAACCTGCCATTCACTGCCATTGTAAAGCTTGGAATAGCCAGGATATTTTTAATATAACTCCGACTGTTTTTGTCTGAAAGAAGAATGTCATGTACACTTAAGGATGACTTCAGGGTGAGTAAATCATGGGCTAATTTTAATTTTTGGGTGAACTACTCCTTTAAGCCCCTCCTTAAGAAACAGGATAACCAATTTCTGAACTCATACATTTTTCCAATCTGGTTTATGACTAGCCTATACATCACAGCAATAATACAGTAATGGTTTGAATCTCAATCCTAAAGTTTATTTGAGGTATACCTATCAGTATAGTGTGCATGCAGACAAATTCAGATTTTAATCAATAATGATGACCAGTATTTTACAGTAATTTTGTTTATGATTGACATACAATAGCTTATGCTTGCAAATAAGGTCTAAAACAATAAACCCAAGCAAATTTTCCTCAAAATGATCAATATCATACTGCATCTGGGAATTTTAGTGTTGTTGTTTTTGTCAATTCCATTATTAGGTAATTTGTCATTAATGTAATACAGTACTATTCCAGATGTGTTTATTAAAAACGTTACACATAGGTCCACAAAGTGGACAAAAATGTCTGTCAAAAAACTGTCATTACATTTTTGGTCATTGGTAGGTTTGGTCTCATTTTTAAGAAGACCCTTATACAGATTACTGTTGAAGTAAAAAAAAAAAAAAAGTTTAAAAAGTGAAACCACAAAAAAAGTTATAGAGGTTTAAGTTTATGAAAATTGTTTATTAACATAATTTCATCTAAAATATATATTTTATGAAACATATTGAACTTTAAAACTGCAAGACGGTTGATATCTAAAAAGAAAAAGAAAAAAAGAAGAGCTTTGAGTAAGATTTTGTTTGGGTGCAGTACCAAATCTTCCCCATTAGATGCCAGCAAAACTCCACTGGTGCACACAGTGGTGAATTTGTGATTTGCAGTAGAGTTTTTCTCTCTCAAATATTTAAATATAATATATAACATCCATACCACACACTCACACAATTACAGCTGCATAATTTATCCAATTAGCTTTATAATATGCAGAAGCAGAAAACAGGAACATAGTATTTTATAGTGAGTATTTGCTTTATTGGTCAAATGGCAAAATCTTAAATAGTAGTACTATTTTCATTAACACACGTGGCAGGCAAAATGATAAAAAAAAAAAAAAAATGTCCATAAGATCACACAAGGGTTAAACTGCACTGTAAAATAAACAAGTTGCTGCCATAAATTTTAAGTACAAACGACTTGGATGTTTAAGTCATTTCAAATTACATTAAAATGAATTTAAAAAAATGAATTGAATCCTGAAAGTTGAAAAAAAGTAGCAAATTGCTTAACTTATTTTGATGAGTTAAAGTAATGTAAAAGCATATGTTGTCATAACTTATTGATCACATCATTTTTTACAGTGTGGATGACAATTGACCACTAGGGGGCCTCAGCAAACTTCCCAGGGAGACTTAATTAGCACTATGAGTGTTTAATTCTGTTTAAATCTTAATTAATATTCTATAAGAAAACACAAAAAATAATCATATAAAACACTAAACTAACATCATGTATTAGGCTATTTTTGTTTATTAGTACAGGTGTGGTATTGTACTGGATATTGTATATATAGGCCTATTGAATGTCTGTATATTTAAGCTATTGCATGTCAATCATAAACATAATTACTGTGGAATATTGTTTATTATTATTTGTTATGCTTATATTAAATTAGGCTTTACCTCCGATTTCTAGCTCTAACTCTGTAACCTTTAAAATCTCAAACTCAATTTCTTTAACATAAAAATGCTCACATCACAGAGGACTTAAATCTTGGAAAATTTCAGCTTCCCAATCTGATCCCGCAGCGGAGATATTCAACCTGAAAGTGAGTAGTGTTTTAAATTGCACTTTCTTAACCCAAAGAAAAAAATAATAATAGGAGAAGTCTCAAACCTGAAATGTTCTGCACATACATTATATTGGCAAAAGTTTTGGGACGTCTTTTCATGCACATGAACTTTAATGACATCCCATTCTGAATCCGTAGGGCAGGGTCGGCAACAGGCGGCCCGCGGACCAAAACTGGCCCGCCAGCAACATTTTCTGGTCCGCCGGATTATTTTGGAAAAGCAGTTTTGGTAGATGTGGGCTTACACTTTTTGAAGTCTTCATATAGCTCCATGAGGTTGCGTTTCAGATGACTGTGGAGATTAGTTTCCTCTCGACGTGGCCACAATTTTTCCGCACGACTTAGTGACACTGTCACTAATGTTCACATATCGCGTTTTTTGCAAATTCGTTATTTCAAATGCAGGCGCGCAGCAAGCACGCTCAAAATGGAAGCACATTTTCAGCCATGTCAGAACTTGGGCAAAGCTGTTTCCGTGTCCCATTCAGCACTCTTTTTCGAAAAAGGCAAAAACCACCTCAAACTGCCATAAAAACGGTTTTGCTAAATTGAGGACGTGTTTTTTTTTGTTTTGTTTTTTTATGAAAACATGGCTGGTGAAACATGTAGTATAGTAATTAATTCCTTGATATGAGTTGTACATCAAATATGACCATTAAACTGCTGTCATGAGAATAATATTAAAATATTTTTTTGTATTCTGTGCATGTTTTTTTATTTAATAATGTGTTTATTTCAGCTTGACAAACTTGCTGCCCTTGATTTCTTCCCCATACTACTTTTGGGGAAGAAAAGCAAAGGAAACTTGGTGGCCGATGTCATCCTAGGAGGGGATTATGTTTTGGATCCCGATTTGCTTCAGAGGGTTAAACTTATGTATGAAGCTGTGCTAAAGAGTAAGTCTTTTTGTACTAATATGAAGCTATGTAATCTAGAAAACACTGGTAACCCTAAGGAATATTAACCCACAAGTATCATTCTCTTTATTTTTCATATTGATGCAAAGGATAAGCATTACTTTCAGCCATAATAGGATAAAGCAGCATGTGATCACCCAATAGTTTTCTTTAGCAGTTGAGCCAAATCAACAAGCTAGATAAAAACTAGGCAGAAAATCTATAATGTTCTGATCAGACATTAAGAGACAGCATTACCTTGACCCCTTACCATCTTATTATAAATACTAGCCTTTTATCATCACTCACCCGCAGGTCATCTTCCTTGTGGTTTTAATAATTAGTCATAGGCTATATGGAATAAAGTGGCACTAAGAAACTTTTAGGCAAACTGTTATATTTTTTTTGTGTTTGATGTTTGTCTTTTCTGTAAGTTCATTTTCAAAGACAGAAGAAGGCCACAAGTAGCACAGAAACCGCTGACTCTCCAGAAGCTACTGTCACTGAGACCAACAGACCTCCAGAAGCTACTGTCACTGAGACCACTGAGACCAACAGCCCTCCAGAAGCTACTGTCACTGAGACCACTGAGACCAACAACCCTCCAGAAGCTACTGTCACTGAGACCACTGAGACCAACAACCCTCCAGAAGCTACTGTCACTGAGACCACTGAGACCAACAGCCCTCCAGAAGCTACTGTCACTGAGACCACTGAGACCAACAACCCTCCAGAAGCTACTGTCACTGAGACCACTGAGACCAACAACCCTCCAGAAGCTACTGTCACTGAGACCAACAGCCCTCCAGAAGCTACTGTCACTGAGACCAACAGACCTCCAGAAGCTACTGTCACTGAGACCACTGAGACCAACAGCCCTCCAGAAGCTACTGTCACTGAGACCACTGAGACCAACAGCCCTCCAGAAGCTACTGTCACTGAGACCACTGAGACCAACAGCCCTCCAGAAGCTACTGTCACTGAGACCACTGAGACCAACAGCCCTCCAGAAGCTACTGTCACTGAGACCACTGAGACCAACAGCCCTCCAGAAGCTACTGTCACTGAGACCAACAGACCTCCAGAAGCTACTGTCACTGAGACCACTGAGACCAACAGCCCTCCAGAAGCTACTGTCACTGAGACCAACAGCCCTCCAGAAGCTACTGTCACTGAGACCAACAGCCCTCCAGAAGCTACTGTCACTGAGACCAACAGCCCTCCAGAAGCTACTGTCACTGTGACCACTGAGACCAACAGCCCTCCAGAAGCTACTGTCACTGTGACCACTGAGACCAACAGCCCTCCAGAAGCTACTGTCACTGAGACCAACAGCCCTCCAGAAGCTACTGTCACTGAGACCAACAGCCCTCCAGAAGCTACTGTCACTGAGACCAACAGCCCTCCAGAAGCTACTGTCACTGAGACCAACAGCCCTCCAGAAGCTACTGTCACTGTGACCACTGAGACCAACAGCCCTCCAGAAGCTACTGTCACTGAGACCACTGAGACCAACAACCCTCCAGAAGCTACTGTCACTGAGACCAACAGCCCTCCAGAAGCTACTGTCACTGAGACCACTGAGACCAACAGCCCTCCAGAAGCTACTGTCACTGAGACCAACAGACCTCCAGAAGCTACTGTCACTGAGACCACTGAGACCAACAACCCTCCAGAAGCTACTGTCACTGAGACCAACAGCCCTCCAGAAGCTACTGTCACTGAGACCACTGAGACCAACAACCCTCCAGAAGCTACTGTCACTGAGACCAACAGACCTCCAGAAGCTACTGTCACTGAGACCACTGAGACCAACAGCCCTCCAGAAGCTACTGTCACTGAGACCACTGAGACCAACAGCCCTCCAGAAGCTACTGTCACTGAGACCACTGAGACCAACAGCCCTCCAGAAGCTACTGTCACTGAGACCAACAGACCTCCAGAAGCTACTGTCACTGAGACCACTGAGACCAACAGCCCTCCAGAAGCTACTGTCACTGAGACCACTGAGACCAACAGCCCTCCAGAAGCTACTGTCACTGAGACCAACAGACCTCCAGAAGCTACTGTCACTGAGACCAACAGCCCTCCAGAAGCTACTGTCACTGTGACCACTGAGACCAACAGCCCTCCAGAAGCTACTGTCACTGTGACCACTGAGACCAACAGCCCTCCAGAAGCTACTGTCACTGAGACCACTGAGACCAACAGCCCTCCAGAAGCTACTGTCACTGAGACCGCTGAGACCAACAGCCCTCCAGAAGCTACTGTCACTGAGACCAACAGCCCTCCAGAAGCTACTGTCACTGAGACCAACAGCCCTCCAGAAGCTACTGTCACTGTGACCACTGAGACCAACAGCCCTCCAGAAGCTACTGTCACTGTGACCACTGAGACCAACAGCCCTCCAGAAGCTACTGTCACTGAGACCAACAGCCCTCCAGAAGCTACTGTCACTGAGACCAACAGCCCTCCAGAAGCTACTGTCACTGAGACCAACAGCCCTCCAGAAGCTACTGTCACTGAGACCACAGGCTCATCAGAAGCCACAAGACCCGGGGGCCAGAAGGCAAAAAAAAGACAAAGAAGTGAAGTATATGTCCTTAATAGTCAGTAATGTCTTATTTGTGAATAATATGTGGAGCATCTCAGAACTATGTTTTTTAATACAGTACCAGTCAAAAGTTTGAACCCACTTACCCATCCAAGAGAATGGGAAAGCGTGTCCAATCTTTTGACTGATCCATTAATTTACATTCTAAATCAGTAATAACTTACTGTATTTAAATATTAGGCGTAGCGTCTGTTCTGGCAGGTCACGTTAGTCAAGCTCGCATCAGCTGATCCTCTACCTATAGGAACACGATGCCTATCACTGTATACATATAAACTCCTTCAGTATTATCAGCAGCTATTGCGTTTCTCAGGAGCCAAATACCCTCCTCCATCCCCAGCTCCACCTCTCGTCAGTCAGGATTTGGAATTCTGATTCCCCCTGAATCAGACTTAAATTCTCTAATTATGTTGTACATTAAAAATAATTAATGATATCTGCAATGCATTTATGTTGGTTCTGTTCTATTATTTCTGCTCTCCCTGCTCTTATCCATGCTGGGCTGCATGGATGCGCAGGGAGTTCTTGCCCAGAACAGAACTATATCGACAATTCAAAATGTATGCTATCTGTCAATCATATTTGACAATAGTGGTCCTGACAGAAATAGAGTTTAATAAAATGTGGTATCTTGTATATTCCTTATACAGATCCAGTCCAACAGAGGGTAGCCAGCAAGATGAAGCAAAAAAAAGTGTTAAGTACATTTCTCTATTTAAAATGATATGATGTATCAACTACACATTTATTCATAAAAAATTGGAAAAAAATCCAGGCACTCAGTAGGTTACAAAAGTAAAAAAGCCTTTATTATTATTAGCTCGAGGGCTAAACCATTAAAAAACACCAACGTGTATCGGCCCACTGGCCTTCATCAAGGTGTTGGTAACAAACAGACAGAATCAAGCAATACTTATAGTTGCATTGGTTTCAGGTGTGCCACTCTGGCACTTGCAACACAAATTTTGGCCACTAGAGGCAATAGTTCAGGTCATGTCTAATGTCAGAAATTAAATCATACAAATACAAAGCAAAATAAGAGAGTGGAAAAATAGGAGTGACACCACTACAAACATCTAGTGTACTCCACACAACATGTACCAAATGTCAATAAATGTGAATAGGCTAGTTACCCATCATAATTCTAATTTCATAGTCAAGATGGTTCTAAAACAACATTGACAGAAAATGGCATTGCATTCAAAGATTAGTCAAAACACTGTACCCATTGAAACACAACAATTACAAAAAAGGTGAAAGGTTTGTTTACACATTTATTCAGTTTGGTATTTGGTAACAGTTTGTCATAGTTTGGTATTGTCTATACTGGTATATTGGTATACTTATTTCAATGTTATATTGCCTATCTTTCAGATGAGTGTCCAGAATGCTGTAGGAGAGTGAGGCAAAACAACTTTGAGTACTCCAAGGTTTCGAAAAGAAGAGTGAGAGAGGTTTGTCTTTGTAAAGCCTTTTCAAACTGTCTTGCTTTATATCTATGTACTCGCATTCACTCATTAATATTTTAATCCTTTTTGATTCTACAATGAAAAAAAGGCCCTGTGTCCACCAAAGCATTTTTTTTTTCCACGTGGCTGGCGTATTTTTCCAATTGTTTTCAATGGGAGCGCCAATGTTTTAAAACGGCATGAGTGTAACGAGACGCCAATAGATGACAACAACAAGCATAATAATGAAACAAAAATAATTTCAAACTAGAGCCAGAGCAAATACTTTTAATCTATCATCATTTTTATATAGAAACAACACAGAAACAAACGATCTGTGAAATGAGATATTTCATATATTAGGCGATTTCAGCAGAGCGCCTAGCTTTTTCAGCCGGCTAAAAAAACGATTTTGGTGGACATGTGGCTTAAGACTGCTTTAAAAAAAATCTGCATTGTTTGAGCATTTGACTGTACAACTGGATGTTTGGAGAACAATAATCTGGATTTAGTGTTCATGCAGTGAGAACTAATTTAACCAGTTTTATAAACAAGATGCATACAAAGTTTACTTTACAATAACAGAAAAGAATTTGGCTGTACATATTGTTCATATGATGTAGACTGCTATCCAATCAATACTTCGGTTACCAACCAGCAAATTTGTAAAAAAAAAAAAAAAAAAAAAAGTATTTAATATATGAAGGTATTACGTAGTAGGTTTTAACTATGTTTAGGCAGGTCTTAATTGTGTTGGAATTTATTTAACTGTACTTGTAGTTATTTGTTTTCTGTCTGTCTGACCAATATGAAACTTACAATTGCACACACAGTTCTGTAAATTAATGTACTTTGCAAGTAAATCTTCGACTTTGATTTTCCTTCATAGCCTTCATACTTTTTTGCAAGTATTGATGTGAAATAGGTCTTAAATTTGATTCATAATGGTCTTAAAAATGTCTTTAAAATCTCACATTTACTTGTTGAAACTTGCAGAAACCCTGAAAACATTAATGCATAGATAAAAAAGGATAAACGCTTTGAATATGTTGGTTATGTAAAGTTAACATGAATTGAAACTGTCACAAGGTTTTCATGTAATTTACTAGACCACTCAGACATATGATATTGTACTGTACCACTTTGAAACACCATCTTACATCAGTAGGCTAAATGTTATTGTTTAAATGTTATTACATGTTATTATTTCCAACAAAGTATATTTTGAGGACTCCTGACATGACATACTTGCTACCACCACAATTGCAAGACTTGTGCCAAGACAAACGTTGGTGGATATTGTGTTGTGGAAACTTGTGTTGTGATAGATAGTCTTTTTTTGTGTTTATTCTATAGGGAACGGAGGAGGTCCTCATTTGTTGGGTTCCATGCAAAACCTGGTAGGTGTACTAATGTACAGTTTATTACATACACACCATACACAAAAGTTTAAACATTAACAATGTCAACAGTTACTGAAATGTTTGAATATTTTTTAAAAGTTATATTTCATAAAATGATATACCATTTTGCTAGCCTGACAGAGTTACTCAGCAAATGTAATTTTTTTACTCAAAATGTTGTCTCTTTACAGTGGGGCCAAATGGAAGGACTCCTGGGAGCCCTCCTCCCTTCTTGAAGAATGCATTAAACATTTTTTTTGCTAATTTTAAAATTAGAATGAATAAAATAACTACAAACATAAACAAAGTTATTGGCTTGTTATTCATTGCCTAAATTGTATATCATATATACAAGTACATACATATCTTTAGAAATAACCTAATTAAAAATCCTTAGTTAAATGTCAGTTTTGTATGAATAACCGTTTAAACTACGTCTGTCAAAGATGTTATGTTTTCACCTGTGTTTGTATGTGTATGTATCTTGTTTGTTAGCAGGATACTTGTAACTTGATGGATGGGTGGGGTACGATTCAGGAAGGAACCTATTATATTTTGTGGCAGTTTGAGTTTTGATTAGGCTTTAGATTAATTAAAATGGATGTTTTGGAGACATTTGCTTTACTGTATTCCCTTGATGTTTAGGTTTGTGTCCCTCTGTTCAGATGACATTGTGTGGAGAACATCACGATGGTGCTGGTTCCACCCTAGGGCAGGAAGTGGAACAGTAGTTGGCATGCCGTGTAGATGTGCCATCATTATATTCCTATGTATTTGGATAGAAGACCAGTAGTAGTTGTGTCTTTTGATCTATTTTTCATTGGCAATGCAATAATTATGCCTTCGAAGCATCAACATGATTTAATATTAGCATATTATTACATATAAATTGAAATACATAGAAAGAGACTGAAATACTGTTTCAATTTCCTAGAAACAAATGTTACTTGTTTTACACAAGCTGAACAGGATTGAACAGAATAACCTGTATTATGAATATCAAGTGACCAGATAACAAATATAAAATAGTGGTTCATACTCTAATAATAATTTTCTTGTCATTTTAGACTTCTAAAGCTATACAGATCCACTTTGGGACCTGGAAACCCTGAAAGCTTACCTTACCAGCTGGAAATGAGAGAATGGGCAGATGGTAAGAAAATGATGAACATTATCTGAAAAAGTTTTGTGTTTATAACTAAGTTGACCACTGTGTTAATCACTTTTTGTCATATGATATCTGTCACAGTGTCTGGTTTGCGTTCCCTGGGTTTTCACTAGAGGTCTCTTCCCCTGATCGTCACCACCTCATTATGAACTGCATTTCCCATAATCCTGTGTGATATCATATTTTTCTTTCTGTTTTTCCTTACAATTCCTCTACAGTTTTCGGTGACTTGACAGAGGACACTACATGTGGGCTCAACAGTCTAATCAATCTGAGGTCACTCAGAAGTCAACACAGACAGGCTGTAAATGCATACAGCAGTATAGGCGCTTTCGAGGACATTAAGGACAGCACCGATGCACTGAAGATGTGTACAAAATGGCCTTGCCTTGCCTTTATATTAAACAGCCATTTTTATGGAGAAATTTACAGTATAAGGGGATTGTCATTAGAAACCCAACTGTTGGAAAATAGTGCACTTTGACTTTTACATTTCAAACCAAAGCTAATAAGTGTTTTCACCCATAGCTTAGAGATACTCAAGGGCAACATATCTACAGGAAATTATTGACATTGTAAATCATGGCCCTTTGCTAAAATTTACAGATTGTTTTTATTAGAAACAAAGACAAAATAAGAACTGGGTAAAGTTCTTTTTTGAGCTTTTTTTATTGCTTTTCTGTTCTCAGCACTTTTATAGAATGTCAATTATTTCATCTAAGCTTTTATTAAGATATATTTAGCTGCCTTCATTCTTAAATTCAAAACTCAAAAATGAAAGAAGAAATTAGCAAAAATTAAAATAGGATTTTTTTTTTCTGAAAACAAAAAAGAAAAGCTGCCGTTTCTCCTGACTGGCACCACCAAGTAGCGAATAACAGTTAAATAACGGTTGAATAACGTTAAAAGTCATTTAGCATTTTTTTACAATGCAATATTTGCTTTTCACATGTTCATTAACCTATAAGATTACTGACTTAATATTGTGCAGAGACAGTTTCAATCTCTGCCAATTGAACTGTTGGTGGTGTTTTTGAGGTTTTTGCATCCCTGTTTGGTGAGCTTGTTAGTTTCAGCCCAAAACTCCTTAGTACTGCTTTAAATAAATCATTGTTATTTTTGCATGTGAAAAATCTGATGAAGTACATTGGCAGGGTATGTAATATTGCCAAGTATGATTCTGATGTACTTTACTTCATTATTTCCCTATTATACTGTACGTATGTATGTAGGCTATGTGCAATATCTATATACTGGCTTGTTGTTTCAGCATACTTGTGGATGAACACCATCAAATGGAATTTAAACCATATATTTTTTTTCTGTTATGCTTTCCATATTGCATCATCAAAATGTACAAAATATAGACATAAATAAAATCAGATTACTGGTATACTACAGTGTTCACTGACATCTTGTAAAACTGTATGGAGAAATATCTTCCGTTGTCTTGATGCATACTACATATGTGCACTACTGTAATAAACACAATTGTAATGACATTGCCTGTTGTGTGAACTTAAAAGAATACATATTTAATAAAAAAAAATAAAGAAAGTAGGGTTATTCTTTTATTCAGCAAGGATACATTAAATTGATCAAAAGTGACAGTAAAGACATTTACAATGTTACAAAAGCTTTCTATTTAAAATAAATGTTCTTTTAAACTCCATTCATCAAATAAATACAATGTATCATGCTGACTCTTTAGATTATTGCAGATGCTCACAAGTTCATGACTCGTGTAAAAACACTTAAATAGTACACATTTTACCGTGGTACATACATATGTGCATTACTGTAATAAACACAATTGTGATGGCATTGCCTGTTGAGTGAACTTCCTATGAAAATACCATTAGGACACCTAATTGGCTGACTCTTTAGACTTAAAACACTTAAATAGTGCATATTTTACTTGGTTGTGGTACATACATATGTGCACTACTGTAATAAACACAATTGTGATGGCATTGTCTGTTGAGTGAACTTCCTATGAAAGTACCATTAGGACACCTAATTGGCTGACTCTTTAGACTAATGCAGATGCTCACAAGTACATGACTCGTGCAAAAACACTTAAATAGTGTATATTTTACTATATAAAATATTGTAGTACATACATATGTGTACTACTGTAATAAACACAATTGTGATGGCATTGCCTGATGTGAGGTTGAAGGCTGGAGTTTGGGCCTCCTAAGACCCCACTGAAACCATGCCTGGGACAGGGCTGAGTCCATGAAATGTTGAAATTAAAGCCTTGACGTAGGACTAAACCAAATACATCGTTGGAAAGATCTTGGCCTGGAGAGTAATACATGCCAGTATGAAGATTGGAAATGGCTCCTGCTTTGAAATATTAACCTGTGAACCTTAACCTCAGTGCATGTTGAAAGCCTTGTCGTTCAGGAACAGAAGGGGCTACAGACATGGGACCAATTGTTATAGAGAGCTCTTGACTTTAGCTATGTGACTATACTCTTATGGATAGAGTCACTAGAAGGGGGTGCAGTAAAATATGTTCAAAATAGATTTTCACCTATTTAACAGTTAGATATTTAAAATATTATCACACAAATGTGATTAACATCCACTTAAATCCCTAAGTGTACTCTTAGTTAAGTATTTATAACTTCCGATTTTAAGTAATAAGTTATATTTAATATAAAACTACAATTCCCTATAGCAGCGCCATGCATCTTGATACAAATTAGCGTCATATTTGTAGTTCTTCCCATTAGCAAAGTATTGCTGTGAATAGGGTTAGGGTGAATAGGGTTGTAAAAAGATACATCTACTGAATATATCAAACATATTGTACAGCCGAAGTCGTACTTACACTGTATTTAGATGATCTATGTTAAGAAAAAGTAAAGATGTTCGTTTATATTTTTGAAGCATCTTAAAAAAACATCAGCTCCACAGCTCGTCCTGTTAGCAAAATAGGGGTTAAAAATAGGGTTATAAAACCATATATGAACAGAATATAACAAGGTTTTACTGCAGCCGGAGTTTTAAAACGTTTGTTTGGCCATATGGCTTTACCAAACTGCCCCCTTGTGCTTAGAAATTAGCAGTTAGCATAGCTACACAATAGCCTAATGCATTTTGTGTTAGCAGCGTAAGGATGAATGTGCTTTATATGAATAATGCTATTTGGGTGAATACGGCGGTGTTTGTATTTAGTTTGCGTTTACTTTCGGACGTGAAACAATAGTATTTACTATAGTAAATTGTAGTATACTGTATTATAGTATTTACAACACTTTGTTAATGAATGCTGCATTCTGTAGGGGAGAACGGGATAATGTGAGACCCCTGTATCTAGGCAACGGAACACATTTGTGGTCATGTGACCATTATGTTTTCAAGCCCCTCAAATTTCCCCTTGGCCATGAAGGAGAGGACCTCATAGTGCTGTGGTAAGCATGTTTATTTCACAAAAATATATATTTTTTGCATGTAAAAGCAAATTTTCTTGCTGTCAACTTAATCAACTGTTGTGTCAAAGCAAATTGATTCAGGTAGAAAAACTTATATCATACATGTTGCACAATGTGCAGGTAGGCTAGGGTGTGCAAGAGATCACATGATTCTGTAGAGTAGATTAACTAAGGCCAACTGATCTTGCCACATAGTTAAATCTTATAGCTAATAAATGGACTGTCTACTCTAGGTGAAGATTGGTTTGACAGCTTTCTAGCACGTCGCCATCTCTCTGTCCGAACTCCAGAGGCAACATCCCCGGGAAGGGCTACAGCCTTTAATAAAACTACAGTCGGGGAGTTCTTTTGATCTGGCTGTAGTGATGGACATGTTCCTAAAAGTGATGTGGTGAAGAAGCTGCCTCAATGTAAAAGGCCTGGAGGAACCACACGTGTTGTAAAAAGTGTATACTGTTGTTGATCCATTTGTCAATGTAGTAAATATGTTGTGAACACACATGTAAAAGATAAAAAAGACAAACTATAACCAACCTGTGACATAATGATGATCATTGTTTACTAAAGATATTAAGAATCAGTCAGGCAGTGATAGAAAATTCAGGTTCAAGGTTTTATTCTTTACAATGGGGAGAGAGCATGGCATTCTCTCAACTGCCAACTAAACACATTCCACTGCGTACATGCATCCTTCTCACTAAAACAAAGGAGATTACCACAACAGTTGCCATATTTACATTCAGATGAGATAAATCTGGTTGATTCAAACAAAAAAATGTATAACATGCATTATGATTTGTGCAGTGGAGAGGAAAGAATCTATAATTCATCATCTGTAGAGGCATCTGTGGAGACATGCTCATATGGGTCTTCCTCTTCTTCTTCAACAACAACAGTTCCACCATTCCCACCTACCACTATTTGTGAGTAAGTTTCTTTCACAGCTACCAGGTCTGTCTTGAGCTCCTCAAGTTTTTGGAGGACAGCACTGTACAGGCCATGGTAAGCTTGACCAGAAAGTCCTGAAGGGTAGGCTAAAAATCAAATTGGGGTATACAATAAAACATATTTGAAGTGTGCACCAATACATGAATATGCAGTTTTTTATGAGTTACCATCTCTAAAGCTGTTTAATATAACTGTATGAAGTAAACAGCATAAAGAAATTAGTACTCAGTCTGTGTGGCCAGGTCATCTGTACACTAGCCTGGTCCTTCAAGGCCCTGCAGGTTCTTGTAAGATGGGTCCAATGCTGTTTCATTTCTTCTACAAGTATAGCCTCTTCCTCAATCAGTCTCTCCAGCTGCATCACCTTGTCAAAAACCTTCTTCTTCATGCCTAAGAAAGTGTCATGTTCTATGAAGACAAATGACCACTGAATTAACCACCATACTAAAATACTACCTCTTAATGCCTTTTGGGAGTAAAATCCAATAGTGTTACAATTCTCTGTCCCTACAACATAGGCATCAAGTGATTGGTGTTGAATCTACAGTAGGGAAAAGAAAAGGGGCGAACCTCCTTGACACATTAATCTGAGGAATCAGACCTTTACTCACTTCCTCTAGTGTAGTTTGAGTGGGCAAAACCAAGAAGGTTTAAAAAATAAAATAAAATTATTGTCTGTCTCTGATGTTCTGAAACAAATGGGGATTCACTAAAATGATTAATGTCAAACTTTACATACCAGAATCCCAAGGCCAGATAGGGCTTTCTGTTGCCAGAAGGTCTTCAATTGAATCTACAGATTCTGTGGTGGTTGGAAGATCATTGTATTGGGATATAGCATTAAACAGCTTTTTCTTGTCCTCTCTAATCCGTCTTGTGTCGTTGTTACGGTCTGCCGCAAAAAAAAAAGGCAAAAAGAGGTTTAAGGACAATACGCATAAAGTTGAAAATTGTGCTAATGGACATCCAAAAGGCACCTTACAAATTATGGTATAAAGCTCACATAACATCAGCGATTAAAAATCCAATTGTACAATATTTTGACAACACTTCTGGTCATTTAATCATAATAAATAATCTGGAATGTGGCCAATGTTCAAGTAATGCAGGGAGTTCGGTGATGGTAACATTGGACATAGAGGAAGGCAGCACTGTTCACTCAATATAAGAAGGTTATGTAGTGGTTTAAGTGCACAGTGTAGATGATAGACTTTGTTTTAAGATGTGATTTAATTTAAATTACTTGGTTGTAGCCATTTATATCACATTTTAAAATGAACTCCACAAGAACATGAAGGCATGGAGGCTGCTTACTGGTTACTCGATACAGATCCCGATTTTTCTGCTGGATGCCCAAGAATAGGCCTTCAATCAGATGTTGCAACGCCACTGGATCATCTGTTCTGAGGTCATCTGGAGCTGTAAAGAATTTGTGAAGGTCTTTAATCAGTATCATGCATTTTCTGTGCCACACCAATCGGATTAGACCGTTAGCATGTCTATCAAAAAAATGACCAAAGAGTTTCAATATTTTTCCTATTTAAAACTTACATCGTGAACTAAGACCGATGGAAAATGAAAAGTTGTGATTTTCTAGGCCGATACGGCTAGGAACTATACTCTCATTCCTGCGTAATAATCAAGGAACTTTGCTGCCGTACCATGTATGCAGCAGGCGCAATGATATTACGCAGCGCCTGAAAATAGTGCCCAGCTAGGTAAGTGACTGGAAATTACGTGCCTAGCCATATCGGCCTAGAAAATGGCAACTTTTCATTTTCCGTCGGTCTTAATACACGATGTAACTACAGAAGAGTCAAGTTTAAATAGAAAAAATATCGAAACTCTTTGGTAATTTTTTTGAGAGAGATGCTAACGGCCTAATCAGATTCAATGATGAATGCTAAGCTATGCTAAAAGTGGTACGCCAGACCCGGAGATCGGCTGAATGGATTCGAAAACGGTAAAACTCAACTGTTTAACTCTGGGGGAGTTGTAAAATGAGCCTATTTCCAAAGAGGTGGAGTGTTCCTTTAAGGGGTCAGGTGTTAAAACACAAACCAGCAAGGAAAAATAACGTTTTTTAATCATTTTTAAATGTATGATAATTTTCTATCGATAGGAGACTGCAACAAGTAAATACTTACTGTCAACTGCCCACTGTCTCACATCAGTGACCCACTGTTGCAGTTCCTCATCAGACCTTTGTGTGCACTTCTTTATAGCCTCAATGTCCTCTTTGACGTCCTTTGTCTTTTGGATAGTCTCAAAAATATAATTAATGGAAAGTCACACAAACCTTCGGCAATACTGAAAGTATTAGATACTAGGTATGTACAACTTATCAGTGGACTTTAGTCAGTTGAAATTTAACCTTGATTGATGAAATCTTTATTTTTAATTACCTTCAAGTACCGTGTAGACAAGTACTTGTGCATGTTTCTTTTTCTCATTCCATCCTCTGGCATGCAATGTGATCATATCTACTCGTGCTGTAATGATGAAAGGATTAAATTTGCTTTTCAACTAGTGGTTAGTCACCAAGTATGATGAATGAAAGAAAACAATAAAAAAGCAAGCTGTTTTAACAATTACAACGCTACCAAATCACAACACATGAGAACTGTAAAAAAGGACCACTTACTAGCCTTACTCATGTATTTTGTAGTTAGAGCCACACGGGACAAAAAGCTGTTGACTTGTTCAACTTCTTCACCAATCGTTGTGCCTGCCCCTGTTTGGTTTTTGCCACCCCACTGCACCTACAGCATACACACCAGATGTCCAAAATAAAAATATCAAGTTAAAAGAAGTCAAAATGGTAAAGGGCTTACCATATTGTTCGAGAATATACATTTACCTCACATTTTGTAGAGTGCCCCTTTGCATGCATAACTGAGAGAAATGGCTTCATCTGAGTTAAGTTTTGCATTTCTGGGAATGCTTGAGCCACCTTTTGCAGGCCAATATCGACACATTATGTCAGTGCAGAAGAACTTGCAGTTTGTTTTTCTGGCCAGTTCGTTTTGGAGAAACAGAGGGTATGCAAATATCTCCCCTCTAAACATGTTCAGACCTCTAAGCAATATGCAGTGTCTGCAAACTGCCACCTCTAGGCCCTCTTCATCACATTTGGTGTTTGTCTTTTTAGAGGTCTCCCTGGCTGCAGCCCATGTTGATGTTCCACATATGCCTTTTCCATGTACCTGTAACACAGTGTCATATCAAATATATACAAACTAAATCCTGATTCACTGAGTACAATCCCAAGTCTTTTGACAAATGTCTTACTGGAATAGTCTTCTCACGAACACAATCAACAAATGTTGCTACAGCTTTGTCATTGGCCAGAAAAACTCCATAAAAAAAATGGTTGATCCTCTGCCCTACATAAAGAAAAATGTTATGTTAATGACAAAAAATATTCACAAGAAATGTTGACAGAGTAATGTTATTAATAACATATTGATAAAAAAAAAATCTAGACACATCTTTTATGTCAACACCTGACCAATTAATACTAGCACTTACCTTTTCTATTCTACACTATTATATTTGTTTTCCTGATTAAAAAAATAAAATAATAATACCTTGCTATGTGTACTGTGCAAGACTAACTGAGACTTGTTAGATCACTTGTATACTGTTGCCCTCTTGATGGTCTGATTCAGGAATAGGCAACGTCGATCCAGGAGTGCCGTTGTCCTGCAGAGTTTAACTCCAACCCTTATATAAACTCGCCTGCCTTTAGTATTAGTAATCCTGAAGACATTGATTAGCTTGCTCGGGTGTCTTTGATTAGGGTTGGAGCTAAACTTTGCAGGACAGTGGCACTCCAGGATCGACGTTGCCTATCCCTGGTCTGATTGCTTCTATTATTCTCATTTGTAAGTCGCTTTGGATAAAAGCGTCTGCTAAATGATTAAATGTAAATGTAATAATATACCCCTTTGTTTTGTTGAATCGATATAATTTTCTGTTTCCATCTGCAGAAACAGCAACTGTATCTGGGGTGCAAGCTGGGCAAGAGAAGTGATCAATGCCGCAGAGTTTTTCTCTTTCATGACGACAATATGTCCATTCAAGGAAAGCTTTTTGGAAGACGTTGCCACAAATGTTACCACTCTGGAATTATAAAAATTTGAATACAGTGACATGCCAGTAAGACTTGCATAAATGCAGAAAACTAATGGCTTTCCAAGTCTTACCCTTCCAAATTGCTGTGAGCGCTGTTGTAACATTTTCACAAATGCTTGTCTTGAAAGCCCAGGTGCAGTGATCTTCAGCTCCTCAAACGACGTGAAAAGGTCTACCTGGTATATGGTTTGAAACCCGACAGTGCCTGGCCAGTAACCACTAAACAACAGGTCCACCACCTCAGGTGTGCATGATGCAAGACATGTTCTGCAATTAATAACTGTCAGGAAGATGTGATAGCGACCTGCAAAGATTTAAAAAGACAATAAATAAATAGTAAACACACATTGATACTCTTCAGACATCAGTCAGCAGGTTAAGCCAATAGACAAATACAATACAAAACATTGCAAGTCATACCATTTATACAGATGAGTACTACTGATCGTCCAGCTACAACAGACAGGTTTTGAGGGTCACAATCACAAATTTTGTCAGGTTGTGTAATGGGCAGCAAACACACTAGATGAAAGGAAAAATATATTAACTATAAAAAAAGGAAATAAATAACATCATATTTTTTAGCTTTCAAGTACTTTTTACCTTGCTCATAGATGACATTTTGCCCACTGAGGTCTCGCAAAAGCAGTTGATGGTGGGAGAGGTTTATAGTACCCATCTATAAGAGTCTCTCTGTTGTGAAAAACTAGACATTGATGCGTAGAAACGTCACACTGCCCACAGTAACGGGGTTTCGGGAAACAGTCCTTGCCCCTGATGACTGCTTCTTTCAAGCTGCAGTGATCACAAGGACCATAATGCACGCAGTCTGAAGCAAGCAAACTGTTAAGGAGTTTTGGCCTTGCTTCCTGCCAGCGTTCTTCAGACAAGGTTCGCCTCAATGCCCAATCATGAGATGCTGCTGATCTGGGTTCATCACAGTCCATTGCATTTTGGAGTAGCTGTAGTTGTAAATCTTGCAATAAAAAATAAAATTACATTACAATTCCTTACATGTTACAAGCTTGTAAACCAAGAGCACAAACTCAGTTTATGTTGTTTAAAAATACATGAAACAAGTAATCTCTCAGAAATTTGTACATTTTTTATAAAAAGTAAAAAAATTTTTTTTTAAATGCACTTTTATTCATTCAGAGGGACATGAAGACAATCAGTGATACAGTTCCGTAACATTTGAGGTAAACTTACCAATAATCCGTTGTGCATCTACATCTCCAAACTGTTGTTTGGTAGTTGAGGCTTCAGGTGTGCTTGCAGTTCCTAGAATTAGACAATTTTAATGCAGTATCATGCATTCAAACAACAGAACAGATGCAAATCAACATGAAATGGGATCACTTGTATTTTACAAAATTACCTGTCTGTTAGTATAGACAGACTTCAGGGTATAAAAGTCAAAGACAATACAGTATTTGGTTGAACACACTCGTACATGAAATGAACAAAAACAATTGCTTACCGAGCTCAACTTCTTGAGGGTTACTTGTAGAGGCAATGGTTGAGGCCACTGGTCTTCCAGATCGGTCTAGAGTAAAGTAAACGGAAAAGAATATTTGATTTACACATTACACATTACACAAAATACCTGTATCTCCTCCAAATCAGCCATTATTTCATCAAGATCACGGTGTAATTCTTCCTCCATATTTTTCAATGGTGTGGGCCGATCAGATTACTTTCTCAGTCATTTATTTTTTTAATCCTGAGGGCCATACAAAACGAAGTACACATAAAAACAAATGACAATATGTGGGTAGTGGTTTGCATACAACTTCCTGAAAGGTTTAACGTCCATGGTTAAGGTGGGAAACATCATTGATGAGGTTTCTTTTCCTACCCTGGAAGGCAGTGCTTAGATAAATGTTTTCAAAGCTGGATAATTGGGTGCCGGTAATTTGTTGGTGATGCGAGTGTTTAAGGTCCGAAGCGGAGCAACCAACTAGCCTTAATCAACTCACCTATCTGCGTTATACTGCAAAAGGCAGATAGTGAGATTACAGATGATCTTCAAATCTTTTCTAAGAAAGTTTATAATTAATTTATAAAAACAATACATTTATAAGACAATGCAGTAACAATCTGAAACCAAATCAACACAGCATATTTTAGGAAGGGAACTGTAACCATATTGCAATAAACCATAGAAACTCCCGGCAAAGTAAGATGAGATCCAGTAACAAGAGGCACAATTATAACGTTACAATTGTTTTATGACTAGGTTGTTACTATAAAGGCGGGTAGTACTACTGGCTAGCCTAGCAACTAGGGTTGCTAACTGTCACGTATTAGCCGGGACATCCCGTATATTGGGCCTAATTGATTTGTCCCGTACGCGACGTCCCTTGTCCCGGTTATTGACTGCTATGCTGATTTAACAACTGACTGATACAACAGCAACAGCAGCAATGTTGCAAGCACATGTAAAGTCATGTTTTTCCTATTTCCGACTGACACATAACAATGACGTTCGAGAGAAAATTAAATCGTCTAGATAACTACAGTTAGCTTAAGCCTATGTTGAAGTTAGCTAACAATTTAGCAAGCCTTATTTCAAAAGAGGACTTTATTTATTTATTTCACTTATATGAGGAAACCATTGGTCGGACTTTAATTCGTTGCCCTAACATGTAAAGCATGTGAGTCTAATGACAAAGAAAGGCATCAATTATAATATTTTAAAAAAATATATTACTTATGAACCTCGTAACTTACCTGGACAGTTGTTTGAGCGCAATGAGAAATCACCCAATCACAAAGCGGACTGGCTCCGTCTCCACAGCAACGGATACTTGGGATCACGGGTAATACTTTTTTTTGTAAAAAGTAAAAAAAAAAAAAAAAAAATTAATGACAATTTAAAATGAGAAAAAAACAATGCTCCCGAGTGACAGAAAGAAAAACGTGGTGCAGACACAAAACATTAGATTGAAAGTCGTGCTGAGTGACACGAAAAAAGGGGAAATTTATGTTCAAGAACACGAATAAATAGATTATATTTCATGAATATGTTACGAGCTGCAGTGAGAATAAGCAATGTCACTCTTTAGCGACCCCAGTGGACACTTGTGTTTCAAAACTGAAGCAATACGTACCGGGTGGTACATATTTGTGGCGCTGCAAAAAGTGTGCAGAGGTACGTATTTCCTATGAGACCAGGTTGAAAACAACATGAACTGAAAAAATTCCTTTCTTGAATTCCGACAGGGAGATGCAAGCTTCATGAAAACATCATAATATTGATTACTTTTATCAAAATTTTCCGTCACCTTTTCTAATTTTAGTCAATTGTCAAGCACCATTGCAACTTTATTTCTTTGAAATCATTATCATTGGAAAATAACTGTTTGTGAATGACTGTAGGCTTATAACTCGAGCCGATTATGAACATCGAGCTCCGTGTTTGACATCAGAAGTTGTGATCGTGACAATCGTGGAGCTTTTAAAATAAGAAATGTTGTAAAATACATATGTTCATAAAGATATAAATGTTATGCCAAAACAATAGCAGTTGTAGTTTGCACGATAGTATCTGCGCTGACAAAAACATTCGAAAACAACCCTTGGCAACGGGCCAACGCGCGTCACTCCTTGTGACGTCACAACCCATATACAGTGCTTTGAAATTCCGCTCAGGTTGTAGAATAGTTCAGTTGGTTTCTGGTAGTTCAAGTGACCCGACTAGTATTTCTGTACATCTGTGGTGAAAATTTGCTCAAATTGTGTTATATCTCTTGATTTTTAGTATTTCGATCTGTGCTATATTTCATTTCAGTCAACTTGTGATAAGTTTGTGACAGAACATCAGAGAGACATCTGGAGCAATGGGGCAGTGTAAATCTCGCAATTACATTGTAGAGGAAGATGCTGCTGCATCTATGTCACCAAGGCCTGTCCCAGAGAGGGTAGAAAAGAAGAAAGGGAGGTTCTTTAAATGGGCTTTTTCTCGGAAATCCAAGAAAACTTCCACCGAAGCCCAACAGAGTCAGTGCAGAAATGAAAGCAGCCAACAGCCTGAGAGATGCTCTGATGGTGAAGTTGAACAGAACAGCGACATTGACAACTCGGTGTACAGCTGGCACACCTGTGTATCTTCTCTCACCTCTGTGCAGGATGCTGATAAAGACATTCCCAGGCAAGAGCAAAGGGACATCAGCACTCACAACAGCAGTCCTTCTTTCATTGAGCCATCTATGACTGAGAAGAACAAAAGCTCAGCTCCGAAAACAGATGACATTTTTTGGAAAAATGAGGAAGAAATTATCCATTTAAGTTTAAAGGGAAAGACAGGTCAGTTTAGATCACAAGCCCCAACATGACTGATAAAATGTGCAAAATGTACCTCAGTTTTACTTTTAACATTGTCTTTCTTATCCAAAATAAAAATGTGAACTGAGGATGGATTTTGGTTGTGTGAGGCCCAAAGCATCACAATAATGTGTCCATTCTAAAGCATTCTTTAATCAGTAAATTTACAGTTTAAATCATAAAAAATGCGATGTTCCTCTTTTTTATTGACAGTGAACTTCTTGCAGCACTATGAAACTAAATTCGGAATACTAGGTCGAGGATCATATGGAAGTGTCTATGCAGGGATCCGTTTGTCTGATTCACGAAAGGTTGTATTTTGTACACTTGGAATTTAAATTTCATGTTTAAGAATCATGTAACATCTGCACATATAATTGATTGTAACACGTTCTTATAAAAAATATTTTTTCCCTTTCCTTGGAGAACAGGTGGCACTAAAATATGTGGAGAAGACTGAATCCATGGAAAATGTCCGTATTGTAAGTAAGCTGCTCCTCTCTTTGTTTTCTTACTCTCAGAGCATAGTCACATTAGCAATTGGACATTTTAACAAAAATTTGCAGTCAAAAATGTTGCATTGTCAATAGCACATGAACTGTCAAACCAAACACCATTCTGTTGGTCGGCACGGTTAATTGACGTGACTGACATGAACGAGCAGAAAGTGTGTGGAACTTTTCCACCCTCAAGCAAAAATTCCCATTAAAATGACTGAATTTTGCCCTGCAAAATTTCGCAGACTAAACTTCAGTACCCATTTCCAGTTGAATTTGTTTCAATTACAAGTCTTCAAACCTACTTACCCAAATGCTGGACATAATTCTGTTGTAATAATTTGTTTAAATTAAACTATGTCCCCTAATCACTTTCACATCTCACTTTCGTATAACTATTATCTCTCCTGTAGGGTCTATTTGGAAAATCCCTTCCAAACGAGGTCGCCATGATGGTTCTTGTGAACAAAGGTCCCAGCGTTCCTCAAATAATAAAGCTGCTGGACTGGTACGAGGCACCAGAGGAATACGTACTGATCTTAGAGCGGCCCACGCCATGTGCAAATATGCGCCGGTTTTTACGGCAAAATGGTGGCAGAATCAAGGAATCGACAGCACGAGCTGTAATGCGTCAGGTTGTCACTGCTGCAAGAATATGCAGTGAAAGGGGCGTCTTCCACAGCGATATCAAGCTGGAAAACCTGCTCATCAACCAAAACACCTTGCAGGTCAAATTAATAGACTTTGGTTGTAGCAGACGCTTGAAGAAGTCTCCTTATTCGAAATTCAGAGGTACGTATTATTCCACAAATCTATGGTGAATAAATAGACAAAAAGCTATGGAAATACAAATTCATTGCAATGGATGAAATCTTATTTCTTTCAGGCACAAGAGCTTATGCTCCGCCGGAGAGTGTCAACCATCAAAGGTATCATGGCAAGCCTGCAACAGTGTATTCTTTAGGCGTACTGATGGTCAAGATGCTGTCTGGGAAGTCCTTTGGCGAGATCCTCCCTCAGATGTTTGCTGAGCCCTGGTACACAGAACACATTTCCAAAGGTGAGAGCATGTGGACGGGTCATACAGGAACTTTATTACTGCTTAAAATAATATGATCAGTTACACAAAGTATAACACTTACAATAATAAGCCGACATCTCTCCCCTCTTTCTTCACAGAATGCAGAGATCTGATCTCTTCATGCATGGAAAGGGATCCAGCCAAGCGGATTGATTTGGAAAAGATCCTCCTCCATGACTGGTTCCAGGTATTGGTCCTTGCCTAAAAATGTTTGAAAACAAGATACCGTCATGAGAGACAGAACGAGAAACAGAAGAAACCAAGCGAGTAGGTAAAGAAAAAACCTTGTGCCTAAAAGAAAAAAGTAAGGAAAGGAAGTATACATGTGTTGTAACGGAACAGAGACTCAAGACAAAAGGACATGAGTGAGAAACAGGTTTATTGAAGTAAGTAGTGGTGAGTACCAGTGGATGACGATATTGGTGAATGTCTTTGAATAATGAGGATATATACTGACAGTCTTATTGCGTTGCAGATGGTTATGGAGGTCGTGGATAACAGTGAGGATTGATGGTGGAAGCACACACTGGTGCGGGAGGATAGGTGAGTAGTTGCAGGACTATGAGGAAGACCACGAAGAACAGGAAGACACTGGAGATTTGGAGACACAAACTGGGAGACAAAGAGGCAATGCCAACACTTCAAGGCAGGTAAGTATAGACAGCGAGGTGAGTCTTAAGACCAGGCAATGTGACTATGTGAGGTGTGTGCTTATATACTACCTGTAATGAGGAGATGATGTGCAGGTGACAACGATCTCTGAGATTGGGAAGTGCATGCAGGTGAGGGCCAGGGAGGATGATGGGAAATGTAGTGAGGAGGTGGTGAATTAGCTGGTGACTGTGACATGTGTGTACATACATTATATTGCCAAAAGTTTTGGGACGTCTTTACATGCACATGAACTTTAATGACATCCCATTCTGAATCCGTAGGGCAGGGTCGGCAACAGGCGGCCCGCGGACCAAAACTGGCCCGCCAGCAACATTTTCTGGTCCGCCGGATTATTTTGGAAAAGCAGTTTTGGTAGATGTGGGCTTACACTTTTTGAAGTCTTCATATAGCTCCATGAGGTTGCGTTTCAGATGACTGTGGAGATTAGTTTCCTCTCGACGTGGCCACAATTTTTCCGCACGACTTAGTGACACTGTCACTATTGTTCACATATCGCGTTTTTTGCAAATTCGTTATTTCAAATGCAGGCGCGCAGCAAGCACGCTCAAAATGGAAGCACATTTTTCTAGGCCTATGCCGCGATAAGATGAGAACATCTCAACTTTTCAGAATGCAGCAAGCTCACCGCAGGTCATGAGACAAAAAAACAACAATCAGCTTCGGCCTTTCCGTAACAACATCGAAAGCTCGGGCCGAACAGCTGATCATAGCCGTACAGGGCGGGTTTTTATTTCTCATCTCCATAAATATATCTAGGAGTAAAGCTAATAATGCAAGGGCTAGAAATCAATTAATCCTTTGCTGATACTTATTTGTTATCATGGAAAGCCCTCAGCGCAGTTCACGGTTGCATAGCAACGACAGACGCAAAATTATATTCAGACATCCCAATATAATAATTTATTTAGTTATATGTTTTTATGGATCTTGCTTTGTGCACTTGTGCGCAGTCATGTTGGAACAGGAAGGGGCCATCCCCAAATTGTTCCAACAAAGTTGGGAGCATAATATTGCCCGGGTCTGACTCCTCTGGCTTCAGGCACCCAGCAGCGAATCTCCTGTTCCTTGCTCCTCCTCATCGTGGTGGAGGGCAGCAGGCTCCGGCCTCAGGCAAACAGCGGCGACTCCTCCACTCCCTCTCGGACAGCAGCCGCCCCTCCACAACCAGGCGAACGGCAGCGAGTTCCTCTAGTCCACGGGCACCGAATTATTTAAACATTTATTTAGAATCATCAAGGGCAGGCACGGAGGCTCAGTGGGTAGCACTGTCGCCTCACAACAAGAAGGTCCGGCTGAGCCGGGATTTCTTTCTGTGTGGAGTTTGCATGTGCTCCCCGTGTCTGCGTGGGTTTCCTCCGGGTGCTCCGGTTTCCCCCACAATCCAAAGACATGCAAGATAGGTGAATTGGCGAGACAACATTTTTTATTAAAAAAAAAAAAAACATTTATAATAAATACTTAAATATTTAAAAAAAAACAAGTATTGTCAGTTTTGCTTTCATGGTGACTAAAAAATGACATGTTTTTTGTACTCATCTTGGCGCTGTGGTGGTTGCCAAGAATTCACCATAAAAAAAATATGGTGACATTGTTTAAGGGATTACAGGATGGCATATCGATGCCTGTATATTTTACAACTTATAACTGTATATTTCATGAAGTGATATAATGTTAAATCATTACTGATAACAGAATTGGGAATAAAAATATATATTATAAAATATAATCATTTTGTGATCAGGAACATCACATCAGACAGACTTCTTTTGGAAATGTCTTTTTACGTTTTTTTTATATGCGTGGACTCATTCAGTATTTAAATTTAGATGAATAACATGTCATTTTAACACAAGACGATTTCAAATAAATATGAAGTTATTATTTCTAGCTCAAAGCTATTTATTTTAAGTATTTATCTTTTAGGCCCTTTTTAATTAAATAAATGTATAACTATTTTTATTGATTTACTTATATGTGTAGCCTTTAAATCTTTTAAACTGTATTTGTGTTAACGGTTTTAGTTCTACAAAGTATTTCATATTAGAGTTAGAACACATCAAATTAAACAATTTAAGAAATAAATCAATCATGTAATATTTTTGTATTAATTATAATATAATAACGGTATGCAGAAATGCTACAAAGAACAAACTGTCATATTACTTAAGACAGCATGTTAGATAAAGTAAATAAATCAATTCATTCTTAGGTTGCAGGAGCTTCTGAGCTTATATGAGAATGTGCTGTCTGTATGATTACTTTTGTTTGCAGCTTAACACACAACACATTTGTTTTATTATTCATACCACAACAGTAAATAAGTGTTTAACTGCCATTAAGTGTTGTTTGGTTACTTGTTCACACAATTACTATGTTCTATATGTTGAATGGCAAATAGTGCACTATATATAGGGGGATAGGGAATGATTCAGACAGTGTAAATATGCTTCCATTGGGGCGAATGAAGTCTGGTTTCAGTGAGCATGTTTACATGCACACCAGTGCGTGGATAACTCACAAAAATCAGCTTATTGAAACAACCTGTTGTCTGGGTTTACATGCAAACCAATAACCCGACAACGCAAGTAAACCGGATTTACAAGACTTTATTAATGAATCATTCAGTTCTTCAGGCGTTTCTCCTCCATCAAATAACCGCGACGTTATCGGAATGGCCGAAATCAGTTAATTAAAAAAAAAATGTAATTTAAATTGAAATTAATTCTTAAAAAGGGGATACATTAGTAGATCGGGAATCAGCAATCTTGTATCAGGAAAACTCGCTGAGCTTTAACAATTTCTTCTCTTTCGATTTATGATTCTTGTATGAGATATGCTAATACACGAGACTATGGATTGCATTGCAGGGTATAATAGAATAAAATAAATCTCACAAATGACAAGGTTTAGGTTGATAACAGTAGGCCTATCACCATTCAATAGAAATGAGATTAATTTTATTGATACATCAAGCAAGGTTGACCATGGAAATCGTCACCAAGCTGAATTATTTTTTATTAATATTTCAAGAAACATTACAGTAGAGCAAACACACATCTTTTAATCTAGAACATTTCGAGCAATAGATAAATAAGTTCAATTATTACTATTTTTTTGCAGTGTAACATTCCCACATAGGACAAAAATAGGACGAAACGAGAAAAAAATAAACAGGTATGGTAGATGAGATCTCGTAATTGTTCTTCAATAAATAAGTACAATTTTATTTTGAATTATTAGTGATTTAATTAATGTTCTACCTCACATAAGAAATCTATAAAATTATAGGTATTTTCTGAAGAAACCTTTTAAGAAAAGGTTTCCAAAAAGACAAACATCCTTCTTGCGTAAGTTACAGTTCATGTTAACTTTAGAAAAACAACATGAACTGAAATAATTCCTTTATTCCGACAGGGAGATGCAAGCTTCATGAAAACATCATAATATTGATTACTTTTATCAAAATTTTCCGTCACCTTTTCTAATTTTAGTCAATTGTCAAGCACCATTGCAACTTTATTTCTTTGAAATCATTATCATTGGAAAATAACTGTTTGTGAATGACTGTAGGCTTATAACTCGAGCCGATTATGAACATCGAGCTCCGTGTTTGACATCAGAAGTTGTGATCGTGACAATCGTGGAGCTTTTAAAATAAGAAATGTTGTAAAATACATATGTTCATAAAGATATAAATGTTATGCCAAAACAATAGCAGTTGTAGTTTGCACGATAGTATCTGCGCTGACAAAAACATTCGAAAACAACCCTTGGCAACGGGCCAACGCGCGTCACTCCTTGTGACGTCACAACCCATATACAGTGCTTTGAAATTCCGCTCAGGTTGTAGAATAGTTCAGTTGGTTTCTGGTAGTTCAAGTGACCCGACTAGTATTTCTGTACATCTGTGGTGAAAATTTGCTCAAATTGTGTTATATCTCTTGATTTTTAGTATTTCGATCTGTGCTATATTTCATTTCAGTCAACTTGTGATAAGTTTGTGACAGAACATCAGAGAGACATCTGGAGCAATGGGGCAGTGTAAATCTCGCAATTACATTGTAGAGGAAGATGCTGCTGCATCTATGTCACCAAGGCCTGTCCCAGAGAGGGTAGAAAAGAAGAAAGGGAGGTTCTTTAAATGGGCTTTTTCTCGGAAATCCAAGAAAACTTCCACCGAAGCCCAACAGAGTCAGTGCAGAAATGAAAGCAGCCAACAGCCTGAGAGATGCTCTGATGGTGAAGTTGAACAGAACAGCGACATTGACAACTCGGTGTACAGCTGGCACACCTGTGTATCTTCTCTCACCTCTGTGCAGGATGCTGATAAAGACATTCCCAGGCAAGAGCAAAGGGACATCAGCACTCACAACAGCAGTCCTTCTTTCATTGAGCCATCTATGACTGAGAAGAACAAAAGCTCAGCTCCGAAAACAGATGACATTTTTTGGAAAAATGAGGAAGAAATTATCCATTTAAGTTTAAAGGGAAAGACAGGTCAGTTTAGATCACAAGCCCCAACATGACTGATAAAATGTGCAAAATGTACCTCAGTTTTACTTTTAACATTGTCTTTCTTATCCAAAATAAAAATGTGAACTGAGGATGGATTTTGGTTGTGTGAGGCCCAAAGCATCACAATAATGTGTCCATTCTAAAGCATTCTTTAATCAGTAAATTTACAGTTTAAATCATAAAAAATGCGATGTTCCTCTTTTTTATTGACAGTGGACTTCTTGCAGCACTATGAAACTAAATTCGGAATACTAGGTCGAGGATCATATGGAAGTGTCTATGCAGGGATCCGTTTGTCTGATTCACGAAAGGTTGTATTTTGTACACTTGGTATTTAAATTTCATGTTTAAGAATCATGTAACATCTGCACATATAATTGATTGTAACACGTTCTTATAAAAAATATTTTTTCCCTTTCCTTGGAGAACAGGTGGCACTAAAATATGTGGAGAAGACTGAATCCATGGAAAATGTCCGTATTGTAAGTAAGCTGCTCCTCTCTTTGTTTTCTTACTCTCAGAGCATACAGTCACATTAGCAATTGGACATTTTAACAAAAATTTGCAGTCAAAAATGTTGCATTGTCAATAGCACATGAACTGTCAAACCAAACACCATTCTGTTGGTCGGCACGATTATTTGACGTGACTGACATGAACGAGCAGAAAGTGTGTGGAACTTTTCCACCCTCATGCAAAAATTCCCATTAAAATGACTGAATTTTGCCCTGCAAAATTTCGCAGACTAAACTTCAGTACCCATTTCCAGTTGAATTTGTTTCAATTACAAGTCTTCAAACCTACTTACCCAAATGCAGGACATAATTCTGTTGTAATAATTTGTTTAAATTAAACTATGTCCCCTAATCACTTTCACATCTCACTTTCGTATAACTATTATCTCTCCTGTAGGGTCTATTTGGAAAATCCCTTCCAAACGAGGTCGCCATGATGGTTCTTGTGAACAAAGGTCCCAGCGTTCCTCAAATAATAAAGCTGCTGGACTGGTACGAGACACCAGAGGAATACGTACTGATCTTAGAGCGGCCCACGCCATGTGCAAATATGCGCCGTTTTTTACGGCAAAATGGTGGCAGAATCAAGGAATCGACAGCACGAGCTGTAATGCGTCAGGTTGTCACTGCTGCAAGAATATGCAGTGAAAGGGGCGTCTTCCACAGCGATATCAAGCTGGAAAACCTGCTCATCAACCAAAACACCTTGCAGGTCAAATTAATAGACTTTGGTTGTAGCAGACGCTTGAAGAAGTCTCCTTATTCGAAATTCAGAGGTACGTATTATTCCACAAATCTATGGTGAATAAATAGACAAAAAGCTATGGAAATACAAATTCATTGCAATGGATGAAATCTTATTTCTTTCAGGCACAAGAGCTTATGCTCCGCCGGAGAGTGTCAACCATCAAAGGTATCATGGCAAGCCTGCAACAGTGTATTCTTTAGGCGTACTGATGGTCAAGATGCTGTCTGGGAAGTCCTTTGGCGAGATCCTCCCTCAGATGTTTGCTGAGGGAGGATCTGTTCTGGTACACAGAACACATTTCCAAAGGTGAGAGCATGTGGACGGGTCATACAGGAACTTTATTACTGCTTAAAATAATATGATCAGTTACACAAAGTATAACACTTACAATAATAAGCCGACATCTCTCCCCTCTTTCTTCACAGAATGCAGAGATCTGATCTCTTCATGCATGGAAAGGGATCCAGCCAAGCGGATTGATTTGGAAAAGATCCTCCTCCATGACTGGTTCCAGGTATTGGTCCTTGCCTAAAAATGTTTGAAAACAAGATACCGTCATGAGAGACAGAACGAGAAACAGAAGAAACCAAGCGAGTAGGTAAAGAAAAAACCTTGTGCCTAAAAGAAAAAAGTAAGGAAAGGAAGTATACATGTGTTGTAACGGAACAGAGACTCAAGACAAAAGGACATGAGTGAGAAACAGGTTTATTGAAGTAAGTAGTGGTGAGTACCAGTGGATGACGATATTGGTGAATGTCTTTGAATAATGAGGATATATACTGACAGTCTTATTGCGTTGCAGATGGTTATGGAGGTCGTGGATAACAGTGAGGATTGATGGTGGAAGCACACACTGGTGCGGGAGGATAGGTGAGTAGTTGCAGGACTATGAGGAAGACCACGAAGAACAGGAAGACACTGGAGATTTGGAGACACAAACTGGGAGACAAAGAGGCAATGCCAACACTTCAAGGCAGGTAAGTATAGACAGCGAGGTGAGTCTTAAGACCAGGCAATGTGACTATGTGAGGTGTGTGCTTATATACTACCTGTAATGAGGAGATGATGTGCAGGTGACAACGATCTCTGAGATTGGGAAGTGCATGCAGGTGAGGGCCAGGGAGGATGATGGGAAATGTAGTGAGGAGGTGGTGAATTAGCTGGTGACTGTGACATGTGTGTACATACATTATATTGCCAAAAGTTTTGGGACGTCTTTACATGCACATGAACTTTAATGACATCCCATTCTGAATCCGTAGGGCAGGGTCGGCAACAGGCGGCCCGCGGACCAAAACTGGCCCGCCAGCAACATTTTCTGGTCCGCCGGATTATTTTGGAAAAGCAGTTTTGGTAGATGTGGGCTTACACTTTTTGAAGTCTTCATATAGCTCCATGAGGTTGCGTTTCAGATGACTGTGGAGATTAGTTTCCTCTCGACGTGGCCACAATTTTTCCGCACGACTTAGTGACACTGTCACTAATGTTCACATATCGCGTTTTTTGCAAATTCGTTATTTCAAATGCAGGCGCGCAGCAAGCACGCTCAAAATGGAAGCACATTTTTCTAGGCCTATGCCGCGATAAGATGAGAACATCTCAACTTTTCAGAATGCAGCAAGCTCACCGCAGGTCATGAGACAAAAAAACAACAATCAGCTTCGGCCTTTCCGTAACAACATCGAAAGCTCGGGCCGAACAGCTGATCATAGCCGTACAGGGCGGGTTTTTATTTCTCATCTCCATAAATATATCTAGGAGTAAAGCTAATAATGCAAGGGCTAGAAATCAATTAATCCTTTGCTGATACTTATTTGTTATCATGGAAAGCCCTCAGCGCAGTTCACGGTTGCATAGCAACGACAGACGCAAAATTATATTCAGACATCCCAATATAATAATTTATTTAGTTATATGTTTTTATGGATCTTGCTTTGTGCACTTGTGCGCAGTCATGTTGGAACAGGAAGGGGCCATCCCCAAATTGTTCCAACAAAGTTGGGAGCATAATATTGCCCGGGTCTGACTCCTCTGGCTTCAGGCACCCAGCAGCGAATCTCCTGTTCCTTGCTCCTCCTCATCGTGGTGGAGGGCAGCAGGCTCCGGCCTCAGGCAAACAGCGGCGACTCCTCCACTCCCTCTCGGACAGCAGCCGCCCCTCCACAACCAGGCGAACGGCAGCGAGTTCCTCTAGTCCACGGGCACCGAATTATTTAAACATTTATTTAGAATCATCAAGGGCAGGCACGGAGGCTCAGTGGGTAGCACTGTCGCCTCACAACAAGAAGGTCCGGCTGAGCCGGGATTTCTTTCTGTGTGGAGTTTGCATGTGCTCCCCGTGTCTGCGTGGGTTTCCTCCGGGTGCTCCGGTTTCCCCCACAATCCAAAGACATGCAAGATAGGTGAATTGGCGAGACAACATTTTTTATTAAAAAAAAAACAAACATTTATAATAAATACTTAAATATTTAAAAAAAAACAAGTATTGTCAGTTTTGCTTTCATGGTGACTAAAAAATGACATGTTTTTTGTACTCATCTTGCAGCTGTGGTGGTTGCCAAGAATTCACCATAAAAAAAATATGGTGACATTGTTTAAGGGATTACAGGATGGCATATCGATGCCTGTATATTTTACAACTTATAACTGTATATTTCATGAAGTGATATAATGTTAAATCATTACTGATAACAGAATTGGGAATAAAAATATATATTATAAAATATAATCATTTTGTGATCAGGAACATCACATCAGACAGACTTCTTTTGGAAATGTCTTTTTACGTTTTTACAGTGTTTTAAACCATTTACAGTGTTTCACTGTATATCAGGGGTATTCAATTAGTTTCTAGAAGTCCAGCCTCCATATTTCATTTCCAGCTGAGGTCCAGACAATACTTTTTGGAATAGCCTAGTTATAAGTTTTCATGTGAACAGCAGTAGATGTAAAAGAAAAAAAGAAAAAAAAAAAGTAACAATATCAAGGATAAGGATATTGGGGCCAAAGCAGGTGTCCGAGATTTTCTAAAAAACAAGGTTGATAATATGCGTGGACTCATTCAGTATTTAAATTTAGATGAATAACATGTCATTGTAACACAAGACGATTTCAAATAAATATGAAGTTATTATTTCTAGCTCAAAGCTATTTATTTTAAGTATTTATCTTTTAGGCCCTTTTTAATTAAATAAATGTATAACTATTTTTATTGATTTACTTATATGTGTAGCCTTTAAATCTTTTAAACTGTATTTGTGTTAACGGTTTTAGTTCTACAAAGTATTTCATATTAGAGTTAGAACACATCAAATTAAACAATTTAAGAAATAAATCAATCATGTAATATTTTTGTATTAATTATAATATAATAACGGTATGCAGAAATGCTACAAAGAACAAACTGTCATATTACTTAAGACAGCATGTTAGATAAAGTAAATAAATCAATTCATTCTTAGGTTGCAGGAGCTTCTGAGCTTATATGAGAATGTGCTGTCTGTATGATTACTTTTGTTTGCAGCTTAACACACAACACATTTGTTTTATTATTCATACCACAACAGTAAATAAGTGTTTAACTGCCATTAAGTGTTGTTTGGTTACTTGTTCACACAATTACTATGTTCTATATGTTGAATGGCAAATAGTGCACTATATATAGGGGGATAGGGAATGATTCAGACAGTGTAAATATGCTTCCATTGGGGCGAATGAAGTCTGGTTTCAGTGAGCATGTTTACATGCACACCAGTGCGTGGATAACTCACAAAAATCAGCTTATTGAAATAACCTGTTGTCTGGGTTTACATGCAAACCAATAACCCGACAACGCAAGTAAACCGGATTTACAAGACTTTATTAATGAATCATTCAGTTCTTCAGGCGTTTCTCCTCCATCAAATAACCGCGACGTTATCGGAATGGCCGAAATCAGTTAATTAAAAAATAAATGTAATTTAAATTCAAATTAATTCTTAAAAAGGGGATACATTAGTAGATCGGGAATCAGCAATCTTGTATCAGGAAAACTCGCTGAGCTTTAACAATTTCTTCTCTTTCGATTTATGATTCTTGTATGAGATATGCTAATACACGAGACTATGGATTGCATTGCAGGGTATAATAGAATAAAATAAATCTCACAAATGACAAGGTTTAGGTTGATAACAGTAGGCCTATCACCATTCAATAGAAATGAGATTAATTTTATTGATACATCAAGCAAGGTTGACCATGGAAATCGTCACCAAGCTGAATTATTTTTTATTAATATTTCAAGAAACATTACAGTAGAGCAAACACACATCTTTTAATCTAGAACATTTCGAGCAATAGATAAATAAGTTCAATTATTACTATTTTTTTTGCAGTGTAACATTCCCACATAGGACAAAAATAGGACGAAACGAGAAAAAAATAAACAGGTATGGTAGATGAGATCTCGTAATTGTTCTTCAATAAATAAGTACAATTTTATTTTGAATTATTAGTGATTTAATTAATGTTCTACCTCACATAAGAAATCTATAAAATTATAGGTATTTTCTGAAGAAACCTTTTAAGAAAAGGTTTCCAAAAAGACAAACATCCTTCTTGCGTAAGTTACAGTTCATGTTAACTTTAGAAAAACAACATGAACTGAAATAATTCCTTTATTCCGACAGGGAGATGCAAGCTTCATGAAAACATCATAATATTGATTACTTTTATCAAAATTTTCCGTCACCTTTTCTAATTTTAGTCAATTGTCAAGCACCATTGCAACTTTATTTCTTTGAAATCATTATCATTGGAAAATAACTGTTTGTGAATGACTGTAGGCTTATAACTCGAGCCGATTATGAACATCGAGCTCCGTGTTTGACATCAGAAGTTGTGATCGTGACAATCGTGGAGCTTTTAAAATAAGAAATGTTGTAAAATACATATGTTCATAAAGATATAAATGTTATGCCAAAACAATAGCAGTTGTAGTTTGCACGATAGTATCTGCGCTGACAAAAACATTCGAAAACAACCCTTGGCAACGGGCCAACGCGCGTCACTCCTTGTGACGTCACAACCCATATACAGTGCTTTGAAATTCCGCTCAGGTTGTAGAATAGTTCAGTTGGTTTCTGGTAGTTCAAGTGACCCGACTAGTATTTCTGTACATCTGTGGTGAAAATTTGCTCAAATTGTGTTATATCTCTTGATTTTTAGTATTTCGATCTGTGCTATATTTCATTTCAGTCAACTTGTGATAAGTTTGTGACAGAACATCAGAGAGACATCTGGAGCAATGGGGCAGTGTAAATCTCGCAATTACATTGTAGAGGAAGATGCTGCTGCATCTATGTCACCAAGGCCTGTCCCAGAGAGGGTAGAAAAGAAGAAAGGGAGGTTCTTTAAATGGGCTTTTTCTCGGAAATCCAAGAAAACTTCCACCGAAGCCCAACAGAGTCAGTGCAGAAATGAAAGCAGCCAACAGCCTGAGAGATGCTCTGATGGTGAAGTTGAACAGAACAGCGACATTGACAACTCGGTGTACAGCTGGCACACCTGTGTATCTTCTCTCACCTCTGTGCAGGATGCTGATAAAGACATTCCCAGGCAAGAGCAAAGGGACATCAGCACTCACAACAGCAGTCCTTCTTTCATTGAGCCATCTATGACTGAGAAGAACAAAAGCTCAGCTCCGAAAACAGATGACATTTTTTGGAAAAATGAGGAAGAAATTATCCATTTAAGTTTAAAGGGAAAGACAGGTCAGTTTAGATCACAAGCCCCAACATGACTGATAAAATGTGCAAAATGTACCTCAGTTTTACTTTTAACATTGTCTTTCTTATCCAAAATAAAAATGTGAACTGAGGATGGATTTTGGTTGTGTGAGGCCCAAAGCATCACAATAATGTGTCCATTCTAAAGCATTCTTTAATCAGTAAATTTACAGTTTAAATCATAAAAAATGCGATGTTCCTCTTTTTTATTGACAGTGGACTTCTTGCAGCACTATGAAACTAAATTCGGAATACTAGGTCGAGGATCATATGGAAGTGTCTATGCAGGGATCCGTTTGTCTGATTCACGAAAGGTTGTATTTTGTACACTTGGAATTTAAATTTCATGTTTAAGAATCATGTAACATCTGCACATATAATTGATTGTAACACGTTCTTATAAAAAATATTTTTTCCCTTTCCTTGGAGAACAGGTGGCACTAAAATATGTGGAGAAGACTGAATCCATGGAAAATGTCCGTATTGTAAGTAAGCTGCTCCTCTCTTTGTTTTCTTACTCTCAGAGCATACAGTCACATTAGCAATTGGACATTTTAACAAAAATTTGCAGTCAAAAATGTTGCATTGTCAATAGCACATGAACTGTCAAACCAAACACCATTCTGTTGGTCGGCACGGTTAATTGACGTGACTAACATGAACGAGCAGAAAGTGTGTGGAACTTTTCCACCCTCATGCAAAAATTCCCATTAAAATGACTGAATTTTGCCCTGCAAAATTTCGCAGACTAAACTTCAGTACCCATTTCCAGTTGAATTTGTTTCAATTACAAGTCTTCAAACCTACTTACCCAAATGCAGGACATAATTCTGTTGTAATAATTTGTTTAAATTAAACTATGTCCCCTAATCACTTTCACATCTCACTTTCGTATAACTATTATCTCTCCTGTAGGGTCTATTTGGAAAATCCCTTCCAAACGAGGTCGCCATGATGGTTCTTGTGAACAAAGGTCCCAGCGTTCCTCAAATAATAAAGCTGCTGGACTGGTACGAGACACCAGAGGAATACGTACTGATCTTAGAGCGGCCCACGCCATGTGCAAATATGCGCCGTTTTTTACGGCAAAATGGTGGCAGAATCAAGGAATCGACAGCACGAGCTGTAATGCGTCAGGTTGTCACTGCTGCAAGAATATGCAGTGAAAGGGGCGTCTTCCACAGCGATATCAAGCTGGAAAACCTGCTCATCAACCAAAACACCTTGCAGGTCAAATTAATAGACTTTGGTTGTAGCAGACGCTTGAAGAAGTCTCCTTATTCGAAATTCAGAGGTACGTATTATTCCACAAATCTATGGTGAATAAATAGACAAAAAGCTATGGAAATACAAATTCATTGCAATGGATGAAATCTTATTTCTTTCAGGCACAAGAGCTTATGCTCCGCCTGAGAGTGTCAACCATCAAAGGTATCATGGCAAGCCTGCAACAGTGTATTCTTTAGGCGTACTGATGGTCAAGATGCTGTCTGGGAAGTCCTTTGGCGAGATCCTCCCTCAGATGTTTGCTGAGCCCTGGTACACAGAACACATTTCCAAAGGTGAGAGCATGTGGACGGGTCATACAGGAACTTTATTACTGCTTAAAATAATATGATCAGTTACACAAAGTATAACACTTACAATAATAAGCCGACATCTCTCCCCTCTTTCTTCACAGAATGCAGAGATCTGATCTCTTCATGCATGGAAAGGGATCCAGCCAAGCGGATTGATTTGGAAAAGATCCTCCTCCATGACTGGTTCCAGGTATTGGTCCTTGCCTAAAAATGTTTGAAAACAAGATACCGTCATGAGAGACAGAACGAGAAACAGAAGAAACCAAGCGAGTAGGTAAAGAAAAAACCTTGTGCCTAAAAGAAAAAAGTAAGGAAAGGAAGTATACATGTGTTGTAACGGAACAGAGACTCAAGACAAAAGGACATGAGTGAGAAACAGGTTTATTGAAGTAAGTAGTGGTGAGTACCAGTGGATGACGATATTGGTGAATGTCTTTGAATAATGAGGATATATACTGACAGTCTTATTGCGTTGCAGATGGTTATGGAGGTCGTGGATAACAGTGAGGATTGATGGTGGAAGCACACACTGGTGCGGGAGGATAGGTGAGTAGTTGCAGGACTATGAGGAAGACCACGAAGAACAGGAAGACACTGGAGATTTGGAGACACAAACTGGGAGACAAAGAGGCAATGCCAACACTTCAAGGCAGGTAAGTATAGACAGCGAGGTGAGTCTTAAGACCAGGCAATGTGACTATGTGAGGTGTGTGCTTATATACTACCTGTAATGAGGAGATGATGTGCAGGTGACAACGATCTCTGAGATTGGGAAGTGCATGCAGGTGAGGGCCAGGGAGGATGATGGGAAATGTAGTGAGGAGGTGGTGAATTAGCTGGTGACTGTGACATGTGTGTACATACATTATATTGCCAAAAGTTTTGGGACGTCTTTACATGCACATGAACTCTAATGACATCCCATTCTGAATCCGTAGGGCAGGGTCGGCAACAGGCGGCCCGCGGACCAAAACTGGCCCGCCAGCAACATTTTCTGGTCCGCCGGATTATTTTGGAAAAGCAGTTTTGGTAGATGTGGGCTTACACTTTTTGAAGTCTTCATATAGCTCCATGAGGTTGCGTTTCAGATGACTGTGGAGATTAGTTTCCTCTCGACGTGGCCACAATTTTTCCGCACGACTTAGTGACACTGTCACTAATGTTCACATATCGCGTTTTTTGCAAATTCGTTATTTCAAATGCAGGCGCGCAGCAAGCACGCTCAAAATGGAAGCACATTTTTCTAGGCCTATGCCGCGATAAGATGAGAACATCTCAACTTTTCAGAATGCAGCAAGCTCACCGCAGGTCATGAGACAAAAAAACAACAATCAGCTTCGGCCTTTCCGTAACAACATCGAAAGCTCGGGCCGAACAGCTGATCATAGCCGTACAGGGCGGGTTTTTATTTCTCATCTCCATAAATATATCTAGGAGTAAAGCTAATAATGCAAGGGCTAGAAATCAATTAATCCTTTGCTGATACTTATTTGTTATCATGGAAAGCCCTCAGCGCAGTTCACGGTTGCATAGCAACGACAGACGCAAAATTATATTCAGACATCCCAATATAATAATTTATTTAGTTATATGTTTTTATGGATCTTGCTTTGTGCACTTGTGCGCAGTCATGTTGGAACAGGAAGGGGCCATCCCCAAATTGTTCCAACAAAGTTGGGAGCATAATATTGCCCGGGTCTGACTCCTCTGGCTTCAGGCACCCAGCAGCGAATCTCCTGTTCCTTGCTCCTCCTCATCGTGGTGGAGGGCAGCAGGCTCCGGCCTCAGGCAAACAGCGGCGACTCCTCCACTCCCTCTCGGACAGCAGCCGCCCCTCCACAACCAGGCGAACGGCAGCGAGTTCCTCTAGTCCACGGGCACCGAATTATTTAAACATTTATTTAGAATCATCAAGGGCAGGCACGGAGGCTCAGTGGGTAGCACTGTCGCCTCACAACAAGAAGGTCCGGCTGAGCCGGGATTTCTTTCTGTGTGGAGTTTGCATGTGCTCCCCGTGTCTGCGTGGGTTTCCTCCGGGTGCTCCGGTTTCCCCCACAATCCAAAGACATGCAAGATAGGTGAATTGGCGAGACAACATTTTTTATTAAAAAAAAAACAAACATTTATAATAAATACTTAAATATTTAAAAAAAAACAAGTATTGTCAGTTTTGCTTTCATGGTGACTAAAAAATGACATGTTTTTTGTACTCATCTTGGCGCTGTGGTGGTTGCCAAGAATTCACCATAAAAAAAATATGGTGACATTGTTTAAGGGATTACAGGATGGCATATCGATGCCTGTATATTTTACAACTTATAACTGTATATTTCATGAAGTGATATAATGTTAAATCATTACTGATAACAGAATTGGGAATAAAAATATATATTATAAAATATAATCATTTTGTGATCAGGAACATCACATCAGACAGACTTCTTTTGGAAATGTCTTTTTACGTTTTTACAGTGTTTTAAACCATTTACAGTGTTTCACTGTATATCAGGGGTATTCAATTAGTTTCAAGAAGTCCAGCCTCCATATTTCATTTCCAGCTGAGGTCCAGACAATACTTTTTGGAATAGCCTAGTTATAAGTTTTCATGTGAACAGCAGTAGATGTAAAAGAAAAAAAGAAAAAAAAAAGTAACAATATCAAGGATAAGGATATTGGGGCCAAAGCAGGTGTCCGAGATTTTCTAAAAAACAAGGTTGATAATATGCGTGGACTCATTCAGTATTTAAATTTAGATGAATAACATGTCATTGTAACACAAGACGATTTCAAATAAATATGAAGTTATTATTTCTAGCTCAAAGCTATTTATTTTAAGTATTTATCTTTTAGGCCCTTTTTAATTAAATAAATGTATAACTATTTTTATTGATTTACTTATATGTGTAGCCTTTAAATCTTTTAAACTGTATTTGTGTTAACGGTTTTAGTTCTACAAAGTATTTCATATTAGAGTTAGAACACATCAAATTAAACAATTTAAGAAATAAATCAATCATGTAATATTTTTGTATTAATTATAATATAATAACGGTATGCAGAAATGCTACAAAGAACAAACTGTCATATTACTTAAGACAGCATGTTAGATAAAGTAAATAAATCAATTCATTCTTAGGTTGCAGGAGCTTCTGAGCTTATATGAGAATGTGCTGTCTGTATGATTACTTTTGTTTGCAGCTTAACACACAACACATTTGTTTTATTATTCATACCACAACAGTAAATAAGTGTTTAACTGCCATTAAGTGTTGTTTGGTTACTTGTTCACACAATTACTATGTTCTATATGTTGAATGGCAAATAGTGCACTATATAGGGGGATAGGGAATGATTCAGACAGTGTAAATATGCTTCCATTGGGGCGAATGAAGTCTGGTTTCAGTGAGCATGTTTACATGCACACCAGTGCGTGGATAACTCACAAAAATCAGCTTATTGAAATAACCTGTTGTCTGGGTTTACATGCAAACCAATAACCCGACAACGCAAGTAAACCGGATTTACAAGACTTTATTAATGAATCATTCAGTTCTTCAGGCGTTTCTCCTCCATCAAATAACCGCGACGTTATCGGAATGGCCGAAATCAGTTAATTAAAAAATAAATGTAATTTAAATTCAAATTAATTCTTAAAAAGGGGATACATTAGTAGATCGGGAATCAGCAATCTTGTATCAGGAAAACTCGCTGAGCTTTAACAATTTCTTCTCTTTCGATTTATGATTCTTGTATGAGATATGCTAATACACGAGACTATGGATTGCATTGCAGGGTATAATAGAATAAAATAAATCTCACAAATGACAAGGTTTAGGTTGATAACAGTAGGCCTATCACCATTCAATAGAAATGAGATTAATTTTATTGATACATCAAGCAAGGTTGACCATGGAAATCGTCACCAAGCTGAATTATTTTTTATTAATATTTCAAGAAACATTACAGTAGAGCAAACACACATCTTTTAATCTAGAACATTTCGAGCAATAGATAAATAAGTTCAATTATTACTATTTTTTTTGCAGTGTAACATTCCCACATAGGACAAAAATAGGACGAAACGAGAAAAAAATAAACAGGTATGGTAGATGAGATCTCGTAATTGTTCTTCAATAAATAAGTACAATTTTATTTTGAATTATTAGTGATTTAATTAATGTTCTACCTCACATAAGAAATCTATAAAATTATAGGTATTTTCTGAAGAAACCTTTTAAGAAAAGGTTTCCAAAAAGACAAACATCCTTCTTGCGTAAGTTACAGTTCATGTTAACTTTAGAAAAACAACATGAACTGAAATAATTCCTTTATTCCGACAGGGAGATGCAAGCTTCATGAAAACATCATAATATTGATTACTTTTATCAAAATTTTCCGTCACCTTTTCTAATTTTAGTCAATTGTCAAGCACCATTGCAACTTTATTTCTTTGAAATCATTATCATTGGAAAATAACTGTTTGTGAATGACTGTAGGCTTATAACTCGAGCCGATTATGAACATCGAGCTCCGTGTTTGACATCAGAAGTTGTGATCGTGACAATCGTGGAGCTTTTAAAATAAGAAATGTTGTAAAATACATATGTTCATAAAGATATAAATGTTATGCCAAAACAATAGCAGTTGTAGTTTGCACGATAGTATCTGCGCTGACAAAAACATTCGAAAACAACCCTTGGCAACGGGCCAACGCGCGTCACTCCTTGTGACGTCACAACCCATATACAGTGCTTTGAAATTCCGCTCAGGTTGTAGAATAGTTCAGTTGGTTTCTGGTAGTTCAAGTGACCCGACTAGTATTTCTGTACATCTGTGGTGAAAATTTGCTCAAATTGTGTTATATCTCTTGATTTTTAGTATTTCGATCTGTGCTATATTTCATTTCAGTCAACTTGTGATAAGTTTGTGACAGAACATCAGAGAGACATCTGGAGCAATGGGGCAGTGTAAATCTCGCAATTACATTGTAGAGGAAGATGCTGCTGCATCTATGTCACCAAGGCCTGTCCCAGAGAGGGTAGAAAAGAAGAAAGGGAGGTTCTTTAAATGGGCTTTTTCTCGGAAATCCAAGAAAACTTCCACCGAAGCCCAACAGAGTCAGTGCAGAAATGAAAGCAGCCAACAGCCTGAGAGATGCTCTGATGGTGAAGTTGAACAGAACAGCGACATTGACAACTCGGTGTACAGCTGGCACACCTGTGTATCTTCTCTCACCTCTGTGCAGGATGCTGATAAAGACATTCCCAGGCAAGAGCAAAGGGACATCAGCACTCACAACAGCAGTCCTTCTTTCATTGAGCCATCTATGACTGAGAAGAACAAAAGCTCAGCTCCGAAAACAGATGACATTTTTTGGAAAAATGAGGAAGAAATTATCCATTTAAGTTTAAAGGGAAAGACAGGTCAGTTTAGATCACAAGCCCCAACATGACTGATAAAATGTGCAAAATGTACCTCAGTTTTACTTTTAACATTGTCTTTCTTATCCAAAATAAAAATGTGAACTGAGGATGGATTTTGGTTGTGTGAGGCCCAAAGCATCACAATAATGTGTCCATTCTAAAGCATTCTTTAATCAGTAAATTTACAGTTTAAATCATAAAAAATGCGATGTTCCTCTTTTTTATTGACAGTGGACTTCTTGCAGCACTATGAAACTAAATTCGGAATACTAGGTCGAGGATCATATGGAAGTGTCTATGCAGGGATCCGTTTGTCTGATTCACGAAAGGTTGTATTTTGTACACTTGGAATTTAAATTTCATGTTTAAGAATCATGTAACATCTGCACATATAATTGATTGTAACACGTTCTTATAAAAAATATTTTTTCCCTTTCCTTGGAGAACAGGTGGCACTAAAATATGTGGAGAAGACTGAATCCATGGAAAATGTCCGTATTGTAAGTAAGCTGCTCCTCTCTTTGTTTTCTTACTCTCAGAGCATACAGTCACATTAGCAATTGGACATTTTAACAAAAATTTGCAGTCAAAAATGTTGCATTGTCAATAGCACATGAACTGTCAAACCAAACACCATTCTGTTGGTCGGCACGGTTAATTGACGTGACTAACATGAACGAGCAGAAAGTGTGTGGAACTTTTCCACCCTCATGCAAAAATTCCCATTAAAATGACTGAATTTTGCCCTGCAAAATTTCGCAGACTAAACTTCAGTACCCATTTCCAGTTGAATTTGTTTCAATTACAAGTCTTCAAACCTACTTACCCAAATGCAGGACATAATTCTGTTGTAATAATTTGTTTAAATTAAACTATGTCCCCTAATCACTTTCACATCTCACTTTCGTATAACTATTATCTCTCCTGTAGGGTCTATTTGGAAAATCCCTTCCAAACGAGGTCGCCATGATGGTTCTTGTGAACAAAGGTCCCAGCGTTCCTCAAATAATAAAGCTGCTGGACTGGTACGAGACACCAGAGGAATACGTACTGATCTTAGAGCGGCCCACGCCATGTGCAAATATGCGCCGTTTTTTACGGCAAAATGGTGGCAGAATCAAGGAATCGACAGCACGAGCTGTAATGCGTCAGGTTGTCACTGCTGCAAGAATATGCAGTGAAAGGGGCGTCTTCCACAGCGATATCAAGCTGGAAAACCTGCTCATCAACCAAAACACCTTGCAGGTCAAATTAATAGACTTTGGTTGTAGCAGACGCTTGAAGAAGTCTCCTTATTCGAAATTCAGAGGTACGTATTATTCCACAAATCTATGGTGAATAAATAGACAAAAAGCTATGGAAATACAAATTCATTGCAATGGATGAAATCTTATTTCTTTCAGGCACAAGAGCTTATGCTCCGCCGGAGAGTGTCAACCATCAAAGGTATCATGGCAAGCCTGCAACAGTGTATTCTTTAGGCGTACTGATGGTCAAGATGCTGTCTGGGAAGTCCTTTGGCGAGATCCTCCCTCAGATGTTTGCTGAGCCCTGGTACACAGAACACATTTCCAAAGGTGAGAGCATGTGGACGGGTCATACAGGAACTTTATTACTGCTTAAAATAATATGATCAGTTACACAAAGTATAACACTTACAATAATAAGCCGACATCTCTCCCCTCTTTCTTCACAGAATGCAGAGATCTGATCTCTTCATGCATGGAAAGGGATCCAGCCAAGCGGATTGATTTGGAAAAGATCCTCCTCCATGACTGGTTCCAGGTATTGGTCCTTGCCTAAAAATGTTTGAAAACAAGATACCGTCATGAGAGACAGAACGAGAAACAGAAGAAACCAAGCGAGTAGGTAAAGAAAAAACCTTGTGCCTAAAAGAAAAAAGTAAGGAAAGGAAGTATACATGTGTTGTAACGGAACAGAGACTCAAGACAAAAGGACATGAGTGAGAAACAGGTTTATTGAAGTAAGTAGTGGTGAGTACCAGTGGATGACGATATTGGTGAATGTCTTTGAATAATGAGGATATATACTGACAGTCTTATTGCGTTGCAGATGGTTATGGAGGTCGTGGATAACAGTGAGGATTGATGGTGGAAGCACACACTGGTGCGGGAGGATAGGTGAGTAGTTGCAGGACTATGAGGAAGACCACGAAGAACAGGAAGACACTGGAGATTTGGAGACACAAACTGGGAGACAAAGAGGCAATGCCAACACTTCAAGGCAGGTAAGTATAGACAGCGAGGTGAGTCTTAAGACCAGGCAATGTGACTATGTGAGGTGTGTGCTTATATACTACCTGTAATGAGGAGATGATGTGCAGGTGACAACGATCTCTGAGATTGGGAAGTGCATGCAGGTGAGGGCCAGGGAGGATGATGGGAAATGTAGTGAGGAGGTGGTGAATTAGCTGGTGACTGTGACATGTGTGTACATACATTATATTGCCAAAAGTTTTGGGACGTCTTTACATGCACATGAACTTTAATGACATCCCATTCTGAATCCGTAGGGCAGGGTCGGCAACAGGCGGCCCGCGGACCAAAACTGGCCCGCCAGCAACATTTTCTGGTCCGCCGGATTATTTTGGAAAAGCAGTTTTGGTAGATGTGGGCTTACACTTTTTGAAGTCTTCATATAGCTCCATGAGGTTGCGTTTCAGATGACTGTGGAGATTAGTTTCCTCTCGACGTGGCCACAATTTTTCCGCACGACTTAGTGACACTGTCACTAATGTTCACATATCGCGTTTTTTGCAAATTCGTTATTTCAAATGCAGGCGCGCAGCAAGCACGCTCAAAATGGAAGCACATTTTTCTAGGCCTATGCCGCGATAAGATGAGAACATCTCAACTTTTCAGAATGCAGCAAGCTCACCGCAGGTCATGAGACAAAAAAACAACAATCAGCTTCGGCCTTTCCGTAACAACATCGAAAGCTCGGGCCGAACAGCTGATCATAGCCGTACAGGGCGGGTTTTTATTTCTCATCTCCATAAATATATCTAGGAGTAAAGCTAATAATGCAAGGGCTAGAAATCAATTAATCCTTTGCTGATACTTATTTGTTATCATGGAAAGCCCTCAGCGCAGTTCACGGTTGCATAGCAACGACAGACGCAAAATTATATTCAGACATCCCAATATAATAATTTATTTAGTTATATGTTTTTATGGATCTTGCTTTGTGCACTTGTGCGCAGTCATGTTGGAACAGGAAGGGGCCATCCCCAAATTGTTCCAACAAAGTTGGGAGCATAATATTGCCCGGGTCTGACTCCTCTGGCTTCAGGCACCCAGCAGCGAATCTCCTGTTCCTTGCTCCTCCTCATCGTGGTGGAGGGCAGCAGGCTCCGGCCTCAGGCAAACAGCGGCGACTCCTCCACTCCCTCTCGGACAGCAGCCGCCCCTCCACAACCAGGCGAACGGCAGCGAGTTCCTCTAGTCCACGGGCACCGAATTATTTAAACATTTATTTAGAATCATCAAGGGCAGGCACGGAGGCTCAGTGGGTAGCACTGTCGCCTCACAACAAGAAGGTCCGGCTGAGCCGGGATTTCTTTCTGTGTGGAGTTTGCATGTGCTCCCCGTGTCTGCGTGGGTTTCCTCCGGGTGCTCCGGTTTCCCCCACAATCCAAAGACATGCAAGATAGGTGAATTGGCGAGACAACATTTTTTATTAAAAAAAAAACAAACATTTATAATAAATACTTAAATATTTAAAAAAAAAAACAAGTATTGTCAGTTTTGCTTTCATGGTGACTAAAAAATGACATGTTTTTTGTACTCATCTTGCAGCTGTGGTGGTTGCCAAGAATTCACCATAAAAAAAAATATGGTGACATTGTTTAAGGGATTACAGGATGGCATATCGATGCCTGTATATTTTACAACTTATAACTGTATATTTCATGAAGTGATATAATGTTAAATCATTACTGATAACAGAATTGGGAATAAAAATATATATTATAAAATATAATCATTTTGTGATCAGGAACATCACATCAGACAGACTTCTTTTGGAAATGTCTTTTTACGTTTTTACAGTGTTTTAAACCATTTACAGTGTTTCACTGTATATCAGGGGTATTCAATTAGTTTCAAGAAGTCCAGCCTCCATATTTCATTTCCAGCTGAGGTCCAGACAATACTTTTTGGAATAGCCTAGTTATAAGTTTTCATGTGAACAGCAGTAGATGTAAAAGAAAAAAAGAAAAAAAAAAAGTAACAATATCAAGGATAAGGATATTGGGGCCAAAGCAGGTGTCCGAGATTTTCTAAAAAACAAGGTTGATAATATGCGTGGACTCATTCAGTATTTAAATTTAGATGAATAACATGTCATTGTAACACAAGACGATTTCAAATAAATATGAAGTTATTATTTCTAGCTCAAAGCTATTTATTTTAAGTATTTATCTTTTAGGCCCTTTTTAATTAAATAAATGTATAACTATTTTTATTGATTTACTTATATGTGTAGCCTTTAAATCTTTTAAACTGTATTTGTGTTAACGGTTTTAGTTCTACAAAGTATTTCATATTAGAGTTAGAACACATCAAATTAAACAATTTAAGAAATAAATCAATCATGTAATATTTTTGTATTAATTATAATATAATAACGGTATGCAGAAATGCTACAAAGAACAAACTGTCATATTACTTAAGACAGCATGTTAGATAAAGTAAATAAATCAATTCATTCTTAGGTTGCAGGAGCTTCTGAGCTTATATGAGAATGTGCTGTCTGTATGATTACTTTTGTTTGCAGCTTAACACACAACACATTTGTTTTATTATTCATACCACAACAGTAAATAAGTGTTTAACTGCCATTAAGTGTTGTTTGGTTACTTGTTCACACAATTACTATGTTCTATATGTTGAATGGCAAATAGTGCACTATATAGGGGGATAGGGAATGATTCAGACAGTGTAAATATGCTTCCATTGGGGCGAATGAAGTCTGGTTTCAGTGAGCATGTTTACATGCACACCAGTACGTGGATAACTCACAAAAATCAGCTTATTGAAATAACCTGTTGTCTGGGTTTACATGCAAACCAATAACCCGACAACGCAAGTAAACCGGATTTACAAGACTTTATTAATGAATCATTCAGTTCTTCAGGCGTTTCTCCTCCATCAAATAACCGCGACGTTATCGGAATGGCCGAAATCAGTTAATTAAAAAATAAATGTAATTTAAATTCAAATTAATTCTTAAAAAGGGGATACATTAGTAGATCGGGAATCAGCAATCTTGTATCAGGAAAACTCGCTGAGCTTTAACAATTTCTTCTCTTTCGATTTATGATTCTTGTATGAGATATGCTAATACACGAGACTATGGATTGCATTGCAGGGTATAATAGAATAAAATAAATCTCACAAATGACAAGGTTTAGGTTAATAACAGTGGGCCTATCACCATTCAATAGAAATGAGATTAATTTTATTGATACATCAAGCAAGGTTGACCATGGAAATCGTCACCAAGCTGAATTATTTTTTATTAATATTTCAAGAAACATTACAGTAGAGCAAACACACATCTTTTAATCTAGAACATTTCGAGCAATAGATAAATAAGTTCAATTATTACTATTTTTTTTGCAGTGTAACATTCCCACATAGGACAAAAATAGGACGAAACGAGAAAAAAATAAACAGGTATGGTAGATGAGATCTCGTAATTGTTCTTCAATAAATAAGTACAATTTTATTTTGAATTATTAGTGATTTAATTAATGTTCTACCTCACATAAGAAATCTATAAAATTATAGGTATTTTCTGAAGAAACCTTTTAAGAAAAGGTTTCCAAAAAGACAAACATCCTTCTTGCGTAAGTTACAGTTCATGTTAACTTTAGAAAAACAACATGAACTGAAATAATTCCTTTATTCCGACAGGGAGATGCAAGCTTCATGAAAACATCATAATATTGATTACTTTTATCAAAATTTTCCGTCACCTTTTCTAATTTTAGTCAATTGTCAAGCACCATTGCAACTTTATTTCTTTGAAATCATTATCATTGGAAAATAACTGTTTGTGAATGACTGTAGGCTTATAACTCGAGCCGATTATGAACATCGAGCTCCGTGTTTGACATCAGAAGTTGTGATCGTGACAATCGTGGAGCTTTTAAAATAAGAAATGTTGTAAAATACATATGTTCATAAAGATATAAATGTTATGCCAAAACAATAGCAGTTGTAGTTTGCACGATAGAATCTGCGCTGACAAAAACATTCGAAAACAACCCTTGGCAACGGGCCAACGCGCGTCACTCCTTGTGACGTCACAACCCATATACAGTGCTTTGAAATTCCGCTCAGGTTGTAGAATAGTTCAGTTGGTTTCTGGTAGTTCAAGTGACCCGACTAGTATTTCTGTACATCTGTGGTGAAAATTTGCTCAAATTGTGTTATATCTCTTGATTTTTAGTATTTCATTCGATCTGTGCTATATTTCATTTCAGTCAACTTGGGATAAGTTTGTGACAGAACATCAGAGAGACATCTGGAGCAATGGGGCAGTGTAAATCTCGCAATTACATTGTAGAGGAAGATGCTGCTGCATCTATGTCACCAAGGCCTGTCCCAGAGAGGGTAGAAAAGAAGAAAGGGAGGTTCTTTAAATGGGCTTTTTCTCGGAAATCCAAGAAAACTTCCACCGAAGCCCAACAGAGTCAGTGCAGAAATGACAGCAGCCAACAGCCTGAGAGATGCTCTGATGGTGAAGTTGAACAGAACAGCGACATTGACAACTCGGTGTACAGCTGGCACACCTGTGTATCTTCTCTCACCTCTGTGCAGGATGCTGATAAAGACATTCCCAGGCAAGAGCAAAGGGACATCAGCACTCACAACAGCAGTCCTTCTTTCATTGAGCCATCTATGACTGAGGAGAACAAAAGCTCAGCTCCGAAAACAGATGACATCTTTTTGGAAAAATGAGGAAGAAATTATCCATTTAAGTTTAAAGGGAAAGACAGGTCAGTTTAGATCACAAGCCCCAACATGACTGATAAAATGTGCAAAATGTACCTCAGTTTTACTTTTAACATTGTCTTTCTTATCCAAAATAAAAATGTGAACTGAGGATGGATTTTGGTTGTGTGAGGCCCAAAGCATCACAATAATGTGTCCATTCTAAAGCATTCTTTAATCAGTAAATTTACAGTTTAAATCATAAAAAATGCGATGTTCCTCTTTTTTATTGACAGTGGACTTCTTGCAGCACTATGAAACTAAATTCGGAATACTAGGTCGAGGATCATATGGAAGTGTCTATGAAGGGATCCGTTTGTCTGATTCACGAAAGGTTGTATTTTGTACACTTGGAATTTAAATTTCATGTTTAAGAATCATGTAACATCTGCACATATAATTGATTGTAACACGTTCTTATAAACAATATTTTTTCCCCTTTCCTTGGAGAACAGGTGGCACTAAAATATGTGGAGAAGACTGAATCCATGGAAAATGTCCGTATTGTAAGTAAGCTGCTCCTCTCTTTGTTTTCTTACTCTCAGAGCATACAGTCACATTAGCAATTGGACATTTTAACAAAAATTTGCAGTCAAAAATGTTGCATTGTCAATAGCACATGAACTGTCAAACCAAACACCATTCTGTTGGTCGGCACGGTTAATTCACGTGACTAACATGAACGAGCAGAAAGTGTGTGGAACTTTTCCACCCTCATGCAAAAATTCCCATTAAAATGACTGAATTTTGCCCTGCAAAATTTCGCAGACTAAACTTCAGTACCCATTTCCAGTTGAATTTGTTTCAATTACAAGTCTTCAAACCTACTCACCCAAATGCAGGACATAATTCTGTTGTAATAATTCGTTTAAATTAAACTATGTCCCCTAATCACTTTCACATCTCACTTTCGTATAACTATTATCTCTCCTGTAGGGTCTATTTGGAAAATCCCTTCCAAACGAGGTCGCCTATGATGGTTCTTGTGAACAAAGGTCCCAGCGTTCCTCAAATAATAAAGCTGCTGGACTGGTACGAGACACCAGAGGAATACGTACTGATCTTAGAGCGGCCCACGCCATGTGCAAATATGCGCCGGTTTTTACGGCAAAATGGTGGCAGAATCAAGGAATCGACAGCACGAGCTGTAATGCGTCAGGTTGTCACTGCTGCAAGAATATGCAGTGAAAGGGGCGTCTTCCACAGCGATATCAAGCTGGAAAACCTGCTCATCAACCAAAACACCTTGCAGGTCAAATTAATAGACTTTGGTTGTAGCAGACGCTTGAAGAAGTCTCCTTATTCGAAATTCAGAGGTACGTATTATTCCACAAATCTATGGTGAATAAATAGACAAAAAGCTATGGAAATACAAATTCATTGCAATGGATGAAATCTTATTTCTTTCAGGCACAAGAGCTTATGCTCCACCTGAGAGTGTCAACCATCAAAGGTATCATGGCAAGCCTGCAACAGTGTATTCTTTAGGCGTACTGATGGTCAAGATGCTGTCTGGGAAGTCCTTGGCGAGATCCTCCCTCAGATGTTTGCTGAGCCCTGGTACACAGAACACATTTCCAAAGGTGAGAGCATGTGGACGGGTCATACAGGAACTTTATTACTGCTTAAAATAATATGATCAGTTACACAAAGTATAACACTTACAATAATAAGCGACATCTCTCCCCTCTTTCTTCACAGAATGCAGAGATCTGATCTCTTCATGCATGGAAAGGGATCCAGCCAAGCGGATTGATTTGGAAAAGATCCTCCTCCATGACTGGTTCCAGGTATTGGTCCTTGCCTAAAAATGTTTGAAAACAAGATACCGTCATGAGAGACAGAACGAGAAACAGAAGAAACCAAGAGAGTAGGTAAAGAAAAAAACCTTGTGCCTAAAAGAAAAAAGTAAGGAAAGGAAGTATACATGTGTTGTAACGGAACAGAGACTCAAGACAAAAGGACATGAGTGAGAAACAGGTTTATTGAAGTAAGTAGTGGTGAGTACCAGTGGATGACGATATTGGTGAATGTCTTTGAATAATGAGGATATATACTGACAGTCTTATTGCGTTGCAGATGGTTATGGAGGTCGTGGATAACAGTGAGGATTGATGGTGGAAGCACACACTGGTGCGGGAGGATAGGTGAGTAGTTGCAGGACTATGAGGAAGACCACGAAGAACAGGAAGACACTGGAGATTTGGAGACACAAACTGGGAGACAAAGAGGCAATGCCAACACTTCAAGGCAGGTAAGTATAGACAGCGAGGTGAGTCTTAAGACCAGGCAATGTGACTATGTGAGGTGTGTGCTTATATACTACCTGTAATGAGGAGATGATGTGCAGGTGACAACGATCTCTGAGATTGGGAAGTGCATGCAGGTGAGGGCCAGGGAGGATGATGGGAAATGTAGTGAGGAGGTGGTGAATTAGCTGGTGACTGTGACATGTGTGTACATACATTATATTGCCAAAAGTTTTGGGACGTCTTTACATGCACATGAACTTTAATGACATCCCATTCTGAATCCGTAGGGCAGGGTCGGCAACAGGCGGCCCGCGGACCAAAACTGGCCCGCCAGCAACATTTTCTGGTCCGCCGGATTATTTTGGATAGCAGTTTTGGTAGATGTGGGCTTACACTTTTTGAAGTCTTCATATAGCTCCATGAGGTTGCGTTTCAGATGACTGTGGAGATTAGTTTCCTCTCGACGTGGCCACAATTTTTCCGCACGACTTAGTGACACTGTCACTAATGTTCACATATCGCGTTTTTTGCAAATTCGTTATTTCAAATGCAGGCGCGCAGCAAGCACGCTCAAAATGGAAGCACATTTTTCTAGGCCTATGCCGCGATAAGATGAGAACATCTCAACTTTTCAGAATGCAGCAAGCTCACCGCAGGTCATGAGACAAAAAAACAACAATCAGCTTCGGCCTTTCCGTAACAACATCGAAAGCTCGGGCCGAACAGCTGATCATAGCCGTACAGGGCGGGTTTTTATTTCTCATCTCCATAAATATATCTAGGAGTAAAGCTAATAATGCAAGGGCTAGAAATCAATTAATCCTTTGCTGATACTTATTTGTTATCATGGAAAGCCCTCAGCGCAGTTCACGGTTGCATAGCAACGACAGACGCAAAATTATATTCAGACATCCCAATATAATAATTTATTAGTTATACGTTTATGATCTTGCTTTGTGCACTTGTGCGCAGTCATGTTGGAACAGGAGGGCCATCCCCAAATTGTTCCAACAAAGTTGGGAGCATAATATTGCCCGGGTCTGACTCCTCTGGCTTCAGGCACCCAGCAGCGAATCTCCTGTTCCTTGCTCCTCCTCATCGTGGTGGAGGGCAGCAGGCTCCGGCCTCAGGCAAACGGCGGCGGCGACTCCACTCCCTCTCGGACAGCAGCCGCCCCTCCACAACCAGGCGAACGGCAGCGAGTTCCTCTAGTCCACGGGCACCGAATTATTTAAACATTTATTTAGAATCATCAAGGGCAGGCACGGAGGCTCAGTGGGTAGCACTGTCGCCTCACAACAAGAAGGTCCCGGCTGAGCCGGGATTTCTTTCTGTGTGGAGTTTGCATGTGCTCCCCGTGTCTGCGTGGGTTTCCTCCGGGTGCTCCGGTTTCCCCCACAATCCAAAGACATGCAAGATAGGTGAATTGGCGAGACAACATTTTTTATAAAAAAAAAAAAACATTTATAATAAATACTTAAATATTTAAAAAAAAAACAAGTATTGTCAGTTTTGCTTTCATGGTGACTAAAAAATGACATGTTTTTTGTACTCATCTTGCAGCTGTGGTGGTTGCCAAGAATTCACCATAAAAAAAAATATGGTGACATTGTTTAAGGGATTACAGGATGGCATATCGATGCCTGTATATTTTACAACTTATAACTGTATATTTCATGAAGTGATATAATGTTAAATCATTACTGATAACAAAATTGGGAATAAAAATATATATTATAAAATATAATCATTTTGTGATCAGGAACATCACATCAGACAGACTCCTTTTGGAAATGTCTTTTTACGTTTTTACAGTGTTTTAAACCATTTACAGTGTTTCACTGTATATCAGGGGTATTCAATTAGTTTCAAGAAGTCCAGCCTCCATATTTCATTTCCAGCTGAGGTCCAGACAATACTTTTTGGAATAGCCTAGTTATAAGTTTTCATGTGAACAGCAGTAGATGTAAAAGAAAAAAAGAAAAAAAAAAGTAACAATATCAAGGATAAGGATATTGGGGCCAAAGCAGGTGTCCGAGATTTTCTAAAAAACAAGGTTGATAATATGCGTGGACTCATTCAGTATTTAAATTTAGATGAATAACATGTCATTGTAACACAAGACGATTTCAAATAAATATGAAGTTATTATTTCTAGCTCAAAGCTATTTATTTTAAGTATTTATCTTTTAGGCCCTTTTTAATTAAATAAATGTATAACTATTTTTATTGATTTACTTATATGTGTAGCCTTTAAATCTTTTAAACTGTATTTGTGTTAACGGTTTTAGTTCTACAAAGTATTTCATATTAGAGTTAGAACACATCAAATTAAACAATTTAAGAAATAAATCAATCATGTAATATTTTTGTATTAATTATAATATAATAACGGTATGCAGAAATGCTACAAAGAACAAACTGTCATATTACTTAAGACAGCATGTTAGATAAAGTAAATAAATCAATTCATTCTTAGGTTGCAGGAGCTTCTGAGCTTATATGAGAATGTGCTGTCTGTATGATTACTTTTGTTTGCAGCTTAACACACAACACATTTGTTTTATTATTCATACCACAACAGTAAATAAGTGTTTAACTGCCATTAAGTGTTGTTTGGTTACTTGTTCACACAATTACTATGTTCTATATGTTGAATGGCAAATAGTGCACTATATATAGGGGGATAGGGAATGATTCAGACAGTGTAAATATGCTTCCATTGGGGCGAATGAAGTCTGGTTTCAGTGAGCATGTTTACATGCACACCAGTACGTGGATAACTCACAAAAATCAGCTTATTGAAATAACCTGTTGTCTGGGTTTACATGCAAACCAATAACCCGACAACGCAAGTAAACCGGATTTACAAGACTTTATTAATGAATCATTCAGTTCTTCAGGCGTTTCTCCTCCATCAAATAACCGCGACGTTATCGGAATGGCCGAAATCAGTTAATTAAAAAATAAATGTAATTTAAATTCAAATTAATTCTTAAAAAGGGGATACATTAGTAGATCGGGAATCAGCAATCTTGTATCAGGAAAACTCGCTGAGCTTTAACAATTTCTTCTCTTTCGATTTATGATTCTTGTATGAGATATGCTAATACACGAGACTATGGATTGCATTGCAGGGTATAATAGAATAAAATAAATCTCACAAATGACAAGGTTTAGGTTGATAACAGTAGGGCCTATCACCATTCAATAGAAATGAGATTAATTTTATTGATACATCAAGCAAGGTTGACCATGGAAATCGTCACCAAGCTGAATTATTTTTTATTAATATTTCAAGAAACATTACAGTAGAGCAAACACACATCTTTTAATCTAGAACATTTCGAGCAATAGATAAATAAGTTCAATTATTACTATTTTTTTTGCAGTGTAACATTCCCACATAGGACAAAAATAGGACGAAACGAGAAAAAAATAAACAGGTATGGTAGATGAGATCTCGTAATTGTTCTTCAATAAATAAGTACAATTTTATTTTGAATTATTAGTGATTTAATTAATGTTCTACCTCACATAAGAAATCTATAAAATTATAGGTATTTTCTGAAGAAACCTTTTAAGAAAAGGTTTCCAAAAAGACAAACATCCTTCTTGCGTAAGTTACAGTTCATGTTAACTTTAGAAAAACAACATGAACTGAAATAATTCCTTTATTCCGACAGGGAGATGCAAGCTTCATGAAAACATCATAATATTGATTACTTTTATCAAAATTTTCCGTCACCTTTTCTAATTTTAGTCAATTGTCAAGCACCATTGCAACTTTATTTCTTTGAAATCATTATCATTGGAAAATAACTGTTTGTGAATGACTGTAGGCTTATAACTCGAGCCGATTATGAACATCGAGCTCCGTGTTTGACATCAGAAGTTGTGATCGTGACAATCGTGGAGCTTTTAAAATAAGAAATGTTGTAAAATACATATGTTCATAAAGATATAAATGTTATGCCAAAACAATAGCAGTTGTAGTTTGCACGATAGTATCTGCGCTGACAAAAACATTCGAAAACAACCCTTGGCAACGGGCCAACGCGCGTCACTCCTTGTGACGTCACAACCCATATACAGTGCTTTGAAATTCCGCTCAGGTTGTAGAATAGTTCAGTTGGTTTCTGGTAGTTCAAGTGACCCGACTAGTATTTCTGTACATCTGTGGTGAAAATTTGCTCAAATTGTGTTATATCTCTTGATTTTTAGTATTTCGATCTGTGCTATATTTCATTTCAGTCAACTTGTGATAAGTTTGTGACAGAACATCAGAGAGACATCTGGAGCAATGGGGCAGTGTAAATCTCGCAATTACATTGTAGAGGAAGATGCTGCTGCATCTATGTCACCAAGGCCTGTCCCAGAGAGGGTAGAAAAGAAGAAAGGGAGGTTCTTTAAATGGGCTTTTTCTCGGAAATCCAAGAAAACTTCCACCGAAGCCCAACAGAGTCAGTGCAGAAATGAAAGCAGCCAACAGCCTGAGAGATGCTCTGATGGTGAAGTTGAACAGAACAGCGACATTGACAACTCGGTGTACAGCTGGCACACCTGTGTATCTTCTCTCACCTCTGTGCAGGATGCTGATAAAGACATTCCCAGGCAAGAGCAAAGGGACATCAGCACTCACAACAGCAGTCCTTCTTTCATTGAGCCATCTATGACTGAGAAGAACAAAAGCTCAGCTCCGAAAACAGATGACATTTTTTGGAAAAATGAGGAAGAAATTATCCATTTAAGTTTAAAGGGAAAGACAGGTCAGTTTAGATCACAAGCCCCAACATGACTGATAAAATGTGCAAAATGTACCTCAGTTTTACTTTTAACATTGTCTTTCTTATCCAAAATAAAAATGTGAACTGAGGATGGATTTTGGTTGTGTGAGGCCCAAAGCATCACAATAATGTGTCCATTCTAAAGCATTCTTTAATCAGTAAATTTACAGTTTAAATCATAAAAAATGCGATGTTCCTCTTTTTTATTGACAGTGGACTTCTTGCAGCACTATGAAACTAAATTCGGAATACTAGGTCGAGGATCATATGGAAGTGTCTATGCAGGGATCCGTTTGTCTGATTCACGAAAGGTTGTATTTTGTACACTTGGAATTTAAATTTCATGTTTAAGAATCATGTAACATCTGCACATATAATTGATTGTAACACGTTCTTATAAAAAATATTTTTTCCCTTTCCTTGGAGAACAGGTGGCACTAAAATATGTGGAGAAGACTGAATCCATGGAAAATGTCCGTATTGTAAGTAAGCTGCTCCTCTCTTTGTTTTCTTACTCTCAGAGCATACAGTCACATTAGCAATTGGACATTTTAACAAAAATTTGCAGTCAAAAATGTTGCATTGTCAATAGCACATGAACTGTCAAACCAAACACCATTCTGTTGGTCGGCACGGTTAATTGACGTGACTAACATGAACGAGCAGAAAGTGTGTGGAACTTTTCCACCCTCATGCAAAAATTCCCATTAAAATGACTGAATTTTGCCCTGCAAAATTTCGCAGACTAAACTTCAGTACCCATTTCCAGTTGAATTTGTTTCAATTACAAGTCTTCAAACCTACTTACCCAAATGCAGGACATAATTCTGTTGTAATAATTTGTTTAAATTAAACTATGTCCCCTAATCACTTTCACATCTCACTTTCGTATAACTATTATCTCTCCTGTAGGGTCTATTTGGAAAATCCCTTCCAAACGAGGTCGCCATGATGGTTCTTGTGAACAAAGGTCCCAGCGTTCCTCAAATAATAAAGCTGCTGGACTGGTACGAGACACCAGAGGAATACGTACTGATCTTAGAGCGGCCCACGCCATGTGCAAATATGCGCCGGTTTTTACGGCAAAATGGTGGCAGAATCAAGGAATCGACAGCACGAGCTGTAATGCGTCAGGTTGTCACTGCTGCAAGAATATGCAGTGAAAGGGGCGTCTTCCACAGCGATATCAAGCTGGAAAACCTGCTCATCAACCAAAACACCTTGCAGGTCAAATTAATAGACTTTGGTTGTAGCAGACGCTTGAAGAAGTCTCCTTATTCGAAATTCAGAGGTACGTATTATTCCACAAATCTATGGTGAATAAATAGACAAAAAGCTATGGAAATACAAATTCATTGCAATGGATGAAATCTTATTTCTTTCAGGCACAAGAGCTTATGCTCCGCCTGAGAGTGTCAACCATCAAAGGTATCATGGGAAGCCTGCAACAGTGTATTCTTTAGGCGTACTGATGGTCAAGATGCTGTCTGGGAAGTCCTTTGGCGAGATCCTCCCTCAGATGTTTGCTGAGCCCTGGTACACAGAACACATTTCCAAAGGTGAGAGCATGTGGACGGGTCATACAGGAACTTTATTACTGCTTAAAATAATATGATCAGTTACACAAAGTATAACACTTACAATAATAAGCGACATCTCTCCCCTCTTTCTTCACAGAATGCAGAGATCTGATCTCTTCATGCATGGAAAGGGATCCAGCCAAGCGGATTGATTTGGAAAAGATCCTCCTCCATGACTGGTTCCAGGTATTGGTCCTTGCCTAAAAATGTTTGAAAACAAGATACCGTCATGAGAGACAGAACGAGAAACAGAAGAAACCAAGAGAGTAGGTAAAGAAAAAACCTTGTGCCTAAAAGAAAAAAGTAAGGAAAGGAAGTATACATGTGTTGTAACGGAACAGAGACTCAAGACAAAAGGACATGAGTGAGAAACAGGTTTATTGAAGTAAGTAGTGGTGAGTACCAGTGGATGACGATATTGGTGAATGTCTTTGAATAATGAGGATATATACTGACAGTCTTATTGCGTTGCAGATGGTTATGGAGGTCGTGGATAACAGTGAGGATTGATGGTGGAAGCACACACTGGTGCGGGAGGATAGGTGAGTAGTTGCAGGACTATGAGGAAGACCACGAAGAACAGGAAGACACTGGAGATTTGGAGACACAAACTGGGAGACAAAGAGGCAATGCCAACACTTCAAGGCAGGTAAGTATAGACAGCGAGGTGAGTCTTAAGACCAGGCAATGTGACTATGTGAGGTGTGTGCTTATATACTACCTGTAATGAGGAGATGATGTGCAGGTGACAACGATCTCTGAGATTGGGAAGTGCATGCAGGTGAGGGCCAGGGAGGATGATGGGAAATGTAGTGAGGAGGTGGTGAATTAGCTGGTGACTGTGACATGTGTGTACATACATTATATTGCCAAAAGTTTTGGGACGTCTTTACATGCACATGAACTTTAATGACATCCCATTCTGAATCCGTAGGGCAGGGTCGGCAACAGGCGGCCCGCGGACCAAAACTGGCCCGCCAGCAACATTTTCTGGTCCGCCGGATTATTTTGGAAAAGCAGTTTTGGTAGATGTGGGCTTACACTTTTTGAAGTCTTCATATAGCTCCATGAGGTTGCGTTTCAGATGACTGTGGAGATTAGTTTCCTCTCGACGTGGCCACAATTTTTCCGCACGACTTAGTGACACTGTCACTAATGTTCACATATCGCGTTTTTTGCAAATTCGTTATTTCAAATGCAGGCGCGCAGCAAGCACGCTCAAAATGGAAGCACATTTTTCTAGGCCTATGCCGCGATAAGATGAGAACATCTCAACTTTTCAGAATGCAGCAAGCTCACCGCAGGTCATGAGACAAAAAAACAACAATCAGCTTCGGCCTTTCCGTAACAACATCGAAAGCTCGGGCCGAACAGCTGATCATAGCCGTACAGGGCGGGTTTTTATTTCTCATCTCCATAAATATATCTAGGAGTAAAGCTAATAATGCAAGGGCTAGAAATCAATTAATCCTTTGCTGATACTTATTTGTTATCATGGAAAGCCCTCAGCGCAGTTCACGGTTGCATAGCAACGACAGACGCAAAATTATATTCAGACATCCCAATATAATAATTTATTTAGTTATACGTTTTTATGGATCTTGCTTTGTGCACTTGTGCGCAGTCATGTTGGAACAGGAAGGGGCCATCCCCAAATTGTTCCAACAAAGTTGGGAGCATAATATTGCCCGGGTCTGACTCCTCTGGCTTCAGGCACCCAGCAGCGAATCTCCTGTTCCTTGCTCCTCCTCATCGTGGTGGAGGGCAGCAGGCTCCGGCCTCAGGCAAACAGCGGCGACTCCTCCACTCCCTCTCGGACAGCAGCCGCCCCTCCACAACCAGGCGAACGGCAGCGAGTTCCTCTAGTCCACGGGCACCGAATTATTTAAACATTTATTTAGAATCATCAAGGGCAGGCACGGAGGCTCAGTGGGTAGCACTGTCGCCTCACAACAAGAAGGTCCGGCTGAGCCGGGATTTCTTTCTGTGTGGAGTTTGCATGTGCTCCCCGTGTCTGCGTGGGTTTCCTCCGGGTGCTCCGGTTTCCCCCACAATCCAAAGACATGCAAGATAGGTGAATTGGCGAGACAACATTTTTTATTAAAAAAAAAAAAACATTTATAATAAATACTTAAATATTAAAAAAAAAACAAGTATTGTCAGTTTTGCTTTCATGGTGACTAAAAAATGACATGTTTTTTGTACTCATCTTGCAGCTGTGGTGGTTGCCAAGAATTCACCATAAAAAAAATATGGTGACATTGTTTAAGGGATTACAGGATGGCATATCGATGCCTGTATATTTTACAACTTATAACTGTATATTTCATGAGGTGATATAATGTTAAATCATTACTGATAACAGAATTGGGAATAAAAATATATATTATAAAATATAATCATTTTGTGATCAGGAACATCACATCAGACAGACTTCTTTTGGAAATGTCTTTTTACGTTTTTACAGTGTTTTAAACCATTTACAGTGTTTCACTGTATATCAGGGGTATTCAATTAGTTTCAAGAAGTCCAGCCTCCATATTTCATTTCCAGCTGAGGTCCAGACAATACTTTTTGGAATAGCCTAGTTATAAGTTTTCATGTGAACAGCAGTAGATGTAAAAGAAAAAAAGAAAAAAAAAAGTAACAATATCAAGGATAAGGATATTGGGGCCAAAGCAGGTGTCCGAGATTTTCTAAAAAACAAGGTTGATAATATGCGTGGACTCATTCAGTATTTAAATTTAGATGAATAACATGTCATTGTAACACAAGACGATTTCAAATAAATATGAAGTTATTATTTCTAGCTCAAAGCTATTTATTTTAAGTATTTATCTTTTAGGCCCTTTTTAATTAAATAAATGTATAACTATTTTTATTGATTTACTTATATGTGTAGCCTTTAAATCTTTTAAACTGTATTTGTGTTAACGGTTTTAGTTCTACAAAGTATTTCATATTAGAGTTAAAACACATCAAATTAAACAATTTAAGAAATAAATCAATCATGTAATATTTTTGTATTAATTATAATATAATAACGGTATGCAGAAATGCTACAAAGAACAAACTGTCATATTACTTAAGACAGCATGTTAGATAAAGTAAATAAATCAATTCATTCTTAGGTTGCAGGAGCTTCTGAGCTTATATGAGAATGTGCTGTCTGTATGATTACTTTTGTTTGCAGCTTAACACACAACACATTTGTTTTATTATTCATACCACAACAGTAAATAAGTGTTTAACTGCCATTAAGTGTTGTTTGGTTACTTGTTCACACAATTACTATGTTCTATATGTTGAATGGCAAATAGTGCACTATATATAGGGGGATAGGGAATGATTCAGACAGTGTAAATATGCTTCCATTGGGGCGAATGAAGTCTGGTTTCAGTGAGCATGTTTACATGCACACCAGTACGTGGATAACTCACAAAAATCAGCTTATTGAAATAACCTGTTGTCTGGGTTTACATGCAAACCAATAACCCGACAACGCAAGTAAACCGGATTTACAAGACTTTATTAATGAATCATTCAGTTCTTCAGGCGTTTCTCCTCCATCAAATAACCGCGACGTTATCGGAATGGCCGAAATCAGTTAATTAAAAAATAAATGTAATTTAAATTCAAATTAATTCTTAAAAAGGGGATACATTAGTAGATCGGGAATCAGCAATCTTGTATCAGGAAAACTCGCTGAGCTTTAACAATTTCTTCTCTTTCGATTTATGATTCTTGTATGAGATATGCTAATACACGAGACTATGGATTGCATTGCAGGGTATAATAGAATAAAATAAATCTCACAAATGACAAGGTTTAGGTTGATAACAGTAGGCCTATCACCATTCAATAGAAATGAGATTAATTTTATTGATATATCAAGCAAGGTTGACCATGGAAATCGTCACCAAGCTGAATTATTTTTTTTATTAATATTTCAAGAAACATTACAGTAGAGCAAACACACATCTTTTAATCTAGAACATTTCGAGCAATAGATAAATAAGTTCAATTATTACTATTTTTTTTTGCAGTGTAACATTCCCACATAGGACAAAAATAGGACGAAACGAGAAAAAAATAAACAGGTATGGTAGATGAGATCTCGTAATTGTTCTTCAATAAATAAGTACAATTTTATTTTGAATTATTAGTGATTTAATTAATGTTCTACCTCACATAAGAAATCTATAAAATTATAGGTATTTTCTTAAGAAACCTTTTAAGAAAAGGTTTCCAAAAAGACAAACATCCTTCTTGCGTAAGTTACAGTTCATGTTAACTTTAGAAAAACAACATGAACTGAAATAATTCCTTTATTCCGACAGGGAGATGCAAGCTTCATGAAAACATCATAATATTGATTACTTTTATCAAAATTTTCCGTCACCTTTTCTAATTTTAGTCAATTGTCAAGCACCATTGCAACTTTATTTCTTTGAAATCATTATCATTGGAAAATAACTGTTTGTGAATGACTGTAGGCTTATAACTCGAGCCGATTATGAACATCGAGCTCCGTGTTTGACATCAGAAGTTGTGATCGTGACAATCGTGGAGCTTTTAAAATAAGAAATGTTGTAAAATACATATGTTCATAAAGATATAAATGTTATGCCAAAACAATAGCAGTTGTAGTTTGCACGATAGTATCTGCGCTGACAAAAACATTCGAAAACAACCCTTGGCAACGGGCCAACGCGCGTCACTCCTTGTGACGTCACAACCCATATACAGTGCTTTGAAATTCCGCTCAGGTTGTAGAATAGTTCAGTTGGTTTCTGGTAGTTCAAGTGACCCGACTAGTATTTCTGTACATCTGTGGTGAAAATTTGCTCAAATTGTGTTATATCTCTTGATTTTTAGTATTTCGATCTGTGCTATATTTCATTTCAGTCAACTTGTGATAAGTTTGTGACAGAACATCAGAGAGACATCTGGAGCAATGGGGCAGTGTAAATCTCGCAATTACATTGTAGAGGAAGATGCTGCTGCATCTATGTCACCAAGGCCTGTCCCAGAGAGGGTAGAAAAGAAGAAAGGGAGGTTCTTTAAATGGGCTTTTTCTCGGAAATCCAAGAAAACTTCCACCGAAGCCCAACAGAGTCAGTGCAGAAATGAAAGCAGCCAACAGCCTGAGAGATGCTCTGATGGTGAAGTTGAACAGAACAGCGACATTGACAACTCGGTGTACAGCTGGCACACCTGTGTATCTTCTCTCACCTCTGTGCAGGATGCTGATAAAGACATTCCCAGGCAAGAGCAAAGGGACATCAGCACTCACAACAGCAGTCCTTCTTTCATTGAGCCATCTATGACTGAGAAGAACAAAAGCTCAGCTCCGAAAACAGATGACATTTTTTGGAAAAATGAGGAAGAAATTATCCATTTAAGTTTAAAGGGAAAGACAGGTCAGTTTAGATCACAAGCCCCAACATGACTGATAAAATGTGCAAAATGTACCTCAGTTTTACTTTTAACATTGTCTTTCTTATCCAAAATAAAAATGTGAACTGAGGATGGATTTTGGTTGTGTGAGGCCCAAAGCATCACAATAATGTGTCCATTCTAAAGCATTCTTTAATCAGTAAATTTACAGTTTAAATCATAAAAAATGCGATGTTCCTCTTTTTTATTGACAGTGGACTTCTTGCAGCACTATGAAACTAAATTCGGAATACTAGGTCGAGGATCATATGGAAGTGTCTATGCAGGGATCCGTTTGTCTGATTCACGAAAGGTTGTATTTTGTACACTTGGAATTTAAATTTCATGTTTAAGAATCATGTAACATCTGCACATATAATTGATTGTAACACGTTCTTATAAAAAATATTTTTTCCCTTTCCTTGGAGAACAGGTGGCACTAAAATATGTGGAGAAGACTGAATCCATGGAAAATGTCCGTATTGTAAGTAAGCTGCTCCTCTCTTTGTTTTCTTACTCTCAGAGCATACAGTCACATTAGCAATTGGACATTTTAACAAAAATTTGCAGTCAAAAATGTTGCATTGTCAATAGCACATGAACTGTCAAACCAAACACCATTCTGTTGGTCGGCACGGTTAATTGACGTGACTAACATGAACGAGCAGAAAGTGTGTGGAACTTTTCCACCCTCATGCAAAAATTCCCATTAAAATGACTGAATTTTGCCCTGCAAAATTTCGCAGACTAAACTTCAGTACCCATTTCCAGTTGAATTTGTTTCAATTACAAGTCTTCAAACCTACTTACCCAAATGCAGGACATAATTCTGTTGTAATAATTTGTTTAAATTAAACTATGTCCCCTAATCACTTTCACATCTCACTTTCGTATAACTATTATCTCTCCTGTAGGGTCTATTTGGAAAATCCCTTCCAAACGAGGTCGCCATGATGGTTCTTGTGAACAAAGGTCCCAGCGTTCCTCAAATAATAAAGCTGCTGGACTGGTACGAGACACCAGAGGAATACGTACTGATCTTAGAGCGGCCCACGCCATGTGCAAATATGCGCCGGTTTTTACGGCAAAATGGTGGCAGAATCAAGGAATCGACAGCACGAGCTGTAATGCGTCAGGTTGTCACTGCTGCAAGAATATGCAGTGAAAGGGGCGTCTTCCACAGCGATATCAAGCTGGAAAACCTGCTCATCAACCAAAACACCTTGCAGGTCAAATTAATAGACTTTGGTTGTAGCAGACGCTTGAAGAAGTCTCCTTATTCGAAATTCAGAGGTACGTATTATTCCACAAATCTATGGTGAATAAATAGACAAAAAGCTATGGAAATACAAATTCATTGCAATGGATGAAATCTTATTTCTTTCAGGCACAAGAGCTTATGCTCCGCCTGAGAGTGTCAACCATCAAAGGTATCATGGGAAGCCTGCAACAGTGTATTCTTTAGGCGTACTGATGGTCAAGATGCTGTCTGGGAAGTCCTTTGGCGAGATCCTCCCTCAGATGTTTGCTGAGCCCTGGTACACAGAACACATTTCCAAAGGTGAGAGCATGTGGACGGGTCATACAGGAACTTTATTACTGCTTAAAATAATATGATCAGTTACACAAAGTATAACACTTACAATAATAAGCCGACATCTCTCCCCTCTTTCTTCACAGAATGCAGAGATCTGATCTCTTCATGCATGGAAAGGGATCCAGCCAAGCGGATTGATTTGGAAAAGATCCTCCTCCATGACTGGTTCCAGGTATTGGTCCTTGCCTAAAAATGTTTGAAAACAAGATACCGTCATGAGAGACAGAACGAGAAACAGAAGAAACCAAGAGAGTAGGTAAAGAAAAAACCTTGTGCCTAAAAGAAAAAAGTAAGGAAAGGAAGTATACATGTGTTGTAACGGAACAGAGACTCAAGACAAAAGGACATGAGTGAGAAACAGGTTTATTGAAGTAAGTAGTGGTGAGTACCAGTGGATGACGATATTGGTGAATGTCTTTGAATAATGAGGATATATACTGACAGTCTTATTGCGTTGCAGATGGTTATGGAGGTCGTGGATAACAGTGAGGATTGATGGTGGAAGCACACACTGGTGCGGGAGGATAGGTGAGTAGTTGCAGGACTATGAGGAAGACCACGAAGACACTGGAGATTTGGAGACACAAACTGGGAGACAAAGAGGCAATGCCAACACTTCAAGGCAGGTAAGTATAGACAGCGAGGTGAGTCTTAAGACCAGGCAATGTGACTACGTGAGGTGTGTGCTTATATACTACCTGTAATGAGGAGATGATGTGCAGGTGACAACGATCTCTGAGATTGGGAAGTGCATGCAGGTGAGGGCCAGGGAGGATGATGGGAAATGTAGTGAGGAGGTGGTGAATTAGCTGGTGACTGTGACATGTGTGTACATACATTATATTGCCAAAAGTTTTGGGACGTCTTTACATGCACATGAACTTTAATGACATCCCATTCTGAATCCGTAGGGCAGGGTCGGCAACAGGCGGCCCGCGGACCAAAACTGGCCCGCCAGCAACATTTTCTGGTCCGCCGGATTATTTTGGAAAAGCAGTTTTGGTAGATGTGGGCTTACACTTTTTGAAGTCTTCATATAGCTCCATGAGGTTGCGTTTCAGATGACTGTGGAGATTAGTTTCCTCTCGACGTGGCCACAATTTTTCCGCACGACTTAGTGACACTGTCACTAATGTTCACATATCGCGTTTTTTGCAAATTCGTTATTTCAAATGCAGGCGCGCAGCAAGCACGCTCAAAATGGAAGCACATTTTTCTAGGCCTATGCCGCGATAAGATGAGAACATCTCAACTTTTCAGAATGCAGCAAGCTCACCGCAGGTCATGAGACAAAAAAAACAACAATCAGCTTCGGCCTTTCCGTAACAACATCGAAAGCTCGGGCCGAACAGCTGATCATAGCCGTACAGGGCGGGTTTTTATTTCTCATCTCCATAAATATATCTAGGAGTAAAGCTAATAATGCAAGGGCTAGAAATCAATTAATCCTTTGCTGATACTTATTTGTAATCATGGAAAGCCCTCAGCGCAGTTCACGGTTGCATAGCAACGACAGACGCAAAATTATATTCAGACATCCCAATATAATAATTTATTTAGTTATATGTTTTTATGGATCTTGCTTTGTGCACTTGTGCGCAGTCATGTTGGAACAGGAAGGGGCCATCCCCAAATTGTTCCAACAAAGTTGGGAGCATAATATTGCCCGGGTCTGACTCCTCTGGCTTCAGGCACCCAGCAGCGAATCTCCTGTTCCTTGCTCCTCCTCATCGTGGTGGAGGGCAGCAGGCTCCGGCCTCAGGCAAACAGCGGCGACTCCTCCACTCCCTCTCGGACAGCAGCCGCCCCTCCACAACCAGGCGAACGGCAGCGAGTTCCTCTAGTCCACGGGCACCGAATTATTTAAACATTTATTTAGAATCATCAAGGGCAGGCACGGAGGCTCAGTGGGTAGCACTGTCGCCTCACAACAAGAAGGTCCGGCTGAGCCGGGATTTCTTTCTGTGTGGAGTTTGCATGTGCTCCCCGTGTCTGCGTGGGTTTCCTCCGGGTGCTCCGGTTTCCCCCACAATCCAAAGACATGCAAGATAGGTGAATTGGCGAGACAACATTTTTTATTTAAAAAAAAAACATTTATAATAAATACTTAAATATTTAAAAAAAAACAAGTATTGTCAGTTTTGCTTTCATGGTGACTAAAAAATGACATGTTTTTTGTACTCATCTTGCAGCTGTGGTGGTTGCCAAGAATTCACCATAAAAAAAATATGGTGACATTGTTTAAGGGATTACAGGATGGCATATCGATGCCTGTATATTTTACAACTTATAACTGTATATTTCATGAAGTGATATAATGTTAAATCATTACTGATAACAGAATTGGGAATAAAAATATATATTATAAAATATAATCATTTTGTGATCAGGAACATCACATCAGACAGACTTCTTTTGGAAATGTCTTTTTACGTTTTTACAGTGTTTTAAACCATTTACAGTGTTTCACTGTATATCAGGGGTATTCAATTAGTTTCAAGAAGTCCAGCCTCCATATTTCATTTCCAGCTGAGGTCCAGACAATACTTTTTGGAATAGCCTAGTTATAAGTTTTCATGTGAACAGCAGTAGATGTAAAAGAAAAAAAGAAAAAGAAAAAAAGTAACAATATCAAGGATAAGGATATTGGGGCCAAAGCAGGTGTCCGAGATTTTCTAAAAAACAAGGTTGATAATATGCGTGGACTCATTCAGTATTTAAATTTAGATGAATAACATGTCATTGTAACACAAGACGATTTCAAATAAATATGAAGTTATTATTTCTAGCTCAAAGCTATTTATTTTAAGTATTTATCTTTTAGGCCCTTTTTAATTAAATAAATGTATAACTATTTTTATTGATTTACTTATATGTGTAGCCTTTAAATCTTTTAAACTGTATTTGTGTTAACGGTTTTAGTTCTACAAAGTATTTCATATTAGAGTTAGAACACATCAAATTAAACAATTTAAGAAATAAACCAATCATGTAATATTTTTGTATTAATTATAATATAATAACGGTATGCAGAAATGCTACAAAGAACAAACTGTCATATTACTTAAGACAGCATGTTAGATAAAGTAAATAAATCAATTCATTCTTAGGTTGCAGGAGCTTCTGAGCTTATATGAGAATGTGCTGTCTGTATGATTACTTTTGTTTGCAGCTTAACACACAACACATTTGTTTTATTATTCATACCACAACAGTAAATAAGTGTTTAACTGCCATTAAGTGTTGTTTGGTTACTTGTTCACACAATTACTATGTTCTATATGTTGAATGGCAAATAGTGCACTATATATAGGGGGATAGGGAATGATTCAGACAGTGTAAATATGCTTCCATTGGGGCGAATGAAGTCTGGTTTCAGTGAGCATGTTTACATGCACACCAGTACGTGGATAACTCACAAAAATCAGCTTATTGAAATAACCTGTTGTCTGGGTTTACATGCAAACCAATAACCCGACAACGCAAGTAAACCGGATTTACAAGACTTTATTAATGAATCATTCAGTTCTTCAGGCGTTTCTCCTCCATCAAATAACCGCGACGTTATCGGAATGGCCGAAATCAGTTAATTAAAAAATAAATGTAATTTAAATTCAAATTAATTCTTAAAAAGGGGATACATTAGTAGATCGGGAATCAGCAATCTTGTATCAGGAAAACTCGCTGAAGTTTAACAATTTCTTCTCTTTCGATTTATGATTCTTGTATGAGATATGCTAATACACGAGACTATGGATTGCATTGCAGGGTATAATAGAATAAAATAAATCTCACAAATGACAAGGTTTAGGTTGATAACAGTAGGCCTATCACCATTCAATAGAAATGAGATTAATTTTATTGATACATCAAGCAAGGTTGACCATGGAAATCGTCACCAAGCTGAATTATTTTTTATTAATATTTCAAGAAACATTACAGTAGAGCAAACACACATCTTTTAATCTAGAACATTTCGAGCAATAGATAAATAAGTTCAATTATTACTATTTTTTTTGCAGTGTAACATTCCCACATAGGACAAAAATAGGACGAAACGAGAAAAAAATAAACAGGTATGGTAGATGATATCTCGTAATTGTTCTTCAATAAATAAGTACAATTTTATTTTGAATTATTAGTGATTTAATTAATGTTCTACCTCACATAAGAAATCTATAAAATTATAGGTATTTTCTGAAGAAACCTTTTAAGAAAAGGTTTCCAAAAAGACAAACATCCTTCTTGCGTAAGTTACAGTTCATGTTAACTTTAGAAAAACAACATGAAATAATTCCTTTATTCCGACAGGGAGATGCAAGCTTCATGAAAACATCATAATATTGATTACTTTTATCAAAAATTTCCGTCACCTTTTCTAATTTTAGTCAATTGTCAAGCACCATTGCAACTTTATTTCTTTGAAATCATTATCATTGGAAAATAACTGTTTGTGAATGACTGTAGGCTTATAACTCGAGCCGATTATGAACATCGAGCTCCGTGTTTGACATCAGAAGTTGTGATCGTGACAATCGTGGAGCTTTTAAAATAAGAAATGTTGTAAAATACATATGTTCATAAAGATATAAATGTTATGCCAAAACAATAGCAGTTGTAGTTTGCACGATAGTATCTGCGCTGACAAAAACATTCGAAAACAACCCTTGGCAACGGGCCAACGCGCGTCACTCCTTGTGACGTCACAACCCATATACAGTGCTTTGAAATTCCGCTCAGGTTGTAGAATAGTTCAGTTGGTTTCTGGTAGTTCAAGTGACCCGACTAGTATTTCTGTACATCTGTGGTGAAAATTTGCTCAAATTGTGTTATATCTCTTGATTTTTAGTATTTCGATCTGTGCTATATTTCATTTCAGTCAACTTGTGATAAGTTTGTGACAGAACATCAGAGAGACATCTGGAGCAATGGGGCAGTGTAAATCTCGCAATTACATTGTAGAGGAAGATGCTGCTGCATCTATGTCACCAAGGCCTGTCCCAGAGAGGGTAGAAAAGAAGAAAGGGAGGTTCTTTAAATGGGCTTTTTCTCGGAAATCCAAGAAAACTTCCACCGAAGCCCAACAGAGTCAGTGCAGAAATGAAAGCAGCCAACAGCCTGAGAGATGCTCTGATGGTGAAGTTGAACAGAACAGCGACATTGACAACTCGGTGTACAGCTGGCACACCTGTGTATCTTCTCTCACCTCTGTGCAGGATGCTGATAAAGACATTCCCAGGCAAGAGCAAAGGGACATCAGCACTCACAACAGCAGTCCTTCTTTCATTGAGCCATCTATGACTGAGAAGAACAAAAGCTCAGCTCCGAAAACAGATGACATTTTTTGGAAAAATGAGGAAGAAATTATCCATTTAAGTTTAAAGGGAAAGACAGGTCAGTTTAGATCACAAGCCCCAACATGACTGATAAAATGTGCAAAATGTACCTCAGTTTTACTTTTAACATTGTCTTTCTTATCCAAAATAAAAATGTGAACTGAGGATGGATTTTGGTTGTGTGAGGCCCAAAGGATCACAATAATGTGTCCATTCTAAAGCATTCTTTAATCAGTAAATTTACAGTTTAAATCATAAAAAATGCGATGTTCCTCTTTTTTATTGACAGTGGACTTCTTGCAGCACTATGAAACTAAATTCGGAATACTAGGTCGAGGATCATATGGAAGTGTCTATGCAGGGATCCGTTTGTCTGATTCACGAAAGGTTGTATTTTGTACACTTGGAATTTAAATTTCATGTTTAAGAATCATGTAACATCTGCACATATAATTGATTGTAACACGTTCTTATAAAAAATATTTTTTCCCTTTCCTTGGAGAACAGGTGGCACTAAAATATGTGGAGAAGACTGAATCCATGGAAAATGTCCGTATTGTAAGTAAGCTGCTCCTCTCTTTGTTTTCTTACTCTCAGAGCATACAGTCACATTAGCAATTGGACATTTTAACAAAAATTTGCAGTCAAAAATGTTGCATTGTCAATAGCACATGAACTGTCAAACCAAACACCATTCTGTTGGTCGGCACGGTTAATTGACGTGACTAACATGAACGAGCAGAAAGTGTGTGGAACTTTTCCACCCTCATGCAAAAATTCCCATTAAAATGACTGAATTTTGCCCTGCAAAATTTCGCAGACTAAACTTCAGTACCCATTTCCAGTTGAATTTGTTTCAAATACAAGTCTTCAAACCTACTTACCCAAATGCAGGACATAATTCTGTTGTAATAATTTGTTTAAATTAAACTATGTCCCCTAATCACTTTCACATCTCACTTTCGTACAACTATTATCTCTCCTGTAGGGTCTATTTGGAAAATCCCTTCCAAACGAGGTCGCCATGATGGTTCTTGTGAACAAAGGTCCCAGCGTTCCTCAAATAATAAAGCTGCTGGACTGGTACGAGACACCAGAGGAATACGTACTGATCTTAGAGCGGCCCACGCCATGTGCAAATATGCGCCGGTTTTTACGGCAAAATGGTGGCAGAATCAAGGAATCGACAGCACGAGCTGTAATGCGTCAGGTTGTCACTGCTGCAAGAATATGCAGTGAAAGGGGCGTCTTCCACAGCGATATCAAGCTGGAAAACCTGCTCATCAACCAAAACACCTTGCAGGTCAAATTAATAGACTTTGGTTGTAGCAGACGCTTGAAGAAGTCTCCTTATTCGAAATTCAGAGGTACTTATTATTCCACAAATCTATGGTGAATAAATAGACAAAAAGCTATGGAAATACAAATTCATTGCAATGGATGAAATCTTATTTCTTTCAGGCACAAGAGCTTATGCTCCGCCGGAGAGTGTCAACCATCAAAGGTATCATGGGAAGCCTGCAACAGTGTATTCTTTAGGCGTACTGATGGTCAAGATGCTGTCTGGGAAGTCCTTTGGCGAGATCCTCCCTCAGATGTTTGCTGAGCCCTGGTACACAGAACACATTTCCAAAGGTGAGAGCATGTGGACGGGTCATACAGGAACTTTATTACTGCTTAAAATAATATGATCAGTTACACAAAGTATAACACTTACAATAATAAGCCGACATCTCTCCCCTCTTTCTTCACAGAATGCAGAGATCTGATCTCTTCATGCATGGAAAGGGATCCAGCCAAGCGGATTGATTTGGAAAAGATCCTCCTCCATGACTGGTTCCAGGTATTGGTCCTTGCCTAAAAATGTTTGAAAACAAGATACCGTCATGAGAGACAGAACGAGAAACAGAAGAAACCAAGAGAGTAGGTAAAGAAAAAACCTTGTGCCTAAAAGAAAAAAGTAAGGAAAGGAAGTATACATGTGTTGTAACGGAACAGAGACTCAAGACAAAAGGACATGAGTGAGAAACAGGTTTATTGAAGTAAGTAGTGGTGAGTACCAGTGGATGACGATATTGGTGAATGTCTTTGAATAATGAGGATATATACTGACAGTCTTATTGCGTTGCAGATGGTTATGGAGGTCGTGGATAACAGTGAGGATTGATGGTGGAAGCACACACTGGTGCGGGAGGATAGGTGAGTAGTTGCAGGACTATGAGGAAGACCACGAAGAAACTGGAGATTTGGAGACACAAACTGGGAGACAAAGAGGCAATGCCAACACTTCAAGGCAGGTAAGTATAGACAGCGAGGTGAGTCTTAAGACCAGCCAATGTGACTATGTGAGGTGTGTGCTTATATACTACCTGTAATGAGGAGATGATGTGCAGGTGACAACGATCTCTGAGATTGGGAAGTGCATGCAGGTGAGGGCCAGGGAGGATGATGGGAAATGTAGTGAGGAGGTGGTGAATTAGCTGGTGACTGTGACATGTGTGTACATACATTATATTGCCAAAAGTTTTGGGACGTCTTTACATGCACATGAACTTTAATGACATCCCATTCTGAATCCGTAGGGCAGGGTCGGCAACAGGCGGCCCGCGGACCAAAACTGGCCCGCCAGCAACATTTTCTGGTCCGCCGGATTATTTTGGAAAAGCAGTTTTGGTAGATGTGGGCTTACACTTTTTGAAGTCTTCATATAGCTCCATGAGGTTGCGTTTCAGATGACTGTGGAGATTAGTTTCCTCTCGACGTGGCCACAATTTTTCCGCACGACTTAGTGACACTGTCACTAATGTTCACATATCGCGTTTTTTGCAAATTCGTTATTTCAAATGCAGGCGCGCAGCAAGCACGCTCAAAATGGAAGCACATTTTTCTAGGCCTATGCCGCGATAAGATGAGAACATCTCAACTTTTCAGAATGCAGCAAGCTCACCGCAGGTCATGAGACAAAAAAACAACAATCAGCTTCGGCCTTTCCGTAACAACATCGAAAGCTCGGGCCGAAAAGCTGATCATAGCCGTACAGGGCGGGTTTTTATTTCTCATCTCCATAAATATATCTAGGAGTAAAGCTAATAATGCAAGGGCTAGAAATCAATTAATCCTTTGCTGATACTTATTTGTTATCATGGAAAGCCCTCAGCGCAGTTCACGGTTGCATAGCAACGACAGACGCAAAATTATATTCAGACATCCCAATATAATAATTTATTTAGTTATATGTTGGAACAGGAAGGGGCCATCCCCAAATTGTTCCAACAAAGTTGGGAGCATAATATTGCCCGGGTCTGACTCCTCTGGCTTCAGGCACCCAGCAGCGAATCTCCTGTTCCTTGCTCCTCCTCATCGTGGTGGAGGGCAGCAGGCTCCGGCCTCAGGCAAACAGCGGCGACTCCTCCACTCCCTCTCGGACAGCAGCCGCCCCTCCACAACCAGGCGAACGGCAGCGAGTTCCTCTAGTCCACGGGCACCGAATTATTTAAACATTTATTTAGAATCATCAAGGGCAGGCACGGAGGCTCAGTGGGTAGCACTGTCGCCTCACAACAAGAAGGTCCGGCTGAGCCGGGATTTCTTTCTGTGTGGAGTTTGCATGTGCTCCCCGTGTCTGCGTGGGTTTCCTCCGGGTGCTCCGGTTTCCCCCACAATCCAAAGACATGCAAGATAGGTGAATTGGCGAGACAACATTTTTTATTAAAAAAAAAAAACATTTATAATAAATACTTAAATATTTAAAAAAAAACAAGTATTGTCAGTTTTGCTTTCATGGTGACTAAAAAATGACATGTTTTTTGTACTCATCTTGCAGCTGTGGTGGTTGCCAAGAATTCACCATAAAAAAAATATGGTGACATTGTTTAAGGGATTACAGGATGGCATATCGATGCCTGTATATTTTACAACTTATAACTGTATATTTCATGAAGTGATATAATGTTAAATCATTACTGATAACAGAATTGGGAATAAAAATATATATTATAAAATATAATCATTTTGTGATCAGGAACATCACATCAGACAGACTTCTTTTGGAAATGTCTTTTTACGTTTTTACAGTGTTTTAAACCATTTACAGTGTTTCACTGTATATCAGGGGTATTCAATTAGTTTCAAGAAGTCCAGCCTCCATATTTCATTTCCAGCTGAGGTCCAGACAATACTTTTTGGAATAGCCTAGTTATAAGTTTTCATGTGAACAGCAGTAGATGTAAAAGAAAAAAAGAAAAAGAAAAAAAGTAACAATATCAAGGATAAGGATATTGGGGCCAAAGCAGGTGTCCGAGATTTTCTAAAAAACAAGGTTGATAATATGCGTGGACTCATTCAGTATTTAAATTTAGATGAATAACATGTCATTGTAACACAAGACGATTTCAAATAAATATGAAGTTATTATTTCTAGCTCAAAGCTATTTATTTTAAGTATTTATCTTTTAGGCCCTTTTTAATTAAATAAATGTATAACTATTTTTATTGATTTACTTATATGTGTAGCCTTTAAATCTTTTAAACTGTATTTGTGTTAACGGTTTTAGTTCTACAAAGTATTTCATATTAGAGTTAAAACACATCAAATTAAACAATTTAAGAAATAAATCAATCATGTAATATTTTTGTATTAATTATAATATAATAACGGTATGCAGAAATGCTACAAAGAACAAACTGTCATATTACTTAAGACAGCATGTTAGATAAAGTAAATAAATCAATTCATTCTTAGGTTGCAGGAGCTTCTGAGCTTATATGAGAATGTGCTGTCTGTATGATTACTTTTGTTTGCAGCTTAACACACAACACATTTGTTTTATTATTCATACCACAACAGTAAATAAGTGTTTAACTGCCATTAAGTGTTGTTTGGTTACTTGTTCACACAATTACTATGTTCTATATGTTGAATGGCAAATAGTGCACTATATATAGGGGGATAGGGAATGATTCAGACAGTGTTATGCTTCCATTGGGGCGAATGAAGTCTGGTTTCAAGTGTTAGTGAGCATGTTTACATGCACACCAGTGCGTGGATAACTCACAAAAATCAGCTTATTGAAATAACCTGTTGTCTGGGTTTACATGCAAACCAATAACCCGACAACGCAAGTAAACCGGATTTACAAGACTTTATTAATGAATCATTCAGTTCTTCAGGCGTTTCTCCTCCATCAAATAACCGCGACGTTATCGGAATGGCCGAAATCAGTTAATTAAAAAATAAATGTAATTTAAATTCAAATTAATTCTTAAAAAGGGGATACATTAGTAGATCGGGAATCAGCAATCTTGTATCAGGAAAACTCGCTGAGCTTTAACAATTTCTTCTCTTTCGATTTATGATTCTTGTATGAGATATGCTAATACACGAGACTATGGATTGCATTGCAGGGTATAATAGAATAAAATAAATCTCACAAATGACAAGGTTTAGGTTGATAACAGTAGGCCTATCACCATTCAATAGAAATGAGATTAATTTTATTGATACATCAAGCAAGGTTGACCATGGAAATCGTCACCAAGCTGAATTATTTTTTATTAATATTTCAAGAAACATTACAGTAGAGCAAACACACATCTTTTAATCTAGAACATTTCGAGCAATAGATAAATAAGTTCAATTATTACTATTTTTTTGCAGTGTAACATTCCCACATAGGACAAAAATAGGACGAAACGAGAAAAAAATAAACAGGTATGGTAGATGAGATCTCGTAATTGTTCTTCAATAAATAAGTACAATTTTATTTTGAATTATTAGTGATTTAATTAATGTTCTACCTCACATAAGAAATCTATAAAATTATAGGTATTTTCTGAAGAAACCTTTTAAGAAAAGGTTTCCAAAAAGACAAACATCCTTCTTGCGTAAGTTACAGTTCATGTTAACTTTAGAAAAACAACATGAAGTGAAATAATTCCTTTATTCCGACAGGGAGATGCAAGCTTCATGAAAACATCATAATATTGATTACTTTTATCAAAAATTTCCGTCACCTTTTCTAATTTTAGTCAATTGTCAAGCACCATTGCAACTTTATTTCTTTGAAATCATTATCATTGGAAAATAACTGTTTGTGAATGACTGTAGGCTTATAACTCGAGCCGATTATGAACATCGAGCTCCGTGTTTGACATCAGAAGTTGTGATCGTGACAATCGTGGAGCTTTTAAAATAAGAAATGTTGTAAAATACATATGTTCATAAAGATATAAATGTTATGCCAAAACAATAGCAGTTGTAGTTTGCACGATAGTATCTGCGCTGACAAAAACATTCGAAAACAACCCTTGGCAACGGGCCAACGCGCGTCACTCCTTGTGACGTCACAACCCATATACAGTGCTTTGAAATTCCGCTCAGGTTGTAGAATAGTTCAGTTGGTTTCTGGTAGTTCAAGTGACCCGACTAGTATTTCTGTACATCTGTGGTGAAAATTTGCTCAAATTGTGTTATATCTCTTGATTTTTAGTATTTCGATCTGTGCTATATTTCATTTCAGTCAACTTGTGATAAGTTTGTGACAGAACATCAGAGAGACATCTGGAGCAATGGGGCAGTGTAAATCTCGCAATTACATTGTAGAGGAAGATGCTGCTGCATCTATGTCACCAAGGCCTGTCCCAGAGAGGGTAGAAAAGAAGAAAGGGAGGTTCTTTAAATGGGCTTTTTCTCGGAAATCCAAGAAAACTTCCACCGAAGCCCAACAGAGTCAGTGCAGAAATGAAAGCAGCCAACAGCCTGAGAGATGCTCTGATGGTGAAGTTGAACAGAACAGCGACATTGACAACTCGGTGTACAGCTGGCACACCTGTGTATCTTCTCTCACCTCTGTGCAGGATGCTGATAAAGACATTCCCAGGCAAGAGCAAAGGGACATCAGCACTCACAACAGCAGTCCTTCTTTCATTGAGCCATCTATGACTGAGAAGAACAAAAGCTCAGCTCCGAAAACAGATGACATTTTTTGGAAAAATGAGGAAGAAATTATCCATTTAAGTTTAAAGGGAAAGACAGGTCAGTTTAGATCACAAGCCCCAACATGACTGATAAAATGTGCAAAATGTACCTCAGTTTTACTTTTAACATTGTCTTTCTTATCCAAAATAAAAATGTGAACTGAGGATGGATTTTGGTTGTGTGAGGCCCAAAGCATCACAATAATGTGTCCATTCTAAAGCATTCTTTAATCAGTAAATTTACAGTTTAAATCATAAAAAATGCGATGTTCCTCTTTTTTATTGACAGTGGACTTCTTGCAGCACTATGAAACTAAATTCGGAATACTAGGTCGAGGATCATATGGAAGTGTCTATGCAGGGATCCGTTTGTCTGATTCACGAAAGGTTGTATTTTGTACACTTGGAATTTAAATTTCATGTTTAAGAATCATGTAACATCTGCACATATAATTGATTGTAACACGTTCTTATAAAAAATATTTTTTCCCTTTCCTTGGAGAACAGGTGGCACTAAAATATGTGGAGAAGACTGAATCCATGGAAAATGTCCGTATTGTAAGTAAGCTGCTCCTCTCTTTGTTTTCTTACTCTCAGAGCATACAGTCACATTAGCAATTGGACATTTTAACAAAAATTTGCAGTCAAAAATGTTGCATTGTCAATAGCACATGAACTGTCAAACCAAACACCATTCTGTTGGTCGGCACGGTTAATTGACGTGACTAACATGAACGAGCAGAAAGTGTGTGGAACTTTTCCACCCTCATGCAAAAATTCCCATTAAAATGACTGAATTTTGCCCTGCAAAATTTCGCAGACTAAACTTCAGTACCCATTTCCAGTTGAATTTGTTTCAATTACAAGTCTTCAAACCTACTTACCCAAATGCAGGACATAATTCTGTTGTAATAATTTGTTTAAATTAAACTATGTCCCCTAATCACTTTCACATCTCACTTTCGTATAACTATTATCTCTCCTGTAGGGTCTATTTGGAAAATCCCTTCCAAACGAGGTCGCCATGATGGTTCTTGTGAACAAAGGTCCCAGCGTTCCTCAAATAATAAAGCTGCTGGACTGGTACGAGACACCAGAGGAATACGTACTGATCTTAGAGCGGCCCACGCCATGTGCAAATATGCGCCGGTTTTTACGGCAAAATGGTGGCAGAATCAAGGAATCGACAGCACGAGCTGTAATGCGTCAGGTTGTCACTGCTGCAAGAATATGCAGTGAAAGGGGCGTCTTCCACAGCGATATCAAGCTGGAAAACCTGCTCATCAACCAAAACACCTTGCAGGTCAAATTAATAGACTTTGGTTGTAGCAGACGCTTGAAGAAGTCTCCTTATTCGAAATTCAGAGGTACGTATTATTCCACAAATCTATGGTGAATAAATAGACAAAAAGCTATGGAAATACAAATTCATTGCAATGGATGAAATCTTATTTCTTTCAGGCACAAGAGCTTATGCTCCGCCTGAGAGTGTCAACCATCAAAGGTATCATGGGAAGCCTGCAACAGTGTATTCTTTAGGCGTACTGATGGTCAAGATGCTGTCTGGGAAGTCCTTTGGCGAGATCCTCCCTCAGATGTTTGCTGAGCCCTGGTACACAGAACACATTTCCAAAGGTGAGAGCATGTGGACGGGTCATACAGGAACTTTATTACTGCTTAAAATAATATGATCAGTTACACAAAGTATAACACTTACAATAATAAGCCGACATCTCTCCCCTCTTTCTTCACAGAATGCAGAGATCTGATCTCTTCATGCATGGAAAGGGATCCAGCCAAGCGGATTGATTTGGAAAAGATCCTCCTCCATGACTGGTTCCAGGTATTGGTCCTTGCCTAAAAATGTTTGAAAACAAGATACCGTCATGAGAGACAGAACGAGAAACAGAAGAAACCAAGAGAGTAGGTAAAGAAAAAACCTTGTGCCTAAAAGAAAAAAGTAAGGAAAGGAAGTATACATGTGTTGTAACGGAACAGAGACTCAAGACAAAAGGACATGAGTGAGAAACAGGTTTATTGAAGTAAGTAGTGGTGAGTACCAGTGGATGACGATATTGGTGAATGTCTTTGAATAATGAGGATTTATACTGACAGTCTTATTGCGTTGCAGATGGTTATGGAGGTCGTGGATAACAGTGAGGATTGATGGTGGAAGCACACACTGGTGCGGGAGGATAGGTGAGTAGTTGCAGGACTATGAGGAAGACCACGAAGAACAGGGAGACACAAACTGGGAGACAAAGAGGCAATGCCAACACTTCAAGGCAGGTAAGTATAAACAGCGAGGTGAGTCTTAAGACCAGGCAATGTGACTATGTGAGGTGTGTGCTTATATACTACCTGTAATGAGGAGATGATGTGCAGGTGACAACGATCTCTGAGATTGGGAAGTCCATGCAGGTGAGGGCCAGGGAGGATGATGGGAAATGTAGTGAGGAGGTGGTGAATTAGCTGGTGACTGTGACATGTGTGTACATACATTATATTGCCAAAAGTTTTGGGACGTCTTTACATGCACATGAACTTTAATGACATCCCATTCTGAATCCGTAGGGCAGGGTCGGCAACAGGCGGCCCGCGGACCAAAACTGGCCCGCCAGCAACATTTTCTGGTCCGCCGGATTATTTTGGAAAAGCAGTTTTGGTAGATGTGGGCTTACACTTTTTGAAGTCTTCATATAGCTCCATGAGGTTGCGTTTCAGATGACTGTGGAGATTAGTTTCCTCTCGACGTGGCCACAATTTTTCCGCACGACTTAGTGACACTGTCACTAATGTTCACATATCGCGTTTTTTGCAAATTCGTTATTTCAAATGCAGGCGCGCAGCAAGCACGCTCAAAATGGAAGCACATTTTTCTAGGCCTATGCCGCGATAAGATGAGAACATCTCAACTTTTCAGAATGCAGCAAGCTCACCGCAGGTCATGAGACAAAAAAACAACAATCAGCTTCGGCCTTTCCGTAACAACATCGAAAGCTCGGGCCGAACAGCTGATCATAGCCGTACAGGGCGGGTTTTTATTTCTCATCTCCATAAATATATCTAGGAGTAAAGCTAATAATGCAGGGCTAGAAATCAATTAATCCTTTGCTGATACTTATTTGTCATCATGGAAAGCCCTCAGCGCAGTTCACGGTTGCATAGCAACGACAGACGCAAAATTATATTCAGACATCCCAATATAATAATTTATTTAGTTATATGTTTTTATGGATCTTGCTTTGTGCACTTGTGCGCAGTCATGTTGGAACAGGAAGGGGCCATCCCCAAATTGTTCCAACAAAGTTGGGAGCATAATATTGCCCGGGTCTGACTCCTCTGGCTTCAGGCACCCAGCAGCGAATCTCCTGTTCCTTGCTCCTCCTCATCGTGGTGGAGGGCAGCAGGCTCCGGCCTCAGGCAAACAGCGGCGACTCCTCCACTCCCTCTCGGACAGCAGCCGCCCCTCCACAACCAGGCGAACGGCAGCGAGTTCCTCTAGTCCACGGGCACCGAATTATTTAAACATTTATTTAGAATCATCAAGGGCAGGCACGGAGGCTCAGTGGGTAGCACTGTCGCCTCACAACAAGAAGGTCCGGCTGAGCCGGGATTTCTTTCTGTGTGGAGTTTGCATGTGCTCCCCGTGTCTGCGTGGGTTTCCTCCGGGTGCTCCGGTTTCCCCCACAATCCAAAGACATGCAAGATAGGTGAATTGGCGAGACAACATTTTTTATTAAAAAAAAAACAAACATTTATAATAAATACTTAAATATTAAAAAAAAAACAAGTATTGTCAGTTTTGCTTTCATGGTGACTAAAAAATGACATGTTTTTTGTACTCATCTTGCAGCTGTGGTGGTTGCCAAGAATTCACCATAAAAAAAATATGGTGACATTGTTTAAGGGATTACAGGATGGCATATCGATGCCTGTATATTTTACAACTTATAACTGTATATTTCATGAAATGATATAATGTTAAATCATTACTGATAACAGAATTGGGAATAAAAATATATATTATAAAATATAATCATTTTGTGATCAGGAACATCACATCAGACAGACTTCTTTTGGAAATGTCTTTTTACGTTTTTACAGTGTTTTAAACCATTTACAGTGTTTCACTGTATATCAGGGGTATTCAATTAGTTTCAAGAAGTCCAGCCTCCATATTTCATTTCCAGCTGAGGTCCAGACAATACTTTTTGGAATAGCCTAGTTATAAATTTTCATGTGAACAGCAGTAGATGTAAAAGAAAAAAAGAAAAGAAAAAGTAACAATATCAAGGATAAGGATATTGGGGCCAAAGCAGGTGTCCGAGATTTTCTAAAAAACAAGGTTGATAATATGCGTGGACTCATTCAGTATTTAAATTTAGATGAATAACATGTCATTGTAACACAAGACGATTTCAAATAAATATGAAGTTATTATTTCTAGCTCAAAGCTATTTATTTTAAGTATTTATCTTTTAGGCCCTTTTTAATTAAATAAATGTATAACTATTTTTATTGATTTACTTATATGTGTAGCCTTTAAATCTTTTAAACTGTATTTGTGTTAACGGTTTTAGTTCTACAAAGTATTTCATATTAGAGTTAAAACACATCAAATTAAACAATTTAAGAAATAAATCAATCATGTAATATTTTTGTATTAATTATAATATAATAATGGTATGCAGAAATGCTACAAAGAACAAACTGTCATATTACTTAAGACAGCATGTTAGATAAAGTAAATAAATCAATTCATTCTTAGGTTGCAGGAGCTTCTGAGCTTATATGAGAATGTGCTGTCTGTATGATTACTTTTGTTTGCAGCTTAACACACAACACATTTGTTTTATTATTCATACCACAACAGTAAATAAGTGTTTAACTGCCATTAAGTGTTGTTTGGTTACTTGTTCACACAATTACTATGTTCTATATGTTGAATGGCAAATAGTGCACTATATATAGGGGGATAGGGAATGATTCAGACAGTGTATGCTTCCATTGGGGCGAATGAAGTCTGGTTTCAAGTGTTAGTGAGCATGTTTACATGCACACCAGTGCGTGGATAACTCACAAAAATCAGCTTATTGAAATAACCTGTTGTCTGGGTTTACATGCAAACCAATAACCCGACAACGCAAGTAAACCGGATTTACAAGACTTTATTAATGAATCATTCAGTTCTTCAGGCGTTTCTCCTCCATCAAATAACCGCGACGTTATCGGAATGGCCGAAATCAGTTAATTAAAAAATAAATGTAATTTAAATTCAAATTAATTCTTAAAAAGGGGATACATTAGTAGATCGGGAATCAGCAATCTTGTATCAGGAAAACTCGCTGAGCTTTAACAATTTCTTCTCTTTCATTTATGATTCTTGTATGAGATATGCTAATACACGAGACTATGGATTGCATTGCAGGGTATAATAGAATAAAATAAATCTCACAAATGACAAGGTTTAGGTTGATAACAGTAGGCCTATCACCATTCAATAGAAATGAGATTAATTTTATTGATACATCAAGCAAGGTTGACCATGGAAATCGTCACCAAGCTGAATTATTTTTTATTAATATTTCAAGAAACATTACAGTAGAGCAAACACACATCTTTTAATCTAGAACATTTCGAGCAATAGATAAATAAGTTCAATTATTACTATTTTTTTGCAGTGTAACATTCCCACATAGGACAAAAATAGGACGAAACGAGAAAAAAATAAACAGGTATGGTAGATGAGATCTCGTAATTGTTCTTCAATAAATAAGTACAATTTTATTTTGAATTATTAGTGATTTAATTAATGTTCTACCTCACATAAGAAATCAATAAAAAGTTTATAACATATACCATCTGTCAAAAATGATTGATTGACAGGTGGGCGTGGCTATCCTTTGATCTTCCCCCGCCCCTTCCGGTTCCTCCCCTAGTCCCGCCCCTTCCAGTTCCTGTCCCACCCCTTCCTGTTACCTTTGACCTAGCTCCGCCCCTTCCTGTTACCTTTGACCTAGTTCCGCCCCTTCATGCTACAGCTTCTCTCAAGTTGATGAATGGTGACAGTTAGTTTGATCGTTTGAAGTTCATTTGATCAAGAAAAGGGGGTATTGGCCTTTGATGTTACGGTTACAAAGTGATGTGACAGTTAGTTTGATCAAGAAAAAGTGTGACAGTTAGTTTGAGGTGTATTGTCTTTGATGGTGACAGTTAGTTTGATCGTTTGATCAAGAAAACTGGGTATAGGATATAGGACAAGATAGTTTGAGATGTATTGGCTTTGATGTTGACAGTTAGTTTGATTGTTTGAACTTGGTGTTTTATCGCCGCACCCCTCCATGTTCGTGAGCTTATCAAGAGCAGCTGTGAAAGTGATAAGAAAATTTTTTGCAAAAACAGTTAAAAATTAGTTGAAGAATATAAAACATACAGCCTATGTAAAACCTCACACAAAGAAGTTTAAATAAAATAGAGCCAAAAAAAATTGCAAACAGTTAAAAATGTATTAGAGAGTTGAAGAATATAAAACATACAGCTTATGTAAAACCTCACAAAAAGTTTGAATAAAATGTACAACAATTCACTGAACCAAGCATTTCAATATAAATAAAATAAATCTTACTAAAACATCACACAAAAAGTTTTGATAAAATGGAGCCACAAAAAAGCAAAACAGTTAAAATGTATGAATGACCTTACACTGTTTAAAAAACATAGTGAGCGAGCGTGTGTGTGTGTTTGTGTGTGTGTGTGCCAAAGCAGTAAAGGATGCGCCGCATGCACTTATCTCTCTGTTTAGATGAAATAAAATAATCTTACATGTTTTACAGAGTTGAAAGAAAATCACACGCTAGAGCCGGATCTCTCTGAAATGTATCTCCAATTATAATCTTTTTGGCCCGTAGCCCAGTTAGGGATGCGTCTGTTCAACATGAAATACAGGCTTTCTCTGTATGAGACTATGATTTGGGTCATGGTCAGGATCGTGAAATAAGACGCTAACTTGCGCGGTGCAATGGCGACATCTAGTGGACACGGAACACTGTTTTTCTCCATATCCAAATATAAATACAGATGTCCTCAGGCCAAAAATCATTAGAAACTTCTTTTCCTGACCCAGCTAAATCATCCCTTCTTGCCATCAAAATGCAAAACTGTGAGTATTTATTTTATCTATATTTCTGTATGCTTATATGATTTTGTTCTACCATCTGCGTTATGCAACATTGGTATTAGTTATACATTAATGTTTTAAACATGGATGCATTGTGCTATTGAAGTTTATCTACTGTAACTCAAATCTCCATTATACTATCTGTTTAATGTTTATCTGTTGATTTTGGTATTTTTATCATAAAACTATGATTTAAAAAATTTTTTTTAACTTTCATTGGACTGGGATTTTATCTGTTATAATAATTTGATTTTAAGGTATTGGTTTTCATTCCTATGGTGTTTTAATCATTCAATGTGCTATTGCCTTTATTTAATTATTATTAATTTCTAAAAACTGTTTATTAGTTTTAAACACTCATTCATTATGATATTGCATTGTTTTATCAGTAAAATTTAGATTTAGAACAGATTGATATAAATGTTTTTTTAGGATAGTTTCAATCTGCAATGTGTTTTATTTAAAACACTATTACATTGTTTCATCAGAATTTTTTTTAAAAAAATCATAAATATAAATGTTCTATCTGCAATAAGTTTTATTTAAAACATCATCTATGACAGTCATTCTAACCACGTAGCATCCAGTGTATTTTCTTATCATACTGTTTTATGATCAGTATCAATTCTGTATGACCTGTATATGTTTTTTTCAGAAAACTTTTAAAATTTTAATGCTGTGCTTTTTTCACCATTGCGTTACCCGTGACTTTTATAATGAAAAAGACTAGGCTTTTCTAACAGGAAGTGTACTGTGTTTGCTTAGCTAGCCGCTATGCTGTGATTTTGTTTTTGCTATGTATAATTTCTGTTTGCATTGACTCTGTGGTTCGACATCGTCATCGCAGCTATCCATGTGTTTTTTTTATCCAGACAGAGTTCACGGTTATTAGACATGGCTTAGCACCAATCGTGTTAGAAATACATGGTTTAGCTTAGCAACGTGTGCTACGTTGCTAACTGCTCTTAAATATGTTTGACATTATGTATTAAAACTAGTTTTGATCCGTATCTGTTTCACAAGGCAGATCGATCTACTTTTGATTTATTTTAGCACGTTATTTTAAGACCTAAAAAGCTTGTTTTAGTCACTATCTTAAACATCATGTTAGTGATATGGGAACTAATCAACTCTCCTGCGCCTTCTGCTTCCCCGGAGTTAAAACTGTCTCCTGTTATGGCGAAATAACACCCTCTAGTGCACTTTTGTGATATAAGAGTCATGTTATGGCGAAATTGCGTCCCCTAGTGCACATGAGTTAAAACTACATCCTGTAATGGCGAAATTCCTCCCTCCAGTGCACTGTTGTGATATAACACCCTGTTATGGCGAAATCGCGTCCCCTATTGCAGCTGAGTTAAAACTATATTCTGTTATGGTGAAATTCCCCCCTCTAGTGCACCGTTGTGATATAACATCCTGTAATGGCGAAATTCCCCCCTCTAGTGCACTGTTGTGATATAACACCCTGTTATGGCGAAATTGCGTCCCCTATTGCAGCTGAGTTAAAACTATATTCTGTTATGGTGAAATTCCCCCCTCTAGTGCACCGTTGTGATATAACAGTCATGTTCTGGCAAAATTGGGCCTCCTGCGTCCCGGGACTGATATAACATGCTGAAAATAATGATGTTTTTATTTTGAATGATTATTAGATTTTATTTTTAATGATTATTATATATATATATATATATATATATATATTTTTTTTTTTTTTTTTTTTTTTTAAAGCAACTGTCTGTAGGTGTGTCATCAAACAAGTATATAAAACGACTTACAAGTGTTTCCATTCATAACAGGATTTTTCCCCCCAGGTCCGAATTCCGAGAGCAACGCTTTCGATGACATCGATACATGTGAGGGCTGATCTTTTTTTTTCTATACTTTTATAATTTATTAAATATTTTAAAATAAATAAATAAAAATTTTATTCTCTCTTTTCTTTTAAATTAGCATCAGCTACTCCAGTGATTGATGCAGACAACGCATCGGATGGTAAAACAAGACCCATCATCGATGCAAATTTTTTCTAACGCCTATGAGAAATCTAATTTATTTATTTCATTATTTTAGATTTCATACATTTTATTACGCAACCCGGATTCCCCCTGACGAATCACACTCAAGAAGAGAATGAAGACCCCACCGTTGAAGTAGCAGACGCAACTGACCCCACTCCGGCGCATGCTGAGGATCAAATAGCCCTTACCAACTCAGCTTTAGACCAGCGCCCCCGGACCAAGCGGAGAGTCTTTGAGAAAGAAGACTAGAAAAACGGATCGTTCTACCTCACCGATCCGTCCTGAGAGAAAAACAACCCGTTTTGTCCCGGCGATCAGTCCTGAAAACAGTCCTGACAGGAAAACTTTTTGTCTGACTCCACCCAACAGTCCTGAACCGAGTCTTGACAGTGTATTTCTTTATGGTAAGACTATCTACATTATTTTGTATTTAAACTCAAATTGAATCATACCATTAAGATTTTCGAGTTATATTTCTACACAGCTGGGTCCGGTAGAAGCCCTGACAACGTGACTGGTTGGAATACACCTCAGCGCATCACTTTGGATCAGAGTTCTTGGACAAGCGAGCACGCTGAGGTGACAACCACAACCACAATCGTCGTATCCTTTTCTCTCACCACCGGAAGAAGAGCCAGCTGCACATCACCTGACTGATGAACCACTCAACGATAGTTCTCTGACCCCTAAGCTCATTGATGCAATAGAGACATTAGTGGAAGAGTTTCGTGACTCACAGGTTGATAGAAACAACAAATTCATTGAATTACGCGATGTACAAGATGATATAATCACCAATTTGATTGCACTGCAGAGTGAGAGACCAAACGAAACGCGTAGCAGATTAGACGCGTTGCGCAGTGAGCTTCGTGCCTCTCAGCTCGAGACACATAGCCGATTTGACACACAGGATCGGTTTATTAAAAATCTGGCCGATGAAATATTCAGACGTAACCAAAGTATGCATGCAGCCATATGTGAGGATTTTGATAGAATCGTTCGCATGTACACCGAATACCATCGTGAGCATATGCTTTTGATCCGTCATCTCATTCTCACCATCCTATATGAAACAGCGGAGTAATCCTTGTACCCCATTAAGCTTTTACTGTTTTAGTCATTTTCTTTAGCTATCATCTAATATACTCTATGATTTTGTACTTTTTACATGTACTCTATGATTTTATGCATGCTTTGATTTTTCCATATACTCTATGTTTTTTATGTATGCTTTGATTTTTTTATACTATACGATTTTGTAATATTTCATCTATGGTTTTTACATATACTCTGTGATTTTTATATTTCATGTTTTGGTCTGAAATCTAAAAATGGATGGTTCAAAATGATTTTGTCCAGGCGCTTGTCAACCAGGCCAATGTCCCGCAGAACTGTCACCGGACGAGATTGAAATGCTAAGTGTACTGCCTGACGAGTTTTTAACGTATACAGATTCTTCAGACCAGTATTTGTTTAATCTAGAATCTTCACAACACTCGGCTAATTTGGATCTTTTTGAATTAGCCGTAAATCCAAATATGAATTTGTTCGATCATGTGCTAAGCGTAGACAATGATCCTGTTGTACAATACGGCGGTGATTTAAATAACTCACCCATCACATCTAACACCACTGATTCAGCCACAGAGCCTCCCGGTAATGATACTTCACAACCATCCACATCCGCAGTAGGTAATGTTGATACTTCACGCGACGATCGATTAAGTCCTCAGGATATTGATGCGCTGATCCGTCAAGGTGGGTACGTTAACGGATATCACGTTATACCACGACCTCGTTTCAATAGTGTCTCGTTGAGAAGATCCATGAATCTGCGAGTGATTAACTCTCCAGATTTAGCCGATTATCACACCTACTTGCACGACACGCTGAGCGACATTGTTACCTTCGCTAGAGATATTGGTGGTAATGCCCCGATCATTAATATGACCGTCTCGGCTCCCAGTCTACAAACACCCATCAGCGCCGTTTTAACACCGGGGCAATAATTACGATGCCAATTTGCTTTATGATCAAATAGAAAAAGTCCTCCAGAGCGAAGACGGGTTATTATCGGACACTTCCGTAGAAGTAGACGCGTCCGTCGTCTTGAACAGACAAGGTGGGGGGCGTCGTAAACTTACAGATCTTGCCGTTGATGAGGTAATCAAAAGAAAAAAGACGAGTTTATTTTGCCCCGTAAATATATGAAATAATTTGTGTTTCTCCATTTGTCTCGCCCGTTTTCTTAACCCTCAACACCCCGAGAGCGAGTTAGAAAAACTGGCTGCCGTTATCCAAAACAGCGCGGGGTTCTCAATCCAAGATCCAATCGCTTTTAGCGACATAGCCTCGTTTGAACGCACACTAGACACTAAAATTGTGGTATTTCACAGATCTAATGCCTCGGTCTTAGAAACGTACAAAAATGACGATGAGCCCCACCCCAAAACTGTGTTCCTCTATGTGGATAACCACCATTACTACATGATTTTGAATTTGCCCGCGTTCATCGGTTCACCATACGTGTGTGAATTTTGCTATAAAAGTTACACATGTCGCAGAGACCATCGCTGTAAACAGGTCTGCAACATATGTTTTGACACAGAATGTTACAGATCCCCTAAACGAACCATCCACTGTTCTGACTGTTTGCGCTACTGTAAATCACGCTATTGCTTCGAAATGCATAAAAAAAATTTAGCTCCCGGTCATGAATATCCGGCCTGTGATGTTATAAAATACTGCAAACTATGTAACAGACGTTACATGGTTAAACCGGGAGTCAAGAAAAACCAACACAAATGCGCCCCGGACAAATGCATACATTGCCGCGAAATTTTACCGGATGAGGGGTCGCACCAATGCTTCATTCAGCCCCTAGCACCTAAGGAATTTTGCGAGAAATACATCTTCTACGATTTTGAAACGCGTTATGAAAAGGGTAGACACGTGGCAAATTTTGTTTGCGCAATCACGTTCCAAGGGGAGAAATTTGTCGCTCACGGGACACGCTGTATTGCTAAGCTAATCAGCCGTTTCAGACAACCTCGATATAAAGGGTACTGCTTCATAGCCCATTACGCCTCAATATTTGACTCTTTTCTAATCCTGGAGTATTTCTGCCAGGCCGGCTTGGCGATTGAGGTCATATTACAGGGTTGCAAATTAATGTACATGTACGACGAATCGTTTGCCCAACGATATATCGATAGTTATTCATTTTTTCCTTTCGCTCTTGCGAAAATGCCTGAGGCGTTAGACTTAACGACGACTGAAAAAGGCTACTTCCCCCATCTGTTCAACACGATCGAAAATGAGAACTATTTCGGACCGTACCCGGACAAAAAGTTTTACAACTACGATAACATGTCGGACAAAGCTCAGCAAAAGTTTGATGCGTGGTACACCACAGTTGAGGGGGAGTGGTTTGACTTCAAGAAAGAACTGTACGAGTACGGCGTTAAAGACGTGGTGTTATTACGTGAAGGATGTATGAAATATCGGAAGTCGTTCATCGAATGTGCAAAATTAGACCCTTTTTCCTTTGTGACCATAGCAAGTTGCGCAATGGGTGTGTTCAAAACACAATATCTCCAGAAAAATACGATGGCTCTCACGCATAACAATGCGTACGTGCAACAGAGCAAGACTTATTCGAGTGGGTCAATTGAATGGATCGAGTATTTAAAAAAGACTTGAAACGTCGACGTACACCACGCTGTAAACCACGGCGAAGTATCGTTCGATAAGTACTTTTTAGACGGTTACTACGATCAGGACGGTGTCAGGCATGGTTTAGAATATAATGGTTGTATCCATCATGGGCATTCCTGTCGCTTTGAACCCCATCAGAAGCACCCCTTATCAGGAGTACCTTATGGGGTTCTCAGGAGACAGTTTGACGATAAAGTCGAAATTCTGCGGAACGCGTACGGTTTGCAAATCGAAGTCCTTTGGGAATGCGAATGGTACAACATGAAAAAGACCGACCCCTCTGTGATAGAATTTATGAGCGAATACTCTCCCCCAGAGAGACTGAAACCCCGAGACGCCCTCTTCGGAGGTCGAACTAACGCTTATAAACTCTATCACAGGATGACCGATGGTGAGAAAATAAAGTACCTCGATTTCACCAGTCTGTACCCCTTTTGCCAGGCTACGAAAACCTATCCGATTAAACATCCACAAATCATTTTCAAAGATTTTGAACCCCTTGAAAATTATTACGGACTTATCAAAGCGACCGTGCTCCCTCCCCGCAGATTACTGCACCCGGTTCTCCCTTACAGATGCGGAGGAAAACTCATGTTCCCATTATGTAGAACCTGCGCTCATGAGGAAAACCAGACCACAGTCTGTAGTCACACGGATCAGGAAAGATCTCTCCCAGGGACCTGGGTTAGCATCGAGCTTTTAAAAGCCGTCGAGAAGGGTTATACTGTGGTCAAGATAGACGAGGTTTGGCATTTTCCACAGCGGTCAGACACGTTGTTCGCCGGTTACGTGAAAACGTTTTTGCGTTTGAAACAACAAGCGTCCGGGTACCCATCGAACGTCGTGATGGACGCCGAGAAAGAGACTTACATTCGTGAGTATTTTGAAAAAGATGGGGTTCAACTCGACCCTGAAAAGATCAAGTACAACGCCGCCCAGAGGGCTATCACAAAACTAATTCTGAATTCGCTTTGGGGCAGGTTCTGTCTCAGGGAGAACTTACCTCAAACGTCCATGGTGAACGATCCCGAAGAATTCACCAGAATCGTTTTTGGCAATACTGACACGCTGACGTATTTCACATTCGTCTCGGACGACGTAGCTCTCGTCCAGCATAAAGCCGCCAAAGACGATGTTTGTAAGACCCGTGATGTTAACGTGTTTATAGGGGCGTTTACAACAGCGCATGCCAGACTGGAATTGTACGACTTGATGGACAGACTCGGCGACCGACTTTTGTACTCCGATACAGATTCAGTCGTCTTTCTGTCTAGGGACGGAGACTGGGACCCCCCTCTCTAGGGGATCATTTGGGAGAGCTGACGAGTGAGCTAGACGACGGGGACTTTATTACAGAGTTTTGCTGTAGCGGCCCGAAATCTTACTGGTATAGGACGGACAAAGGTAAAGTGTGCATGAAAGCTAAGGGGGTCACGTTGAATGCGAAGAATTCCGAAGCTATCTGCTTGGAATCCCTGATTGGTCTGGTTGACGGTTATGTGACGTCGCACGATGGCACCAGATACATCCTGTCTCAGACTGAAAACATAGTGAGGAATAAAAAGACTCTCACATTGCACAACAAATCAGTCGTTAAAGGTGGTGTATAATAAACGCAGGCTTTTGCCCGATTTCACCACAGTTCCTTATGGCTACTGATCAGATGATGCACAGAGGATCGTTGGATGTTTCCGATTTTGATTTCAGACTACAACATCCATTTAGTTGTGTCATAAGCGGACCGTCCAATTCTGGAAAGTCTTATTTTGTAAAACTTTTGTTGGAAAAAGGTTTGAATATAATCTCCAAGAAAATTGAAAACATTGTTTGGCTGTATGATTGCTGGCAACCTTTGTACGATGATGTACTGAAATTTTATAACATTAAATTTGTACAAGGAATACCCGAGAGTCTGAATGATGATGATTTACTACCCGTTCATAAAGCAAATCTTCTCATCGTGGATGATTTGATGCAGCAAGCTAGCACCAACCTGGAACTGTAGAGGGTCTTTACACAGTACGTCCACCACCGCAATCTCAGCGCAATTTATATAGTCCAAACTTTATTCGTACAGGGCAAGTCCAGTCGAACCATCAGCTTAAACGCCAATTATATGATTTTGTTTAAAAATCCTCGCGACGTCAATCCGGTATCTCTGCTAGGACGTCAGATGTACCCTGGGAACACAAAATACTTTATGGAGTGTTATCACGATGCGGTCAACCGATCTTTCGGATACCTAATGATAGACTATAAATCAAAAACTCCGGAGCAGTACCGTCTCAGAACAGGATTGCTTTCCGACCGTCAGGCGGTTTATATTCCGAAAAAAAGAAGAGCGTGATAAATCGTCATGTCCGCAAGACTTTGTGTACATCTGCCAGTGTTGAAACTGCTACATAAAGCGTCTCCTAAACAACGACGCCTTATTTTACAATCGGCGTCCGACGAATTCATTTTATCGTTGTGTGAATTGGCGCTTAACATCCTCTACGGTACGATCCCTGTCACTCGACAACAATACCAAAAACTGAAAAGGAGAAAAACGGAAATCAAACTTGTGGCCAATGAAAAAATTGGTCTAGCGGCCAAGAAACAAGTCTTCAACCAAAAGGGTGGGTTTCTTCTACCCCTACTAAATATAGCTCTACCATTTCTGTCGAACTTGATAGCCAACCGTTAGGATGGAGTACGCCGAGAAGATGTATTTAGTACCACACCATCAACTGGATAAGATCAAGAGTGAAAATGTTCGCGAGAGCATTCAGCAGAGTGTGTTTGGATGATGCCATAAGAAACATTTTACAACGCGTCGATTTGAATCCGTACGAAAAAGCCAAGCTTTACTCAAATACCCTGACCAGGTTTTTGACCATTGTTAGACAAGGGGATCGTGAGAGCAATGTTTTAATGCTTTCGTTACCCAATACCGAGCTTAAAGTTGAACAACCAGCTGGTGTTGCTACTCCCGTCGTTGAAGACATTGGCGATGATGGTGGGGTGGAAGTGGTGGACGAAGTTCTGAAGAATGTGCCTTCGAGAAGTGTGAAAAACAGCAAATACATATTAGACAAGATGTCTAAAGCTAAAGGACTCTGCGCCTGGAATGAATCGGGCGAGTTTGTGTTTAGGGGTAAGCCTATAAAGGGCTCGCACATGCTCGATTTGTTAAAAAATGTCACGGCCCCGCAAAAGGTTTGCGATGACCGGAGACCTCTAAGATGGATGGAGTTTCTTCAGGCTTTTGCCGAATTAAACATCCCTTTTTCTACAGTGTCAAATCAGCAGGTCAGACGCACGATTAACTCTCTAAAGAGCAAACCCAACACACCTCGTGTTAGACCTACTAAAAAAGCACAAAGATATTCACGAGGCGAGTCCGAAGACACGGTGTTTAAGTCACCGGTTATTAATTGAACAGCATGGTTGAAATTTTAACGGATTGTATCTTATGATGAAATAAAAGACGACAAAAAATATAAATGGTTTTAAGCTTTTTATTTATAAGTCAAACATGTCTGTACACAGTGAACGCAGGATAACATTTTATCATTACAAACATACGGTCTTAATCTCTTCACAAAGAGGGAGACCATTTTATCATTTTTGATATAATCATCGGTGTATAGTTTCATCACATGATTATAGTCGTAACCTCTGGCTAAATGATATAGAAAAAACAGACAGTGCTGTCCGCAGGTATCCGATGAATAATCCTGGACGCGTCTGTCGGAATATAATACGTCAACGTCGTTGGCAGATAGAAAGTTATTAATGCTGATCGGAAAGCGTGGGCTGTCGGGTGGATTGCCGAAGCTGTCGAAAAAACAAGCCAACCCTCTTGGGGTAAATAAACGGCAATCCAATGCTCGCCGGGGAGTCTGGCGGGGTCAGTGTTAATGATACCCATCGACGGTAAGATCGTCAGGGGTTTTTTGGGTAGTTGATCGCTCGGTAGAACGCCGAGAAAATGAGTCCTGCATGTGATTTTATCCATGAAAGCGGTGAGTCCTAGGGTGTTCATCTCTCAATAGTAGTCGATCAGTACCTGTCTGCGGTTAGACACTTCAAGGATGCTATCGAAAACGGAGTAAATGATTACATTAATGGTATTCGGTAATGGTTGCCTGAAACGCGCTTCGACTCTGATATTCCCAGACTTGATGAGGGATACGTGCTGACCGCACTCTTCATCCGGGGTGAGGTTAAATGCGTAAAGTGTGTATCCGTTCAGGAAATCATTCCTGGTGATACAGAGCGACTGGTCTTTAAGGTGTCTCCCTGTCGTCATAGCCAACTGATAAAATTCACGTACTGCCAAACCGTCTTCGAAATTAGGTTGTAGAGGCTTCGAGGGGTATTGTTGCCCATCTACGTAGACGGCTAGGAATTCCAGATCGTAATGTTTGAACGCAAATAGATTTTTAGTGTAGGACCCGGTGAATGCGTCGTTGTCGACCATACCTATGACGATAGACTTTGGCAGCCTTCCTAAAAATAGATTTTCTTGATTCGAAACACGAGAGCCGGTGGGTATGGAGAAGGATTTTAGACAGACCCTATCAACGGGGTACTTGGCCGTTGTCGAGAGAAGCGCCTGGGCGTGAGCCAGTCTCACCGACGGTGAGACAGAAACTTTCTTGACAAATAGTGATGCCGCCATTATATGTAATTTGTAAGCCACGTCGTCGGACCTCATCAGACAGAATTCATCTTTTGCTCTAATAAAGCGTATCTTGATGTCAATTCCATTGATCATCAGTTTCCCCTGGAAGAATATATCGCTGTGTATGGGGGCAAGTAGCTCAACCTCCTTGCTTTGGGCGGTGTAACGCGATCTCTTTGTCAACCCCGCGTTACGACCAGGAGGGTCGTGCACATCCATCTGACCCGCCGAGTCTTTGTGAAACAGCCCGGAGGCGAAAGTAGATTCCAGCGTATCGTGACCTTAATTAATCAGACTTTCCAGAATGCAGCGATACGGGTAAGTACTCGAACTTTGAGATATTAGCCAATCGCCCAGCGTCACATCGACTTGGGAAAACATTGTTGCCGCCGGATAATTAATCAGCCCGACCTTAGCAGGATCCGCAATTTCTTCACCATTCGGCTTCGTGATTTTCGCCCGTAGATAGAGCATTGTGTTATTGAGATCCATGTAATCATCGCCGTTGCCCGCAAAAAAAAACTCAATCGGAGCTGAGTCGGAAATGGCCGAAAACGGGGTTATTTCTAAATAACTGCTTTTCTCAATCATGGTCTGCGTCAGGGGGACCGTAAATAAGTCCAACTCGGACTTGATGCATTCTCCCGACATCTGATGCAGTAACGCCATGTTAGAATATGGTTTTCACGGTTCTCTTGATCGACGCGTTTCGACTAACAGGCTTCTTACGCTTTCTACGTACGAGTGAGCGCTTGTTTGATGTGCTCGTTGCTTTCTTCTTCTTCTTCGCTACCCATTGACCCCGCCTCCTCACACCCGGTGGTTTAGTCATTCTCTTACGTGCCATGACCATCAGACCTGATCCGTCTTGAGCTTTAGCATTATGCGAACGCGTCAACACGTTTGAGACGACGTCGGATACTATATTTTTAGCGGCTGACTTTAGGTGGGGTTTTGCGATGCTAAATCCTCTTTTTAACAGGGGTACTGCCATCCTAAACAGACCTCTGAAAAGACCCCCTAACCCTGCCCCATACATAGCCCCTCCCCCGGCATAGCCTGGTAACCCCCCGCCCGCTTGATTTTGGTAGTAGCTGACATAGTCCGCGGTGTCTCCGGGTCTATAATAAACCATTTTTTGGTTTAAAGTGTAGTTTTACGATGACTTTCCTGTAAGAAAATGGTACTTCGTGGTTTTGATCGTCCTTGACCTCTATGGTGATGTCGGTGATGTGATCCTTGCTGATCGATGCGTAGTGGGGGGTGTCGTATCTAGCAATGACCGTGTCATTGCCTTTTCCCGATATATGTATGCATCTCAAAAGGGGTACGTGAGAATCGCCGACCGCTTGAAATTTGATAATGTCTGTGTAAACGTACAATGTGTAGAACCCGGCGTTGATGTCGGATTGATGAGGAGCGTACGTGATGATGTTCGTGGAAAAATCAGGTTCTTTATGATAGTTTACACCTCCGAGAGGTTTTAGTGTCATTCCTAAAATAGTGGCGAGTCTCCCTTTGAAGCTGAGTGAAATGTTGGGTTTCGCAACCAGAAACACTTTGTTTTTCAATTCATCGTGATGCAATACGGCCATTGGTTCAAGAAGTTGATTTATAGCACGGAGGATCGCGCGAATGTTTGCGTAGTAGCCCCCGCTTATGTATAAGTTCGTAATTATAGAAAAACGAATATCTGCCTCTTTGGAGGGATTGCTATCCGGGGGTTCCGGGGCCGTATGGAGGATGAAATGACCATCTTCGTCATTAAAGCTATACCAGCTTCTAGGATATTCGATTTCGGCGAGCTCCACCTCCCATTGTCCTTGCAAGTTTATAGCTTTTGCTAGCCTGGTTGTATAGCAGGATATGCGATTTTGAGGATAAACCGCAGACGATGCGTTGCATGGTAACGTGATGTAGAAACCGTGGTCATCCATGACGGTCCTCCACTCGTATGATCTCATCCGTTAACGTCGCCGCGTTTTAAGGGGATTGCAAGTCCACCAGAGTTTTTTTTATCTATATAACTGTTAAATTTTGAAGGCCATCCTAGCCATTTCACTAAAACAAGCGTAGATTTCCCTTGTTTTTTCTGACCTAAAATCTTTTCTACCTTAAAAGATTTGTTTTTACTCACAATTATTTTCTGCAGTTCTTCTTCATAAAAAACCCCCATTGATGACTTCACCGTCATAATCCGTGAGTCTGTAGACGGGAGGTTGGCGCGGAATACGCGAGGATGCGGTGAAAAATTCTTCCGTGTAGTTCTGCTCGTTACCTTTGCCGAACGGACCTCTCACTTTAGAAATCCTGACGACGTCTCCGACTTTGAAATTAAATACGGGTCTTCTTTACATCGCCGTACAAGTTTTGAAACACTTGACCCTCATTGTCTTTGCTGACGTCGACGGGTCTCATTTTGATACTTCGGTGATAACTGGTGTTGTACCCCTGCATAATGTCCTGTAAAACATCTATGTATCGTCGGGAATTTGTGGCCGTTAAAAATCTCCACATACGACTTTTTAAGGTTCTATTAAATCGCTCCCCAACGCTGGCTTTCAAATCAGTAGCGGTAGCGAAATGATTAATGTTGTGCTTTTTCATGACATCTTCAACTTGTTTGTTAAAAAATTCCTTCCCCTGATCCGTCTGTAATTTCTGAGGCACACGCCCCTCTTCGAGTATAGACTCGAACGCTCTAGTAACCTCGGCTCCGCTCTTATTCTTCAGCACACGAGACCAGGCATACTTTGAGAATACATCTATACAAGTTAAGAGAAATTTATTACCGTCATTCTGATCAGAAAATTGGGTCATGTCAACTAGATCGGCCTGGAACTGCGTATCGACCCCATACACCACCACTCTATTTCGATTGTATTTTATAGGTGCAGTTTTGTGTAATGTGTAAGCGTCCTCGCCAACCAGCCATTCTGAAACCTGTTTATCGCTTAGACGGACCCCGGTATCTTTAAAGACTGTGTCTTTTAATCGTTTTTTACCCCCTAAAGAGCCGGGGTTGGAGGGTGTATAATAAGCCTTTTTCATGAGCTCCGACATGCTACCGTTTCAACAGTTGCAAAAGAATGACACATACAATGGTTTTAATCAACATTTTATTAAAAAAAAAATTCAGGATATAATACAAGTCAAATGGATATAATAGAAGATAGTAAGCATGCATATAATAAATCAGACGCTAAGTACATTGAATATAATGGTATTAATAGAACAGACAAAAACTAAGTAAAGAATGGATATAATGAGGTTACATAAAATGTCTAAGTAAAATGACTACATAGTAAAGAATGGATATAATGAGGTTACACAATATTATTTTCTCAAAAGAGAAAATCGCGGCAGGGCATCATGTTACGATCTAGGATGTAATCAACATACATTACAACAATTTTGTCAACGTTTTTAATCACGTCAACAATTTTGACCATGTCATCATCATCATCAGAGTCATATTCTTTTGATTTCTTGACCAGCTCGGTACACACATCGGCTACATAAGTGAACATGCACAAAATATCAGTGATACCGATTTCACGCTGTGATTCACACATCATATCTAGAACCTGTTTTATCATATCACCGGGCGGATCGTTACCGTTAACACATTTGTCCGTCAAATAATCCCATGAGTTAGACAGTCCTCTTATATGAACCATATGTTTCTTGAGATTTGCCTCACGCACAGTGTCATAACACGGAGTATCGGGGTGAGATGCGTCCATAATAATCTTGCTCATTAGATTAGTCATCTGGATTCTGTAATGGTCTTTAAACATGAATTCCATACAGCATTTTAGGCTACAGGCTGCACCCATGTTGGACTTGGTCTGGTCACTCGCCATTCACGATTGGAAGACCTTGCCAGAGATCGACAACGTCGTTAATGATTTCCTTGCAGGGCTTGTCCAGAAGTCTCACCCTGATTTCTTCTAGCTTAGCAGTGATGAATGGTTCGTCTTTTAATTCGTGCAGAATACTCCCGACTGTTCCTTGAATACGGTGGGGTTGAGATTTTAACCCACACCGGTTCAGGAGGACACTGATGATGGAATGAAAATAGGATTTAAACAGCTTGCCTGAAAGCTTGTCAAAGTGTGTGTCGAAGTAGTAGTTGGGAGGATCAAACAGACAGGAATGTTGCACCTGGCTGGGATGATCAATCTCGCAGCCCTCGCAGGCGGCCTTAAGCTTGTTGGCGATGAGATGCTGCAGCAAAACCATGGTCGCGGCTTTTATGATTCTGAATCCAATGTCGCTGAAACATCCGTCTGTAACGTCGAAACCGGGTTTAGCAAGAGACACGGTGCGGATGATTTTAGGTCTGTCGCTCGATTCCAAGTCTTTGCGGGGATTGATGAGGTAAGTCGGCTTGCAGGTTTCAAGGTTTTCGCTCGATGGTGGTGATGGTGGTGATGAAGGTTTGCTGCAACCGCAGTCGCACTCGATGCACGGATCCCAGTCTAAGCGGCGTTTGATAGTTTTAGTCAGAGGCCAGTCGTTTTCGAGGTCCGATGGTTCAGGGTTGATGATGATGTCACCCGAAGCCCAATCCTTTTCAAAGCAGGGTGTCAAGGCTAAGCGGCGTTTGGTAGTTTTGACCGGGGCCCAGTCTTCATGGAGGTCCGATGGTCCACAGCCGTCGGTCAGAGTATGAGGGGTTGCGTTGTCGTCGGGAGGGTCGAGAATGCTGCCGAAAGAGATGCCGCAGCTGCAGACATGCGCCGGTTCTGAACTGCCTTCTTCAGCCATGGTTTATAAATGATGGGAGGGTCCAATCGCCTGAATTTATGAGCGTTGTAGTAGAGGTGGGCGTGGACCATGGTTTAAAAAATGACGCTTGGGAGGGTCTGACAGGCGGGCTTTCGCATGGCTGTAGCGAATGGGAGCGGACGGCATGGTAAATGAACTGCTGCGCACGCATCTCTCAGGGTGGAACAGCTGTACTTTGATTTTGTTGTACCCATCATGTATGTCGGCCCATTTGAACATTTTGTTGATGGTTGAAAAAACATTACTCATTATATCCAGATCGCACCACTTGAACAAAAATTGCATTTCATACAGATTGTGATGCTCGTTAGGCAGGATAACTCCAGACCGAGGGCTGCTGAGCTTTGTCTTGTCTTTACAGCAGAATATGTAAACAGAATCATTAGGCTCCTTATTAGTATGGTCACCTACCACACGGTAGCGGACATTGGGAGTTACTCCATCCCATTCTGCAGTGTACAAAGGCTCTTCACCGGCGTCATTAAGATCCTTCCAGACAAATTTGTAAAATAGAGACCAGTCTTTTTCAGGAAATACAACACACGGGTCTTCCCCAGGCTGGAACTCTCCTGGACCGTCAACGGTGTAGAGTATAACAACTCGTGATGGTTTGTGAAATTTGTACCCAAATACACAGTTACTAGACATCATGAATTCACCTTCGGTCCATTCCGAAATTTCATGGAGAAAATTGGTCAAACGGTTGTGGCCGAAAGGCTTTCTCGGAGCCATAGGCAGATTTTCCAAAATCTTGCTGCTCAACCCCGCATCTGGGGTTTTGGGGGAGGATAAACCGTCCATGCTTGTGTAGCTCATGTTTCTCTTTCTAGTTTTTGTAGAACACGACTGACCCATTTATACATGCTGCTGCTCAGGAATGCAGGGGGCGGTGACAAAACACCAACTTCAAACGATCAAACTAACTGTCACCATCAAAGACAATACACCTCAAACTAACTGTCACACTTTTTCTTGATCAAACTAACTGTCACATCACTTTGTAACCGTAACATCAAAGCTTATGTTAACATCAAAGGCCAATACCCCCTTTTCTTGATCAAATGAACTTCAAACGATCAAACTAACTGTCACCATTCATCAATTTGACAGAAGCTGTAGCAGGAAGGGGCGGAACTAGGTCAAAGGTAACAGGAAGGGGCGGAACTAGGTCAAAGGTAACAGGAAGGGGCGGGACAGGAACCGAAAGGGGCGGGACAGGAAGGGGAGGAGCCGGAAGGGGCGGGGGAAGATCAAAGAATAGCCACGCCCACCTGTCAATCAATCATTTTTGACAGATGGCATATGTTATATACTACTATAAAATTATAGGTATTTTCTTAAGAAACCTTTTAAGAAAAGGTTTCCAAAAAGACAAACATCATTCTTGCGTAAGTTACAGTTCATGTTAACTTTAGAAAAACAACATGAACTGAAATAATTCCTTTATTGAATTCCAACAGGGAGATGCAAGCTTCATGAAAACATCATAATATTGATTACTTTTATCAAAATTTTCCGTCACCTTTTCTAATTTTAGTCAATTGTCAAGCACCATTGCTACTTTATTTCTTTGAAATCATTATCATTGGAAAATAACTGTTTGTGAATGACTGTAGGCTTATAACTCGAGCCGATTATGAACATCGAGCTCCGTGTTTGACATCAGAAGTTGTGATCGTGACAATCGTGGAGCTTTTAAAATAAGAAATGTTGTAAAATACATATGTTCATAAAGATATAAATGTTATGCCAAAACAATAGCAGTTGTAGTTTGCACGATAGTATCTGCGCTGACAAAAACATTCGAAAACAATAGGTTACTAGCGTAACCCCGGTTCTCTGAAACATCGAGTGGAGAGATCCACCTATGGGAAGGGCATCCGTACCTGACCTCTGCAGAAGCATCCAATTGCACCAAGTCTGGCTAGACAGACAGAAGCGCGCAGCCAATGCCAGGTGAGGCCACACCCCCTCACCTACGGGCATATAACATCTGGGCGCGCTGCTATTCCTCAGTAAGTATATTTGCTTCTCGTGCGGCAAGCGGGGCAAAGCTGGTGGATTTCTCCACTCGATGTTTCAGAGAACCGGGGTTACGCTAGTAACCTATTGTTCTCTTTCATCATCTCGTGTTCGAGATCCACCTATGGGAGAGACATGGACAGCTCCCCGATTGCCCAATACACTCACATTGAGGTTCTGAAAGCCAGAGAAAGACGGTCACCTCGGGGAGGCGGTGCCTGACACGTAATTAATCATGAACCTGCAAAGGTGACGCCACACCAAACTGCTGTGGACAAGCAGGACATGAAACATGCATGAGACACATACATGATAGTAACCCCAACCCACCAAGGCACATAAACTATACCCATAACGGGAAGTAAATGTTTGGTGGCAGGAATGAACCTGGCCAGCCGGCCCATTCACTCTTATTGGTTTCAACAGGGTACAGGGAAGAGCTAAGAAGACCCCACCCCTAAAACCGAATGTGCTACCGAGGTTCTGGTGACATCCAGCCGGTAGTAACGCACAAAGGTATGAGGAGAAGCCCAACTGGCAGCGGAGCAGATGTCCTGCAGTGACACTCCCCTAAACAAAGCCCAAGAGGCGGCTAAGCCCCTTGTGGAATGAGCTCTGATGCCCCTTGGGGGCTGCACTCCCTTTGCTTCATAAGCCATAGTTATAGCGTCCACAACCCAATGTGAGAGGCGTTGCTTCGATATGGGACTCCCTCTGTGCGGGGGGGCCCATGAAACAAAGAGCTGGTCGCTCTTCCGGAAAGCGTTGGTCCTGGTCATATAGGCCTGTAAAGCACGGACTGGACACAAAGCATTCAGCCTCTGATCCTCCAGAGAGGTAAAAGGTGGAGGGTGAAAGGCGGACAGCTCCAACACCTCCGAAGTGAACGCAGGGAAGCACTTCGGCATGAAGGCCGGGTTAGGCTTAAGGGAAACCTTATCTCCACTGAGGGAGAACTTAGTGCACGAGGGGTGAACCGAGAGTGCATGTAGCTCACTGACCCGTTTAGCAGATGCCAAGGCCAAGAGCAAAGCTGTCTTGAAGGACAGCAGCTGAAGGGAAATACTCCCCAGAGGCTCAAAAGAATGTTGAGACAGAGCTTCCAGCACCATGGAGAGGTCCCATTCCGGAACAGTTCTCCTGATGACTGGCAAAGAGCGGCGTGCACCCTTCATAAATCTGCGGATTAGAGGGTGCTGCCCGACAGTAGAGCCCTCAAAACCCACATGACAGGCTGAAATCGCAGCCAAGTAGACCTTAATGGTGGAAAAAGACCTCCCTTTTTCCATGAGGTCTTGAAGGAAACACAAAATATCAGGAACTGAGCACTGATAAGATGTGAGACCACGCCCATCGCACCACCCTTCGAACACTTGGCACTTACAGCCATATAAGGACCGTGTAGAGACGGCCCTGGCATTCTGAATAGTGGTGACCACACGCGGCGAAAGCCCAAGTGCGTTCAGGTTCGTCCTCTCACGGGCCAGGCCCAGAGAGCCACCCTGTCCGGGTGGGGGTGGTAAATCTCCCCGTTGGCTTGGGACAATAGATCCGTGCGAACGGGAAGGCGCCACGGCTCGGCGTACAACAGAGGAATTATCTCCGCCAGCCATGGTGCCTTGGGCCACCTGGGTGCTATCAGAATGAGAGACAGGCCCTGCTCTCTCACCCTGGCCAATGTGGGAATTATCAGGCACAGGGGAGGAAAAGCATACAGGAGCACTCTGGGCCATGGGTGGGCCAGTGCGTCTACCCCGAGGGGCGCGTCCATGTCCCTTAGAGAGAAGAACATAGGACAATGGTAGTTTTCGCGCGAGGCGAATAGATCTACGCTCGCCCGCCCGAATCTCATCCATAGCATTTCCACTATCTGTGGGTGAAGACGCCAATCTCCGTAGATTGGGTTTCCCCTTGATAGCAGATCCGCACCTCTGTTCAGAATGCCTGGAACGTGAGTTGCGCGTAACGACAGGAAAACCCGTCTGCTCCACACCAAAAGCTTGTAAGCTAGAGCGTGGAGTTTCGACGAGCGCATGCCGCCCTGACGGTTGATATAAGCCACAGCCGTGGTATTGTCGCACCGTACTAGAACGTGATGTCCCTGCAGGCGAGGCAGAAAATGATTCAGAGCTTTCCAAATGGTTAGAAACTCTAAATAGTTTATGTGCGCTGAACGTAGTCTGTTTGGCCACAGACCGTTCACCGTTCTGCCCTCCTGGGTGGATGAAGCCATGAGACCCTGCAGCCTGAGACATGCGCGATATTGCACTTTCGCCCCTTCTCTGAACTGCGTCAGACAGTTCATCAGAGAGCGAACGCGCTCTTGAGAGAGACGCGCTCGCACGGAGACCGAATTCAACTCCAAGCCAAGGAAAATGACATTCTGACTGGGCGTGAAATTGCTCTTGCTCACATTCACTTGGAACCCGAGCGATGTGATGTGCGCGAGCACACGGCCGGTGTCCTGCAACACCTTCTCCTTTGATTCGGCTATGATGAGCCAATCGTCTATGTAAGTCAGGATTCTCAGACCTGATATTCTCAGAGGTGCTAAGCCCGCCTCCGCGCACAGACAGAAAAACCGGGGACTCAAACTGAGTCCAAACGGAAGAACTGTGAATTCGTAACATATGCCCTGGTATGCGAAACGAACAAACTTCCTGTGCGGAGGATAGATGCTTATGTGAAAGAAAGCATCTTTCAGATCGATTGATGTGAACCAGTCGTTCTGTTTTATGGCACATGCGAGTGCGCCTTGTGTCAGCATTCTGAAATTGTATTTCCTCAAATGTTTGTTCAACACTCGAAGGTCCAAGATAGGGCGGAGAGAGCCGCCTTTTTTCGGGACCAGAAAATAACAGGAATAAAAACCCTGGTTCATCAGATTGGGGGGTACCACCTGAATCGCTCCCTTGTTTAAGAGAGATGAAATTTCCTCTTTCAGAATGTGGGAGGCGTTCTCTTCCGTGTGAGAAAAGAGAATGCCGTTGAAATGCGGGGGTTTTACTGCGAATTGCAATCTGTAACCCTGCATTACTGTACGCATCACCCACTCGGGAGCTGAAACGGTTCGCCAAGCCGCTTCGTGACTCGTGAGTGCTCCCGCTCGGGCCAGAGCGGAGCTGTGTGAGACCGACAGGTTTATTTGTGATGCAATGGCGCCATCTAGTGGGCACACTAGAGGCGACATGCAGGGGTTCGGAGGGATTTTCTCTGCGGAGAGAGGTTTTCTCTCCGAAACGAATTCATTTGATTCGTATTTTTTTGTGTTTTGTGTGTTTTGTGTTGGGCAAACACTGGGGCCGAAGCCTTTATTGAGAGAGTGAGGGGAACAGAGTGTGGGCAGTGTGGTGTCACTGAGCTTAAACTTTCCCTTACAAAGGGCCCCCTGAACGTGGGGGGAAAACACACATTTCTCGAACACACGAGCTGGGCAGTCTCGTTTACAGGCGGAGAGCTGACCCATCCGCGGGACCCCCTGGGTCTTTTGGACGGGGGTCCTAGAAGAGGAGGGGAGTCCGAAGGCCTTGCGGCCCGTGAACATGGACTCGATGCCCCCATCGGCTGAACATCAGGCAGGCCGCTTGCGTTTCGAGTCGGTGGGGTTGGAATTCGCAGGTCTCCCGGCCGCGGCCGCGGCGGGAGCGGGCTTACCCCAGTGCTTGCGTGTAGGTGCTGGGTTATGTTGCCGAGGGGGTGGTGTGTTGCGGGGCTTTTCCTTGCCCTGATGAAACTGTCGTCCCGTGGCCGGTGGGTTAGGCAAACGCACAGGGGGCGCCTGGCGTGGGACTGACTTCCTGGGAAGGCAAAGCTTGAAAGCCTCATCCTCCTTCTTTTTATCGTCACACCGTTGTTGCATCAGTGCGACGGCGGGGCCGAAGAGAGCCCGGCCGGGCTCCACCGGCGCGCCCGCGATGCGCCGTTTCTCACTGTCAGGGAGTCCTGACAGGTTCAGCCAGAGCGCGCGCTCTCCAACCATGGAAAGCGCCATGGAGCGCCCGCAAGCTTGGACAGCCTGCCGAGCGTTACGGAGGACGAGGTCGTTCACCGTGAGCATCTCCTTCCACAGGGTTTCAGAAGGATTTCCCTTTTCCAATTGTTGCCCTAACTCTTCGAGGATCTCCGCCTGGTAGGCGGAGAGGAGCGAAGAAACGTTAAGGGCCCTGACAGCCACGGCCGTTGACTTATAAGCTGCCTGGTGAACGGAGGCAGCAAAACGGTCCATTTTGTTGGGCAAGACCGGCTTAGGGGGAGCGAGCAGCCCGCCCTGAGCGGGGTTAAGGTGCCTGGCGATGGAAGGCTCAACGGCGGGAGGTTCGCCCATACCGTGCGCCGCCATGTCCTTAACCTCGAGTCCCGTGAGACCGTGTCTGAAGTCGAGCGGGTCGCTCCAATAATTCCTCATGTGCTTCGCGCACGCCGGGAGGATGGGGAAGAGTTGTTTCCTCGGGCCGGGAGGGGGTCCCAGCACTTTCCCATCATAAATATCCCTCTCCTGGTCGGTGGCGCTCTGTGGTGCCGGCCATTCAATGTTGAGACGAGTGGCCGCTCGTTCACACACTTCCAGGAGGATGGCTTGAGACAGAACCGCGTGGGCGGTAGCCTGGGGAACACCAGAGGGCGGGATGGCCTCCTCGTCCTCTGAAACCCCAAGAATGGCCGCATCCTCCTCTTCGCCAGAACCGGGCGGTTCGTGGACGAGAGCGAGGTTGTCCCCGAAGATGTCCTCCTCGGGGAAGGCGGGATTGGGCTGGTCAGCCCAGATGAGAGACGTTGCGCCCCGGGAGGCCCCCGGTATCGCGTCGTCATCACCGTGTCCTCCGTCCGAGTCAGAAGGGCTGAGCCCGGTGCACTGTGTCACTGCCACCTTAAGACGGCGTTTAAGCAGCTTCCTAGGCAGCATGAGGCAGAAACTGCAATTCTCCGGGTTCTCAAGGGCTTCCCGAGCGTGCTTAAGACCCATACAGACCACGCAAAGCTGATGAAGATCCTTAGCTGCGATAAGGGCACCACACGCGGCCGGGCAGGCCCGTGATATGCTATCCCCTGGAGAGGCTGCAGGCTTAGACAGTGACATACCTGTTTTTTTTTTTATTTTTTTTTTTTTAAGAAAACGGAGAAATCCGTGGCGAGCAGCCGTGAGGAGAAACGGTGAAAATAGCGAGAGCGTGGGCGGCTCCGAATGCAAAGCAGCAGTCGTTGAAATATAAACAACTGTCACGTCTGGCGGAGGCTGATCTGGTTGATATGTCCTCCTGAAGACACGAGGTGAGCAGTGTAAAATCAACCGAGCTGTGAGATGCAGAGATCGCGAGAAGCGAATGTCAACTGAGGAATAGCAGCGCGCCCAGATGTTATATGCCCGTAGGTGAGGGGGTGTGGCCTCACCTGGCATTGGCTGCGCGCTTCTGTCTGTCTAGCCAGACTTGGTGCAATTGGATGCTTCTGCAGAGGTCAGGTACGGATGCCCTTCCCATAGGTGGATCTCGAACACGAGATGATGAAAGAGAACAACCCTTGGTAACGGGCCAACGCGCGTCACTCCTTGTGACGTCACAACCCATATACAGTGCTTTGAAATTCCGCTCAGGTTGTAGAATAGTTCAGTTGGTTTCTGGTAGTTCAAGTGACCCGACTAGTATTTCTGTACATCTGTGGTGAAAATTTGCTCAAATTGGGTTATATCTCTTGATTTTTAGTATTTCGATCTGTGCTATATTTAATTTCAGTCAACTTGTGATAAGTTTGTGACAGAACATCAGAGAGACATCTGGAGCAATGGGGCAGTGTAAATCTCACAATTACATTGTAGAGGAAGATGCTGCTGCATCTATGTCACCAAGGCCTGTCCCAGAGAGGGTAGAAAAGAAGAAAGGGAGGTTCTTTAAATGGGCTTTTTCTCGGAAATCCAAGAAAACTTCCACCGAAGCCCAACAGAGTCAGTGCAGAAATGACAGCAGCCAACAGCCTGAGAGATGCTCTGATGGTGAAGTTGAACAGAACAGCGACACTGTTAAGTCTTCGTCGTCGGTTAGGAACCTGGGTGTGCTCTTTGATAGCAATCTTTCATTTGAAAGTCATGTGTCTAGTATCTGTAAAACCGCATTTTTCCATCTTAAAAATATATCTAAATTACGACATATGCTCTCATTAACAAATGCGGAACAATTAGTTCATGCTTTCATGACAACAAGACTAGATAATTGTAATGCTCTACTGGGTGGTTGCCCTGCACGCTTAATAAATAAACTACAGCTGGTCCAAAACGCAGCCGCTCGAGTTCTTACTAGAACCAGGAAATATGACCATATTAGCCCGGTTCTGTCAACACTGCATTGGCTGCCTATTAAACATCGTATAAATTTTAAAATATTGTTGATTACTTACAAAGCACTAAATGGTTTAGCTCCGCAGTACTTGAGCGAGCTCTTAACGCATTATAGTCCTTCACGTCTATTGCGATCTCAAAATTCGGGCCAGTTGATAATACCTAGAATTTCAAAATCGACTGCGGGCGGTAGATCCTTTTCCTATTTAGCACCAAAACTTTGGAACAGTCTTCCTACCATTGTCCGGGAAGCAGACACACTCTGTCAGTTCAAAGCTAGACTAAAAACACATCTCTTTGACCTAGCATACACATAATATATTATAGACTTCTATAATTCAATGTTAGGCTGCATAGATTAGGTCAGCCGGAACTGGGAACACTTCCCTTACATCCTGATGTACTCGTTACATCATCATAAGAAGAATGGCATCTACGCTAATTTTAGTGTCTTTGTTTATCCCGAGGTTTTCCCGCAGCCGACCGGATCCAGGCCGTATCCAGATCTGACTAGGAGCTTTGCCTGGACCCGATGACAACGCAGTGCTGAAGTGCCAACTAGCCTCTCCCTATGGAGGATCCCTTTCCCACTCTACAGATAAAATGTTGTGATTCCGGTTCGCGTACCCACCCCGAAGTGATAAAATAAAACAAAATTCTGTATCAAATTACAGTTACTGTAAATCCGGCCTCTAGTTCATAAACGCCAGAGGAGAACTGGCCCCCGACTGAGCCTGGGTTCTCCCAAGGTTTTTTTTTCTCCATTAGGTCACCTGATGGAGTTTTAGGACACCAGTAGGTCACTTGATGGAGTTTTTCGGTTCCTTGCCACTGTTGCCTTTGGCTTGTTCAGTTGGGGATATTCAAAATAATTAGCCAAGCATTAATACCATTGATCAGCCCTACCAAACGTGGATGTTTTTTCACTAAGAAACAAACATTATGTTATTTGATTGATATTGTGAAGCTGCTTTGATGCAATTTATATTGTGAAAAGCGCTATATAAATACACTTGACTTGACTTGACTTGACATTGACAACTCGGTGTACAGCTGGCACACCTGTGTATCTTCTCTCACCTCTGTGCAGGATGCTGATAAAGACATTCCCAGGCAAAAGCAAAGGGACATCAGCACTCACAACAGCAGTCCTTCTTTCATTGAGCCATCTATGACTGAGGAGAACAAAAGCTCAGCTCCGAAAACAGATGACATTTCTTGGAAAAATGAGGAAGAAATTATCCATTTAAGTTTAAAGGGAAAGACAGGTCAGTTTAGATCACAAGCCCCAACATGACTGATAAAATGTGCAAAATGTACCTCAGTTTTACTTTTAACATTGTCTTTCTTATCCAAAATAAAAATGTGAACTGAGGATGGATTTTGGTTGTGTGAGGCCCAAAGCATCACAATAATGTGTCCATTCTAAAGCATTCTTTAATCAGTAAATTTACAGTTTAAATCATAAAAAATGCGATGTTCCTCTTTTTTATTGACAGTGGACTTCTTGCAGCACTATGAAACTAAATTCGGAATACTAGGTCGAGGATCATATGGAAGTGTCTATGAAGGGATCCGTTTGTCTGATTCACGAAAGGTTGTATTTTGTACACTTGGAATTTAAATTTCATGTTTAAAAATCATGTAACATCTGCACATATAATTGATTGTAACACGTTCTTATAAAAAATATTTTTCCCCTTTCCTTGGAGAACAGGTGGCACTAAAATATGTGGAGAAGACTGAATCCATGGAAAATGTCCGTATTGTAAGTAAGCTGCTCCTCTCTTTGTTTTCTTACTCTTAGAGCATACAGTCACATTAGCAATTGGACATTTTAACAAAAATTTGCAGTCAAAATGTTGCATTGTCAATAGCACATGAACTGTCAAACCAAACACCATTCTGTTGGTCGGCACGGTTAATTCACGTGACTAACATGAACGAGCAGAAAGTGTGTGGAACTTTTCCACCCTCATGCAAAAATTCCCATTAAAATGACTGAATTTTGCCCTGCAAAATTTCGCAGACTAAACTTCAGTACCCATTTCCAGTTGAATTTGTTTCAATTACAAGTCTTCAAACCTACTTACCGAAATGCAGGACATAATTCTGTTGTAATAATTCGTTTAAATTAAACTATGTCCCCTAATCACTTTCACATCTCACTTTCGTATAACTATTATCTCTCCTGTAGGGTCTATTTGGAAAATCCCTTCCAAACGAGGTCGCCATGATGGTTCTTGTGAACAAAGGTCCCAGCGTTCCTCAAATAATAAAGCTGCTGGACTGGTACGAGACACCAGAGGAATACGTACTGATCTTAGAGTGGCCCACGCCATGTGCAAATATGCGCCGGTTTTCACGGGCAAAATGGTGGCAGAATCAAGGAATCGACAGCATGAGCTGTAATGCGTCAGGTTGTCACTGCTGCAAGAATATGCAGTGAAAGGGGCGTCTTCCAAAGCGATATCAAGCTGGAAAACCTGCTCATCAACCAAAACACCTTGCAGGTCAAATTAATAGACTTTGGTTGTAGCAGACGCTTGAAGAAGTCTCCTTATTCAAAATTCAGAGGTACGTATTATTCCACAAATCTATGGTGAATAAATAGACAAAAAGCTATGGAAATACAAATTCATTGCAATGGATGAAATCTTATTTCTTTCAGGCACAAGAGCTTATGCTCCGCCTGAGAGTGTCAACCATCAAAGGTATCATGGCAAGCCTGCAACAGTGTATTCTTTAGGCGTACTGATGGTCAAGATGCTGTCTGGGAAGTCCTTTGGCGAGATCCTCCCTCAGATGTTTGCTGAGCCCTGGTACAGAGAACACATTTCCAAAGGTGAGAGCATGTGGACGGGTCATACAGGAACTTTATTACTGCTTAAAATAATATGATCAGTTACACAAAGTATAACACTTACAATAATAAGCCGACATCTCTCCCCTCTTTCTTCACAGAATGCAGAGATCTGATCTCTTCATGCATGGAAAGGGATCCAGCCAAGCGGATTGATTTGGAAAAGATCCTCCTCCATGACTGGTTCCAGGTATTGGTCCTTGCCTGAAAATGTTTGAAAACAAGATACCGTCATGAGAGACAGAACGAGAAACAGAAGAAACCAAGAGAGTAGGTAAAGAAAAGACCTTGTGCCTAAAAGAAAAAAGTAAGGAAAGGAAGTATACATGTGTTGTAACGGAACAGAGACTCAAGACAAAAGGACATGAGTGAGAAACAGGTTTATTGAAGTAAGTAGTGGTGAGTACCAGTGGATGACGATATTGGTGAATGTCTTTGAATAATGAGGATATATACTGACAGTCTTATTGCGTTGCAGATGGTTATGGAGGTCGTGGATAACAGTGAGGATTGATGGTGGAAGCACACACTGGTGCGGGAGGATAGGTGAGTAGTTGCAGGACTATGAGGAAGACCACGAAGAACAGGAAGACACTGGAGATTTGGAGACACAAAGAGGCAATGCCAACACTTCAAGGCAGGTAAGTATAGACAGCGAGGTGAGTCTTAAGACCAGGCAATGTGACTATGTGAGGTGTGTGCTTATATACTGCCTGTAATGAGGAGATGATGTGCAGGTGACAACGATCTCTGAGATTGGGAAGTGCATGCAGGTGAGGGCCAGGGAGGATGATGGGAAATGGAGTGAGGAGGTGGTGAATTAGCTGGTGACTGTTTGTATGTACTCCAATCTTTTTTTTTTAGGACTGAGAATCGAAACATTCCTATAATAAATTGAAATTAAAAGTGGATCTTTGAGTGATCTTGTTCATTACGTTAGGACATAAATTCTAAGTCAAAGGAACAAGGAACTGCTCTTTGGGGAGCAACACCCATTCTGAGCCGGGATATTGAGGGTTCTGTACAACCTTATAACCAGCTATTGTGTTTAAACCATGTATAAAACAATAATAATGGGTGATTTTGTAATACCGACACACATAGTGGTAATCAATCAATCAATCAATCAATCAATCAATCAATCAATCAAACAATCAAACAAACAAGCTTAGAATAATTGAAAATGGTCAAGCAACCTCAATTGGACAGCTTGAGGTACACTGACCCTGCTGGCTTTACTACATTTTATTTTTTGCTGTTGACACTGTCAACAATAATAATCCTAGACATATAACGGGATGGGTTATAGCAGTTTACCAGTACCGTTCTAAACTAAAATAATTTATTATTTACTAAAATATTTAAACAAACTGTTACATGTCATGAATATGCATGAACTGTGTTGCATTTTTTTGCAATGGATTATTTTGTTCCTTTTCGTTCTTTTCTATACTTTTTTTTTATTCTATACTTTTTATATAAAGGAAATAAAATGTAGGCATAAAGTTCTGTATCTTTAGATTTCTCTCTCTTAATTATGTCTAGATAAGCACTTAGAATTACCATTATGATAGTATAAACTTTGCCATTTATTTTGGTTGTTAAATTCTGTACAGTAACAGTCCTTTATTTAAGCTTTATATTATTCAACAATTTTATTCTGAATATGATGAGTAATGCTAACTCTTTGAGTTTAATGAAAAGATAGCCCAACACTGTCATAATTTGTTTAAATATTTATTATTAAATTCACTTCATAAAGAAAAAACTACCCAACAGGTTGCTCCAGAAGAGGGACTAAAAATATTGTTTTGCGCAAATAAAGGTTTGAATGAATGGTAATTAGAATGACAACATCAAACTTGGAAATATATTATTTGAATAAAAATTGTTTAACTAAAAACTACAATAGGGACTTCTGAAGCACCGATAGGATTTAATAGAATGGATCTAACTTTCCAACAATAGTAAGTGGCTCAATATTTGATTATCAGTAATAGCTTCATGTCTGTGTACAGACAACAGTGCATTAGGTAAAGGGACGTTTCATACAAAACATTCTCCATTAATGAGGTACTGTACCTTTAAGAGCGGAAACAGCTCCTGTTCGCTCCTCCACCCTCTGCTCTGTTCAATGACGTTTACAACATCGCTTTCATCTAACACGACACGAATGAATGCAGGAAACAATTACAGGTAAAAAGCCATAGCCTACTCTCCTTTATCTATGAATTTGCATGTTTATGTTTTAATGCTTAGATTTGTCGTTAATGCGAAACATAGCGGGGCAGTTTCTCACCTGTCTTCTCGACGATGCTCATCAACACCTTGTGGTTGTAGCGCCAAGGGAGGATGAAAACAGACAGCTGTCACTGTATAGTTCTATCAAACGATAACGTTAACAGCGCCGAGAAAATGTCATTGATTCTTAAATGCGAGCTTATTTGACCTCTTTAGAATATCACTACAGACTCAAATACATGTCGAGTTAGATTATTCGTGCTGCGTTTTATGGAGAAAGGTGGTGCGTTAACATTTAGCTTGTATTTCATATCAGTTTTTTAAGTAAAGTGAGTTGTAAATTCACTGTACAATGGAGATTTTCAGATAAGTATAACATATATGACGTCACCCAGGGCTCGCTCCAGCAGTGAGTCTAGAGAAGCAGCGGATATGATGTGATGTGAACGGCCCGGGAATCACCATCTGTCATCCGCAGCATCATCTGTGTGGCCTGGTTACATCTCCACATAACTGCATATTATGAATTATTCATTTGATCGAAATATAGAGTTTTTATTAAGCATTAAACACTATTTAACGTTTATGTTGCATATTCCAAATATGTTATGCCATGTTATAGGATTGATAGCGGAAATCATGGTACATAATTTTAATGGGTGGGCTTCCTTTCCCCTGGTATCAATAAGTAGGCAATAGAGAACCTTAGTAGACAAATTATTTAAACTACAATTGAGCTGTAATATTTGTTTGTATGCCATAATGTATATAATAGACCCTATGTAGTGATAATACCTTTTGCAGGTAGCCAAAAAACGCAGCCATAGATATGGTACAGAAAGAATTCCTAAAAATAGACTTTTTAGGAATTCTTTCTGTACCATATTTATGGCTGCGTTTTTTGGCTACCTGCAAAAGGTATTATCACTACATAGGTAACATGTAACACTACATGTAATGAAATATATAAAATGTAAAAAAAAATAAAAATAATTCCATCACCACACTTTAAATATATAAATTTGGCCTAAACAATCATTCATTTTTCGACCTTGACATTTTTATGACATTTCTGACTGCTTTTCAGTATATTATATTTATTCAATGTTCATTTTCCATTTCAGGTTTATAAGGCCTGTTTGACTCTGAAAACTATGGACCAGGTGTGACCTTGGTGTATTTCATATCATCTCTTTTACCAACTCTCCGTTCTCTATCAAGATGGCATCATGTGTTTCTGGATGCTCTTCAGTGATGAGGTTCTGTCAGAAGCTCAACCGGCTAAAGACGCTGGAGGATGACGTAATGGCAACATCACTGAAACGTTGTCTGTCCACAGTGGACCTCGCTCTGCTTGGTGTCGGTGGAATGGTGGGTTCAGGGCTGTATGTTCTCACAGGAACCGTTGCTAAAGACACTGCAGGTCCAGCTGTCGTGGTGTCGTTCCTCATAGCAGGAGTAGCGTCTCTCATGGCAGCGCTGTGCTATGCTGAGTTTGGCGCCCGTGTACCAAAGACAGGCTCCGCCTACATGTTTACTTACGTTTCTGTTGGGGAAATCTGGGCGTTCCTGATTGGTTGGAATGTCATTTTGGAGTATATGATTGGAGGGGCTGCGGTAGCTCGTGCGTGGAGTGGCTATCTGGACTCTATTTTCAATCACCGCATCCAGAACTTCACTGAAAGTCATGTGATGCGTTGGGACGTGCCCTTCATTACTCATTACCCAGACCTCTTAGCGGCTTCCATCCTCCTAGTGGCTTCATTTTTCATCTCATTTGGTGTTCGTGTCTCATCTTGGCTCAACCACATCTTTTCGGCCATCAGTATGGTAGTCATTGCCTTTATCTTGGTGTTTGGCTTTGTACTGGCCGACCCAGTCAACTGGAGCGCTCGGGAGGGAGGCTTTGCCCCGTTTGGATTTTCGGGTATTATGGCAGGAACTGCAACATGCTTCTATGCCTTTGTTGGCTTTGACGTGATAGCGGCTTCCAGTGAAGAAGCCAGTAATCCTCAGAAGGCTATTCCTATAGCGACTGCCATCTCATTGGGCCTGGCGGCCACAGCCTACGTCCTGGTGTCCACAGTTCTTACGCTGATGGTTCCATGGCATACACTCGACCCAAACTCAGCTCTCTCAGATGCGTTCTTCAGACGGGGATATAGCTGGGCCGGGTTCATCGTGGCTGTGGGTTCCATCTGTGGTGAGTATGAGTTAATGGTTGACATATAGGATTTTCAATGACCAGTGTTTTATATATAGTGGGCAGGGTGGTTGATTTAATATAAACGTACACAATTAAATTAAAACAAAAGATGTACAAATTAAATAACCACTTATTTAACGCAATAATTATTCGTTCACAAAAAATGTTTAGGTAATAGTGAACAATCATATGAGCAAATTGTTCAGTCTTGTTGAAAACTGTCTTGTTGAGGCAACATCACATCACTTTTTTAATGTGCTTTTAGGAATTTATTTAATACATATGTTTGTTTGTTTCCATGTCACCTTACCGCTTTAAAAAGATGATTACCTCCAGTGAACGTCTTTTAAAAATGTACATTGTTTTTATGGCCTTATATTAAAAATTAATACTTTTATACAGCTAGGATGCATTAAAGCAACACTATGGAACATTTTTTACCTTAAAATAATGTTTCCAAAATCTTATCAGTGGTTCATCAAGTCGTAACAGGATGAAAGGCAGTTCTGGATTCGCTTTACGGTTCTATATATGCTATAAACACAGTTTGCCAGATCGGGTCGCGTTTCTGTAGTCCGATTGAGACTACACATTTGACTTGCTTTACGTCAAGCATTACAATAGTCATTATTTAGTTTTTCTTCGTTTCTGATGTCGCAATACATCATCCTTTCATGAAATCATGTAACATACTCTACCTTGTCTGTGGACATCGTTCATTCTAAAGCCGGAGCTGGATAAACAGCGAGCGCGCGTGCGACGGTAGGCGAAATTATTTACGACAGCCGTAATGGACAATTTAGTTTCCAACCAGTAGGGCGACCGAAGAGGAAAAGTTCCACGGTGTTGCTTTAAAATAATCAAAAGTTGCAGTAAGACCTTTATAATGTTAACAAAAATGTCTAATTAAAGTAAATGCTGTTCTTTTCTATTCAGCACAGCATCAAAGTATAACAAAAATATTAAGCAGCACAACTGTTTTCAACATTAATATAATAATATTTCACAATATTAATGTTTTTACTGTCTTTGACCAAATAAATGCAGCCTTGGTGAGCAGAAGAGACTTTCAAAAACATAAAAAAGATCTTACTGACCTCAAACCTCGAACGTTAATATGTGTAGAGATCCATAGTTAATGTAGATATCCATACTGATGTTCATATGGTCACATTGACGTAAAAAAAAAAAAAAATTAGAAGACATGACTGAACTTTATAGCAGTCTCTATAATTGTTATATTGATATATGAAGAAATATGGAGTTTATACTGTATCCTGTCTTGTCTAATTAAAACTGTCTAATCTCTTTCATCTAGCCATGAACACTGTGTTGCTCAGCAACCTCTTCTCTCTCCCGCGGATTGTGTATGCCATGGCGGAGGACGGCCTCTTCTTCTCTGTCTTTTCTCGTGTCAACCCTGTAACCAAAGTCCCGGTGATCGCCATTCTTGTTTTTGGCAGCCTTATGGCATTTCTTGCCCTCATCTTTGATCTAGAAGCACTAGTCCAGTTCCTCTCTATTGGCACTCTGCTTGCTTACACTTTTGTAGCGGCCAGCATCATAGTGCTCCGCTACCAACAGGATAAATGTACTGGTAGCTCCGGAGGAATCAAGACCGATGCTTCATCCACACCTTCACTCAACCAGTTAGGGCAACAGGTGGATCCATCTGTGGCAGTGAACGAGACCCAGACCTTTGCACAGGACAGCGGAGAGCCGAAGGAGTATGAGTCATTCTCTGATAAACTTCAGCTGGTGGAGAGGCAGAAGGCGGTGAAGGAGAGACGCGCTGCTGGGACACTGAAGGCTCGCTGGGAACCGTATCTGGGCCGTATACTGGGGGGCTGTGAGCCGGGGGAGGTGGTGGCGTTCTCTGTGCTGGCTCTGATGGTCAGTGCAGTCTCTTTTAGTGCTGTGTTGGTGTTTGGGAGTAACCAGCTGCATCTGCCTGTGTGGAGCTTCACCCTGCTGCTGGTCATCTTCAGTCTGGTCTTTCTGCTCAGTCTGGCTCTCATCTGGGTCCATGAACAGCAACCCAATCACAAGACTTTCCAGGTTAGTTACAAATACTGCAGTAATGAGGTGGACATCTGGTAAGACAAAACCACAGATATACAGTTAAAGGGTTAGTTTACCAAAAAAATTAAATTCTGTCATCAATTACTCACTGTCATGTCATTCAAAAACCATAAGATTTTCATTCATTCATTCAAGTAATTTTGAATAAATTGTGAGAGATTTCTCTTTCTCCATTGAAAGTTTGTTCTCCCAAAACTCTGATGTTCAACAAGTTCATAAAGAGATAGTAAAATAAATCCATATGAATTTAATTTAGGATTGTATTCACATATTGATCAGCGAAAATATTCACATATTGGTCAGCAAACATGCATAGAACATTCTCTTTATGAACGTTATTAAATACGTTTTGGATGATTAGACCCTAACCTTTCATGGAGGGACAGAAATTTCTCATATTTCCTTAAAGTCTTATGGCATAGAAACAAAATAAGTAATTGATGATAGAATTTTATTTTTGGTTGAATTATCACTTTTACAAAATCTATTGTACACGTAATTAGTTGAATTTGGTGTTTTACTGAAGCAAATATGTTTTTATGCACACAAATATTTGTCTAATATTTGTCCTGTGCAGTTTGTCATGATATGTTACAATTGCTTATACTGTACAATTGTGGTCATAAGTTTATATACACCTTGCAAAATCTGCAAAATGTTAACTGACTGAGCTTTTGAACTCGAATGTTTAATGAGTTACAACCGATAAGGACTAAGAGCATTTAGGAGTGAACTGAGGATACTGATATCTGATATAAAATCATGCAAAAATATTTCAGCCTAAAGATGTAAATAGATTTCAGCATTGTTTAATATAAATGTAAATTAGATGAGTTCAAAGTTACTTTGTTTTTAGGAGCTGAATTGGCTGTAACAAACTGAACACATGAAATTACTCTAAACTCTCTTGTTAATAAAACCATATATATATATATATATATATATATATATATATATATATATATATATATAAAAATGTTTGTATGCTAGGAACCACATGATGATGCATTCATGTAGGATGTATGTAAAAGAATAACTGAATAGATTTCTTGAACCAGTTGATTTAAAGAAACCGTTCAAACCAACTGAGATTGAGTCCTAGAAATGATTCAGACTTTCCATCACTAGTTTGTTTCATCATTCAGGTTCCTCTGGTGCCATTTATTCCTGGCTTCAGCATCCTCCTGAATGTGTTTCTCATGTTGAAGTTAAGTCCGCTCACCTGGATCCGTTTCACCATATGGCTCGCAGCAGGTACCAGTTCACCACAATATTGTGAATTACATAAACATCAATTTAGTAATTACTGTACTAAAGTAAAGCATCTAAGAAGATATATACACTTTATGAACTGACCGACTCAGAACAGCATTATCTCATTAAAGAAAATTAATGAAAACAATATCGCTCTAAAGGTGATCTACCCTCATATTGCTTCATTCTGTTAGTATTTACCAAAGGGAGTGTTTAACCTACTTTTTTCTTATAATTAAAGAGAATGGCAGCCATTACAAGCCGCGTTTCCATTACAGATTTGTGCAAAACTTTAATATTTAAAAAATATTGCAAAATGACAGCATTTGCATTACCCATTGTTATGCGACTAAAACGCACAAAAACATTTCCTCTCGCGATGTCATTCCAAAAAAAATGATTCCTTTTGCAGTTTTGTGAAATTATTCCTTTTTTTAATTGCCTGAAAAACCACCTCATGTGAGCGTAAAAACTTTTGCGATTATATGGGAATTTTTGCAAAATTGCCATGCTTCCGCTGGGCGTATTTTTAATTCGCAGTTGAAGGGTAATGGAAACGTGGCTACTGTCAAGCTCCAAAAAGACAAAAAAGCACCCTTAAAGTTTTTTTAAACCCATCCAATAGCTTTGTGTAAGGAACATAATGAATTATGCTATAAATTGTTAGTCAGAGATTTGGAGAGTAAATGTTGACAGAAAACACATTTTGAGTGAACTGTCCCTTTAAATATTTTCTCACCCTTACATTTTGTTTGATAATTGCACGTAGCTAATAGCCTCGAGTTCAAACATAACATTTTTCAAATACAAAAATGTTCTGTTACCCTAAATATAAACACCATATTGTTTTAATGAGAAATACATTGTAAATGTCATGTCTAAACTTGTTTTGTTAGTTTGTTAATCAAAGCTAATAGCCAAATGGCTGCTGCTTCGCCATGTGCAAGCTCTTAAAGAGACAAGGCAACGATTGTGTGTCTCAGCTTTTATTGGCTTTGGACTCATCTGTGGGAAAAGAAGATCAGTCCAAACATGATTATCTTCAGCTCCTGTCAGCTCTCCTACAAACCATTTAAACAGTTAAACCAGCCTGGTCACATAATCAAATTTGTCCTCTTGCTCTGTCACAGGTCTTCTGGTGTATTTCGGGTATGGCGTCTGGCACAGTAAGGAGGGTTTACGGGAACAGCAGGGACAGGAAGTGGCTGCGCGTTACGTGGTCCTACCCAGCGGAAGCCTTGTGGAGACAGTGCAGAACGTCCAGCCTGAAGGACACACTCACAACACACACGCACCAACCCTCGACAATCCACCTGCCAGCAGATGATCTGATCATGCTGAGGTGTGTTTACAGTACGCCTGCATGCCTACCTGTTGTATTACTCTTGCTTTCTTTCTCTTATGTTTCACTTCCGTTTACTACTGCTGTCATCATGTCAAGATAAACCAACCTGTTCATCTACAAAATGGATTAAAGGAATGTTTTGGCTTCAATGCAAGTAAAGCATAATTTTTATTACCACAAAAAAATTATTTTAACTCCAAAAAAAAAAAATGTAAAGGCACTTTAATGTTTGCGGATTGGCCCCATTCACTTCCTTTGTAAGCGTATCACTGTAACTCAGATTTTTGCTTTTTTTTAAGAAACAGGGATTTAAATACATTTTTGCAATAATCAACATTATGCCACAAAGGCTTTAGATTGAGCTTAACTTGTACTGAACATGAAATATTTCTTCTAAAGTCAGTAAGTGATTGTTTTGTATGCAATCATCATCCTTTGTCAGCATTCTAATCATAACTGTGGGCTATTTACTTTCTCTCTTACATATCATATCCACTGTGTTAAGCTACTTTTAGCAACTATGCTGGCTTGTATGTACATTATATATGAGAATAAGCGAAGTGCACCATAATTCTGTGGCCCAACCGGATTCATTATCTCCATTGTTTTTTATAATGTTTATATAGAGCCGAGTGGATCCGCTTTGCTGCTCTGTGAAAGCTGAAACCTTTAAGACAGACTACTGTTTATCATTCAAACACTGATGTAAGTTGTTGCTTGAACATATTCTGAGGAAACTTTATTTATTTGTGTAGTCCAAGCACTGAAAAGGACAGGTATGATGGTACGTTAATGCAAGAATCTGTGGCCGTTGAAAGGTAATTTGGAGTGTCGTTACTGGCAGATACCTGATATTTGTATGGTTTCTGCAGACCTGCGGGAAATACTGACAATCACTGGTTGGTAGACAGAAAATATAGGGTCTGTGTAAAGGTCTATGAGTGTCTTAGCAAATGCTGTTAAGGGATCATGTGGATCTACTCAAATCTATTTCCCTTCCCCCATCAGACCCACACACACTCACTCAGATGGCCATATATTGAATTTAACTGAAGGCAGGAACCAACAATGGATCACATGAAAATACTCAAACATTACTATATTTACACTATATACTATATTTATATTATTTTTGAGTGTTTGGGTCACAAACACACTCCTTAAACACACACTAACCCCTGTGATTCCAACCCTTTTCTCCATGTTTGTTTTCCACCGCTTTTCTGCACCTCATGAATATTTATTTATAATACAGTGTAACTGTATGTTTATTTATTTTTCAGTGTATAATTCAACCAAAATCAGGTTCTAATAATGGTCACTATTCAAGATGTTAAAGTGAATCGAGTTTTTCATGTGTATGTTAGTTTGAGCTGCTCCTGAGTGATCGTGTTTCATTTGCGTCCACTGACAGGAGCGTCTTACCTTGAGTGACACTTGCCTTACCTTTGCAAACACACTTTCCCAGCATTCACTAATCCTTATTCCCACACTCAGATTTGCACATCTCATGTGACGTCCACACACACACTAAACTGCTCTTATTCTCACGCACACTCACAGTGTGGTGTGACAGAGCTGGGATATTTACTTGGCATCGGTACCTTGGAACTGACTGGTTGTTTTATTATCTGGGTCAGTGACACATTTTTTTATTGTCCAGATCTATTAATTTATTCAAAATACACATTTCATACGTACAATTACTTGAATACACCTCATTTATGATAAACATGTTTCTAATATAAAACAAATAAATGACAGGGTGATACAACTATCCTGATTTCAGAATGAAGAAGAAAAAAACTTGAAAAAGTTCTTGAAAAGGAAAAAAATATTTGATTCTGTTATTTCATAGAAAAAAACAGTGTAGCGATTTAAAATACTATAAATATTTGAAAAACTTTGAGAAGATTTAATTTCTAAGAATATGACATATGCGTGTTCACACTTGTAGTTTGGTTCTCTTAGTTCTTTTGGACCAAAAAAGAAAATGAAACGTTAGTTTTTACACTGTCATTTTTAACATCAAACCTTTATATACAAAAGAAAAGACATTAAGGTGAGGTCACAACCTGATTGGAGAGCTTTTATGCTGTATATTTTGCATCAGAACTTGCCGAACATCCAAAATAATGCTGTGTGCTAAATACGCTTGTTGTATGTGTACAACAAGCTGCTCCCTTTACTGGTGGTATCTTTACCAGCTAAGAACTCACAAACAGCTTCTAAAATGTGTAAAGGAATTAAAACATACAGGAATTTCCCCATTGCACATTCAAATGAAGATCTGCTGCAAGGAGACGCGGATCCGGTGCCTGTACTGAACTCTAATGGGAAACGTAGCTCTTATGACAAGAAGAACTAAGTATGCTTGAGCAGTCAATACTTTTTTTAGTGACATCACATCCTGTTTTTGATTTGTTTATCTGGTCTGTTGTATTCACTTGAACCGCACCAGTTTGTTTAGAAGCGGACCATGAACCCCTGAAATTGTTGGTCTCAGTCCGCTTGTTTGGTGCGCACAGGGTTCTGATGGCAGCGTTCACAATTATTTAAATGAATCGAACTAACAGAGCAATAGCATTTTCATTTTAATCAAACCAAACCTGCCAAGTTTGAACAAACCCTTAAACATGTTTCTTTATCTTGAACACTTCTATTTGTCATTGACCAAGCTTTGTGTGTGCATTATAAATTGAGCTTTACATTTTAGGTTGACTGTGTTAGAAAATAATAGAATTCTCAAAATGATATTGGCAAACTTACACACACATACACACAGTTTTGAGAATTACTGGCATCCCGATCACCGGTGTGCCCTTCAGAGCACTTCACCTTGAGTTTCTCAAACTGGACTGTCCCTGTTAGCAGTAAAGTTACATTTGCTTTGGATAGGAATTTAAAACTTAAATGACTATTTATACTTCTCCTTAACACTATAATTTTGACAAAAAAGCACAGAACAGACCCATTCCTTGGCACAAGCATAATAGAAGAGTGCATTTTATACGTAGGAGACACTGGCTTGACAGCAGATATTAGAAATGATTCCATACAAAAGCAAGTATGGGATATTCTGCTTCACAAGCCCCTTAATCTCCCTCACCCCCTAGATTTACAGCGTTCCCTCGCTCACGGATTGACCCAGATTATCCCTGTAGAGAGATTATTATTGTCGCTCGGATAGCTTCAGCTGCACTACACATTCAGAAACACGATGTGTCATTCTACTTCCTGCTGTTTCTGTTTAATCATGCACTCTTAATACTTCCTCACTGACGTAAAGAATGTGACTGTTCTCTCCTTATCCTAAAATTTCCTGTTTTTGTCCTTTATCCCATTTTTAACACATGATGAAGGTAAAGTCCAACACATCACATTGTGGCTGCCCATACACTTATTCAGATCGAATGTCCATGAAACACTCCCTTTACTGAGTGCACTGACCCTGGTGTTTGTTCAGACGCTTCTAATGGAGGTTTATATTCTCAGTCCATTCCCTGCTTTTGTTCAACAGCTGTCTTGAATTTATATCTAAAAATGCCTGCCAGTCCACTCTGCTGTATAATCCACTTCATGTCTTTCTGGCAGCCAAATGTAGTTGTTTAATGAGGATCTGAAGACTAGATGAAGGCACAAAACCCAGTTAACAAGTAAATATTATATCTATATGTTTGTATAGCATATGTAACCAATGGCCTTAATGATTCAGATACTGAAGCATTCCCAAAGTTTTACATACAGCTTCTGTAGACTTGTACTTTTAGACTTATATAGACAGTCATTTTGTGGAATTTAAGATTATTGAATCAAAGATGAAAATCATTATAAAGATGGGATCTTGTTTTAAAGAATTTTTGGAGCACATCTTTTTGTCAACCTCTTTCTACACCTTTTCCTATGTACCACTTTGGTTTGTTTATGCCATTTTCACTTGCATTTCTCTCAAAAAGCACCACTTGTTATTAAGAAATGTCCTCTGTTGTGTCAAGAGCATATACCTCTGTCTTTGTAACTTTCTGTTATGAGAGATTGTATTATATAGTGATGAATAAATGTTTTGAAGCATCATATGGTTTGGTTATTCATAGAACATGTGGGGTATTCTTTTATATTTATTTTTGTGGAGTTTTTAGTGGCAATTATAGTAGTTTAAAAATAATCAACAGTAGAAACTTTAACATCAGAAATGACAGATATATCTATCCGACAGAAATGGATTATTAGATTAAGCAGAACTTGTGAGAAGTCACATGTGAATTTTTTCCAATTACCAGTTTGACCAGATGACCTCGGCTTTACTTGGTGTAGATAGATAACTGGAGCGTTTGCTTTTGCTATGTGTTTGCCAAATGCTACATGAATGATTCAGCTTGACAACCAAGATCTACCCAGACTCCTTAATATGACACCCATCATGCTTAGCTGCACATGAGATTCCTAACAATGCCACAGAACAAAACACTGGGGTTAAATTTCTCTTTTACATGCCGAGTTTGTCAGTCCTATAAGCACAATACAGTAATATGTACAGTGTGTACCTTGAGTTTACCACAGGAAACAGTGACAGAAAACAGTGTGTGCAGTTGATTCAATATTACACACAGCACTGATAGACTGATGGATCTCAGTAGTGAAAACATGTTTTACTCGAGACTGAGGGTTACCATGACAACAGACTGAAGTCTTTGTCAGTAAACATTCACATCTGTTCAGTTGCCAAGGTTGAAATTATGGGCAACACTTAGTTTACCCATTTAATAAATAATACAAATAAATACTAATTTCTTAAAATTTGTTAATAATACATTAACTAACGACAAGAAATATATATTTTTATAATTAACCAAAAATGTTAACGTTCATGTTAGTCCACAGTGGATTAACTAATGTTAATAGAGAACTTTTGATCTTAAAAATGTATTAGTAAGGGTTGAGATTAACATTAACTATGAATAATAAATGCTGTAGAAACATTGTTTCATTGTTATTTCATGTTTAAAAACATGTAAAAACTGTCCCTGATAAAGGCAAATTTACATTCTACAGGCATATGCAATAAACATACAACATGCACAAACAGGAAAGAACAAATCTAAAGGAAATACGTAATTATGGACATTAATGAGCAAGAAACAGCTGTAGAAATGTTTAGAGTTGTAATCTTTCTTGAAGTAATATCCTGCATGCATGTTGCCAAGTCAATAGAGAGATGATTGATTAAATAATAAATGTAGTAAATACATAATTAGTAAATGCAATTCATAAATAATGACTTGAATCTCTTCTGTGATTAACATGTTTTAACATGCATTCATTGAACTTTTAGCAATTTTTTGAGAAAATGTCCAACACACGATGCAAGAGTGAAGGGCTGTGTCCGAAATCTCCCACTACTCACTATATAGTGGACTATATAGTGAGCTCGCCATTTTGTAGTGCTGTCTGAATGTATAGTGATGATTATTATACCCTATATAGTCCACTCAATGTATCCCAGAATGCATTTTGAAAAGTAGTGTACAACCGATGGTCACTAACCCAAGCCCTACATACCATCATGCATTGCGCTGGTCGTAAAAATGGCGGATGGACGTCAAGGAGAGCAGTGCGACAATACGAATTTGTCATACAAATGTAAGTTATGTTCTTTCCCGTTTAACTTATATGTAGTAGTTCTACAATTTTGTCAGACATGTATAAATTGTTTGTAAGCACGTATTGCCCCATTACGGCACAAATCATGCACAAACAAAAAAGATAAATATTGAGTGGCATCTCCACAGAGTCTAAAAGCTGTTTTATTAAGAGTATTATAAGCAAGATATTTGATAACGTAGATCTGTTTTTTTTTTTGCCCTAATGTCGACAGGCAAGAAAAAACGGTGTGGCGCGAAAATGAAAATATGTGAAATATGTGTATTAATTTTATTTATGTTAATAAGTTATAATCATGTGTGGAGTAATGCATTATAACAGAAACGGCCAGAAATGACTTTTAATTGTACAATTTTTGAGAAATAAGCTCAATATAATGTAATGTATTTATAAAAAAAAGAAATCTAGTTAGCCCAGAGCTGGCGCGGCACCAGCTGACAGATGATGTCGGATGATGGACGATTTTGTAATGTCTCTCAGCCATCTCTCTTTCTACAGTCTTTCTTCAAATCTCCCTCTTGCTCACTCTCTCTCCTCCCCCATCATGAGTGCATCGGCCTCCTACTGCGGATTGGATACAAGTGTGTTGTGGTGTTTGGTCCAATCCAATTTCAACTCTGCACCTTTAATGGACAAGGCTTCATAACACACAACATTTCAACTTAGAAAAAAGGGATTTTGCCACATCCTTTGCTTCTTCCACTGCTTCTATTTGCACACGCTGAGGCTCATCATCCACACATACTACAGTCATTCTCTCAGCTCTCAGCAGACGCTCTTCTAGCTGCTGACTGTCACAGTATCCCTCTCTCTTAAAGCTGACAATGGAGTGCAGCAGTGTATCATTTAACACCACTCTCTGCTCTGTTCCATTCAGCTGTTTGATGGTTACATTGGCCTTGGCTCGGTTTTGAACGCTTTCACACCTGCAGCTTTTTCTGCACTCCTTGCATTTAATATGGAACAGTTTTGAATGCGACAGAGAGAGAGTGGCACTGCATGAACACAAATATTCAAAGTTCAGTAATGCTTCAGTGACCAGCCCTGAGATGATCGTCTCTGCAGGTTCCTGTAAATTGTCTTCTAAAGGAGTAAATGGCTCCAGCGTTGTGAGTTCGGTTGAACAGAGTACATTTCCTTCGCCGAAGTCACAGATGGAAAGACTTTTAAATATATACCACTGATTGAGGGTTACAGGAAATCTATCTGCTAAACTCAAGTGAACTTTTGCAGTGTTATCATACAGGGTGTGATGAGAATATTGCATCCCTTCTTCATCAGGTAGGATGTTGTTGATTGCAGGCTGATTCTCAAAAATCTTTCCAATTACAGTAACCTAAAATTAAAATGATATTATTTAGACTTCAAAGAAATGAAAATCAGCATATTAGAATGATTTCTGAAGGATCATGTGACACTGAAGACTGGAGTAATGGTGTTGAAAATTCAGCTTTGCCATCACAGGAATACAATTTTAAAATGTATTATATTAGTTATTTTAAATAGTTTTTACTGTATTTTTTTTTTTATCAAATAAATGCAGCCTTGGTAAGCACAAGAGACCTCTTTCAACAACTTAAAAAATCTTAATATTCCAAACTGTTGTAGTGGGTAAAAAGCCAAATTATAAGAAATTTAAATATGGTACTTGATTTACTAACCTCTCTTAGGTAATTTGTGTTCTTTTTCACCTCTGCAAGAGTTAATGTCGGTTGCTCCTGACAATTTTTGAAGGACAAGCGTCTCTGATGATGTAAGCTCTGAGAGCTTTTACATATTTGAAGGACCCTGCAAGAAAAAGTTCAAAGATTGGAATTTATTATTATTATTTTTTACAATTCTTTGCTCATTATTATTGTAATTCAAATGTATAGACTATACAAACTATGAAACTTTTATTGGGCTTTTATTCACTTATAAACATGTGAATAAAAGTTTTCTTTTCACGTGTCAAAGCAAGTAATGCGAGCAGTTTACTGTAATGCATTACTTTACTGTTGTAACTAGCTGGTTGTCCTGTATCCTCAAAAAAAACAATCTATAATTAGTCCAAAAAGCAGCTGCTTGTGTTCTTACTAGGTCAAGAAAATATGATCATATAACACAAATCTGATCATCTCTACACTGGTTACCTATTAATTTCCGTATCAATTACAAAGCATTGCTACTGACCTATAAAGGCCCTAAATGGTTTAGCTCCTGTATTTAACTAATCTTCTCTCACCTTACAATACATCACGCTCTTTAAGGTCGCCAAACTCCGAGCTTCTGATAGTACCTAGGATATCTAAGTCCACTAAAAGAGGGAGAGTGTTTTCACATTTGGCTCCTAAACTCTGGAATAGCCTTCCTGATAATGTTCATGGCTCAGACTCGCTCTTCCAGTTTAAATCTAGATTAAAGACGCATCTCTTTAGCCTAGCATTCATATAATGCATCTCATAACCTTAAGTTAACCATAACTCATAACTACAGTTATATCAGATCAAATGCACATGGTTATTTTTGCCTAATGTTATGAACAGCAGCTACGCTACTTATTTTCTAATTGCTTCTCTTTTATCTTGGGATGCCCATCCTGAGGTAATTAGAGAGTATGTCATCTCCTGGTTGGATCCAGCCTATTATGAAGACTTCAGATGAAGCAAGCTCTGAATCAACAACATGCACCAATGCTACATTTGTGTCTATGCAAGTATGGTTATACTTCCATTTACCATATTTGGCCTCTGCATTGATCAATGTTTATAGTGAATAAAAGTTTAAATTAAACATTAAATCGTGTAAAGCAATTGTGTCTCTTCAGAAGACTTTATTCAAACAAATCCATGGATTTATTTTACAATCTCTTTATGAACGTTTTGAATGGTCAGAGTTTTGGGTGAACAGACTTTTGATGTAAGGACCCTCAAATAGAATTTAAAAATATCTTCATTTGTGAGTTTTTGAATGACATGAGAGTGAGTAACTGATAGAATTTTCATTGTGGTGCAATGTCCCTTTAAAGTGTCATGAAGATAATATATATTCATAAATTTACGAGCACTACAGTCTCAGAACAAATGAAGTGTCAGTTTAACAGAAAGAATATTGTCTTCTGTGTATCAGAATCCATTGTGTCATTGTGTTCATGATCAGACGTACGGCTCCAAATAAGTGTCCTTATTTGCACATAGATTTATTTATTTTGAAGAAGACGTGCGCATACGCGGTGCTGGTTAATGTTTATAGAACTAGAGTAGCTATATGAAATATGTCCATGAAAACAAATCACCTTAAGCAAAGGAATCAGTTGGGGAAAGAATTTTGTTTCTAGCCCTTACGGTTCAAAGGTTATAAGCTTAAACATGAGTGCAACTTTGGACAGTTGGTGGCGCTATTTGTTGTGGTGACAGAATATTCCATTCTTTTAAAAAGACATTTTTTTACAGGAACTGACACTAACAACTGCATGCAATTGATTTTTTGCAAGTTACCTACTGTTCAGTGTTGTATGAAGGAAGATTTTGATCTTCATCTTCATCATTTGTCCCCCCATCTGACTGCATCCAAGAAAGCAATAAAGGGAGTTATATTTCTGCTACTAATATTTTCAAATGCAATTTCATGAGGTGGAGTTTCAAATATGTATTATTAACAGTGAAAATCTTTAAGACATCTCACTTACCTCAGCCAAAGGATAATCATCAGAGGGATTCTGCAAGACCATTGTAACTAGAGGCAAAGCATTATTTTCTCTAGATATATTATATACAGCATGTATGTTTTACAAATCACAGCTGGTATAAAAAAAAAAAACGTACAGTTTTGATTTATAGTTAAGTTTCCTTTTACACTGGTCTGGCTAATTGTTGGAGCACTGACTGGACTTCCATGATCCGCTGAAGCAGTGACATTCAGACGTGAAGGAGTATGAGCTAAAATTGTCCTTACATGGTCCACTGCTGAGAGAAATTAGAAACAAAAACAGAAATGACCCGTCAAAAACTGATGGTTGACATGATGATAATGCTGTAGACTTGACCCATGATGGAGTTATATGTTGAATTAATTCTCTATAAGTTGAAAACCGACTAAAATGACAATTCACTGTAAATCCAACCCTCCCAAATGACACCTATTTAACTTAAAGTTTTACAGTGTTTCTTACCAGATTTATTTTGCACTGGACTTGGGCAAGGGGGTGTGTTTTCTGATTCTGGGTCCGCTTCAACAGGAGAGATGTGGAAAAACAAAGAGGATGGAGACATTATAAACAGCTTGACATTTTAAGAATATGAATTCAATAAGATATTTAATATGCATGCACACATTTCACCTTTCAGTTTTGGAGACGAAAAAAGTTATTGTCAATAGTACATACATAAATAGTACATGCATAAAGCACCGCTCACACAGAAGTCACTTTCAAACTAGCAAGAAAAGCGGCTTTTTGTTGGTTAATGCAGCAATTTTGTACAAGAAATTCTAGATCACATGGATTCCCATTGAATGACTGGATTTCGCCAGTGAAATTTTGCAGAGCAATTGTAAATGTGACCGCACCTTGATTAGCCTTTAATCGGCATCTAGGAAACTTGCAATAAGAAATAAAAATGAGTTGAGTACTCGTTTTCTTCAAGAACATCAGTGCTATAAACAGAAAACTACTCAAGATTAATGTGGGATGGCAGCCTTGTAGTTTTTGTGCTGTTTTAGTGTTTTGGTAATACCTAAATTTAACTTACCTTTGGGCCTTTTATACAGACATCTGCTTGTTGCTGATGATTGTTTGGTTTTAGATCTTTTAATAGAATTTCTCTTCATTTTATCTGATGGACTTTGACTTCAGATCCTCCTCAAAGAGATTGCTGACTTTATGAGTGAGGAGCAGCAAGTCTATATTCAGAAGACCTGATAGGACCAAGAAAATATTACAAAAACACATAATTAATAAATTAAGCAAAGTTAATAAATCTCTATAATAATTTAGTAATGATCTCACCAAGGAGAAATTAAATCCACTATGATGTACAAATCTCTGGCTATTTAAAAATTACAAATTAGATTACAACTTAAAACTAAAACAATGTGTAAATGTCAAATGATAGCTAACTTGGGCCATTTAAATATGCCTGTGCCTTGTGATGCAATATTTTGTGCAGATACATGACGTTATACAGTTACAGAAACATAAAATATATAACACATATACCGAATTAATATTAAGACAGGTAGTATAGTGCTCTTTTGTCGTTGCTGCTATGTGTAGAAAATGGATTCTTTAAAATAACTTTCTATTTATGAAGTAGCCTAGCCTACTATTTTAGAAAATCAAGGGCACGTAGGCTACAGTAGAATATAGCACAAAGTCCATGCATATTCAAACATGAAGAAAAAAGACTTTCAGGAAAAATGTAAGCAAACTAGTCAAGTTTTGCAACATTTGTAGAAGATCGCATACATTTATTTCTAGTAAAACAGCTAATGTTCAGTTTGTTCATGGTAGAAAATGTAGCCTAGGATAGCCTACTCACGTTTCGCTCAGAATCCACACATATGACAGAAATTTGATATAAGAGTAAACTAAAGCCAATTAATAAAACAATACAAAACAAAAGAGCTTTAAAATAATAGAAAAACCCACACTTATGCTGTTGCACACACGCTCTTCCTCCATCCAAAAGCATATAGTGCCTCAGAAACACGGCTTTATTCACGTCTGGCTGGTTACAAAAAAAAAAAAAAACCCTAAAATGACTTCAAATTTTGCATGTCTTATAAATCGACCAACATAATGGTCATGATTTGACGAAAATGTATATACTTAGATTTAAACAATACCATCCAGCCCCTCCCCTCCTCTTATCTACATTGATACTGTTACTAGATTCAAATAGAGAAAAAGCGCGCGAGGAGCGACACAGCACGGAAAATGCAAGACGAACAAGATTATTTTTACTTTCGTTTCAATATTCACCTTTTAGTAGTACGGTGTACGGCGGTGACCATAATGTGTTTTTTAAAGATAACAGACAAAAATAAGCAGGAGGGCATTACTAGGAAAGGAATCAATTTATCAATTTACTTCAATTTTCCAGATTCCTTTTTTGCAGAGGGATCCTGTGTGTGTGTGTGTGTGTGTGTGTGTGTGTGTGTGTGTGTGTGTGTGTGTGTGTGTGTGTGTGTGTGTGTGTTCACAAATAGTGATGATACTGACAAAACCTAAATAATTTCATTTTGATAAAGTCAGCCAGAATCTTTTAGCATCTTTTTGGGATGAAATATTAACCAACAACAATATTTTTGTTGTTTTGGATTTGAAGATCCACAACATTCCCTGTTGTGTTGTTCATTGTGCAACATTCGTAAATACCCAATGTCCATTGTAATTTCAATGTCATACAAATGAACAACACAAAAGTCACATTAATATCCCAGTCTCCAGACCAGTCTCATGTCTGTTAAGTGACATCACTTCCTCCTGCGACGTGTGCCCGCGGACCGGATGCGAGCAGCCTGACGAATGTTCATGTATCTTTCTTCCACATCTTGATGGAGAGAGAGGCAGAGAGTCTGATGATGAAGAATGGATGAAGGGGAGGTGGGAGAGGAGGCGCTAGAGCTCTCCAAGGGTCCCATCGCTGCAGCTTCTCTGCTCCTGTCCATCTCTACTGTCCCAGAGTCTGAAGATCTTTGTTTTTCCTCTCTGTCCTTCAGTCTGTCTAGACTGTTGCTCAGGGAGACGTTCTCCTGCTGCAGAACCCTGATCCTCACTGAGTTTGCCTTCAGCTGCTGCTCCATATCACACATCACATCACCTGTAGCTGTGACACACACAGAGAACCGGTCATAAGTGGCAGGTAGGGGTGGGAATCACACATAATTTAACAACAGGTGTTTTTTATACAGACTTTCAAATGAGGTTTTACAGTCTTTTTAAGAGAGGAAACATAAATGTGATCTAATAATTGGACTACTATGTATCAAATAACAATATTGTAATGTAACATATTTCATTAATTCTTTTATTTTTATAAAATACTTATGACAAACATGTACCTGCATAGGCCTAAACAACGCAAGTTGTAATAATGTAATGCAAATTATTACATTTAATAATGTAAGCTATAAGTGCAAAGTACATTCACGAATTAGACTACATTTGTTACTACTGTTTTGATTCACTAAAAATAGCCGACTGGAGTCTTTCTTTGGGGAATTGGAATTCCTAACTTAAAGTCACCATAAAATCAAAATAGACAATTCTTGTTTTTTATTGAATATTGCAGTATTGCAATATTGTATTTATTATAAATGATTAGCATACATTGATTTTTTTTCTTCGTTCATGTGCCCATGTAATCTTTAATCAAAATAACTTCCCCTTCCACTTGTAGAGACATCTCTTCTCTTCTCTGATGATGTGTTTACCGGCGTAAGGGTGGGACAACCTGTCACTCAAAGCAATAGCAAACCACAACGATCGAATCAAGTCCCGCCCTACATTTTTTCTTGTCCGAGAGGCCGTTTCACTCTGATATACGTCAAAATAGGGAAGAAAAGACTATTGCAACTTGTGTTTCATGTCAACTTTAAGAGGCAGGAGAGGGCAGAGTTCACTCACTCTGTGGTGCTGCTTGTGGACTCAGCTCAGGAAAGGCCACCAGTATCCGCTCTCTCCGAGCAGCTTCTTCCAGCATCTCTTTCAGACGAGACATACTCTCCTCCAGCTCTGTGATTTGTGTCTGCTGCCTTTGCTTCTCAATACACAGTGAACTACACCGGGACTGCAGAGAAAGAAACTCTCATATTTAATGGGTGTGACCTAATGTAATCAGGCTGATTCAGTCATGGCAAATATTTTTGACTTTAGATGTTTACCTGCTGCTGTGCGAGTTGCTCCTGAACTGTGTCTTTTTCTTGTACGATCTCTGCGAGTTTGTTGGCGAGATCAGCTTTTTCATCCTCACATTCTTCCAGACTGTTATGTAGATCCTCAGTCTGCTGAACCAGCACATCCAGATGCTTCCGCAGAGCTGTCTGCTTCACCCGAAGAGCCTGTGCGCACACGACCATGTTTCAAGATCAAATTAGATGAAACCAAGTCCAGCTCAACATTGGTTTCCTCATTGAATATCATGATATGGAAGTAACATTAAGTTGTTCTTGTTGATTTTGATATTATGATATTTGTCACAGTAATCACACTGACACACCTCATGCTGGCGTTGCACACTGTGGTTTTTGGCGCTTTCTTTGTCTAACAGTGTGTGTGTACTTCTGAGCTCCTTCTCCAGGTTTTTCCTGCTCTCCTCCGCCTCTTTTAACATGGTCTCTAGTGAATTACGCAGATGATGAACTTGCTCCTGTAGTGCAGCCCTCTCACATTCTATAGAAAAAAGATGAACCCATTCCTTATATCATCCCAAAATCAATCTGGTAGGATTCTCAACCAAACTGGGGTTGAGGGACCCCGGGGCCACAAAGTATATACCTCATAAAAATTTAGGGAAAATTCTACAATTAAATACAAAAGTAGTTGTCAAAACCAAGATATTAAAATTGTTTAATGCAATATTTTTTAACACATTTATAGAATTACATGTTTTATTATTTTCGAGATTGATCACAATTATTTTATTCTATTGACAAGTCATAGTTTTAAACAGTGTGAAATAGTTAAAAGACCAAATCTGCCTTTTCTTTGTCAAAAATATATGTATTTGTTATAGGTCATTTATCCTTCCTTATGACATACTGTACATATTTTCAATAACAGTTTGTATTAAGTTCCTCCTTGCTCACTGAGTTGTAAGGCACTACAGTATATGTTTAAATTGCTTTTACATATAAATTTTAAATAGTGCAAATCATTTGAATTAAATTAAAAATCTTTTTCTTCAGGTTCAGGTCATACATCTAACATGTTGGGATTTTTTTTCATCATTTTTATATCATCATTTAATGATGATATAAATGCCAATTATTTAATGTTGAAAATTCACATTTACCAGCCGCGGTTTGGACCCGGTTTTGCCTTCAAAACTGCCTTATTTCTTCATGGCACAGATTCACCAAAGTGCTGGTGGTTCCTCAGAGATGTTGGTCCATATTGACATGATATCATCACACAGTCGCTCCACATTCATGATGCAAATCTCCTGTTCCAGCACATCCCAATGGTGCTCTATTGGATTGAGATCTAGTAAATGTGGAGGCCGTTTGAGTGAACTCATTGACATGTTCAAGAAACCAGTTTGAGATGATTTGAGCTTTGTGACATAGCATGTCATCCTGCTGGAAGTAGACATCAGAAGATGTGAGCACTGTGGTCATAAAGGGATGGACATGGTAAGCAACAATGCTCAGGTTGCCTGTGGCCTTAAATAATGCTCAATTGGTACTAAGAGGACCACCAGCATCCTGAACTGCTGATAAAAGGCAGATACGGATCCATGCTTTCACATTTTTTATGCTAAATTTTGACCCTACCATTTAAATGTTGCAGCAGAAATCAAGATCTTCCATTGTCCAATTTTGGTGACCCTGTGCAAATTGTAGCTTCAGTTTCAGGAGTGTCACCCGGTGTGTTCTTCCGCTGCTGTAGCACATCTTCCTGAAGGTTTGACATGTTGTGGGTTCAGAGATGCTCTTCTACAGACCTCAGTTGTAACATTGGAGTTACTGTTGTCTTTCTATCAACTCAAACCAGTCTGGCCATTCTCCTCTGACCTCTGGCATCAACAAGGCATTTTTGCCGACAGTACTGCTGCGTTGATCTTTTTCGGACTGTTCTCTGTAAACCTTAGAGATGCTTGTGTATAAAAATCCCAGTAAATCAGCAGTTTAATGAACCCCACCAACAACAGTGCCACATTCAAAGTTAATTAAATCAGCTTTCCTGCCCATTTTGATGCTCCGTTAGAACTTAGACTGAACACGTAATATGCAAGTGCATAAAGTCACAGTTTCCGCAAATTCACATTTATACCGAGACGATAGCGGTATCATATCAAAAGTTGGCTTTTTAAGGCCCGCAAAACGCTGCTGTTGTGTAAATGAACGGCCAAAATGCATAAAGAGTTTCCGTTTTTAGTTGAAAACGTTGTCGTGTAAACGGCCCCTGAATGCATTGAATTGCTAATTAGATATTTGCATTGTACCTAATAAAGTGGCCGGTGAGTGTATATATATACAGTATATAAAAATAAATATGTATATTAAATAGTTATCATTGCATTTTAAGACGGAGGTCTTTAAGATCAAAAACTAAAAAAAAAAAAAACCTGTCCTGTATTATTCCATATATTTACTAATAGTTATGAGCAACATAAATCATTGTATTGATCATTTTGTACAGCTCAAAAATAAAGGGAAAAAAAAGAAAAGAAAACATTTTTAAGGATTTTATTAGTTCCATTTTTGTGGACAGTAGTGGTAGTATAAACAGCTGGCCAGTAGTTTTATAATGATGTCCTGCTTACCAAGACTTTGTTTTGCTTCTGTCTGCAAATTCAGTTCTGCAGTGAGTTCAGAATTTTTGTCCTCTAATAACGTCACACCTGTGAAAGAAAATGATTGTTAACATGAACTGCATTCAACTTTATATAAGTTTCAGATGTGAGTTAAGCGTCTTGAAAAAACCTCTCACCTCTCTTTAACTCCTCCTGCTCCTCCTTTAGCCTCCTTATTGCTTCCTCTCCCTTGACCTTCACCTCCTGTGTTCTGCGCTCACACTCCTCCTCCATCTTCCTCCTCTCCTCCTTCTCTCTTCTGACCGTTTCTGATAGCTGTTTTCTCAGCATCTCTCGCTCCATCTCTGTCTCTTTCAGCTTCTTTTTCAGTGGCTCAACAGTTTCTCTCACCTCCAATTAAAAAAGAATAGTTATAAAAATCAAATGAGGAAATACACTACCGGTCAAAAGTTTGGAATAATTCAGATGTTTTACTCGAAATAATAATAACTGAGCACCAAATCAGCATATTAGAATGATTTCTGAAGGATCATGTGACACTGAAGACTGGAGTAATGATGCTGAAAATTCAGCTTTGATCACAGGAATAAATGACATTTTAATATATATATATTTAAAAAGAAAACAGATCTTTTAAATTATAATAATATTTAACAATATTACTGTGTTTGGTCAAATAAATACAGTCTAGGTGAGCATAAAACTATGACTTCTTTCAACAAAATAAAAAACCAAATTCCAAACCTTTGATTGTAGTGTAATCAGGATTAAATGACAAAAGTGTGAATAGCCACAACAATCCCAACGAAACCATTCCGATGCTCACCTCCAGAACATGTTTCCCAACACGGCTCATATCCTTACGCTGCTCACTTGCCCATTGGGAAACGTCACATGCAGACAAGCGGCCCAGCTGTTGTGTTTCCTCCACAGCCTCCAGGAAGCCCTGCATGGAGCAAGGCAAACCCAGAGACCGGCACAGAGACACTAGAGCATCACTGCTCTCCTTCATCACCGCCTGAACACAAACACAGGCCTCACAGGGCAGCAGGGCCGACTCTACCGTCTGACAGCTCACAGTGTGAGCGGACCGAGACACACAGGAGCCTGCAGCGGACGCTCTTCTGTGGTGGGAAGAGGAGTCTGGGGTACTTGAGGTGGTTTTATGGGTACTTGCAATGGAGGTGCTCTGTGTTTTGTGTGTATTAATAATAGGTGTGTTTGCTGCTGTTCTGGTAGTGAATGAACTCCGTTGAGATGGAGGTTGCTGTTCACTGGCGCACTGAAAGAAGAGACCTTTGGTAAATCTTTTAGGCTGCAAATTAACTGATTGTTTTCAGTGAAATACAACTGATCACACGGTTTAATGATTTAGTTTATAAGCAAGGATCATTGTTGATAGGTCTTCACCAAGTTTTGTGTGTGTTTTGTCTTTATCAAGAGGTTTTTTACCTGTTGTGTTTGTGGATTGCTGAGCTGAAGTAGGTTGTTCCAGAAGCGTTTGACCACAGGACCGATGGAAACAGACGATTCATTTTGACCAGATGATAAAGCTCTAGGATTCTCAAGCAACAGCTCTGTATGAACGTTGAAACTCTGAAGAAGAAGCATTAATCTGGGACAAACACACATGGGTAAGTGTAGCTAATAAGCCCACCAAAATATAAATCTAGGTTTTTTTTTTATAGATATTGACATGGTTTATAAGAAAATAATTTTGAAAAAATGTATCTCTTATTTGAAAATGTAATAATTAGTTGATGTACATTTTAGAATATAAAATTAAGATATTTTAGGTATAAAGACAGAAGTCTGGCATGGGCTTAAATGGTACTTTGGCACCATTTAAGCCCGCATGTGTTCCAAATAAGCCCACATCATCATTGATTCACAAAATATAAAAATTGATTGATTTTAAAGAAGTAAAACATCAATATATTTATTCAGTGACAGGGAAGTATTAAAAAATTCCTTTTGCTAATGTTTGATTAGAGCCCTGGGTGGGATGGGTAGGTGTTAGTGGCAGGTGGTCTGGAGCCTTAAGTCGGCTCGACTGGAGTTGTAGCTGGAGTCAAGCTGGAAGTTTGAACGGGTGTATCTCGGCAGCCAAGCCGAGTTGGGGCTCCATACTCTGGGCTTAGGTGGGCATCCTAGTGGGCCCCCACGCCGGGAGTCTGGAGCCTTAAGTTGACTTGTCTCCCGAGATACACCCGGTCAAACTTCCAGCTTGACTCCAGCTAACATTACAACTTTACAACTTACAACAGCTACAAAAGCAAAAGTATTATATAGTATTTCATAATATGTATTAATTAAAGTTATAATGAAATATGAATGTGTAATATATATATATATATATATATATATATATATATATATATATATATATATATATATATATACACATACATACATACACACCCACACACACACACACACACACATATATGGGGAACAAAAACTTTAAAACAAACTACACAATTCACAACAAGTTGACTAACGTTACCTGTCCATCAGCAACTCTAGCAGGACTATGTGGGAGTGCTGACTGAATTCCTCCTCACCCTCCACATAATCATATTCTTCTAAAAGACTGACCAAATCCAGATTACATGACAGTTTATCGGGAAACTTCCATGATGGGAATCGGACGGGTCCAGTCTTAGAAAAAACATCCAGCACCGCTCCCTGTAAATCAATAAGATCTCTCCGAAGACTGTCGATACAGTCCTGACGGCCTAACAGATGAGTCATTGTTTAACAGACCAAAATATGTGTTTCTTCTTTAATCGTTTTAGTTTTGTAACAAGAACATGTGCATTGGCCATAGAGAGTAGGCATTAGCTCGATACACATCAGGTTTCCATGGTCTCATGTAGGCGGAATCATTCCAGTCGAAATACATTACCCACAACCCCCCTTGGCCTTGCTACTTACCGGAAGTAGTCGTTCATTTGTCGTCTTCTGTTGTGTGGCGTTTGGCGCAACCAGAGGTTAGTGAAGTTGTATGAAAATGTACATAGAAATTATATTACTTAAGTATGTTTTAAGGGCTGTACGTTGACTTTTTCAAAAAAATCACCTTTAGACTGATAATAACTGTTTATTTTTCCTCAGCGTACTTGATTCGGCAAGAAAAGAGCCTGTAGTGTCGCAGTCATGCCGCCTGGGCCTGTGCAGATCATGCAGCCGGAGCTAAATAACAAGGTAAAAACCTATCATTTATTTCTTTAGGAGATAGTACAGAGTAGATTAATCTGCTTTAAATTCACTTACTAACATACTTATCTTTATAAACATATAAACATGTTAATAGCCATTAGTATCGCATATGCTATACTTATAACGTTACTTTATGGCTGCGTCCGAAATAGTATACCCTTTTGAGCAGATACTTATTTTGAAAAAGTAATTACTTCACGATCGCTAAAAAAGTACAGTATGAATATAGTATGATATGTGTATATATAAGTATGAATGTAATTTGGACGTACTACTATCGTGGAAAAACAGTATGTGACAGAAGAAGTATGTCCAAATTCACAGTGCTCATAAAAGAGAAGGTAAAAGGTGACCTAAGACTTTCAGCGAGATCCTGAAGTGTGCAATTCACAAATCCGAGATAGTAAACTGTCCATCATATGCACACTTCAGAATCTCGCCAGAAGTAGTTGGCCATCTGGGTACTTTTGCCTACTCTCTTATGAGTACTTTGAATTCGGACATACTTTTTTTTGTCACATACTGTTTTTCACCTACTATATAGTAGGGAAGTATGTGATTTCAGATGCACTGAAAGTTTGAGTAGGCCAGGGGAATTAATTTACTTCCCATTACTATATTACCACTGGTTGAGTGAAGTCATAACTTTCATAATAAAATATTTTCCTTTTGTATAGTTTGGCTAATATTGCATTAAGTAATTAAATTAATTATAGCATACGTAATTCATCATGTCCAATGCAAAAATATTTTAAATGTGTACATATGTTACTGTATAACTAAATGGATTCTTTTTGGGCAGATTAAGCTACAGAATCCAGTTAATCAAAATATGTGGCTTGTGAGGCAGTCTTTGCAACCAAAGTGTTAATGAAGGATCAGATCAGTTACGTTGTGTAATGTTTTAATAACAGCCCGAAGAGCAGAAAGAAGAGACTCCAGCCACAAAGCCCATTGTTGGAATCATCTATCCCCCTCCTGAAGTCCGGAACATTGTTGACAAGACTGCCAGCTTCGTGGCCAGGTTTGAAGTCACATCATATTATATTACAAGTCATATGATATCATATAAAGTTTCAATTTTGTACATTTGTTAAATCAATAATTAACCACTTTTTATTTTTTCGAAGGAACGGACCTGAGTTCGAGGCCAGGATTCGACAGAATGAGATCAACAACCCAAAATTCAACTTCCTCAACCCCAACGACCCTTACCATGCTTACTACCGCCACAAGGTCAACGAGTTCAAGGAGGGCAAAGCTCAGGAACCGTCTGCAGCGGTGCCTAAAGTCATGCAACAGCAAGCATCACAGCAGCTTCCTCAGAAGGTCAGGATCCTGTCCTTGACTTTATATAACACATACTAGTAATTGAAATAAAACCAGTCAAGTCATAATCTAAGCAGTCTGATTTGAAAGTCTTTCATAGCTGGATATTTTACGAAGAGCTTATGAGTTTGTGGCCCTTTAGGTTCAAGCGCAGGTGATCCATGAGACGGTGGTGCCCAAGGAGCCTCCACCTGAGTTTGAGTTCATTGCTGACCCTCCCTCCATCTCAGCCTTTGACCTAGATGTGGTGAAGCTGACCGCACAGTTCGTCGCCCGAAATGGCCGTCAGTTTCTCACGCAGCTGATGCAGAAGGAGCAGAGGAACTACCAGTTTGACTTCCTGCGACCACAGCACAGCTTGTTCAACTACTTTACAAAACTGGTGGAACAGTACACAAAGGTATAGCAGCAATATTCAGGAGGAATAAGATTGAGGTGGCTAATAAAAGCAGAGTTTTTTGGGAATCATAAAGTTATTCAAGTGTGACATTAAATTCTCTTAATTGATTGGCTTCTTGCAGGTTTTAATCCCTCCAAAAGGTCTTTTGCTGAAACTGAAGAAGGAAGCAGAGAATTCTCGTGAGGTCTTGGACCAGGTAAATATTACAGCCATTCCAGGTCACATGGTTCCGGTGCAGGTTCCCGGCTTGTGTCTGTTCTCAAACTGTTCCATGCAGGGAGCGGGGGTGGAGAAATGCTTCCGCTGTCTATGGCGGTCTCATTGATATATCTAAATTTATAAAGTGCGTGTACGAGAGAGCGAGTGAATCAACAGTTACATGTTCAATATATCTCCAAAAAGGACAGATGAGAGTACCAGGAGTTTATTTGAGCTGCCGGTTTGCTAGAATCACTCCCGCAAAACAGATGTGCTCCACTGTATCCACAACAGAGTGCACCGTTTAATTTTTAGACTGGTTATAGTCAGGTAAAAAACATGTAGCAGCGTTACGTCACCGCTTGTTCCTCAAGTCCGTGGAAACACGTGCTCTGTTCACGACAGGCTCCAGTTCGACTGGCCGAGAACAGGTTCTGGCTCCAGAATTTGAACCGTTCTGGTGGAAAAAAAATGTATGATGAATCAGAGAGTGGAACTGAAGTTTAGAAATATAACATGTCATATAAGTAGTTCTTCGTTAAATTCAGTTAGTCCCAAAAAATGTATCATTAAAGTTGGATCAATCTGGGATTTGAAACTCTCAAGATCTCAAAAGGGAAGGACAGATCAGACTGACATGTAATATCACATCTTTCCCCAATATTTTAGGTCAGGTATCGTGTGGAGTGGGCCAAATTCCAGGAACGAGAGCGGAAGAAGGAAGAGGAGGAGCGAGAGAAGGAGAGGGTGGCTTATGCTCAGATTGACTGGCATGACTTTGTGGTCGTGGAGACGGTGGACTTCCAACCAAATGAGCAAGGTGAGCATGTTTAGTTGACAACAATTAGCATGATTTTTGATATTTGAGTATTTTTGTTTGTGCAAACATACTATTGTATCAGAAGAATACTCTTGATTCTGGTAATGGCAAGAAGTTTCTCAGTCTCAGATGTGGTTCAATCATCCAATTACAGACACAATCTCACCTGTATTTCTATAGTTAATAATTGTATTGATATGAATACTATATTATCAATGTTATTATTATTAACCCTTTCCTCGCCTGTTGTCAGCCACCACCAGTGTTTTTGGGCATATTCACAGTTTTCATGGCCCCCATAATATTTTGTTGTATATCTGACCATGCAATGTATCAAAAGAAAGAACAGGGCCTCTGCCTCTAAAAAAAATCTGTTTTATTCTAGCCTCATGCATTCTTTATCAACACTTGATTGTAGTTATGTTTCATAAATAAATACAAAATCGCGTTTTTGTCAAAGACTACATCCAGATCGGATTCAGAATGATGATCAAAACATAGATGGAGTAGATCGAGTCCATCACCACCCCCCAAAGCTTCACAGTCCTATAATGTCCCACAGTCCTTAATGTCGTCCTGGGTCAGCATTTCATTCAGTAACATTAGGCCGTTTCGATATATATGCTGTCGCAATGCGATCATATAGTTGATGATCGCATTATTTTTCATATGCATCTGCTTACAAATTTGATTGCTCGTTTCTGCTGCTTTTTTGCCTGCGTTTTGATCCGGAGATACTTTACTTAATCAGAAGATGCATAATAGCGCCCCCTATCTTATAACTGTGATAACACGGAAATCCGTAAAAACTCAATGGCGAGGAAGCTTTTTCTCATAAATGAGAACTCATGGCATTTATTTACAAAATGTATATAGATATTTATTAATATTATATGAATATACATTTACTATACCGTAAAAAATACTATAAAATTTTTTATAAAATGTTGATTCATATTAAATTGATTGTTCATAATATTTGTTATCAATGATTATTATTATATTCATGTTCTTTTTAAAAAAAAATGATCATCATTATACATACTTTTTTTACAGGTAATTTCCCTCCTCCCACTACTCCTGAGGAGCTGGGCGCTCGTATCCTGATCCAGGAGCGCTATGAGAAATTTGGAGAGAGTGAGGAGGTGGAGATGGAGGTAGAGAGTGAAGATGAAGAGGATGAGAGAGGGGGCAGGGAGGACAGACACACAGCTCAACTGGACCAGGACACACAGCTGCAGGACATGGACGAGGTGAGACAACCAGGGTTATGTTCACACAATGCCATAGATGATGAGTTTGTAGAAGTGTGTTAACTATTACTTTGACTGACTAGCATCTGTTATTCTTCTCAATAGGGCTCTGATGAAGAGGATGATGGCATGAAAGCTCCTCTACCCCCTGATAACCCCATGCCACCACCTCTGCCCCCCACCCCAGACCAGGTTATCATTCGCAAAGACTACGACCCCAAGGGTAAGCGAATTTATAAAACACACTTTATCGTTCTAAAATGGCACACATTTCTTTGCATCCACTCACTTTCCATCTCATCTTCTCTTCAGCCTCAAAGTCTCTGCTTCCCATGGTCTCCTCTGACGAGTACCTCATCTCCCCCATCACGGGTGAGAAGATCCCAGCCAGTAAGATGCAGGAGCACATGCGCATCGGCCTGCTGGATCCCCGCTGGCTGGAGGAGCGTGACCGCAACATCCGAGAGCGTCGGATCGAGGAGGAGGTATACGCTCCCGGCCTGGACATCGAGAGCAGCCTGAAGCAGCTGGCCGAGAGACGTACCGATATCTTTGGTGTGGAAGAAACGGCCATCGGTAAGAAGATCGGAGAGGAGGAGATACAGAAGCCTGAGGAGAAGGTAAGAAAGTCTGCACAATACAACTGCGTATTAACATCTAGTGGATTCTTCTTTCTCAACATTCACCTTGCGCATGCGCTGTTGTATGTGCTGTGCACCGTAAATTGTCATAAGTATACTTTGGGCTTTAGAAAGGACTAAATAGGAGGGGTGCGGGAAAAAAATCTATTCATACATAATCACAAATCTTCTACTGATTTGCATCGATTCACAAATTTCAAAAATCGATTTTCTCTTTAACTTCGCAGTACTACTAAAAGTTAGTGAAAGTTATTGACGTTATTCACAATAAGCCGCGAACTTGGACTCAATGCGGATGTGTAACTATATCCGTGCATTCATTCTGAAAGGGACAGCAGCCTCATAAATTTGTTTTAAAAAATGGGTTGACTAAAATGGGAAGAAAAACTAAATAAATTTCATGGTTCACATTTAATTCAGTAGGATTTTTTTCTTTTAGACCTATTAAACTGTCTACCCTAGTCAAATAAGAAAAGTAACACAAAACTGTAAACTACAATCAAAATACACATATCGAACCGAAATTTGATTCAAAATATTTTGTTTAGAAATAAATTGTGTAATTTAGTGGTGAATATTGTCTAGTACCAAGAAATCCCCTCAAAATACAAAATTTTAAAAACTATATATTACTGAAACAGTACTTCCATTTCATAAAAAAGTCATGATTGTCTTCTCTCAGTTTTGACTGCCAAGAATCAGAAGAATACCAGAAGGTAGTAGTTCATCGAACACCACTTCCACTTTTTCCGCAGGTCACATGGGACGGTCACTCAGGCAGTATGGCTCGTACCCAGCAGGCGGCTCAGGCTAACATCACCCTGCAGGAGCAGATCGAAGCCATCCACAAAGCTAAAGGTCTGGTGCAGGAGGACGACACCAAGGAGAAGATCGGCCCTAGCAAGCCCAATGAGATGCCTCAGCCGCCCATGCCATCAGCAGCCTCCAGCATGCCCAAACCCACCCCACCAATCAACACCATGCCCAGACCTACTGTGAGTCTCAATCTGTTTCTGCATTCAAGAGTTTCACAAGATCACTGGGATTTTCAAACACAAAAATAAAAGTGCTAATCCTAACCAAAGCCTCTTGTGTATATTCCAGATGGCGCCCCCAGTGCGGACCACTTTGCTTCCTGCTGTGCCTGTCATACCCAGACCTCCAGTGTCACCTGTGGTGCGTCTGGGCCCTGGACAAGTTCTGGCTCCCATGCCACCCATGCTCCACGCCCCACGCATCAATGTGGTGCCCATGCCACCCTCTGGACCCCATATTATGGCACCCAGACCTCCACCTATGGTGGTCCCTGCTGGTGAGTCTTTGAAATGACTGAACTATATATAGCTGCTTGGTACATTGTTCTAAAACGCCATTTAAAGACAAGAAATTCACATCAATAATAATACTTTTTTAAAAGCGTTTTTACGTATTATGTTTTAGTGTAATATGTAAATCATTTAATAATTAAATTATAGAAATAATAAAAACTTGGTAAATAATTCTCATCAAAAAGTTTTCTCCATTTATGGATATAAGACGCGCACGGGCTACTGTACGCAATTTCCAGCAAAAACCATCCTGTTAGGGCTAAAATATAAACCCTTATAATAGGCTTTAGTTACCATAGTGAATCACTGTACCTATTTTGGCAGGATTGGAAACTCACTTTGGAAGAAGGATTGATGTATTGACTCATTATTTAAATTACTTTTGTACAAAAAAAAGTTACATAGTGTACCTTCAAGTATATTAATAATGATTTTGTTGTAGTGAATAAAGTGTGTTTGTTTTTCAGGGTTTGTACCCGCCCCCCCTGTGCCTCAACCTCCCAGCTCTGTTTCTGCCCCCATGCCTCCTGCTCATCCTCCACCTCACGAGGACGAGCCTTCCAGCAAGAAAATGAAGACCGAGGACAACCTGATTCCAGAAGAGGAGTTCCTGCGCAGGACCAAGGTACAACACTGCTGCAACATACTCTGAGGCCACTTAATAGGAACAATGAATATTTTATAACTATTACATCGGTCATTTGTTAATCTTTTTAATGTGATCTTTGCTCTCTTTTAGGGACCTGTTTCAGTTAAGGTTCAAGTGCCCAACATGCAGGACAAGACCGAATGGAAGCTGAGTGGCCAAGTGCTGAACTTCAACCTGCCTCTCACAGACCAGGTAAAGACTTTGCCTGTCCAGTATCTATATGTACCTACTCCATTTGTACACAAATTTACCACTGACCTATAGAATTTTATACATATTTTGTGTAAAACATGAAAATCTGAGCTAATGTATTGCCATTATGTGTCTCAGGTGTCTGTCATCAAGGTTAAGATCCATGAAGCCACTGGTATGCCGGCTGGAAAGCAGAAGCTGCAGTATGAGGTAAAATATTTCGGTTTAATTCCAATCTTAAAATATTTTTATTATATAAATGGTGAATGCTAATATAGGATATAAAAGTATTTACTTTGAAAACCGAGATCTTATATTGTGTTTGATTCTCCAGGGTATTTTCATCAAAGATTCCAACTCTCTGGCCTATTACAACATGAACAATGGCTCTGTCATCCATCTGGCCCTTAAGGAGAGAGGAGGAAGGAAGAAGTAGATCGCTCATGTTTTCTATTTCTATTTCTATTTCTATGTTTGAATCTTCCACATGTATTATTGTGCTTATAATCTTGCTACATTTGTACACTTCACAGAACTCATGCTGTGCTCTGTAGAAAAACTGTAATGCAAAGTAATCGGTGTCTTGTAATGTTGTACCAATATGTGTAACAATGCATGAATGATTAAATATCAGAACCTTTAATATTGGCAGTAGTCTCCTAGCAAACCGCTTATAGACTGTTTTTAGTTGCACTTCTTTTCATTGAAGTGATTGTTTGAAATAAATATCTGCAAATTTGAAGTTCAGCTTTGAAACATCACATTTTGTGGGATACATATTACACGCATAAAAATGTACCTTAGGAAAATGTACCTAATAAATTTCAATAAGTAATGTTATTGGTTATACTGTATTTTGTTCCTAAAAAATGCTGGCAATAACTACTATTAGTAATAGCATTTTGGTGGGCATGAATTAAAAAAATCTGAAGTAATCATGAAATATTAAATGTTATGTTTAAAATGTAAATAATACGTCTAAAAAACGCAACAGTCCCGAACTATGACATAAACGCGGATTCCTTCTTATGTCCGGTGGCTTTTATTATGAAAGCGTATTTTAGCGGAAACCGCGTCATATTTTCATAGAGGTCAGAGGTCACGTGTTTAGCGGGAGATACCAAAAATCAACACAGGAGATCGATCTGATTTTTTTTATTATTATTTACTTTATCATCGAATCAAACTAGATTTACAATACACTATAAAAAACCAACACAGCAAGGAATAAGGTAAAGTGAAGCTACGGTGCTGTTAGCATACAGCAAGATGCTTGTTTGACAAATCTAACGTTATATCGATTTTTAGTAACGTCACATTGTCTTATAATGCATTTATATTGTATTCACATAAAACTGCTCAGTTGCTGATTTAGCGCCCAAAACCTTTCTCCAGTCATGTTCTCAGACGTGATCGTGCCAAAGGAGACGTTGCTGTCCCCTCCAGGCTCCGAGGAGCGCGTGTTTGACCGCGACCAGCCCTCCTACAGCGGCTGCTCGGAGCGGTTCCGCCTCGGCGAGCGCAGCTTCAGCCGCCAGTACGCGCACATCTACGCCACCAGACTCATGCAGATGAGAAACATCCTCAGCGACAGAGCCACGCAGAAGTGGGGTGAGAAACATCTGTGAACTCACTGACAGGCTCGTGTTTCCTCCCCCTGAAGCGCCTCTGAACATGAGTGAATGTGTGTGTGGCAGGTTGTGTTGTGCCCATCAGGAAGCTGTGTGACCTGCAGATGGGTGAACAGTGTATAATAGTGGGCACCATATTCAAACACATGGAGCTGCAGCCCTCCATCCTGAAGGAGATCAGCGAGGAGGTTAAACCTGGATGATACATTTTTAGCTTTTCCTCAGTCTTCCTTTTTAAAGAGATAGTTCACACAAAAATGAAAATTAGCCCGTGATTTACTTTCCCTGAAGCCATCCTAGGTGTATGACATTCTTCTTTCAGATGAATACAATCTTGAGTTATATTAAAAAGATGTCCTGGCTCTTCCAAGCTTTATAATGGGAGTGAATGTTTTTTTTTTTTTTTTTTTTTTTTTTTTTTGGAAGTCCATCAAAACGCATCCATCCATTATAAAAGTGTGCGAAACGGTTCTGGAGGGTTAATAAAGGCCTTCTGAAGTGACGCGATGCGTTCGTGTAAGAAAAATATCCATTATCAACTAAAATGACCGTAGTCGACTTGCGAGTTAGAGCAACATTCTACACTCTACTCGCCAAAAGAGTAACTCTTGAAGATGTATGAGTAGTGTAAGCTTTGACGTCTGAAAGAAGAATGTCATATACACCTAAGGATGACTTCAGGGTGAGTAAATCATGGGCTAATTTTCATTTTTGGATGAACTATCCTTTTAACATGTCTTTTCTCTCTTCAGCACAATCTGTTGCCCCAGCCGCCTCGTTCCAAATACATCAGCCAATCAGATGAGCTTATTTTGGAGGATGAACTTCAGAGGATTAAACTGGAGGGCAACATTGACACACCCAAGTTTGTAACAGGTGGGATACATATAGAAAGATAAACTTACCTGTCTCAAACTTCTCAACTTCTCTTTTTCCTGCTTTATAATGAATGGTATTTCCAGGGAGTGTAATTGCCATCATGGGTGCAGAGAAGAATGATGGGAAATTCACAGTTGAAGACTTCTGCGTGGCTGATCTTCCTCCACAGACACCTAGAGAGCCTCCCAGCTCAGACAGGTACAGAAACACACCTGACCTGACTGACTCAAGAGCAGGAGATTTGGTTTTTAGACATACTGGTGTAAATATGATAAACTGATAATTACTTAAATGTTATTTTGACTAATAAAGGTAGGGTAGGCAATGCTTTTCATAAACACTTTTTGTTATAGTGGTTGAAACTCTCTTCACGTCTTGATAGCAATCAGTAATAGAAGTGGTCTATATATTAAAAACGTACATATTATGCATAGTTGAAGTCAAATACACTGAGGGTTACAAACAAACAGGAGCCTCCTGTTCCTCCTGAACCAAAACAACAAGCATTTGCTGCGTTCATACCATAACTATCGTAATTAAGAGATGGCAAACCAAACGTTCTACGCGGATTAATGCATTTCTATGTCAACTCTATCAACGGCGAAATGAATCTGCAGTAGTCAGGTGGTACAACTAGTGCTCTGTAAGTTGTTTACATACATTATTATTGTAATGTTCTGTGTTTTGAGACATGAGGTAATTTTAACGCCGTCTCTCGTGACACTTTGCAGACTCCGCTGTGGCGCAAGTGTGTGTTTTGAAGGAGTCGTGGCTTTGTAGACGCTCTGAAATCCGATATAAACTGCATTGCCTCCTATATCGTTTATAAAATATTTCAATATATCATACAAACTCGATATATAAATAATAAAAAAATCTCAGATATTGTGCATTCCTACTGTTAAACGTAACCTTTCCAATTTTTATTTTAGGTTTGTGCTCCTTGCCTCTGGCCTGGGATTGAACGGCAGCAAAGCAGACAGCATGATGGGATTGCAGCTTTTGGTTGATATGGTCACCGGTCAGCTTGGAGACCAGGGGGAGCAGAGCGGAGCAGCTTCCATCTCCAGAGTCATCTTAGCTGGAAACCTGTTGAGTCAAAGCACTCAGGACAAAGACTCAACAACTAAGGTGTGCAAATGGGACTTACGGTCCAAGCAGTGCTAATTGAATTCAATCACAGTCTTTTCAGTCGAACTGTTTTCCATTTGAAGGCAAAGTATCTGACTAAGAAGACTCAGGCTGGGAGTGTGGAGGCTATCAGACTGCTGGATGAGCTTCTAGTTCAGTTAGTGGTGAGTATTTACAAGTGTTTAGTGAAGGACCAAAATGACTGAGGGCCTGATTTGGGACAATCCGAGAAATATTCTCCCCCATTTATTCCATATATCAAGTTTATAGGACAAGGTCCCATAGCTGGGATTACTGTTAAATTGGTAATGAAGGGGCTTTTCAGTTCAGTTCCAAGTGTCTGTAATGTGTGGTTTGTCCTCTACAGGCCTCTGTACCTGTGGATGTCATGCCTGGACAGTATGACCCAACAAACTACACTCTCCCCCAGCAGCCCCTGCACCGCTGCATGTTCCCTCTGTCTGTGCCCTTCCCCACACTGCAGCTGGTCAGCAACCCGTTCCAAGCCGTCGTAGATGGCGTCCAGTGAGTAACTGCCTTTATTTTGATCCTGTGTTAGTGGCAAGTGTACATGACAGTGACTGCTTTGTGGTCTCAGGTTCTTGGGCACAGCCGGACAGAATGTCAGTGATATTGTGAAGTACAGCAGTGTGGACGATCATCTGGAAATATTAGAAAGCACACTGAGACTCCGTCACCTGGCTCCCACCGCCCCGGACACACTGGGTCTGGACACACTCTTTTCTGTGTTTTATTCATATATGTACCTTTTTTTGGTCTGATTTTTGACGTTTTTAAAAGGATATTCTGGGTTATTTTTAGCATAATATCTGTGCACCTCAAATGATCAAAATTTCAAGCTTCACATTCATGCAAACACTGAAGATTGAGTTTAATTTTTTTGTCTGTGGTAAAAAGACTTGAGGTTAAAATAATACTTAATATTTATTTTAATGCATGGCATATATTATTATAGTTATAATATAGTTTTTTATTTTTTTAATTATTTTTTATCACAAATATAAATGTGTATATTTCAATGCTTTTGCTTTTTTTTTTTTTTTTTTCAAAACATATAAATATAATTTTCCTCCCTCCTTATATTATATTTCATCACCAGTTTTGTTCACACTTGCAAAAAGTTTGCGGGAGAACCCAAAAGGATTAAAATATAATTTTTCCTTCAGTCTCATCTTTTCCCCATTACCCATGTCCTTTTAGGGGCTCCATATGCTGAAGATATTTTACTGTGTATATATATATATATATAATATATAATTTACTTTTTTTTTTTTTTTCTTTTTTTTCCATAGTTTTATTACAGACTTTAACAAGACTTTTTCAGGACCTTAAAAACATTTGAATTTATAAAAGGAAATATACATTTTTAAGGTTTTTAATATCTTGATTTTCGTCATATTCCGTTAAATATATTTTGTATATTGCACCATTAATGTTAACCTATGTTCTGTCGACCCTTTAGGTTGTTACCCATTCTATCAGAAAGATCCCTTTATATTGGAAGAATGCCCCCATGTGTACTTTTGCGGAAATGCACCAAGCTACCAATGTAAACGAGTCACAGGTGAATAGAAGACTATTTTATAATATTAAAAACAACACTATGCAACAGTGTGGCCATGCTTTATCGATATCTTCTTGTATGGTAATTTTCGTCTCTCTCAGGACCCGAAGGACAGGATGTTCTCCTGTTAGCAATCCCAGAGTTCAGCAGCACACAGACAGCCTGTCTTGTGAACCTGCGCACTTTAGAGTGTGAGCCGGTCTGCTTCTCATCTTTTTCCACAGAGGATGATGAGGACAGTGAGATGAATATCAGCCATTAAATGCTCGCTTATCAACATATGGCAATTGCTCTCTTGTTTCTGTTTTGTTGTTTGTTAATAAAGCTCCCTCTTTTTTATGAAACCATTCTCTTTTTCCTCTTTGGGTCTAGTGTACTTGTAGTATGGACGTCATGTTTCTGAGGTTATTTGCCTCATGTTTTTAAAATCACCTTTATTCTAAATCTTTTATTACATTTATGCACCACGCATGAAACCGTTACATTATTATTTTGCATTTATCCATGCATTGTCCTCAAGAGAAATTTTACTTTTTATATAAAAAAAAAATGTTGTGGTAAGTATAACATCACCATGTTACCTAGTCCGTAATTTTATAATTTGGAAAAATTCATTTGTGTTTGATAGTTTTAGCTTTAGATTACAGGAACACATAATTTAGCTTCACTGAAAATTCAGTTTATTACTTATTGAGGGGACTGTGCTGGAAACCTACATAATGGGAAGATGGATACTTTGTACAAATTTATTTTATTTGAGACATGCAATAGCAATTTTAAGACACCAATACGGTAGAGAAACGCACAACATTGTTAGTGTATATTAGTACCAAAAAAAAAAAAATATATATATATATATATATTAATTGCTATTTTTTACTTGGTTAACATCAGCAGAGCATTTTTTGCTGGAAAAAAAAAACATTAATACTGTGGCCTATGAAATGGCAGTTTTTCATCTGACTAATAAAAAAGCATCCTCAAAAATTAAATCCACAGCGTTTTTGTCGTCATCTAGCGTTGTAAAAAAACACCCATTAAGTATTACATTTACATTAATATTTTAAACTGGTTTAAACACCGCATTAATGGCGTATTTCTGTAAAAAGTATTCAGATGTTCAAATAAACAGTTTTTTTTTCAGATAATCGTTTAATTCGTTTCATTTAGATGACGTCACGTCACGTTACGTTTTTTTCTACGTCATTGTTCCGCGTCCGCGTCGCTTGCTTGGCTCCTTTCAATGAAACGTTTACTACATAACTAAAATTTTGGACATCATAAAGGTACATTATGCACTCAGCGTCATGTATGTTTTTTTATTTAAATTGCATGTGTAATGTTTTGTCCATTTTTTGACTACGAAATCAGCCTCTGTGTCAGCCCAGATTCAGATAGTGGCAGTTTAACGTTACTCGTGGCTCGTCAACACTGATCACTGAAATGATTTGCTCTGTCTTTAGATGCCTCTGCCTCCAGCATTACTTGCACGCCTTGCTAAAAGAGGGATCGTGAAACAGTCTGACCAAGGTAAGATACATCATGCATATTTTTCTTACCGTGTAATCTATAAAACATACTGAATGAGTTCATGCTCTCATTTATTTTCTCTCATCATCATCGTCATCATCAGAGGCGGAAGAGGAGATCATCGCGGAAGACTATGATGATAACAACGTTGATTATGAGGCTACAAGGCTTGAAAATTTGCCAACGAATTGGTACAAAGTTTTTGACCCCTCTTGGTAAGCAGTTCAGCTTTTGTTTTTCTCTGGTCAGCGGTAATAATTCAAGACATTCATTTTTAATGTAACAGTACAAGCATACAATGACGCTACTGTGGCACAAAAATTGCCTGAGATGGAAATATCATGTTACTTTGAAAATTGACTTTGTTACTGAACAATTACCACATTCATGATTCTTTAACTTAATTCTTTACCTACGAGAATAGCATGGTAATACCATGATACATGTCCAAAATTCCAGATTTAAACTTTTTTTAGTCATTGCTTGTACATAATTATCGTCCACTTTTCTTGTCCTTAGCGGTCTTCCGTACTACTGGAATGTGGAGACAGATTTAGTGTGCTGGCTTTCTCCTAATGATCCTTCTGCTGTCATCACCAAGGGGGTTAAGAAACAGAAAGGTAAGACACATGCTGCGTCACAATTCGCCTACTTATACTACGCCCTAAAAGTATGTACTCTTTTTGTGAAGAAAAAAGCAAAAGGGTAGACAAGCTTTGGTTGTCGCATCCTGACACTGTGAACTGGTCTGTCAATCATCTTGTCACAGTTAAAATCCATCATATAGCCATCATATTTTGTATTTTTTTAACACTTTTTACTCGTGTTTGTAGTTCTGAACCGAATACTCCTCCACAGCGCAATGGGTTGTGGTTCGTGGGCAACAATAGCCTTTAGAGTGTGCATGGATCCACACTTTTGACATACTCTTTTCAACATACAATGCTTTGGGACACACTCATTCTAATCTCACTATTTAGGATGGATAGTATGGACATTGGGATGCAGGGATGGACATGCATAAGTACACAAGGATTTTGTGTTGTTTATTGAGACATATGCTGAAAATGTTTGTGTTTTACTTCCCAGGTGAGACTGGACATGACAAAGTGGACATCCACTATGAGAAGGCAGAGAGAGACAGGGAACGAGAGCGAGAAAGGGAGCGAGAGCGGGACAGAGACCGGGAGGACGGACGGGACAGAGATAGAGACCGAGATAGGGATAGAGATCGAGACCGGGACAGAGACCGGGACCGTGATAGAAGGATGCGGAGAGATGACAGTGCACCATATAACAAATCAAAGAGAGGTAGTTTATGCGTAATCTACCTCATTAGATATTTCATTCATAATTAAAAGTATTGCTTCAGTAAGCTTGAATGAATGCAAACTTTTTTGGAGGACTAGGAGGAGGGCGGAAACAACAGCAGGAGGAAATGGATCCCATGGATCCCAGCGCCTATTCGGATGCTCCAAGGTAATGACCAGCTGGTTTAAAATGAACACTTACTGTCTCTTACCGTCTTTGTGCAACATACCGTATGTTCATTTTCTGTTTAATGTAATGTTCTATTTTCTCCCAAATTCTTTGTGGTCCGTTTTAATTTTACGGGAGCTTGTTTTAATGGTTTAATTAAATTTTAATAATAAAAAAGAATGTTGAATCAATCAATTGAATTCATAAATATTAAACAATTTAATACTAAACAAATAACTAAACAATAAAAGTGCCCTTTTTCCAGAAATTCTGTGTTATTAAATCATAAAACAAGCAATCTAGAAAAATAAATACAAATGTATTATTACAAACGCTGGTTATCAAATGGATGCATAACTTTTACAACTTAACTAATCGTTTGAAATGTAAATTTGAACAATTAATTTTTTAATTTTGCCAAACAAAGTGCTGGACAACTAAGGTTTACTGTTTAAATGAAAACATTGAAGAAAAATGATGTGATTATTAATGTAATATTGTTGTTATTACTTTTGAGAAGTACATTCTACTGTACGATAGTATTCCTGACTATTTCTTCACGTTTTATTTCAAATTGTCTGAAAGACATTTAAGTTTCTGTGTGTATTCGACGATAGTTTTTCTTGATCAAATGAAATGGGGAAATGCTCATGAAGTGACTCTCAGAGCAGCTCTGGATATGAAGTTCATGTCCTCATATACTGTAGTGAGACAGCAGACGCTGAAAACACTACGAGCGTCACGTGTGCTTGAGTATGTCTGGATCAAACGGTGACGTTCATTCACAGACACATGCAGAACAAGCAGACTTGAGTCTTTTTGCAGTTTAATATACACACACTAGTCCATATAGCACTTTGAACAAGTGTACGGCCCTGCTTTTGAATATTCATCCAAATTCCTTAATTCCGTGTTATACAGTAAATTCCATTTTTATGAATGTAATTCTGTCCATGTTTTCTGCATCACATAAATCATAGAGCCCTACATTGGATACCTACTGAATTTACTGAAAAGTTTAGTATACAATACAATGCACTCAAATTGCGTTTATGTGAGGTTGTTTCTGTAATAAAGAACATGTTCCTGATCAATATACTGCGCTGTCACTTTTAGGGGCTTATGGTCCACCGGTCTCCCCAAACGCAATGAGGCAAAGACAGGGGCGGACACCACGGCGGCGGGACCCCTGTTCCAGCAGAGGCCGTACCCCAGTCCTGGAGCCGTCCTGAGAGCCAACGCTGAGAACACAAGACGCTTGGAGGAGGATGATGATTCTGATGATGACTGAGCTGGAACAGTGTGTCTTCAAAGCCTTTACGACTGTTAAAAGGCGTTTGTAATTTCTTTTCTTAGATTTAGGACAGATTCATTTGTAAATATGCCATGTGTTGTATGTTATGCATTTTATAAACAATTGTCATTTTACATAACATAGTGATGCCGTTCCCTGCAAAATAAACGTTTTGTTTGAAGGTGCGTCAAGTGGTTTGGTGCTCATTTGAAAATGATTCACGCATTAAAACAGATAGAGACTAAATGATAAGTTATATAGTCTTGAATTCTAGAAGGGAAAAAAAGTGAGTTTATATGCTTAAAACAAGAAAACACAATATGTCAGTGATGTAAGAAAAATAATCTTGTTTTCCCTTTGAATTAAGTTGTATTTTTCTGACCCACTGGCTGATATTTTGTCTTTATTTTAAGCATAAATTAATTTAATTTTGATTTCTTTTTTTCTGAAAACAAGACTTAACATCTTACGCAATTTTGCTTCTCAAGTAAATGTAGCTTTATTTTAAGTCCCTGTAGTGAAAATCAAGCTTTTAATGTTGTTTATAGGCCTGTGTGGTGTTTTTAGCTTTAAGGCAAACCATGTGCAAATTCATGTCGGCACCATTGCTGAGTTTCTCCTTAAAACTGCAGTGAACTAAAGACGTCTCAAAAACGCGGTTTGAAATCGCTGGTGTTTCCGACGTCACAAACTACCTAGTAACCAATCATGTCAACGAGTGGATCTCTGAGCTGGTGCGAGTGGAGGCGGGACTAATTTGCATATTCATAAAACCACGTATACTAAACAAGGCAAGGCTGTAGCGTTTCATTCAAGCTATATTAAGGCACGAATACATTTTTTTCAAGGAAAACATTTTTAAGCATGTAATTTTGGTGATCAAATAAGTTTTAAGGGATAAAATCGACTATTTGGGGACTAATATTACTTGGATATTTGTACTGGAAAACAAAACAAATATAATGTCTAAATCATTTTTGTAGTTTGCGCTCATATAGTTTTCTACTTTGGGTCGCCCTCTCTGTGTGTTTCGCATATGTTGAAATGACAGCGTAATGCCACTTGCTGATGCGAAAAAGACAATAGCAGAATCAGTGTATGAAGCAGCAGAAAAGCTCTGGAGCCAGAAGTCAGAAAGACCGACAAAAAACGAGTGAAAACATCGGCATACATGAAGAAAAGTTGCTGTAGTGATAACCAAGCTCATGCCACTTTAATATCAAATATACTTATTTTTTGTGTATTCTTTAATCCTGACATGCCTAACATATGATATATATATATATATATATATATATATATATATATATATATATATATATATATATATATATATATAAGAAACAGTCAAAAAGCTTGCACATGTTTGTTTTGTCATATTTGGTGCATCAGTTTTTTTATGGCCCACATGGAAATGTGGAACTCACACTCGAGGGAAAAAAATCTATTTTATTCAGAGGCCAATTCTGAGCAGAAATATGCAATTTGGTGCAGATGATGTCATTTATATTGCCAAAAAGTGAGATGAAATTCTAATAGCTTGTAATGTTTATCAGTGAGATTTTCATAAGAGTGTATTACATAAATTGCATATCAATAGGCTATCAGTTATCACTCTATAGCCTGGTTTCACAGACAGATCTTAGATTAAGTTAGGATTAGGCCTTAGTTGAGTTAGGACATTGAATTAGCGTTTATAAATGTGCCTTAGAAAAAACATAACTGGTGTGCATCTTCAAACAAAACAACGGAACTGACATATTTCAAGATATATCAGACACTGATTCTTGAGAGTCGGGACAAAACACGTTTTAAAAAACTTAAAAAAAATACACACTATATCAATTAGAGTTGTATGTTTCTGCAGAGAAAGGTCTTAGCTATTTAACCATGTAAAGGAACAGGTTCTAAATAAAAACACATTTTTAACAAATAAACATGTTTCCCTTCAGAACTGGATTTGTGTCAACTCCGTCATATACACTAAAAAGTATACAATTTTAATTCTTCCAATCCAACAAGAATCTAAATTTCTGAAGTATATTGTAATAGTGTTTTACTCTGATATGTAAAAAAAAATACAATATATAAACTTTAGTTGTGATTTCACACTATTCTGAAAACTCAGATTTCTAAATATTTGCATTTCCAGACTTTGATTTTAATTTCAATATTGTAAAAACAAATTCCTTAAATAAATAAAACATAAGATGATGTAGATCAGATGGTCCTTTATTACAAAAACAACATAAACTGAAGAAAGAATTTTTTTTCCTCAAAAAGTTAACAAAAACAAAAACATACATCCAACGCTGTTGGTGAAGATCTGACGGTGTTGATGAAAAACTGACGGTGTTGACAAAAAATATGTGTGAATTGTGATTATTGAACAGATGTGCTCTTTAAACTACTACTAAAACTACTCCTTGTTATTAGAATATTGAACTTACTGTAAAGCAATCTATAATAAACATATTGCACATACACCGTTTACAACTATTATAAATTACACCGTTTCCAACTATCAAAAAAAAAACAATAAGGGAAACCAGGGGCCCTCCTCCCCCTTTGTTTTCATCTACCTCCTTTTTACCACTTCCTGCTCTCCTTTTTCTCATCCACCTCTTCTCCTCTTCCTTTCCTCCTTGTAGCCATTTACTTTAAAGTGGTGTGTGTGTGTGTGTGTGTTGTGTGTGTTGTGTGTTGGATGTGTGATTGCGCTGCACTGCCTACTTTATACTGGGTGTGATTTAAATTGACATTCCTTGACAACAATACTGCAACACATAATCTCAAATCTCAAAAAATTTCATCTTTGTCTAACCTGCGCTTATGCCTTGAGCAGCAGGCGTTGGACATGCGTATGGTTAAATAATGTAATGCATGCTATGTGCATTTATGTGTAAATAAAACCGTGAAATAACTGTTTAACCCTTCACTTTATTCACAAATAATATTATATTCGCACATTAAGAGGTTATTGGTGGATTTGTCAACTCCGTCAGCTTACAGGTCAACCCCGTCAGACATAGAACCAGACGGAGTTGACAATTCCTTTAGATTTAACTTTGTAAGTATGTCATACATGATGAATTTCTTAATGTTTGCTAGAAATTAGACTTTTCTATGTGGGACATGTTTTGTCCTGACTCTCAAGAATCAGTGCAGAGCAAGTTATGTTCAGTTAAAACAGCCCAAACATGCATTTTAGTCCAGGACTACCTTAAATCTGTCTGTGAAACCGCGGTATATCCTCTAATAATGTCCAAGTAAGATAATATTTAAATTCAGTTTAGTTCTACTTTAGTTATCTTGTGGGGGCAAATAATGCAATGCAATACAATGATGATTAAAGATTTACAAGTACTATAGTAAAAAATACTTGCATTTTAACAAGATTTTTCCAAAGTTGCAAATTCACCTTAAAATATTAATAACAAGTTATTCTTACATTTACTTTATATAAAACTATTCTACATAAAAAGGCCTTTTAAAAAAAATATGATCATGTACAACAGGTTTGTCAGGAAAGTTGATTGTGATGATAATAGAGGTCTTAGAAATTCACGTATCAAATATGATTCAGTATGATTTATAGGGTAAAGGATGAATGATGTTATAGATAAATTCAAAGGCATTTTGAAGGAATTTTAATATTTTATTATAAAAAGATAACATGAGTGAAAATTCAAGGTGGCTTGTGTATAATTTTGTACAAACTGTTAACCTTTAATAAATTCAGATCTTGATTGGACTAAGAAACCATGCAGAGTTTCAAAAGTGTTTGGATTCTAATTAAATGGCAGTGAGATATTTAATTACATTGGGCCAAAATGAAATTTCATTTTCTTTCCAGATCAGCAGCAGACACTCAAACACTGATGCTACAATGGCTGACCTGCGTAAATGTTCATTATCACAATACAGAGAGGAAAATGTCATTGATCCCGCTCACATTTCTAAGCACAACACAAAATATGCAAAATATCTTTTCGTAACAACAGACTCTTACTAACAGGATATTATGTTGCTTTAAGATCACATGTCTTATCATTCAGATGCATTTAAAAATACAACACAACTAGTAAAATAAATTAAGTCTTGGTTGTATTAAAAATGTAATTTATCTGACACGTTGGTCTCTAGGAATTAATGGAAGCCAATCAAAACAGGGTCGGGATGATGAAAGGTGTGTCGTATCATCCGATTGGTTTCTCAGTCTTCTGTTCCGCCCACATAATGACAGATGGCGTCATAGTCGAGAGTGAACAGCTGCTCCTCGTAACGGTCCAGCTGAACCATGGCTCGACACTTCTCTCGGTCTCGCTTCAGGATGCGGCCCACCTGCAAGAGAAGGCATTATGATTGTACAGCAGAAACGCACTTCTTCATATATGGAGAGAAGTAAACGACAAATTATAATTATGACAGCAGACAACATGTATATATTTAATAAATATTTGCATATATATATGCATGTGTGTGTATTTATATATAAAATAAGTATGCACAGTACACACACACACACACATATATTATGTAAACACAAACTTTTATTTTGGATGCGACTAATCGTTTCACAGCCCTAAATGATATGCACAAGTATTTTATTTTAATTAGGTTACCAATTTTAACTAATTTTAGTATTGAATAAAACTAAAATAAAATCTATCTTGCAGTGGATTCTGGGATTGCCTCATCTGTGATAACTGCCACGCAGCCTGCCTTTGGACCAAATGATGTATAAGCAGAGCTATTTTAGTATTATTTATATACGGTTATATTATTTATTCATATTTTGAATTAGATTTTATTTTTATATTTTGTGTTTATTTATTTAGCTTTTTATTTTAGTTCTTGTAATTTTCAACTTTAAATAACTTGCCATGGGAACATTTCAAATTTTTATTTGGTTAAGGTTTGCCATTTCACGTAATATTTTTATTTAATTTTTGCTTTGCTTCAAATAATGAACATTATTTTAATAGTTTTACTTCATAACACCACTGGGCATTATCAACATTATTCTGTGTGTAACACCTTGATGAAGTTCAGAAGTGTCGGATGCCTACAATGCTGTCTAAGTGGGCAGCCCACTAGGATTCAGAAAACAGAGCAAACGAGTGAATCCATATACCTGTCCTCGGTGTTCTCCCATAACCACCATAATGTAGTCCGAGTCGTTCTTGGGTACAATGGTCTCCAGCATTTTCTGTCTAATATCTGAAACAGACGAATTATTAAAACTTAAAACCAGTTATTAGGCCAAAGTCTCATTGTTAAAATGCCTCTTGTAATGGTCCAGGTGAAAGTGTGTCGTACCGTCCAGCAGCCTGCCGTCCTCTGTACGACACACACAAGTGTGGGGCGCCAGGACATCCTCGACTCTCATCTAAACAAAACCAATTAAAAATAATGTACTTCAATTTATACTAATATCTTAATTATGGATAATCGGGAAAAACGCATTCTGTTCAGTGTATTTATGAAAACAATAACACTCAGACACTGTACTATCACAAACCAGGCTCACAGCACTAGTCCAGTACCTTAGAGTTGTAGTATTTTCCTCCTTTGAATGCTTTATCTATGAATCGCACACGGAGGTCCCGTTGGAGCCATGAGGGGGCCGGTGGAGAGGGACGCGACTCTTTAGCCGGGGGAGGCTTCTCTCTGGCAGGAACAGGAAGTTCACACACATAAATATAGATTCAATAATACACATGCAAAACACAGTGTTCTTGAGTCTGTCTTACCTGTCTGCACTTGATTCTCTGTGTTTCCTTTTCTTCTGATCTTTCTCTCTGTCCTTCTCCCTGTCTCGATCTCTATCTGGCTTTCCCCTCTCATCTTTGCCGTTTAACTTCTGCTCTCGTTCCCTCTGCTGTTCCCGCTCTTTTTCTCTCTCTTTGTCCTTGTGTGCTTTACTAAGACGACCTGGGAGACAGAAACATTTTTATGTCTTGTGGCTATAATTTTGAAACGGTGAGTATTTTAATGTTTATGAATTGGTTTCATTCACTTCCATTGTAAGTGCCTAAGAGTTTTTCTTTTTTTAAAGAAAAGAAAGGGCAAGTGGACATTCATAGACAACTAATTGTTTTTTTAAAAAGCATAAAAAACAATATTTACTATTTTAAAATGATGAAACTGGTTTCACGTGTGCAAACCTGCTTGTGAGAATCCCAGACCACACAGCTTCTGATTACAGAAAAATAAAGACTTGCTGATGATGTTTTGGGTTCAAACGCTCGAACCCAAACAGCTTGTTTTCCCACAAGCTCAAATTGCACTTTACACAGTCAAGCCAGTTCTTCAGTCTGTATTATTCTCAACTGATTAAACTATAGGCTAAGTTTTAAGCACAATTCATCAGAGCACATTCAAATAATATTAACTAATAATATCAGAGCTCACTTTTACAATCCAATTAAATCACATGGAATAAAAAAATGCCCTGGACTACATTATTTCCCACACATTCAGTTTCACGAGAAATCATGTCACATTCTACAAGTTAAATGTGTTGTGAATGAATAGTCTTCTTTATAAGTCTTTAAAAACAATATTCAATGGAAAAGCACCAGATTTAGCCAGAATAACAAAATCAGGATATTTTATTTCATCAGGATAACAACAGATACAGATGTAAGAGCAAACTCACTGAGGTCTTTGCTGTATTTGTCGTATTCCTTGCGAGGGACTAGTTTTAAAGAGTGCTGACTGATGGTTACTGTCTTGCCGCCGATGGCAAGTTTGACTACAACTCTGGCGTTATCTGGATCCACTCCCTCGATCTGTCAAAGAGACGTTTCAGAACAAGAAAAGGAGACAAAAATAGCAAAAAACAGACAGGGAGAAAATCAAGAATAAATGTCACTCAGACATTTAAATTACAGAAAATTACATTCTTTTTTTGGATTTCATTTTTATTTTTTTTACTCAATCACATATGCGCATATATATATATATATACACACAATTTTGCACACAAATTTAAAAAAAAAAAAAAATAAGGAGAGGGAGCTAACAACTTTTATTAACCACCAACCAACGCTGATAATAACCTTAAAAAAAAGAAAAAAATTATATGTATATATATATATATATATATTTTTTTTTTTTTTTTTTTTTTTATTAAAGAAATCATCAAAATCATAGAGAAATCATCTTTATATACATACTAGAGCTTTAATGTTTCTTGGTGCATATAAACAGGCCCCGATTATGAACAAATAGGGCCCTGGGGCTATAGCAAACCAAAGGGCCCCCTTATAGTAGCTTCTTATCTTGGTTCCACAACATTTTATACTATAAGAATAATAATTTTTTTTTTTTTTTAATCATATACCCAAAAAACGTCTCGGTTACGCATGTAACCCTAGTTCCCTGATAGGGAACGAGACGCTGCGTCAAACGCTGTGGGAACGCCCCTGCGTTGTGCGTCATGAAGCACGTATGGAATCAGTCCAATAGAGAGATGAAACGTCATAGGCGGGTGACGTCATCGACCAGGAACTATAAAAGCACCCCCAAACACAAGCGCATTAGCTTCTGATAGGCCTGAAGGAGCGCTAACGGGAGTGCCAGGAGTATGGCGGAACGACGCAGCGTCTCGTTCCCTATCAGGGAACTAGGGTTACATACGTAACCGAGACGTTCCCTTTCAAGGGAACTTCGAGCTGCGTCAAACGCTGTGGGAACGCAAATACCCACGTCGCCATAGGACCAAATGACCGCCATGTGAGACTAGCGCACAGAGGACGAGAGCACCTGTGCCCCAAGGGTAGAGCTTAGGTCTAGGTCATAGAACCTAATAAAAGTATGCGGTGAAGACCATCCAGCCGCATCACAAACACCACTCAGGGAAACTCCTTGACAATAAAGCTTTAGAAGCAGCCATACTCCTGGTAGAGTGGGCTCGAACAGCCAAAGGTGAAGGCTGGCCAGCCGACTCATAAGCAAGTGAGATAGCCTCAACCACCCACTTGCTCATTCTCTGTTTAGACGCAGGACACCCATTCCTGGGTGGCCCGAAACATACAAATAGTTGTTCCGATTTTCTCCACAGGGCAGCTCTGTGGACATAGGCGTCTAACGCCCTAACAGGGCAGAGTAAATTAAATTTCTCCTGGTCCGATGACATAAATGGAGGAGGACAGAAAGCCTGCAGAACCGTAGGTCTAAGAACATTAGTAGGGACCTTGGGAACGTACCCTGGTCTAGGATGCAGAAAAGCCTTAACCATGCCAGGCGAAAATTCCAGGCACGAGGGTGAAACCGACAGAGCCTGTAAATCTCCGATTCTTTTTAAAGAGGAGATAGCAAGTAGAAAGATAGTTTTAAAAGTGAGAAACTTCTCAGGAACTTCTTCGATGGGCTCAAAAGGAGCTAGGGAAAGACCTTCCAATACAACGGCCAGATCCCAGGTCGGCACCCTCGTACGAACTGCTGGCCTCAGCCTCAAAGTACCACGGAGGAAACGAGTTATAAGTGGGTGTCTCCCAAGAGAAACTCCACTAAAAGGGACGTGGTAAGTAGCTAGTGCCGCCACATACACCTTCAGTGTAGAGGGGGATAACCCTGTGGAGAAGCGCTCCTGCAGGAAATCCAGCACTGCACCCACTGGGCAGTTAACTGGGTCCTGCAGGTGTTCTCCACACCAAGAAGTGAAAAGTTTCCACTTCAAGGCATAAAGCTTCCTCGTGGATGGAGCTCTGGAGAGAGGAATGGTCTCAACAACCTCAGTTGAGAGACCAGAATCTATGAGCTGGGCCCCCTCAGAGGCCAAGCCCACAATTTCCACAGCTCTGGGCGGGGGTGAAATATCGTGCCGCCCGCCTGAGAGAGTAGATCCCTCCTGACCGGGAGCTCCAAAGGAGAGCCGTCCAGGAGAGAAATCAGGTCCGTGAACCATACTCGGGCCGGCCAGAACGGGGCTACTAATAGTAGGCTGACCCCGTCCTGGCGAACCCTCTCCAGAACTCCTGGTAGCAGAGCAATCGGGGGAAAGGCGTACAGGCGTGACCTCGGCCACGGCTGTACCATAGCGTCCAACCCCAGAGGGGCTGGAAGACTGATGGAGAACCACAGATGACAATGCGTGGTCTCCTTGGAAGCGAATAGGTCCACCTCGGCGCGACCGAAACTCAACCAAAGGAGCTCCACCACCTCGGGGTGGAGTCTCCATTCCCCCGGCCTCGGCCCCTGCCTCGACAGGGAGTCCGCTACCACATTTAAATACCCGGGAAGATACATTGCTCTCAGTGATAGTAGCTTCCCCTGGGACCACAGGAGGATCTGACGGGCCAACTTGTAAAGCCGGCTAGACCGCAGGCCCCCTGATGATTAATATAAGAGACCACCGACGTGTTGTCTGACTGAACTAACACATGATAACCTCTCAGGTCTGCTAGGAAGTGCTTCAGAGCCTGAAACACCGCCAACATCTCCAGGCAGTTTATGTGCCAAGAAAGATGATGGTCCTGCCACAGACCTTGGGCTGGACGACCACTCATGACCGCCCCCCCACCCTGTGAGGGAAGCATCCGTCGTTAGCGTTACGCGACGACAAAGAGCCCCCAGCACTGGACCTTTGGACAGGAACCAAGTTTCTTTCCACATGACCAGAGCACGAAGGCAGCGCCGCGTGACTTTGATCAAGCGGAGCGGATTTCCCCTCGGGGAGAATCCCTTGGTCCTGAGCTACCACTGCAATGGTCTCATGTACAACAGGCCGCAAGGTAAAACGTTGGACACTGCTGCCATCAGACCCAACAGTCTCTGAAACTGCTTCACAGTGAGTAGCTGGCCTAGCCTTACTTGTTTCACGGCTGAGAGAATCGAAGTGATGCGGGTCGGAGAGAGTCGCGCCCGCATCGAGACCGAATCCCAAACGACACCCAGAAAAGTGGTCTTCTGGGAAGGAGATAATACACCTTTCTTTGCGTTCAGCCTCAACCCCAACTTTCTGATATGAGCAAGGACGACATCTCGATGCCGAACCGCCATCTGCTCAGTCTGAGCTAAAATCAACCAATCGTCGATATAGTTGAGAATACGAATGCCCTGAAGCCTCAGAGGCACTAGTGCTGCATCCATGCATTTCGTGAAAGTGCAGGGAGATAAGGCTAGGCCAAATGGAAGAACCCTGTATTGGTACGCCTCGCCCCCGAAGGCGAACCTCAGGAACTTCCTGTGTTGTGGAAGGATGGAAATGTGGAAGTACGCGTCCTTTAGATCTATCGTGACAAACCAGTCCTCGGATCTGATTTGAGACACGATCTGCTTGATAGTGAGCATCTTGAATTTTAGCTTCCCTACCGAGCGATTCAATAGGCGCAGGTCTAAAATTGGACGCAACCCCCCATCCTTCTTCGGAACGATGAAATATCGGCTGTAATAACCTGACTCCAAACTGGGAGGAGGAACCCGTTCTATAGCCTCCTTTTGAAGGAGCGTTTTCACCTCTTGTTCCAATACCAGAGCCTGCTCGGGGCCCACCACTGTGTGCAGAACCCCTCTGAATTTCGGTGGACGACACCTGAACTGGATAGCACAACCCTTTTCTACTGTCTGCAGGACCCAATGAGATATTCTTGGAAGGCTTTTCCACTCTGTCAGAAAATCTACTAAGGGTACCAGCCTCTCGAGACTGGCCTCTGGTGTAACTTGAGCAGCAAATACAGCGCCCTGTAACGGCGCACCGGCAGGGAACGACTGGTTTGACTGCTCTGAAACCCTCCTCAGAGGGAGCGAGCGTCCCTCGGGAAAGCTTTTGCTGGGACCGTCTACGCCCCGGCATAAAGGAGGGGTTGGCAGAACGGCCCCCTGAGGGCACCGAGGAAGAATGGGCACCTTAAAGAGAGGTGAACTCCTTTCCGTCTCGGTGGGGACCACCCTCAACATCCTGAACGCCTCGGCGTCAGGACTTCTTCTTAGCCGAAGCCTTCTTAGACAATAACACTGTCCTCAGATCAGGCCTATTGCTAGAAGGCTTCGGCTGAGAGTGCCGCACCTGAGCCCACTGTCCAGCAGGGGGAGCACGAGACGCGACACTCTGCTTCTGCTGCGCTCTATGAGATGAACTTGTAAACGGCCGGGGCTGCTCCCGCCCAGCAGCCCTAGAGACATGAATTTTTAACGGGAGAAATTTTTTGAAAGCTGCAGCTTGTTTTTTCTCTTCCTGGAATTTGTCCATAACAGAATTAACAGCTTCGCCAAATAACCCTGAAGGAGAGAGAGGAGCATCTAAAAGAAAAGTTTTTTCTTTCTCTTTCATGTTAGTTTGATTTAACCAAAGATGTCTTTCTGCGGCCACCAGAGCTGCCATAGATCGACCCACTAGCTTGGCCGATTCTCTGTTGGCGCGCAGGGATAAATGAGGAGCCTGACGCAGTTCTCGAATTACGTCAGCACTGACTTCCTCACTCTCACTCACGTCCTTTAGCAGGTCAGCCTGGTATGCCTGCAAGATTGACATTGTATGCAGGCATGACGAAGCCTGATCTGCAGCCGAATACGCTTTACCCACCAAAGCAGATGTATTTCTGAGGGGCTTGGTGGGTAATACCGGTGTTTTAAAAGATGACGCCGCCTCGGGAGAGAGATGGCTCGCGAGCGTCTCTTCCACGCGAGGCAAAGCGCCATAACCATAAAATTTAGCCCCCATTATATTAGAATATGTAGATGTCTGGGGACTAAATATTCTATATGAAACCGGTTTCTTCCACGATCTCGACACCTCAGTGTGGAGATCGTTAAAGAACGGCAGACACCGGCATGGAGGCTGCACACGTGACGGTAAAAATCTTTTATCTAATTTAGATCTAGAAACAGACTCCTGTCTAGTCACTGGCCACTCAATACTGAGTTTATCAACAGCCCTAGTCAATACCTCCATTAATTCAACACTTTCGGGAGTGTGGGGTGGCGAATCCTCCACCTCTCCCTCAACACTGACAACATCCAGCTCCTCAGAACTGGATAGCTGCAGTGTTGGTGCCTCAACCCGAGCGGAAGAAACCGCAGCGCGTGCTTCCGAACTCGGAACTGAGGCACTGGATCTCAAAGGTGAAGGGAGAGATAAGGCAGCGCCCGTCTCAACCCCCGCTGAGAGATCCATCTGCGATCCCCACGATAAGTGCCGCCGCTCTGCCTCAACAGAAGCGGGACCCGAACCGTGGGGAGCGCGCACCGAACCGCTCTCCTCAAAGAGCGCTCGGCGGGAGCGGAGCGTCCTTAACGGCAGACGCTCGCAATGCTCACAGTCAGCTCCCTCGAGAGCTGACTGGGCATGCTGCACTACCAAACAAACAACAGAAAGAACGTGTGTACCCCCACCCGTTAAATAGCGCGGGCAGGGAGTAACACACTTCCTAAATTGCTGCTCGTTCGCCATTCTCTCAAATATGTATATATATATATATATATATATATATATATATATATATAAATTGTTTGTGTGGTGCAGAGTATGTAGGACAGACAATATCACACAGGAACAGATTCACATGTAGCGCGACTGAAGGCACAGAAGCTAATGCGCTTGTGTTTTGGGGTGCTTTTATAGTTCCTGGTCGATGACGTCACCCGCCTATGACGTTTCATCTCTCTATTGGACTGATTCCATACGTGCTTCATGACGCACAACGCAGGGGCGTTCCCACAGCGTTTGACGCAGCCCGAAGTTCCCTTGAAAGGGAACAGAGATACAATGTATTGCATCTCTATATAAAATATAACAAATATTCCAGGCTACAACACATTAAACGCATTAATACCAGATATGAGGTCAAAGCAAACAGGTTTTCAGACACAGCATATATAATTACCGTTGTGTGTAGTTTATCTGGAATCTCATACCTTTCTCAGATCACTAATATTTAAAGTCCCCCTGTAGTCAATATTTTTATTGTAATCTCTGATCACCAAAACTACATATTTTAAGGTTTTTTTTCCTTGAAATAAAATCTTCATGCCTTTAAATAGCTTAAATGTAGTTACACACTTGCCTCATTTCGTGGTTATATGAATATGCAAATTAGCCCCGCATCCACTCACTCACACCAGCTCAGAGATCCACTTGATGATCACATTGACGTGATTGGCTACAACTGGTAGTTTGTGACATCAGAAACACCAGTGATTTCAAACCGCGTTTTTAAGACTTTTGAGTTTTTGGTTTACTGCAGTTTTAAGGAGAAACTTTAAAGGAGAGACTTTAAAATCTTATATATAATATCTTAAAAGCATAATATATGCTTTGCTGGCTCACAAAATGCCTTGAAGTGCTCCATCTTATGCAATTCCAACATCTCTTTAGTAGTGTGTCAGTACACGGGTTCTCCATTACTGTCACAGAAGTGAATATGGATGAAGTAAAGTCCACTCACCTTCCCGTACAGGTCTTTATGTGCTCCTGCTACAACCTTCACACATCCTCCAGGCCCCAGAACCAGCGCCTCCTCTTCTTTCCCCCTCTCATCACCAGGTTTAGGGGGTCTCTTAGGGACGCCGGGCTCCAGGTCTCTGATGGCTGAGCGATCAGCACCCAAACCCAGTCCTTTAGGCCTCAACTGATGCTCTATAGGCTTCACATCTCTAATAGGTAATAAAAGAAACTAAATCATTATAAAGGAGCTACTAGGACATTTTAATAAACCACGAGCCTAACAGAATCTCCATCACGTGGACGCCAGCATTCCGCCCCTTATAAAGAGCAGCCTGTGTGTTTCCGTGTCCATACAAGTGGACAGATGGGCCCGTAAGCACAAAAGATTAAAAAGTCTGCGCCAAAGATTCCCTCAGCCGGTCTGAAATAATTCTTCATTGCATTTGACATAAAATCATAATCTCGCATCATTAATTTCTCCAACTGGGACAATAATCCCAACACAAGGAAACATGAGCAGAAAAGACTTACAGAGAGCCAAACATCACGTGCATTAGAAAGCGCTTATTGCACAAAACAGTGATGAAACTATAAAGACACTGCCGAGGTCAAAGATGAAACATGCTAAAACAGAAAAGCTATTTGAGGCATTTCAAGCACATGGTCAATGTGAGATGATTTATAATGCCAGACGTATGGCTGTAGATAAAAAAAGAGGATAAACTTCTTTAAAAGTTGTGTCAACTTTTAAAAAACAAATAACCACAAGTGTAGATGAACAGGCCTAAATAAAATTAATCTTTAAAATGAGACCTTGTCACTACAGATCATGAAATGATTGATGATAGATAGATAGATAGATAGATAGATAGATAGATAGATAGATAGATAGATAGATAGTTAGTGAGGGATGAATGAGTACCCAATCCCTATATAATTGATCATTAAAAATAATATTAAATAATTGTTGAATTTTCAGCTTTAAAACATTTCATTTTTAATATTGCGATGGCCATTAAGGTATATTGCACTGTACTTTTGAATATAAGCTTCTCAAGAACATCTGACAAGTTTTAAAATATTAGGAGAAGATCCATCAACTTGTTCCTTTGTCAAAATCTTTTATGACCGATGGATATTTTATTAGCTTGCACTGGGTTTAACCCTGTGATAAACCTTGGAAGAAATTTAACAAAGTTAAACCAAAATTTTAGCAAAAATGTTTTTTTTTAATTATCTGATATAGTTTTATCATCAACTTTTCAAACCATAAACAGTCACAGAATGGAAATGGAATATTTTGGCATGGAAATTAATAATTAAACAAACATCTGAATATGCTGAGTGTCAAGGGCACTTAAAAAAACAAACAAACAGATATCATTCTTTTTTTAAATAGATATTACAATTTATTTAAAAAAAAAAAAAGTGGTCCTTACTGTTTAAATGTGCGTCCAATTCCCTCTCCTTGCTTCCAGCCCATTCCCTTCAGCATGGCCAACCCATAAGCCTCCACAGGAACAAGTTCATAGTCGGCCTCTGTGGACTGGATCAGAACGAATCAGATCAATATTCAATACACATCTCAAACATCTCCACAGAGAAATCAAGCACAAGCCGACACGTACAGACTTACAAAGCAACCAAGAACACATTCAGACACCAATTAGACACACACACCTCATCCTACAGAGAAGCTGATAATTAGATGAAATATTACAGCTTCTTTTTTACGCAGTGGGATAAGCAAGCGCTTTGACAGGCAGATTAGAATTCACCCATAATGACTCAGAGTCGTGTTAAAGCCTAATCAAGCTGTAGCTGGCGCTCTCACAACAATCTACAAGTGATGGACTTGCACTGCAGGAGAAAATGACACTGCAGGTGTGTGTAAGAAAGAGAGAGAGAGGTTTATGCAGAGTAAGCTGTTTGGATGCAGCAGGAGAGTTCTTCATCACTCATTTCATTAGGACACACCCTTATACTACACACACACACACACACACAATGTAAATGTAACAAGAACACTGCGTGAGCAATGACCTTGAACTGCCCTGTGCTGACACCACATTTGGCACCATAACTGGACAACAGCTCGAGCAGCAGAATATACACTCATAGAACACTAATGAGTTTGAATAAAATACACTTCACAAATCAACAGCTACAACTGCGTTAGAAATCCTCAGTATGCTCAAACACACTGATATGGCCCGGATTTGCAATTAAAACTGAGAGCGATCTATATCTGTATAGAGAATTGATCTCAGCCATATACAGCGAGCACAGCGTGGTGCAGTGCCAATAATAGCCATTTCACTTTTAAACAGTTAGCTTGCATGATGGGATTTTTACTGAGGTCATTTTTTTTTAAATTTCGAGGCGGTCAGCGAGTAAATGCATTCGCGCTGTGGTGTGTTTTGAGCCGAGCTGATACATTTTCTGTGTGGCGGCCTGTTCAAATGAGCAGCTGTTTGGTTTAGCCGTTCAATGTTTCTCATACGCAATGGAAATGCCAGATCTTTTCAGTCATTTGCATAATGCATAAACAATATATAGAAGACTTATCAACCTTCTGTTATAATTTTAATCGAGTGATAGTGTATCGACAAAATATATTAACTTATTCTCTCACGAAACAAGTTTTGGCTGTTAATCATAACCAAATTGCTTTTAGCATTAGTCATTGTTTTAGCAAACTCAGGACAGTTTTAGCTCCATTTTGTTTAGCTAGACAAACTGTACCAAAATACAAAAGGAGAAAACCAAATACTACTAAATATTTTGTAAACCATTAATGTAATTAGAATTTCTCAACTCGCAGTATTTACAGAATGTTAACTCTGTATGATTGTGACATTCATTAGACTTCATGTTGCATTCATTAGACTTGAGTGCATATTACAGTCTCGTTCTGTGGTATAACTCATTCTGGATCTATAAGGACAGATTCATCCAGCTTTACAAGATTTTTCCATTTAATTCAATAGCATTGCTATGATGAATTTGACATTAAAATGTATCCTATGTGCAGGATTCTCAGGGGGAGATAAAGTATTTGCAAACGTGATTATGTCTTTAATAATTTAAAGGGACAGTTCACCCAAAAATGAACTGTCATAATTTACTCACACTCAAGTAGTTCCGAACCTGCATGAAATTCTTTCACAAAAGAAGATATTTTGAAGAATATGGGTAATCAAATAGTCGATGGACTCAATTGAAGTTTATCAACTGTTTGGTTTCCCATATTCTTCTAAATAACTTATTTGTTCTTCAAAAGTTAATTTTTGGGTGAACTCACCTTGTAATAATGTTTAAAACACCATTCTAACCAACATTCATCGCTGGATAGTCAAGTCAAGTATATTTATATAGCGCTTTTCACAATATAGATTGTATCAAAGCAGCTTCACAGTATCAATCAAAATAACATAACAGTGTTTGTTTCTTAGTGGAAAAAACATCCACGTTTTTAGATAGTCTGTCTGAAAACAGTAAAGAGGCCCAACTTTGGCTGAAACAGGTTAAGCAAAACATTTCCAAAACCTACCGACTCTGGTCTCATATCCACGTTGACTTTGTCACCATCCTCAAAGCCCTCGGGAGCCTGGTTCTGCATGAGAATAGGAATGGCAAGGTTCGGATCCGACTGTGGTCCGTTCTTCCATCTCTCCTGGTGTTTTTGAGACTCTGTAGTAGATGACATTCAAACAGAACTACATTAATACATTATTCTTCATTTAGTACATGCTTTGTTATAATAAAAATGTAAAAAAAAACCTGACTTACTGTATTTTCAGTACAATGACTAAAGGAGTAGAGCATACAAACTTTGACTTACAAGCCCAGATCTATACCCATCAAGACACATTATTGCCATATAAGAGTGAAAAGAATGTAATGTTTTTGGACATGTAATTGCAATTAAATGAAACTGTATTCTAGTTTAAATTTATATTAAATGCCATTATTTGAACATAAGAGTGATTTGACAAACTTACTTTAGTACTTCTTAAATGTAATTGCATAATTAATTCTAATTCTATTGTCTTTGAAATATTGTTCAAATGTACTGCTAAAAGTACTGACCAGCATTTATAGTAAACTAAAATAGGCAATGATTTAATGTAATTTCTACTGAAACTTGTTTGTTGTGCATTTAAACGTATTTGTAATTACACATTTGGAATTTATTATGTTACATTTTAAATGTAATATTAAATACAGTTAAAATGATAATAAAGTACTTGTACGTGCTTTAGTATTTTAGTCAAGTCAACACATCAAAATAAGTGTAGCCTACTTCTTTAAAACATGACAAAATATTATGAAAACAATGAATAAAAGGTGTACTTAAGTGTATTAAGAAGCAGTCATGAAAGTGCACTCTCTCTCTCTCTTTTTTATTTCATTAATATATCTGAAAGTACAGTATTTTTTTAAATGTAACTTTAAGATTTGAGATATAATAGTATAAGCATACATTCAATTCAATTAAGCAAAAAATCTTTTTTCACAAGGGAAATCCTTAGGATTTATCGCCATAATCTGAAACTGTAGGGTACATTTGGCATCTCACAAGTAAACAATGTAAACAAAAATGTTGTGTTTTGAAATCTAGTTGGCGACTTTGACAGCCTTTTAGGGCATCATTTGCAGCGTTTTGCAGTACATTGATAACATTTTGTAAACACTAAACTATTAAAATATTCATTTACAAAAATACTGACGTGGTATTCCAGTCTTAATGCCATGAATCATGTAAGTTTGGTCATGTTATATGTGTGGGTGCTCAAAAACGCTTTCGTAAAGGCATCTGACTAGGTTTTAAAACACGTCCAAAAACAACTGAACGAATAATAAAGCAACACACCTTCGATGAGTTCTTTGACGGCTTGAGACTCCACCGTGTCCTGCACCTCCCGGGACGGGTCTTTGGTCTTGTCCTCGCTGCTCTTTTCCCCTCGCTCAGCATCCTGTCGGTACCACCGGTTCTTGTGGATCAACGGGATAATAAGCTCCTTCGGTTTCTCCACCGGTTTAGTTCTGTAGAAGCAACAGACATAAACAAGTTGAAACACACGAATATATATAACGTTAAACAATCAACATTATACTGCTTTTATTGAAACTATTTGCTAACCTAGCTAACGTTAGCATTCAACTCACCCTTTTAGTTCTTTCCCCTCGACTTCAACTAAAAAATCTCGCTCTTCCGCTTTCCCGGGTTTGGCCCTGCTCAATGTTTTACTAAAACCGAACGATATTGGGGCAGATTTTTTGCCTCCATCATCTTGCCCAATATTAATCTTCAGTGATTGACGCTCTTGGTGCCACTCCGGCGACGCCATGTTTGTTGTGTGTTGTGATCGCTGGTAAATGTAGTTTTATTGTGCAATCATCTCTATACCCGGAAAGGTTCAAAAGACGACAATTCCCATAATGCAACACGGTACTAACGACTTTATCTCTTCTTTCTAATGTTTTAAATATTTAGAGAAATATTTAGAGTGCTACCTTGTTCAAACTCACCTTGCAGTGACCCCTAATTTAGTGGAAAGTGGGGTTAAATTAGCGGTGAAAATATAAGCCAAACATAGTTACAAATTATTAAACATTATTGTGTCACTAAATTTTTTTTTTGCTCCTAAGTATGGAAATTGTTGTAAAACAAATTAATATACAGGAGTTATGCTAGCCTAAAGGCGTAGGTTTGTGAAAGGTTTTCATAAAAGTGATTAATCATCAGTGATTAATAAAAGTGTAAAAAAAAATAAAAAAATAACCCATTCACCTCGACTCTATCTTGCCAAGCCATCCATGACTATTTTTCTTTATTCAGACAGAGCCCTACTGGGGGAAAAAAGACAAAAAAAAATCTTAAACCAGCCTAAGATTGTTTGCTGGTTTTAACTGGTTTATGTCGGTTTAGCTAAATTACATCCTAAAGTCCATCTCAAACCAGCAAACAGAGCAATCTGACCAATCTTACCTTGGTTAAAGCTCTTCTTTTTTTTTTTTTTTTTAAGAAGGAAGAGTGTGGTAAAATTGAAATGCCCTTCACACTTTCCAAACTCTATCATCTCAATCCTCACATTTCACCTGTCCGCATTCCCTCCCTTGACCTATCACGCTTTTAACAAAACCTGCAAACTACCTGGTTCGTTTACACAAGGGGCGGATCTTCCCATTATATCTTTCCCTCCCCTCAGCGCCTCCAATATCGCTTCTTACTCTTATTACAGTGTTCTTTCCTTATTGCCTGCGCCTGGGAATATCGAAGCGTTCGCTAGATGCGATCTGGACCGGTGACACGGATCGCTTCCCGCAGCAATGCCTTCACGGACATCCGTGACACTGTCCTCCAGTTCCTCCTAATCGATACTGTCGCCGTGTTCTGCTTATTGAGCGATGCGAGGAGCCAGACTCAGCATAACCGCTGCAATGTAACCGATCAGCGCATTTATCCAGAAAGTCATAACAATTACGCGGATTAAAACGCCTCGGGACACACGATGAGGAGAAAGATAACTATGAAGGTAAGATTTGTGCTCTGCCATTGATTCTAAGTGGACGTGTTGCTATGTGAAAAATGAAAATCACTCTTGGTGCTGCTAATACCAAGAAAAATCCAAAAAAGCTATTCAGTTTGTTTGGGACATAAGTTATCATTGACCCAAAAGCCACAATCCAATGACAGTGTCTGTTGTGTTGGAGTGTCTACAACCAAGTGCAAACGTGCTGTCCGATCCGATGTGCGTTTTTTTTTGTACCCTGTGTTTTTTTCCCTCGCAGATCATCACTGGTCCCGTTCCCAGCTGAACACACACTGTCCACTACGCGTCTGGCGCGCGCGTCTCATCTGCGTGCAGATAGTATTCTCTGTAGAAAACAGCCGTTTAGAAGTCGTATAAAGTTACAAATCTCGCAGCATCCTTCCGAATAATTAACATTTAGGATTTTTTTTTAGGAATTTGACCGTCGGGGTCAAATCTAGTTTATCAATGTATATAGACGCGTTTAAACGGATGATCTTTGAACGGCTGAATTGTTTGAAGAGAATGTGTGTGTGTCAGCAGCAGTGCAGGTGAGTGTGTTTTCAGCTAAATATCCGTGTTGTCGAAATGTTTGGACTGTAAATGTGGGTGTGGGAGAGACACTAGACAGAAATATAGCTACGTTGAGTTTGTGGTTGTCAACAGCTTATGCTACATAGTAGGTAGATCTATCTATCTATCTATCTATCTATCTATCTATCTATCTATCTATCTATCTATCTATCTATCTATCTATCTATCTATCTATCTATCTATCTATCTATCTATCTATCTATCTATCTATCAAGGCTTATTTTCAAATTTCAGGCTGTCAAGTCAATTCAGTTTCAACTTGACAAATGTTTCTTTTCAATTATTATTTTTTATCTTTAAATAATTACTTTATGAAGTAGCCTGCACGTACAAATGTATTCATAGATAAGTGTTGACTTAATATACAATTTATATATAAGTATAAAAACAAATAAATTACAAATAATAAAATACATATATATAAATGGTATTTTATTATTTGTAATTTATTTGTTATTATACTTATTATACCTTCATCTGCACATTAAGATGAAACCAGATATGCATAGATTGCCAGATGGCAGATATGAATTTATTTAGCTTGTTTATTTGTTTATTTTTTCATCATGTCATCACCTCGATGCTTGTCTTTGCATTTCATCAGGTTTGAACAACTCTTGAAAGCATGTATGTGTAAGCATGTAGGATGTTAATGTAACTTTTAATCATTTAAGTGACAAGAGTGTATGTGTCTAAGAAACAGGCAGAGACGCTGGAGTTCTTGCGGTGTGTGTTTGGGTGTGTCTGTTTTCATCTGGTTCTGAAATAATGAATGTTGTGACCCAGACTTCACAACAGTGCATTGCTGTAGGCTCATGAAGCAGTCAAGGTTATCCTACAGTTATGAATCATTCATTAATATGAGAAAGAGACAGGGAGGAAGAGACAGAAGTCTGAAGAAAGCAACAATTGCAATATTCCCCATCCCGAATCACTGAGAAACACTCAGTTCACAGTCACACTCCAGGCTTTGTGTGTGTGTGTGTGTGTGTGTGAACATATGGTTGTGTGTGTGTGTGCTAACTCTATAGCCTCTCCCTCACCTTCTCAATTTCAGCTCAATTATCAATCCAACTTCAACCAATTACTTATAATCATCGTATTGAAGCTGTCTGAATGTTGCTTTGAGTTCATCTGATAGCTGAGTGTCTGTTAATGAGAAGATTCTGATCCTCTGCGCGGCGCATGTATTGTGCGCGCTTGTTAATTGTGTGATTATATGCACACTCCACACCTCACCTCATGCATATTCAAGATGATGTGTTGAAGGCGTGGATGAAGGAGAGAGATATGTGTGAATGCTGCAGTTTACCCTTGCTGTGTAGGATAGCGCTGCAAGACAATTCTGCTTCTTTGACTCACTGTTTGCATTACATGGCCATGACAATCTGCTAATCTGCGTCTCATTCAGTCTCAGATGTCTAATGGAATATCAGTCATATAATGAGCAATTGTGAAGGTCGTTCGTAAAGGATTTGATGCCACACTAGAAACTATTAATACAAAAATTAAATTTCTGTCATCCGTTTCTAACCCTCATGTTGTTTGACTTTCTTGGTTTCATGAAACAGAAATGGAGATATTTTCAAGAGTTTTCATGGTGCTAATTTCCGTACAACAAAAGCATGCAGTGACCAGGGGCTGTTATGTTTGGCATGATCTTTTATTAGTTATTAGAAAATGAACATTTAACAAAACTTAGTTAAATCAGACTCTGAAGGAGTCCTCTTTATAATCAAATCTAATGTTTTATTTTTTATTTAATTATTTATTTTGTGTACACCACATGACTTTGATAGACACTCATAAATGTCAAGGTCAGTAGTTTCTTAAAATATTAAATCATATGAACTGTTTATGACAAGATTAGTGAAATGTCATGTGGTGCAACTCTTGAAAAACGTAATGATATTAACAAAGTCTTATGAAGTCTATTATTTATATATTATATAAAAATAAATTTACCCTGAGAAATATATTTTAAAATTAAAAGTATATTTAATTAAAATTGATGCAATTAATATTTTTACATTCACATGTATTCAATGTGTAAGGACAATATGGTAGGCCTTTTGCTTTCTACTTGGTTGTTCTACATGACAATTTTAGAGTCTTTAAATTGAACACGTAAACACTGAACACTTCAAAGCTGATATCAAACGAAACCCACATGAAAACAACCCTTTTTAAAAATGTAGCACATGTATTGTAAACTGGAACTGTAAAACTGTAGAACTAGATGGACATCTTTGACCGCTGCACTGTCTCGCATCTTTTTCAGCGTGTCACGCTCGAGACCCTGCCTCTTTTTTCATTCATCAGCGCGGCGGCTCAGCAGTTGGATACTGTAATGGGCGACTCGTGTTTTTAAGAGCAAAAACGCGTGATCGTCCCCTCATGCCTCTCACTAAAATGTAACAAGAACCCCAAAAAAACTAAAGTCAAATTGAACAGATAGTGAAACTAAAGCACTTCTCATGCTGGCTAATGAAGACAGCGGCACAGCATTTAAAGATCATTTCTGATGACAGACTTCACAGAATTTACTGGTATTTTGGTGCTGATGTGTGAATGGTCTCTTTTTAATAGTAAAAAGCCTCAGTTACCTGTGTGAACACAGCACTTGTGTATTTACTGGTAAAGTCATTCTGGTAATGTAATGGTAATTTACAGGGATTGCTATGGGAAAGGGAATAATGATGACAAAATATTCATTTTTGTAGCACACTATCCCTTTAAGCATATAATGTTTTTTTTTTTTACGCGTTTTGGTAGTTCATTTACACAACATTGACGTTTTGGGGGCCTGAAAGCACAAACTTTTGAAAACGGTTTCAAAGAGCACGTTTTTGAAAACGATTCCGTTGCCATCTCCGTGTAAACGACAAAAACCGGTGACGTCATGTGAATGCGTATTGTGGTTGAGTCCATAGGCACCAAGTGTTTGTTTACAAAGTGGCATCGCCAACTACTGGCCCGGCATGCAGAATGTATTGTTTGATTGTAGTTGTTTCCGTGGATTCGTGTGAACGGGGATCGTTTTGACAATGGTGTCGTCTGTACGTGAAAAATGCAAAAGAAAAACGTTTCCATACTAAGTACATCGTTGTTGTGTATACGTACCCTAAGGACAAAAAAGTATAATAGAACTATCACAACACACCAATCAATGAACCAAACTGTTTGAACACTTAAATCTTAACATGGGTCAGTGGAGTGTGGCACAGTCGAGATTGTATCGTTCTTTATCTTCCCACTATTTAACCCGAGAGTCAATACTTGGACCATAGTTCCCCTCGCTTCATTATCCAGGCCAAATGGACCTTGACATGTCTGTTGCTTGGAACAACACAAATATAAATCTGAATGGTGATGGATCGGTCCTCGTTATATGGATATTGATAGCAGGTACGGAGTAAGCGTGTCGCTGTGAAATTGGTACAAGTAAACCGCACTCAGGCTTGAGCTGTAGGCTGCACTGCTGCAGGGATCAATATCAAGTGAGCAGGAGAAGAACGAGGGATGGAAGACATGGTTGAGGAGGGAGAAAAAGAGGGGCAAGGGATTGAAGAAAGGATGAGGAGACGGTGGGAAAGAGGAGAAAAAGGAGAGAGAATGCAGAAGGGAGCGATGAAGGGTCACCTTCAGCGATGGCATCTGATTCAGCACAATCTCTCCCACTTGGGTTACCGCACTGTGACCTAGCCGAGCATGCTGGGACTCTTTCTGTTTCATTTTCCGTCTCTTTCTATCCCGTCTCCTTTGACCTTTCATCTATACAAACTCCATCTTCTCTCATCCTTCCTATTTTTGCCCTTCTAGTGCTACTACACGCAACTCAGGATTTATGATTGGTGATGGTTTAACTTTCTCCAATATCATGTCATTGTCATCATGGAGCTTTAGAGTCTTTTGTCATATCACGATATACCAAGGCATTTTTCGTGTTTGGGTCATTTTTCATCTCACTTACATTATGTCAACAGCTTTGGTCTTTCTCTCGCTCTATCTTTATAGACAATCACCCCACCTCCGCATGCGTTTCGCTCCGTCATACGTTTGTTTCGAGTCTCTGCACATCATTCAGAGACAATTATGTCTTATCTCTCACAATAAAAGATATAGAAAAAATACAATTAAATGTTGTTTCAATTGCATGTTGTTTCGCATTGTCACTTTTGATCTATGACTGAATCTCTGAAGTACTTTGCTGTATATTTCCATCCATTTCTTTTGGATGGATAATTTTTTGTAAATAAAAGTCAGCACATTCTCTGTTTTTACACCTAAATACTTTACAGGCTCGAATTTTGACAATATACACCACCATTCAAAAAATGTAGGGTCAGTAAGAAATGTAAAGTATGTATATGCATAAGATATGTGTATCAATAATTGATACTTCTATTAAAGGGATGGTGTAATGCCCTTTTTTGTTGGTATAAAGTCTTTGATGTCCCCAGAAGTGTGTATTTGAAGTTTAGGGGGGGACTATACCCTAACTTGTATAGTCCCTTCCAGCCTTTTGCTGTAGTACTTAAAAAGCAATTTCTTTAAAAGAAAATATCTTCCTTTGCTTTGAACTTTGAGCGTCGTGACTTTGCAGATGTTGTTTATGCAAGGACACATTAAATTGATCAAAAGTGAAAGAAAAGACATTATAATGTTTCAAAAGATTTCTATTTCAAATAAAAGCTGTTCTTTTGAACTTTCTATTAATCAAAAAATCCTGAAAAATCTATTGCGGTTTCCACAAAAATATGAAGTAAATAGTAACCGGTTTCAAAATTGATAATAATAATAAATGTTTCTTTGAGCGGCAAATCCACATATTTGAATGATTTCTGAAGGATCATGTGACGGGAGTAATGATGCTGAAAATTCAGCTCTGTCATTACAGGAATAATTAAAAAATTACATAGAAATCAATTATTTTGAAATTCAATATTATTTCATCATATAATTGTTTTTATCTGTATTTGTGAACAAATAAACTCAGCCTTAGTGAGCATAAGAAACTTCTTTCAAATACAAGCTTTTGAATGGTAGTGTACATGATTTTATATACCCTTATTAAATTTAAACAGCACATTCATTTCCTACCCTGATTGTATTGAGCTTCATGGGTATTAAGTCTAACGTGTGTGTGTATTTGTGTGTGTGTGTGTGTGTGTGTGTGTGTGTGTGTTTGTGTATCCTTGGGCTGTGTTTGGGAATGTTTGCTGTGTGTTTTTCAGCCCACTCACATTTAATCTTTTATTTTTAAATCTGTCACGGCTGTCCGTGTGTGTCGGCTACACCAGTGGCCCAGATTTGGGCAGGATTGAGCATCACAGAGTTTAATGTCTGAGGGTGCGGTAGAGTGATTAGATGCGAGATGTGTTACTATCAGACATTCTCCAGCGGTCTATAGGCTGTGTGGATGCTCTGGTTCGTTTGGAGGTCGTTTGTAATTTAAGATGCATGTGCTGGCTGGCCTCCAGCAAGTCTTTCCATGGAGGGTGATGAAAGATTAGGGTCAGCGCAGCCAAATACAGGTTAGGACAGGAAAGGGTGACATAACTGCTCAAATGCAGGTTTTAAAAAAATATTAGACTACGCCAAAGCTTAATTTATTATTCCTAGTAATGCATTAGACTGTTGTGTATGCATTTTGATGTGAAGTGACATTTTTTAAAAAGGTTTTGATAAGAGAAAATTTTGAAATCCATTCTGAAATCGAAATACTTTTTGAATGTAACTGTAATCTGATTACAAATAATTTGAACTGTAACTGAATGCAGGTACTCATATTTTGTATTTTAAATACGTAATGCCTTTACGTGTATTCCGTTAGTCCCCAAACCTGATCACGACTGACAGCGAATACAAAATTTCAACAAAGGCATCGGTAACTAAAAACACAAGACAGAACAAGTAACAAACAAAGCATAGCATACAATAGTACAAAACAAAGTGTGGCATTAATTGGTATCAAGGGATCTGAAAATTACATCATAATATTTAAGAACGCAAAATTTCTACCGGCACTGCAACGGTCGTGATATGACATCACTCTTTTTATAAATGTAAATCCAACATATAACAAATATTAATAAATCCAAAAAGTAAAAATATACAATCAACTCCACCTTACTGCAAAGTGCATAGAGGTCAAGCCGTGGCTTATCGATCTTCTAAAGTCAAAAATCAGTTTTTAATGATTTTTTTTTCATGGACTTTCTAAATGGTGAGTTTTTAGCTGCTAAGACTCTTCTCAAAATCTGCATAACATTGTATAAGCTTCACAAAACAATAGCGCACATTCTGTTAAGAAAAGACTAAAATAGTCCGGGATCTTGTTAAAAATAAACTGCTGCCTCTAAATGCTAAAAGCTGTTAGCTGCTAGCACTAGGAGCAAGAATAGCACAAAGTTTGGTGAACTTTACCCACATCTTTTTTCATTAGTCATATGACAAATGGATGTATATATCTGTCCTAATTTCTCCTATTTCTTTACCGTGACATGGCGAGTCATGTTGATGAACTGAACAGACTTGTGAAGAAGTGTGCTTAATTGTATTGAATGTGGACTATAGTGTAGGCCTCCTTAAAATCTTAAATATATTTATAAAAAAATTACTTGCAGATAATATTAATGAAATAAAAGGCCACTTCAGTGCACTTTAATTACGTACACTTTCATGACACTTTAAAAAGTACACTTAAAATGTTTAATGTCAGTTTTAATTTAAAGTACATTTTAAATCATGTTTCAATAATCTTTTGTTGTCTTTTAAAATGCACTTATTTTGATGTGTTTAATCAAGCATATGTAAAGAACTTGATTATAATTTTAACTGTGTGTTATTGGATATTACATGTACAGTTAATAATATATTTTAAGACAATAGACGAATGAAATTTCATGTAAAGATGTACTTACATCCTACTTATGTGGGTACTCAAATGAGTACTCTCAAGTTCAGCTAATTCCATTTAATATAAATTTAAACTATAATACATTTTCATGTAATTGTAAATAACATAAGTGTTTGAAAACATTAAATTCAGTTTGCACTTAAGAGTATTCTTTTAAAGTAGCCTATATTATTTCAGTAATAAGTACTCTTTCTTTAAAAAGTAAGCTATAAAGCACATTTCTTTTTCACAATGGTAAGTAGTTGATGTATATTTTGACAGTCCTCTATCAAATTTTCTGATTTTCAAATACATAATTAATAGTGGACCCCTGTTATAGAATATCAAGAAACCAATAAAAGCATTACTGGACTATTGGTCCCTCAGGATTCTGTGAAGGGAAGTAATTCATTTCATTGTGCAGTCAGAGAGTTCTCATGCTTAACAACACTAATACAGCAAGGATAAAACAAACAAGGTGGAATGACTGAGTAAATTGATTCCTCACATGCCTTGTAAAGGAGAAAACCTGCAAGGTGAAATGCTCAGTATTAATTCAAAGATTTGTTTCCTTTGTCTTTCCCCACTTTTGTCCCCAGCCGGCATAACAATCATTCCACACAAACACAGATGCCTATTTCACGCTGAGTGATATTCCTATTAGAGCAAGGTGTTTCTCATATGAATGAGGTGCTTTTCCTGCTTTGACTGGAATGTTCTAGATTGTTGAGCAGATGCTGTCATCTCATGTTTATAAGATTAATCAGATATAACAGGTGCAATATTCACCTTACAGCTCTTGTTTATTTCTGTTATAGATGTCATGAGCCGTGGTTTGTTGCTGTTGCTGGTAGATGTATTATTGTTAATGACCGTTATAGTCGTGTATACATTATATTGTTATGAAATTCTTTTTTTTGTGGTAAACAACATTTGTGTTCTTTAGGATTCAATCCTTTAGTGGTTCAATATAATTTTTTTTTTTTCACTGTTTTTTTTGTCTCTCACTTTCAAATGCTCTGCCCATTTTTTTTTGTTGATTGATTGACTGTGGAATTCAATTTGACACTCTTGCAATTGAGTCATTTTGTTTACACTCTTCTCTGTACTTTCATAATTTGGGCACGTCTCTGTTGGGATTGAGACTGCAGTTTGTAGGCGGGGTGCTCCAAGATTTCAAGAACAATATTGACCCTATCTTTAATGTTTATACCAAAATATATAATCATGATAAAACAGGTGGTAATAGAAGGTCAGGGAAATTACTTAGTTTATCATTAATGATAAATCAAAATATAAAAATGTTAAACATGTTCAGACAATGTTAACTTTGTTACATGTATGCCATGTTTCTTTGTGTTTCCCATGACCTAGTTTCCCCCAGTTTGTTTAATTAGTCATGTTATTCACCTGTGTCCGGTTAATTATCCCATTAAGCTGCTTTGTTTGCTCCATGTTCTCGTCAATGTAATGTTGTGTTCCGTTTGGTATCCTGTATTATCTCCTGAGCTTTGTCATTAAAGACTATTCTACTTAATGTTCTTCGTCTTTACGAGTTTAACACAACCTAGTTGAGACATAACCATGCAAAAACAAAACATCACACAAAACATGACTCATGTCTACAACTCATGACACAAAATAATAATAGTTATATAACACTTTACAATAAGGTCTTATTTGTTTACATTAATGTAAAAATAACTACCAATGAGCAGTTTAGTTAAAGCTACACTGTGTTGATTCTTAGCAAAAAACACTTTGTTCTATAAAAATGATATGTGTTCATTCATGTGTAATTACTTCCACCAAATAATCAAGTATTCTCGTAAGCGTAGAATCTGCCATTTATAATACACACAAGCGAGCCGCTCGAATGGCGGCAGCCATGTTGCACCTCCATCTTGAAAATACATTAGCCAAAGAGGGACATACCTGGAAAATCAAGCTTCGCCTTTCGCGCTTTTACAGTCAGTGGCACCGTGGCGAATGCGAGGGGGAGATTACTCGCGACTGCCAACAGATTTGAAAGCCTGTTGAAGATGGAGGATCACGCCTATTCTAAGCTGTAAACATTGCCTTTACACTATTAATCTCGTACAGTATACAGACTAACGATAGCACTGATACTTTACTAACATTAGCTTGCATTAGTTTGGGAACCTGATAGCTGATGTTAGCAATGAAATGGCTAGATAGATAAATAGATAGATCGATAGATTGAAATAAAATGTATTTTTATTAGCTATTGTTAACAAATATGAGTGAATACTGTATGTAACACTGTAAGTAACAAATGTATTGTTATTGTTAGTTAAGTATACTGTATAACTAATAAGAAATCAAAACATAACTACTGTACGTTTAAAATATATTCATACATTTTGCTTGCAAAAATATATTTTTGAACAATGTTTTACTGTAAAATTACACATATTGTCTTGTTAAATATAGAAAATATAGGTTGATAAATTGCGGTAAATTCAATATTTTTAAAATATTTTTAGAATTTAATGCAGTACAATTACATGTATTTGTCAGTCATGTTCTGTTACATTATTTAGTTTTTAGTGTAAGGGTACGTTTACATGACAACAATATGCTTAAAACGGAGAAGTTTTTCCTTTGAGTTTTTCGTGTACCATTGTCAAAACGATTGTCTGCAAAAACGACTAAAAACACTGTATTCTGCACCTGAGTTGGAGTCATTCATTAGTTGTCATGGTTTCAGTTTAGTCCTCACCTGTTCCCTGTTCTGTTGATGATCTTCCTTTATGTATTTAAAGCCTGAGTTCTCCTCTGTTCATGGTCTCTCGTTGAAGTTACAATTTATTATGTATGCCATTGCCATCGCTCTTTGTGTTGATTCAAAGTCTTTGTTATTCATTTATTCTGCCTCACGCTTCTCTTCTTTTGGATTAAGCTACACGCAACCTGTGAGAGTATTGTCCTACTAAAAATATCATTTTTACTGGAAATGGCAATCACCTGACAGGTAACCAATTAACAGGATTTAAATTGTTAACATGCTTTTCCTATTTGTTAGATTATCAGCAAGTTTTACTTGATTTTTTTGTTGTTGTTGTTGCAAGTATTAGCTGCCTGCAATATCCGCCCTTGCATGGGTTACCAACACAGCACTCTGAATGATCTTGATAAAAAAAAAAAAAAACAATAGATAAGGACACTTTTGTGACTGACCATCATGTAATTCATGTTTATCAATCATTTCCAATTTTGACAGATTTCAATGAAGTTTCATTGCAGTGTTACTTTGATAATTATGTAAAAAGAGCCTAAATTTTTCTAATTACATTATCATTAAATGTTATGAATCTTTGCTAATTTATCTCAGTTGTTTTTTCTCTCTGAGCGCCGCCTGAACGGATAAATCCCTTTATTGCCGTAGTCACCTTCTAATTAGTGTCACAAGCCTGGAGCCCCTGTTTATCTTCACTGGCCAAAAAAAGTTACTTATTTTTTATCTCCCTCTGTCCTTTGGGTGTTAATAATAATGAACGTGCTTTGAAATGGCTTGCTGTTTCCATCTAACCAAGACTTAGCTTTCTGCAGTTGGAATATTAATGGAATAATTATTTATCCATGCTACTTTTTATCTAGAGTTTATACTTCGCTTACAATTCTGACTTTCTCGCAATTGTGAGATATAGAATTCACAAATTCAAGTCCCATCTACATTTTTTCTTGTCTGAGAATTCGTCTCACTCGGATATACATCACAATAATAGGCAAGAAAAAGACTATCACAACTTCCATTTCATGTTGACTTTGAAAGAACTCAGAAAAGTCTGCATTCCGAGAATGCTTTTCTTTGAACACCAACAATGTGACACTTAAACACTTACAGTGATAATGAATTCAGCAGTCTCTAAAAAGTCAGCGGCCCAGGGTAAGGTCGACTACGATAATGAATTCATAGATGAACATCCATTCTTCCACATTCTGACCACGAACAGGCATCACGCAGCTGACCACATGACTCTATGCTAGTTTCATTGGCACACACGATGTATAGCCTATAGCATTAGTTATTCATGTTCTCATGAATAAGATGCCATGGGTGTTCCTGGTATAAAGACTGATCCAAAAATAGGTCTTATGAGGAAATATAGGATGCATTGTGAGAGAAAACAACAATGTGACGGATTGTTTTGCTCCGGGACTGTATGGAATTTCACTGGTGAGCCATCCTAGCAGAACAGAGGGGTGGATGCGAAAACGGATATGGGGTGGTCAGCTCTTTCTTGACCTTAAGGGTCAGCATTTTCAACACTACATGTAAAATATGCAGCATCTTCATAGAGCCACCAGAGTCTCTAGTTCAGACTACAGCCGGTTGTTATAAAACAGCTTTTCTAAAGCAGAATATCTGCTATATGGAAAATAAGGAACAAAGATAAAAACATTATTATGGTTTCGTTTGTAATTATAATATGTGACCGCAAATAAATTTGCCAGTATCACTAATGACAAATAATCAAAATTAAATGAAGATGAATTCACACATGCATGCATCAAATGTATTTTGTTTCCTTTAGATATAGATCAAAATATTCTTTTTATTTGCAGCAAAGACAAGGAGGGTTTTCATCTCACACAGTCTCAGCCTTTGAATATAGATGCAACTAATGCTGCTGAGCAAGGCTGACAGTCTAGACTTTAGAGCGTGAAGATGTGTAGCTGTATAACCAGAACCAGCACTGTGTGTGTGTGTGTGTGTGTGTGTGTGTGTGTGTGTGTGTGTGTGTGTGTGTGTGTGTGTGTGTGTGTGTGTGTGTGTGTGTGTGTGTGTGCCTGACAGCATTAAGCCGTCTCAAAGCAACCAGACTTGACAGTTTGTCTAACACAAGGACACCTATAGACATTTGAGTGTGTAACTAGGGAAATATTTGCTTGATCTTGCTACAAGTGAATGGACAGCATTGGGCCATTATCTGTCTGTCTGTCTGTCTGTCTGTCTATCTATCTATCTATCTATCATCAATGTTTATTTTAAGACTGTCTTGGACTGTCAAGTCAACACCTTGTCAAATGTTCCTTTATTTATAAATTAAATAATATTATATTATATCTTTTATAATATATGTTTATTTTTTTTACCTATTATAAATTGGAGCTGCATGCATCCCTGTTTCATGTGCAAAAACCATGTGCAGAGTTACTGTCCCAACAGAAGGTCACACAGCTGGACAGAAAAAGAACAGAGAAGGGGAAATACCGCATGTGTGCATCTGTATACATGCATGACATTGAAACGCATACGCCTTTCAGCTCATGTAACAAATCACTCAAGTCTACCTATAGACCTTAGATGCTATATTTAATCCTACATCCATTTCTACACATGAAATGAGGCTATAAGTGACTGAAGCACCATTCTTTCAATAGATTGTACTGTCTTAATTTCATTTTTCACTTCTAATTCTTACAACATGTTCCCTAAAGTTAGTAAATCACTGTAAGGGAATGTATTTTTGTGTACATAATTATATACTTGGCGTTATCCCGCCCCTCTATCCATGGACACCTGAGCTCTCCTGCTCCAAGGTCATATCCACGACTCCTCTTCCTGTGCCAATGGCAGCCTGCGTGGAGCCTGGCTCAGTTTATCTCTGTCTCTGTAGCTGTTGAAGAAAAGACTCCTCCTATCAGCTGCTGGATCTCCAGGGGGTGGGGCTGGATAAATGACCGATTGGCCAATTGCTCAACTGGAAACAATTAGTCATATCTCCTCAGATGCTTCTCGTGCTGTTTAATTAGCCTCATTAAGCCTGGTGGGCAGGACAGCCTGAGGGGACGTGCGGACGCCACAACCGCGGTGACTACTGTGCCACAGTCTGTTTGACTGCTCCTCCATCTGACCCCTGGTTAGGATTGTATCGATCACCAATTAGGGTATATTGATCTCTCTCAGACCCCCCGGAGGTAATAACATAACAGAGACAATTAAGTGGAAAGTGTAAGATGGCGCTGGAAGCTAACTCATGTGCTGCCTTGCAATAAATCATGTTTTATGGTTAGTGCAAAGATGCTCTTCTTATTCACAGGGTAGTTTTTTAAGGATTTAGGCATTTTATATTCTAAAATCTAAATAACCTTAAAAGACCCTGTGGGAAAAACAACTGTTTTCAGCCGTAACAACACTGTTTTAGAGGTAGTTGAGAATTGGAGACCGGCTAAACCAGTTATACACCAGCAAGGCCAGGCTATGAGTTTAAACCAGTTAACAGTTTCAACCAGCTAAGATCACCATAACAAGCAAACTAGACCAGAGTGGTTTAAAAAAGGGTCAAATACTACTATCATTGTTAGTACTTCAATATCATAAGATATGTACATGTTTTGAAGAAAATGCAAGTGATGTTGGCCCATCTAAAACATGTGATGCTAGTATAGTATTGGTGTTTTGTGTTTGCTGGGGTGTTGTTAAGTGGTTGCTATAGTCTTTTGGGTTGTTTGGTAAATGGTTGCTTAGTTGCTAGGGCATTGCTAGGTGGTTGCTAGGATCTTCAGGGGCTTGTTGCATAAACATAGCCATTACATTAAGACAGTGTCTTAAGTTCTAGTATGACCCAGTCAGGGGCAGTCAGTCTTACTTTTCGGTATCAAATTATGCCAATCTACGTGTTTATGTAATTTATTTTAAAAAGCTATGAACAGTCTAAAAGAAACAAATTTGATGTCTAACTTGTAAGACTTGTCTTAGAGGTTTATGCAACCGGCCCCAGGATGGTGGCTAGATGGTTGTTTGTTTTCTCTGGCGTTCCAGGGTGGTTGCTAGATGGTTGCTTGTAAGGCTGCCTCCATTAGTCGCCAAAGAAGAGGCTTAGTCGGACAAAATTGTATTAGTCGGTTAGTGTAAGAAAAAAAACTCTACAGGAAGTGGCGAAGTCACACAGTCCGTGACGGACATATTTAAGTTATTAAATTAATATAAACGTGCGATTAATCAACAAATGGCTTAAATGAGCAACTATTAATTGACTAGAAAAATCTGTAGTCGGTTGTTAGTGTGTTGTAAAGGGTGGTTAGATGGTCGCTTGGTTTCTAGGACATTTCTTTGTGGTTAATTAGTTGCTAAGGTGTTGTTAGGTGATTACAAGTGTGTTCTGTGTGGGTATTTGATTGCTAAAGCATTGTTGAGTGGTTGCTATGGTCTTCTAGATGGTAGCCAGATGGTTTCTTGGTTTCAAGGACATTCCTGTTCGGTTTATTGGTATAGCAACTTTGGTATAGCAACTATAGCTTTGGTATTTTGGCAAAAAGGATGGTTTTCATTGCAAACATTTGTAAGGCAGTAGCCTTGCTCTTTTTTTCCCACACTGGCCGCTTGATCTGCTTTATCCCCTTTGGCTGTCACAAACATATTTTCCCCCATCTTATCTAATCCTTATCCCCTCTTGTCTACCGCTATCTCCTGCTCTATCTGGCATCAGTCCTCTAACTAACCTACCTCTGTGTTTTCCTCTGTGACCCGACTCATTGCCCTCTCACGTTCATTCCTTCATTCTGTCAGCCCTTCATGCTCCCTCGCCATCTGTCCTGTCTTGATCTCCCTCTCTGATTATCTCTCTCTTTCCCCTATCTGTTTCTCGCCGGACATCTACACATCTCTGGCGCTTTAAAGTCGCTTCAGAGTAAGAGATTGGATGGGGCCGGTGAGGGAATGACAGCGCTGCTCCAATACTGTCATGTCTCAAGGCGCTCTCGCACAGACTGCACCTGCCCCTCGCGCGAGCCCGGCCAACTGTCGCTTACTGGGGCATCTCTGCATGTTAAAGCTCTGAGATTTAAAAGTCCTAGTCTCTTTAAATTATGGTCTGTCTGTCACCTTTACATCAGAGGATCTGTCCATTCTAATTTTACTAAAGACTCCTTTGAATTTGATCAAGGTTGCCAAGTAAGAATTGAGTGAAAAATATTGTTTTTGTCGTTTATTATCAATATATATATATATTTTTAGAAAACATATGAAGTTTATAAGTTTTTGGGGCTATAAAACTCTCTTCTTTATAATCTGAAAATCATTAAAAAATATATTAAATGAAACTATTGCCATTTTATTTTTAGATTATAAAATTGTATATTTCATACTGCATAATATATTTACATGGTACTGCAAGGTGCTTCAAAGAATACCATGGTATTACCATGCTACATTAAGCTAATTTAAGTTTTGCAAGTAGTAATGTATAAATGAGCAATGGATAATTAAAATATAATTTTATATGGTACATTGACATGAAAAGTCTACTTAAAGAATAGACACAGTTGTATCTTGATATGTAATACAGCAGTAAATCATCATTTCAGTAAGCTTTGTTTACGTTATGCAATATCAATTTTGTATGCAGCCTAATATTACAGAGCACAGGCCCCAGTTGGACAGTTCTAGAGGATTTTGTTGAAAAACAAAAACACTACAGAGTGGCCCAAAATAGTATTTGGTCACTTAAGCCACACTTAAAATGTATTCATTTTATTGCATTAGATAATACAATATCAAATCAAATGGCGTCTGCAAACAAATGCCACTAGAGATTTTCTCAGAAATAACGTAACTTTTCTGAGACATTTTTGCAATGACTTTTAGTCAACTAGTGTCAAGGTGATTTTTTTTTTTTTGTAAATGTATGAAGTCAGTCCTTTTCAAGTTCACACAGGTGAAGTTTTACTATGTAGATGTTTCAAATCCACAATGTTTTTTTTTTTTTTTTTACCCTTTTACAAAACTTCGATTTAGTTTTTTGGGGTCTACTAGAAAAGGTTTTCATGCTTGATAGTTCAAAAACATTATTTTGCACATTATTGTACATTGTAGCAGCACCTCTCTTCCCATAAAGCTTAATATATCCTCTTTAAATTACGTTCATTCATTTAGCAAATACTTTAATTAAATGAGACTTAAAATAAAGGAGCATAAGCTTAAAACTTAAAATAACAAGTAATTTATAATTTTTTTCATATCATTGTCATAATGTAGGCCTATTAAATTGTCATCAGTTTTAAAGAAAATATCTCTGGCTTTCAATGTGCTTGTACTATCTTTCTTTCAAATAGATCATTTGCTTTCATGATTCTTTGTCTAATAATTTTTTAAGCATGTGCTGTGCTGAAATATTTTTTGGGGCCACTGTAGGTGTTTTGAGGGGTTGCTTCAAATAGCATGTTTGCCTTGAAGAGCTCCTCCACCTGTTTTGGTGAAGGGGGTTTGTGTATGTTCATTGTGCCTCCCACAGAGATGGCATCTGTTGATTTGTCTGGAGGCTCCTTACAGAACACAGAAATGAGGGCATCCTCCTTGTTTAGGGCACAAGTTGACCTCCTGCCCTCCCTGATCTGTCTGCTCCATCTTAGCCCTAGATTTAAAGAAATAGTTCATGCAAAAATGAATATTCTGGGATTATGTAGTCGTTTGAAAACCTTACATCCATGGATATTTACAACATGTCCAAACACTGAATGTTTAGCATTAGATTTTCTATGTTTATTCCCTACTGACATGAATTTAATCTCTGTCTATATCCTCTCTCTCTCTCTTTCTCTTTTTCTCTGTCAGTTCGTTGGCCATGTCTAAGGTTGCAGGAAAGAAGCTGCACTGGCGCTCCAAAGTGCAGGAGACTTTCATACCGCTGGTGGGCGGCTCTGGAGAGTTGGGAATTGCCATCGGAGGCGGGGCCGATTATGGAGAGTTCCCATTCGTCACGGCTGCACCAGGGGGAGGGATCACAGTTGGCGATATCATCATAGAAATCGGGGGAACTCCTGTTTTGGGCCTGACTTTAGGGGATGTGCGTGGGCTCCTAAACTCCTGCCCCCATCCAATCCGCATCAAATCAGTGTCTCCAGGTAATATTAGAACTCACATAACTGGTTTGAACATGTCTCTAAATGTTTTTTTTTTTCTCCAATAGTGTTTCTTAACGTTGTTGTTAGTGGTTCTTGCTAATGTAAGCATCACTACTGCTACAGCTCACACTTTGGGTTAATGACACATACAAACCTCTCAGAACAACATAGCAACCACCATAGTAATACCCTAGCAACCACTCAGTACACCTTAGCAACTTAGCAACTGCATAGCTATATTTTAAAAATAGCTTTAATTTAATTTTTAATTTTTATTTAAGTTTTAGCTTCAGATATTTTAGTACTGTTTTAATTCAGCTTTAATTCAATGAACATAAATTCAATTAACAGCAAAGTCAACAGCATATGAGGTTACTTTCAAAAACATAAAAAAATCTTACTGATATAAGTTATAAACGATAGAGTAAATTCATCTATTTCAAGGAAAATGTATGAGTATTCATGAAGTTTTGACCATTATATCAACTATTCTTAATGTCACAAAAGCATGACATACTCCCACAGCGAAAAAACTGTTTTTTTGAAGCAGAGCAAAATCCATCTTTGTCAACTCTTTATATAGAGTTTGTTCCCTAGTTGCAGGATGGTGGTATTTATGTCACATGGGTCGAATGTCGCCCTTAGGGGGCGCTGAAATTTATCACACAGTGTCATTGGCATGGGTTATTTTTTTTTTTCAAACTGTATGTCACACCTGACCATGACTTCCCCCATCCTCTATTAGGCAGATAATGTTGTCTCTCGAACCCAGAAGAACTCTTCTGCTGTTGTCACACCTCTTAACACCTCCAACTACCAACTACACCGTATTCAATTGAGTTTTGTCAGTAAGGTTATAATTCACTGTTGCATGTTGCATTAGCTGATGAGAATATCTCATAGTCCTAGAAATGCAGAATTATGCATCCTGTACTGTTATTAATATCATCTTCTGATCTGCCTGTGTATCCTATATAAACACAGTGGCCACAGAGAAGAGGAGCTTTGTGCTAATTCTGGCACTTCTATTTAAAAAAAAAGATCAATATGTCCCTGCTGAAATACATCCAAGACTTTATAAAAGCAGTTCTGTCTTCCAAACAGTGAAATTGATCATGGTGAAGTCCTGAGGATTCTTTTTTTTTTTCTTCATTAGACCTGTTTCATTTCCATCGTTTTATGTTGATTTTGCACTTTTGCAATTTACTAAATTTATACAGGATAATCAATTATATTAAATTGTATGCCACCATGATGTGTGATGTGTTCTGGTTGGTTGCCAGATCATTGCTATATGGCCGCTGAGGTGTTCTCAGTGGTTTAATGCTTTGCTATGTGGCTGTGACAGTATTTTCAGTGGTTGCTAGGGTTTTCTGGACGGTTGCTAGGTGTATAATTCATACAGGTGTAAACATGATCTAAATTGGTTTGAGCTTGCCCACTTTTGAGCACTTCCAGTTCCAGAGGTAGTCGCAAAATGCATTTGACCGGATTGCTTTCGTTCAAACAGTCGCAAAATACACCTACTCTCTGCCTACTGAACTAATGCATAAACATTATGAGAAGCTCAGGTGTAAATGGGTGTAACAATGTTCAGGGAAGAAGGAGGCGGGAAACGGCGAACAATCAAATAAACTTTATTAAAACAAAACAAACAAACCAAAATACCGCCAGCAGCCCCTCGCGGACCACTGCTGGCTACCGAAAATAAACACAACGAACTGCCAGCAGCCCCTCGCGGACGACTGCTGGCTAAAATAAAATCAAATACAAATACAAAAACTAAAACACAGGCCTGTTCCTCTCTCGATCATCAACGTCGTCGCTCCTCCTTTATGCTTCCGCTCCTCCGTGAGAGATGCGAGACCGGTGTGCTTCACAGGTGTGGCTCATTAGCAATCGCACCACCGGCCTCGCGCCGTTCTCTCACGTCCCTCGGCCGTCCTGTTCGCCACAATGGGTATATGTCTCCCTCGTCTACTTGTGATCCAATCAGCCAATCTTAACTCCAGGTGTAAAGAGGGCATCAGAACCATTTAGCTGCCAAATTGGCTAGCAACACTCTAGCAACCACAAAGGCCACACCCTAGCACTGCAAAACACAAAAAAGAGAGATTAAAACACCAGGTTGCCAGATCTGTGCTATATAGTTGCTATAATGTTCTCAGTGGTGTTTAATGCATTGCCATGTGGTTACTAGGGCATTACTAGGGTGTTCAGGGTAGTTACCATATATGATTGATTGCTATGCTGTTGCTGAGGTGTTCTGATTGGTGTTTCTGTTTAATGTTGCTATGTAGTTGCTGGCTATCCTGGAATGGTTCTGGAGAGTAGTCAAATCATTGTTATGTGGTCACTGAGTGCAGTTTAGAGCGTTGCTATGTGGTTGCTTGGGTGTTGCTAGGTGGTTGATAGGGTGCTCTGGGCGGTTGCTCTGTGGTTGCTTACTGGCCAAAGTCAAAAGAGCTCCCTCCTTTAGTGTAAATACATGGGATTTATTCTCTTGTTCTTAACGCTCAGAAAAGTAACGAGTCACATGATTTGAGGCATCATTCTTATTCTTAACATAAACAATGTGGCACATGCTGAAGTTTAATAATTTTTGCTGATCCCTAAACCTTACTAATGCAATCAACACTAATCTGGGCTGTGTTTCCTAAAAGCATCGTGAGCGAAGTTGATCGTAGAGAACATTCATAGCGATGCTTTTAGGAAACGCAGCCCTGGCTGAATTAGATAAATAAAGTTCAGGGAGAACAGCCGACCAGCATTAGCGTCCTTCCAGAATGTCATAGCGGTCATTTCCTACTGTATATGCTGCGTGTGTGTGTGCTCATGTGGTTGCAGGGCTTATGTTCCTTTATGAGAACTGTGAGCTGTGTTTTATTACTAGGAGAGGTTGGGTGGGGGTGGGTCTGTCATTTTGATGGGTTCGAGAGGCACTCTGTTCATCTATAACAGCCAAGTGGCCTGTCATCAGAGACCATAAACCACAGCAGATGAAATAAAGAGATCAGCCATGTTGAGTGGAGCATTGGGCAGCCATGCCAAGACTGCGTGTGTGATATTTTTCACTTTAATCCAAGGCTCTGTGTGTGTTTGTGGGAGAACGTCTCTGTACGGCTCACACTTTCCATTATAACCCAAATGTGTTTCTACGTAGTGTGATACACCATTATACTGTCCATAAAAATGTGAGTTCATTGTACTCTTCAGTAGCATTTCTTTGCGGTTCTGGTCGAACGGTAGAACAACCCTGGCTTAATTTGATTGATTAGAAACACCTCTAATATCTAAAGGTTAATCAATACTACCTCCAGGGAATAGGCAGAATGTATCTGTGTGTGTTTATTTTCGCAAGCGCTTCAGTTATTTTGAATTGTAGATTTTGAGGTGGGTAAGCACAATGCCTAGTTTGTCAATGTTAATATATGGGAATGGATATTCTCACTGTGTGTTAAAAGAATGACAATGTCTCTGTTTGTTTGTTTGCTTGTCGGTCTTCCCCTTTCTAATTCCTCATCTGTCCTGCTTTTAGGCTCAACTCTATGCAAGGATCTAAGGTTATACCTGAGCAAATGTTTCACACCGGGTTCCATGGACAGTCAACTCCAGCAGGTGATCCGAGAAAACCTCTACTTGAGAGCCGTGCCCTGTGAGTACCCCCAAAAAGAGATTGTTCAGAAGTTGCTCTTTTGGAGATTAAAATACCTATATCCCATCTAACAGGGAAAAACAAATGTTTTTCCAGAAACATAGTGTTCATTCAAAGTTATCTTGTCTTTAATGATGTTGTTCTCAAAACGTTAGCACACATTATCTTTACATAATTCATGGAACATTTTCTTTTTGTTGGATGTTAGTCTATGTTTTTTAACGCTCAGAAATAACATTTTCATTACTTAATAATAATGTTTTAGAACATTTTTTGTTAGCTAGCTAGGATGGAGGAGGATTTATGTCTATATGTCTTTTCACGCTCTTTATCAGTCGTCTCTCTTTCACACCCTCTTTTCCACTCAACTCCCTGTTGCTTTTATTTTTCTGTGCCCTTTATCCTGGGTTTAAAAATTCTAATTATATTTTGAGTAATTTCTTTCCCATTTCAATCTTTGTGTAGTGATAAGACATAGATTTCGATTAACCTCTTTCAAATCCATAAGCTTTTGTTAAGTAGATGAAGGTCTTCTGGTTTTTATGGTGGAATTATTACCAGACGGTACAAGGAGGGGGAGATAGACCACTTGTAGAAAATAACAAACCAATCTCACAAGATATTATGAGATGGCGATTTCGCATGAACTTTTGTATAGCATGAATCATATGAAAATGTACGATTTTTTGAAAAAAAAAAAAAAGCACGGAGGTCCACCCCTAACCCTATCCATAAAGCTAACAGTCACTCGGCTATATGCAGATTGTATGAAAACATATGATTGCAAATTCATATGAATTCGCCACTAATTTGGAAAACGCGAAATAGTTACGAATCGCCATGAGATTGTGTTCTTGTGAAATATGTATAAGTCCCGCCTTTGAGTTAAAAGAGCCAATCACTTTTTTGATTGAGTTTGTTTTTTCTATAATGCACTAGATAACCCTAAAAAAAGTAGATAACCCTAAATATTTATAGTGTTATTTGAGCTAAAAAAACATTTTTTTATATCAGTCTTGTCAAATTTTATTGCTGAAATGTTATTGAAACAGAATCTTGATAAACAGTTTCAGAGAGTTTAGCCTTTCCTCACTCAATTTGATTGGAGCTGCCTGTACTCATATTAAAAATGTACTAATATGCATTTTTAATGCTAAAAGGTACGGAGGTGTAAATCTTTACAACTTTTGTTTCTTGTTTCTTAGAGTGTGTGGTGTTACCAATATGGCCGCCCACAGAGTGAACTGGCTTGCCTCAAAAGGACTTTGTTTACATTGTAAAACATTTGTGGCTACTTTGGGAAGTTCCTGGTGATGCTGGCTCTCTGTTTTTCTCTTTCATTGTTCGAAAAGTTTTCAGTCAGTTCTCATAGTTCGGACACGATGCTGCAAGGTCTGGCTCTGCACATGTGTTTGAGCGTGTGTGGGAGTGTGTTTGAAACATAGCGTAGACTTGAGTGGGGTAATCTCTGATTTATAGTGATTTATAGTGAAGTAGGTCATGCCGAGCTTGACGCTGCCCACCGTGTGCCATTCTGCTTGCTCACACACACACACACACACACACACACACACACACACACACACACACACACACACACACACACACACACACACACACACACACACACACACACACACACACACACACACACACACACACACACACACACACACACACACACACACACTATGGACTTTCCATAGACGTAATGATTTTATACTGTACAAACTGTATATTCTATCCCCTTACACTAACCCTACCCCTAAACCTACCCATCACAGGAAACATTTAGCATTTTTAAATTTTTAATAAAACATTGTTTTTTATGTTTTTTAATCAATTTCCCTCACGAGGACCATTGGCTAGTCCTCACAATGTAGGTAATTTCACGTTTTACTATCCTTGTGGGGACATTTGGTCCTCACAATGTAATATTAACATGAACACACACACAAACAAACAAACAATAACTGCAGGGATGCCTTTGAGCTTGTCTTTTGCTCTTCCAAAACACACACAAGCTTCATTTGGGATACAGCAACACACTTTAAGATTCACATGTGCTGCTCTCACATGGACACCCTCAAACATTAATTATTCAAATACTTACACAGGACAATGAACACACAAAACACAATGTTCTGGTTAGTTTTTCTCTTTATCTCAGTCTGCTGAATGAGGAAGTGCCCCTAAAGCTAGGTACTTACAATTCCCAATGATGTCCTCACCTTAACTTTCTACACTTAGTCCTGGAGAGAACAAGCAGTTTGTACAAACAGAGATGTTTACAGATGGTTTAGCTGCTGATGTGTGATCATTTTAGCCATTTTGCAGTTTAATATTCAGTCATCTATTGAGTTTTAACTTGCAGACAACAATCTATGGATACGTTCACACTACAAGTCCAAATCTGTTTGGAATATTTTTGGATTTTTTTTTTATGTTCACATACAGACTAAATATTATCAGATTCCACTAAAAGATATGCACAGCTATATATCAGATTTAGACTGACAGTCTGATCAAGGCTTCAGTTAAAATCATGCAATATTTGTGCAAAATGATCATTGGAGAAGTTAAATTTAGCCCTCTTTGATTATATATTCAAGATACTGTATCTGATTATCACAATAAGACTGATTTCACAGTGTAATTTTCAAGACAGACAGATTGCATTTTAAAAAGCTGATTCTATTATGATAAAAACAGAGTTTAGATTATGAATAATCATCACAAGGCAGTCAAAGCTTTAAAGCACATGGATTTGGTCATAGGAAACTGACCTTGACGTCTGCAGTTATCAAAGTCCCTTAATTAAGTCAGTGCACTAGACGGCCAACTTACTAACACGTCCTGGTAGTTTTTTAATTTATTTGTTACTCGCCTAATTTTTCCTATTTATTTTTCTCTGTTTTCTCATTCTTATACTGTCTAAAGTGTTACTGAAATCGATGGGGCATCATACAATTACTAAAGCATGTACGAAAAGCTATATTCACAACATGCCAAAACCAATGATTTGCTTTGTAATCACCAGTGTTGGATAACATTACTTTTAAAAGTAATGTTTTATATTATTGTGTTACTCCTAAAAACCATGTCATTATTACAACCATACACATATTATTATTTTACATCATTGCTTAAATGCAAAGTAACACATAACATTACTGTTATTTTAAAGTGCCACATTTTTTTTATTATCAGCTTCTTTATCATTATCAGCATTATCATCATCAGACTGAGACTCTCATTGAAAAACCCATTCACCCCATACTTTTATAAATGTGCCTTCGAAAAAAAAACATTACTGGTGTGCATCTTGAGACAAAACAGTGTCACTGACATATTTTAAGATATGTGTGTGTAAGTTGCTTTAAGTTAAAACAGCTCAAACACGCATCACAGCCATCTTAATGACCATTTTAAACAGCCTACAAATGACCAAATAAATATTATTCTCACTTCAGTGCAAAATACAGGTAATTTGATAGTAAACTTGAATTCACTGTGATATAGTGAATATTGTGATTATAATGACACTAATATAGGTGTACTGTTAGTAATAATAGCAGAGCTATTGTTATGCAGTTCTTCCAGGGTTAGTATACATTTATAAGCACTTTTTTTTATTTTGTCATCAGTTTCTTCTCATATCACATCTTTTCACTCTCTTGCTTGTTACAGTTTCAGCTTTTATATGTTTCTTGTACTCTGAGACCAGCTCTGTCAGCTCTAATGATCTTAAATGCGCCGTTCAGACACAAGAGCCAAATGCTGTCTTATTACACCTGCTATTTAGCAGAATGTCCAAGCTGCTCTTTTCCATACAATAAAAGTGAATGATGGTTGTCCCTTGTCCCAAACCATTCCCTTTCATTTTATGGAAAAATGCTTCTTCACACAAGAAAGTCATGCAGGTTTGGAACGGCATATGAGCAAGTCAACTATGAGAAATTTGCTTATTTTTTTTTCTTCACACAATGTAAAATAGCTGTGCACATCACTCTGGCTGACCCTGAAAGGGCTTTAGTTTGGTTAAGTAGAGTAGACAGGAAGGCCTGCCGAGGCCTCCGGCTGGGAGCTCTAGTTTCATCTGACAGAGATGGAAAATAGCAAAGTAAACCGTCTGGATGCCTCCAGCTTGGTAGTCATACTCTACCTGTCCAATATATGCAGCAGTACTGTTGACAGTAATTGGGGCGACATGAATTCGTAAACCATCACGCCTTTATCTAAGGTCAAAAATGTAATAAATAAATCAATGCAAGTAACCAGAGTCAAAGCCTTAGCTTTGAATCTGCTGATGAAAATAAAAAAATGTGAAATCCTTATGTTGGTTTTTACTAGGTAAAATATGTTGTTATAGTGAGCATATTTAGTTTATGTAATCTTTTAGCCACTGAATTGTGTTGAGTCGGTGTCCCTTTGCCAAAATTCAAAGGCAGAATAATGCATGTATTCTTTACAGAGAAGGCAATCCAAGAATATCCAAGATTATAAAGGCAGTGTCTATTTGCACTAAGTGCAAATTGCCAACCAAAGGCTATTTTCGCTTACTCTGTCCACCATTGCTTGGATAATTTACCCTTGGTACAAACAGCATATCATTTCTATTTACACTTTGTATGAATATCATCTGTCACTATTTGTACAGTGTAAATATGATGCTATTTGTATCTGTTTACACACATGCACATGGTATCCACCACTATTCACGTTCATGGTAAATTGCATAGTTTCTTTAAATAGCCACTGCCTACATATTATTCATTCAGTTGCAAAATGTATTTACAAATACTTTCATGTAATTCAATATGTAGTTTCCCAATATTTGTTTGTGATGTAATTTTATACTTAAATCTTTCCCGCAAGCGTTTTTTTTTAAAATTGCCAGCCACCGCCAGCGTTTTTGACCATTTTCACAAAATTTTCATGGCCCCCAGAATATATTGTTGTATGAATTTCTGAACATGCAATTTATCAAAAGAAAGAACAGACCCTCTGCTTTTAAACAAAAAGCTTCATATATTCTTTTTTTCATCAACACTTGAATGTGGGTAAGCCTCATAAAAAGCTTTTTGAGCAAAAAGCTGAGAAAAATCAGGATTTTGTCAAAGACTACATCCACATCAGATTCAGAACCAGGATCAAAACATAGAGTAGATTGAGCCCATCAACACCCTTAATGCTTGCACAGTCCAATAGCTCGCCCTGGGTCGACATTTCATTCAGTAACATTAGGCAGTCTTTATGCTGTTTAATGTTGATGATCGCGTTATTTTTTTCATATGCATATCATTACATATGAGATTGCTCGTTTTTGCGTCTTCTTCGCATGTGTTTTGATCAGGAGATTCAGTACTCTTTCAGAAGATAGGTAAAAGCGCCTCCTACCGTATACAGTGACAACATTTTCCGGCTTTCCGTGTTTCAATGGCGGGGAAGCGTTTTCTCACAAATGGCGGAAATGTCCGTCAATGGCGGGGAACAGTTAATAGAATCACACTTAGCAACCTATTAACTTAGCAACATGCTATTATCAAAATTCTTTTAAAATCAGTTGTGATGCTGAGTTGGACCTATGTAGTGTTAGGTTCTAAATTGGTCACTTTTTAGGTTCTATTTTCATATGATGTTGCCTGAAGTTGCGTTCACAACTGTGAAATTTCTGCAAAGTTTCACTCAAAAGGTCCATTTTTAAGTGTAGCAATGTATGAAGTAAGTGTCAAACCAGGCAAGACTCTCTTTTGGTTAGTGCAACAAATTTGTAGGACCAACTTGAACCCGATGCTAAATCTGTGCATGGAAATCTTTTGCCCTCAAGAGCAGTGTTGGAGAAAGTTACTTTTAAAAGTAATGTGTTACAATATTGCGCTTCCCCCTAAAAAATGTACTAATTGCATTATAGCCTGAAGGAAATGCAAATTCAGGCTTGTACAGTAGAAGGCGCAGCTCAAACAAACCTTTCACCTATGCTGCCATTCAGTCTAGAACCACAATACATGTCATGGTAATAACCAACCGTCATGCTTATTAGTATCTTGTTTACACAGCGCCCACGTGCAACATCTCTGCACTTACTCTGACAGCTCTTCAGTCCCCATGTGTTGAGAGAAATCCAGTGTCAGTCATGGATAAACAATGTAACTTGCGTTACTTTTTTGAAAAACGAACTCAGATATTTTGTTGTTAATTTAAAATTAATGCGTTACTTTACTAGTTACTTACTAGTAATCTTAAAAGTAATCTAATTACATAACCTTACTTGTAATGCGTTACCCCCAACACTGCACATGATAAATTCCTGATTGCATGGATTCCTATTGAAATGATTGGATTTTACCTGTGAAAATATGCTGAACAGTAAACTTGACTGCTCCTTTATAAGTCTGTAGACAACAAAGCTGCTCTCTAACTCAAATGACTGTATGATGACTGTATTAGGGAGTGTATGACTGTATCAGACCATTGTTACATAATGTCTGTCTCATATAGCTGTAGGCAGGAGGAGGACAGTGTGCAAAGAATTGCGATAATACATTCAATATACAGTATATGTAGTGGAATGCTTAAATCCCCAGCAAATATTTTAGTTTTATACTTGTTTCATTTTGAATTCAATTCACTTTATGATTGTATTTTCTGACTTGATTGGATTGTTTAATACTGTTTATCCCATCATGCCTCATTTCAAGTTTATAAAGAGGTCACTAGTATGCATACAAGGAAGTTTTAATATAATTTTTTAGCGTAGTAAATTCATTCTCACCATACTGCATGTCTATGTTTCCATCCACCACAGACGACATTGTTTTTTAGAAGTATGTCCAGATATGTAAAGTGATTTTGTATCGATTTCAAATGAGGGCACATTACAATAAAGCAAATATAGCTGCTGTTCATTTAAACCAAAGCCATTGAACAATAGAGATCGACTGGGGCAGCGGGGCTGAGAGAGAGTTCACATGGTCCACTGCTAAAGAGGAGCAGGACACAAAGGATTAAACCGCTTAAAGGAATTAAGAAACGGTCGGCCGTTTATCAATTATTCATGCAATAGAATCAAATTAAATGACTTTTATAATGGGTAAGTAAAGAGGGCGTCTCTTTAGAGAATAGAATGCACACTGCACATATTACTCTGCTTTTGTTTGACGTGCAATGAACTTTCAAAATCAACTAGTTTGATTGTGTTTTACAAAGTAAAAATGACATTTTAAACTCTTTTATACATCAGTGCTGCTAAACCGAATCACAAAAGATTTATTCAAGTTACATAATGTTCCCTTTGGCATAATGCGTTTGTCATTCATTTGTTTGGTGTGTGCCTTGAGCGTAATTTGTGGTCCTTCACCAAAGTGGAAATAAGATGTATCAGTACGCCCTGCTGAATTCCCCTGTACTCGAGTTGAAGGAAGACTTCTGCTGAGTGCGTGTTTGTTTGAGTGAGTGTGAACTGAAGTGTCACTCTTGCTGTAGGTCTCAATCTGTCATAAGAAGGACCTTGAGTTTGCTGAGGTCAGCGTAAGTTATTTATAGAAGGTCACCGTTATGACACAGGGTCAGGAACACCTGGCAATCAATTAATGAGCTCATCATTAATTCAGAGTGAGAGTCTTAATGTGTTCTCGATGTCTCTGATGTGTGCTTCAATCACTTAGCTGGAGCTCCGAGAGAATTATTCACATTGAGCTTGTCTATAGTGCCAACCCTGTGAGCCTCTGGGAATTTTCGCTGATATTTGTAGACTTTTGAAATAACAGAGGGTTTGTAGAAGAGTATTTTAGGTTTGCAATTTTAGCATATTTGTAATAGTAGCAAGCTGTTGTTTACCTCCCATTTCTATTTCGGTGACTAGAGACATTTTATTTTCTCTTGTATGCCACTGAATATATTTGTAACTCCACAGTGTCATCCCATTACTACTGTATATTTATATTCAGATATTCAAAACTGCAGCTATATTAAGTAAAAACACAGTAATTGTAAGCTATAGGCTTACTATTGTTGGATAAGTGTTTATATAGCAAACAGGATTAACTGTATTTTCACCAGAAGCCTTCTGCTTTTTTTTCATATAAATTTACAATCCTTTGTAAATATTTGGAGCAAGTTTCTCCCTTCTGTGTTCTCATTACTATTTCTTCCTCTAAGTAAAATATAATAGTAGTTGTGAGTGTCAGGGTGGTTTAGTTTCGGTGTGTTTTATGCTTCCTTCACATGCTATCAGCAATGTACAACCTCCCACTTCTGTAGTTGTGATTATGAGCTTGTTGCATTCAAGTACTTTGTTGACGGAGAGAACAGGAATCATGGAAAACATCAGGTTTAGTTTTGCCTATATTGGGAAAATCTTATTAAAGCCAAAACGATATATACAACCATATAAAAATTTACTGCACTAGATGGTCGTATTGTTTGTTCGTCGCTGTGGATTTACTACACGTACCTGTAACAGTGAGAACATGTAAAATAAATATTATCTTTTCTTGTGAGCTGCAATTATGATCATAATACAGATGCAAATTATGAGATGTAAAGTTGCAGTTAATAGAAACAAATTCACAGTTGTGACATGAAGTTGGAATTGTAAGATGTAAATGCACAGCTGTGCAAATATCTACAATTTTTAGGTATAAAGATACAATTGTAAGATATAAGTCCCAATTTGTAAAAATAGTTGCAAATGTAAGAAATAAAGGTGCAGTTTTGAGATATAAAGATAGAATTGTGAGATATAAATGCACATCTGTGACAACTTTGAGATTCTCACCACAATTCTGAGGTGTAAAATGCAATTGTTAAATGTAAAGGTCCAATTGTGAAAAAATATTGAAATTGTTGAAAAAAAAATTGTTGCAATTGTGAGATATAGAGATGCTGTTTTGAGTGCAAAACGTGAAAAAAGCCACAATTTTGAGATATAAAGATACAATTGTGAAATATAAATATTAATATATCAATCACTTACAAGAAATAAAGATAATTGTGATTGTAAAATTGTACATTTGTAAAAAAGAAAAAAAAACTTTTATGAGATATACATAAAGTCACATTTATTGAGTATGATTTAAATTGTGTGATACAACAGCACAATCCGGAGAAATAAGGTCACATCATATTATTTTATTTCATTTTTAAGAAACCAGCTTCCATAAAGAACAAATCTATTGCCTGTTTATTAGCACATTTCCACATAAAAAAAACTATAAGACAGAAGACAGAAGTTTTTGCTTGTCCTTATTTAGCCTATTGTCCTTATAATATTTGCATATTGAATTGTGTTTGGCTTCTTTTCCATTATGTGTTTGTATACATCACAATGTTTGATCTTTCATTTCTCACATCTATTAACCATCTATCCATCTCGTTACATATCCCCTGGCACGGAAGAAACCCACTCGATACCGCCCAAACCGCGACCGGCCTGCCACTTTGATTTTTACATCTGTTAAACACAGAGCAGTGTGCTTATCTTCACAATGATTTACGCTAACGCCAATAAACTCATTGTGTATATTACTGATTATTAAATGAACAGACACAACAACATGCAGTTTGCAAATGCATAACACGATAGATGTTACAGACCTTTCCTATTATACAGCATTCACAGCAGTATTCTGGCCCGGAATCCACTCATTTCACGTGCATTAGGCATTGCTTAATTTTATACACACATATGCTCCCACACACACACCCTTGAGGCCAGCCTTAAATTAGACAGACGCTGCATTTCCCTGTCCTCGCTCCGAGTGTCCTCTTGTCTATCTGAGATTGACGTGTGGTGGGTGTGACGGTTTGTAACCCGGTCTAATCATTCCAGTACACCCCTGGCTGTGTGAGCTGCGGGTGAAAATATCAATATGCACACAAACAAACACGCACACACTTGCAGAGTTCAGGACCTCAAGGGTGAAGTGCTGTGACTAATGCTCATGTTGTGATGTACTGGGGGATTTCGCTTATCAGACTCTTAATTAGAGATATTGAAGCGAAAAGGAGGTAGGATCTGTGTGTGTGTGTGTGTGTGGTAGAGAGTGATAAAGAATTCGTGATTGATGTTGTGTCAGTGCGTTTCAAAGCCTGCGGAGAGAGAGAGGGCCGTGTCAGATTTTCGAGGCTGGATCACTGTAATTGGTCTGGGCTGTTCATAGCTCTGTTAACTTGTCAGTCAAGGGTGGATGGAGAGGGGATAAAATGCCATCTTAATCTGGCAGCACACACACATTGAGCCGAAGTGCGGGTCAGCGATCCGTCAATAATTCTGTAACTTATTTGGACTTGCTGTATTTAACATGTCCCTTTCTGTACGATGTCACCCGCAGGTACGACTAGACAGCCACGAGACGGCGAGATCTCAGGAGTCGACTATAACTTTGTGTCCGTTGAGGAGTTCTTCTCGCTGGAGGAGTCGGGGGCGCTGTTGGAGAGCGGAAAGTTCAAAGGTCAGCACACATTCATGACACCAGACCTGAATCATTTATGGAGAAAATAAAGTGTTACATTGCAAATTCATTATTTCAGTTGTTCTCTGGAGTCTTTTTAAGGTCACACAAAGATCTATTGATTCACAGTTGGAGCTCCATTTACACACATCAACATGCATCAACACAACTGTTGTGTTGGCAATACTCATCTATCCAACAGCTTAAAGTTTATAGCGATAGTTCACCCAAAAATCGTCATTCATCCTGTTTCTTATACAAAGTTATCATGATGGCTTTTGAAAATAGTGCACAAGTTGTATAGATCCCTTTTATTTTATTTTTTTAATACTTTTTGGATTTTTGTTGTTAATGGAAAATAGTTGTTCTGATAAATAATATCTTTTGTGTTCTATGCAAAAAAGAAATGCCGATATCAAGATTATATGTCTTCATACTCTTGATATCAGCATGATTTCTTTTTTGATATTATATTATATTATATATTATTTATTATATATTATATTATATTGTATTCAGCATAACAAAATAAGTGGAAACTTTATTTGCATTTGACATGAATTTCAGAATTTTCTAAATTGGTTAATATCCTATTTTGGGTAACATCCTTATTTTAATGGTATTTTAATGGAATATTTTCTAACATGTTTGGAGAAGCAAAACTTGATTGAGGTCTTATAAAATGGCACATGAGGAAGTAAAACTGATAATAAGAGCAAGTTTAATTTACCTTCAGTTTATCTCAGTCCGTCTCATGTCTTTATTATATTTTTTATAGTAAATTGCAGAAATGCTTACTCTACTTTGAGCCACATAATGTCAGTTTATACTATATATAAAAGCTCATTGTCCATTACACAGATATACCCTCCAAAATAGGCATTTCATGGCAAATGTATCGCAATTCAGTGTTCAGTGTGGAATTCCAAGCTCATTCCTCTTTCAGCATCATTACTGTGGGCTCTGAGACACATGTGCCTTTAGCATGTAAGTTATGGCTCTCAGGGGCAGGATTGCCTACCCCGCCTGATTAAACGAATAAAAAGAATAAGCATAAAAAATGCAGCCGCATTTGCAAAAAGCTGTAAACGCCATTCTCACCTTGCCGGCACGGCAAGCTATGATTTACTTACCGCTGCAAAGGCAGGTTACTCAATCAATAACAGCTGGAGATCAGGACGCGTTCAAAATCTGTTGTACCATCTGAAGATTTCACCCCTGTTGTATAATATTCCATCCTTGAGGTGGTTTTTTATGTTTTTGGCGAATATACTATGACAATATAATGGATTATCATGTGTTTTTAAGGTGACCTTGATTACAAGATTGTGTTGCTCCTGTTAGCTATTTGTATTAAAATAAAGCTATTGATTCACTCTGCAAGAAATAATACAGCATATCCATGGCTTTAACCACTAGCCACAAAACCCTAGTATGTAAATCCTTTAATTTCATGACTTACCTGTCTCATGAGTTCACACTTACAAATATTCAGATTTAAAGAGTGTGTGTATTTGGCGAGGGGAGAGCTCCGAGGTCGGAATTTGGCCCAAATCCAGAGTACCCCCCCCCCCCCCATATCCCTGGGTGGGATAGGAACCAGCCAATAGTAAGGAGTCGGGGTGGCGGAGGGATGCGGAAAACTGTTGAGAAACATAGGTGTGTAGGCTATGTATAAATATAGGCCTCCTCTTGAGCTGATTGAGTAGATCCCGAACTTTGTTAATAAAAAAAATCATTAAAAACACGTAAAAAAAAAAGGCAAAAAGGAGAGAGAGAGAGAGAGAGAGGGGAGAGAGGGGAGAGAGGGAGAGAGAGAGAGAGGGAGAGAGAGGGAGAGAGAGGGGAGAGAGGGGAGAGAGGGAGAGAGAGAGAGAGAGAGAGAGAGAGAGAGAGAGAGAGAGAGAGAGAGAGAGAGAGAAAAAAAAAATATCATGTTTCCAGTCCCATGAGGTTAGGGTGGTTCAGTGTTTTGCAGGGGACATAACTACCTACACTAATAGACCCTAAAATAAGAAACTAAATCAACACTTCATTAACAAAATAACTTCCAAGCGGGCATAATAACTGTCCCCTGGAAGGCCTGAGTGAGAAGCTTCTTATATTTCCTGGATTAGGGAACTACTACGGAACCCCTCGTCCTGTTCACATCGGTCCAGAAAGCCCTCCCGTCACCTACCAGGAGCACCGCAACCTGCTGAGAAACTTCCGTACCCGTAGCAAGTCCCTCAGCAACCTGGAGAAGGCAGGCGAGGAGGGTGACAACAGTGAGGAGGACTCAGGTCTATCAGGTAGGAAGAATACCTACACATCCATAGATATGTATACGTAGATGCCTCATTCGACCGCTCCAGACAAGTCGACACGTCCGCCATCTTGGAACGGTTAATATGATGCTGTTTTTCACTCACACTAACAAATCAATGAATTTTCATCGAAATTGTCAGAGCATTGTGCAGTCTATGGCTGTGAAAACCACTGAGCTATAAATAACCTTTCAGAGACGAGAATGCGCTGGTTTGTGTTTCTGTGTATAACACAATGTGTAATATCCAAATGCAGAATTATCACATTATTGATAAATTATCTGTTAAAGAGAACTTTTCTTTACCCAAAAATTGTAATTTTGTCATCTAGGGGTGGCACGGTACATTAAAAAACATCCGAATCGTTCGGTTCGCGTGTCTCGGTTCGGAGCGTGTGTGTCGCAATGTATGCCTCAGACAGTGTTTCCTTTTCGTGCGAAATAACAGGTGTGTGGACATACATGACACGAGGCTTGATCGACTTGAACCGGCGCTGCACAGACCGATCAGTGAATGACAGTGAATCTGAATGACAAGTAACAAATGACAAAAAAAGTCTCGTGCAAGTCGAACAAGCCTATAGACAGTAAAAGTGGAGTACAGAGTGCTGCAGGTCACGTCACGTGTAGAAATGGCAAGTGGGAGAGATAAGAGGAAGGCTAACCGGAGTTGGAGGATGCGCCAGCATAGTACAAGTCCGGTGTGTGCAAACATTTTGGATTCCATGTTACCTATGATTTTTAAATATATACAGTGGCACTTTAAGTTTAGATAAGAACTTCTGTCATATGTTTCCAAATACTGCACTTTAATTTCAAGTGGAAAAAAAAAAAGTGTTCTCACTCAGAATAGAAGCATTGTTGATACTGTTTTTGTGTTGAGCTGGTTGAACTTATGCTTCACTTTATGATTATGGCCTTTGCTATTGTTATAGCCTCATTAGGCAATTATGTTTAACGTATTTTGACTTAAAAGACAGAACTTTAAGAGTTCCTCTCTTTTTCTTTTAAAAGATAAAAATTGTGTAAGAGCTACACAGAAGTTGGCAGTTCGATAAATGCAAGTTAATTTCAATCTTTGTGTGCTAAAAAGGCACATAAGTTCCTGTAGAACGTCCTGTAAAGCATTTCATCAATGTCTTCTCTCTTGCTGTATCAAAATCTCCCAATAATGTGCTTAAAGTCAAGTAATATTCACATAGTGCATGATTACATGAAATAACAAACTTTTTAATACTGCATATATATAATTATGCTGAAGTAAATTTCTGGAGTGTTAAAGATTAAAAGAAAAAAAAAAAACAACAAGAACCGCACAGAACCGAAAACCGTGACCCTAAAACCGTGATACAAACCGAACCCTGGGTTTTGCGAACCGTGCCACTCCTAGTGTCATCATTTACTCACCCAGAAGTTTTTCAAAAAACGTCCATGACTTCCATAGTTTGGAAAAAGATGGAAGTCAATGAGGCACATCTATTTAGTTCCTCATATTCTTCAAAATATCTTCTTTTGTGTTCAGCCGAGGAAAGAAATTCATAGGGGTTTGGAATAAGTAAATGATGACAGAATGTACATTTTTGGGTGAACTATCACTTTAATGTCTATTGCAGATATACATATTCATACATGTGAATAACTAGGTTGCAGATGCACAGTCAATATAAACACATCCATATGTACACACCCACTGCCCCTTGTGTATTTGTTCATTAAGTATAATGGCAAATTTGAGAGTACAATACTCCCTTTCATTTTATTTGTTTTACTATTTAAATCCAATCCACATCCACAGGATTCTACATTTTCTCTCAAAATCAGAGTGGAAAATACAAAAAGAATGTGTGCAGATTGATTTCTGGTCAGAGAAGCACTGTAGTAGTAGGCTAATAACCGTGGTAGGCCAAAAGATTTGACAAGTTTCTGTCTTTTTAATGTCATTTGAATGAGTCATTGAAGCAAAACTTGCTGAATTTCTAAGCATCACTTAGTTCAGTTAGTGAGTTCATTGAGGGAGTGAAGGAATCATCACGCTGATTCAACTCTGGTCATTTGTAAATTCCTGAATCATTTTGAACTATTCAAGAACCAACAATAAGAGTCATGACATTGGACAAGACCATGAATTGGACTACACCCGTCACAGTTATCTGGACTTATTCATCTTTAGTTTCACTTTCATGGACTTTCAGTTTGTTTTCATTCATCACATGTGTTTTATTTTCCTGCCACTCATCAGTTGTCTTGTACACTCATTAGATCACACCTGTTATTCATTTTCTCATGATCACTGTGTATTTTTAAGTTAAGTTTCTTACCTTCACTCTGTGTTTGTAGGTTGTTGTTGTTTGTGTGTGCATGTCACACACACACACACACACACACACACTGTTACTTTCATCGTTGTGAATTACCTGAGTTTGTTTTCATTAAAGAACCATTTTGTTTATAGAAACCTTTAACTCTCCTTGGTCTTCATCTTCATCCGTGTGACAGCACCTGATTGCGTGTTATGTTGTCGTTGTTTGTGAAGCTTGCGAGGACAAATGCATTTTTCGGTACAAACGTCTCATTTAATTCAATTCAGACTGCAAGATTACAACGTGGGTGACAATATAACAATTGTCTCCCTATTTTTCCATTGTATTCTGGTGATCCTGGATTGAGTTGTGGAATGCTGCCATTTGTGGTCTGAATTTTACAAAGTACTATTACTATACTTCCGAATGGACTCAAATCCTCTAACCAATGACATATGGGCTGTATAAACACAAAATAGGCCTATTTCTTTGTCATTTTGCTTTTAAAAATCTAAATTTTAAAAGTGATGCCATTCTTAAAAATGAATCAGATCAAGCTAATACACACAAGACCAAAAGTGTGACTGTAATTGTGACATAAAAATTCCCAGATTTTCTCTTATCTTTCATGCTCAAAGTGACAGCAGAGTAGTTACCAGGCAAACAATATCAGCCAGCTTTTTCAATCTCTGTCAGCCCTAACATATTCTCTTTCTTCTTGAGAAGCCAAACCTGCGTGCCGTTTGTTATATTTCAGGTTTTCTTGTCATTTATTATTCTTCCACCTTTCCCTGACATTTGGATCTAAGGGGACTGTGTGGGCACAAAACACAATATATCACAGAGGCTTGTCACATCATTACACAGGATTATCCTGTTATTAAACCCACAGGTTTGATCATGTGAATGTCTTTTTTTCTGGTTCAAATGCATGATTGAAGTACACATGACTTGTATACATATGGTGGGTTTTGAAGAGAGACAAAGTAAAATCAATGTTGCTTTTAGAGCAAACAAAAGGTCAGTATGGGATCAATCTCAGCCTCTGTTCCCCCCTGAAATCCATTTAAAAAAATAGCCTTGGCACTGTTTCTTTTGCAACAAAATGAGAACACCAGCATTCCTAAGACTGCTAACTAGTTGCGGAGACCTTTGAGAGACTTGAACAGCTCAGATCCTAGTCATAAACCATATGTGCTTACTGCAATCTGCCCACCAGCCACACATTTGAGAGGATACTATTCTGACCTACATACTTAACAGGGCATAGATGCTCTCACCTTGAAAAGGATGGCACCACTGCCAGGATTATGTTTGTCTGGGTATGTTTTATTTTATGACTTTTCCAGTATCTTAAAGGTTGTCACGTATACTGGCGTGACTTGATAATCCAGATTCAAGAGGCTTTGAAGCAGATGAATGATAAAATCACATTTAAAACACAAGGAACAATAACGGGAAATACCAGCACGAAACATTAACACAAGACAATGAACAGAGGATGACTAGATGACCACAAGTGACTAATGATAGACAGGTGCAGGTGATTAGTTGACATGGTTACAAACAAGGTTAACTATAGAAACTAACAGCAATGGAAACACAGGACACAGGAAATGAACATAGGCACAACAAGACAAGAGAATATCAAAATAAGAGTCCATGAAAACAGAGACAAGGTAATCATGACAAAGGTACACTATGTAACTTTTTTTCCCTCAAAATTAACGAAATTGAAATCCTTACATAATCAATCCTTCTTCCAAAACATGTTTTTGTCTAACCCTGATTCACTATGACAAGCCTATTATAAGTGTTTTTATTTTAGACGTGACTGGATGGTTTTTACTGGAAATTGCGTACATACCTACTTCACTCGTCCGTGCATGTCTCGTCATATCCATAAATAAAGAAAAGTTTATCTGGCTACTTTGACGTGTGTATGGTTTGGGAGTGGCAGACGGTAGAAGGTCGACATGGAGAAGCTAAATCCACAACCTCAGTGGAGTCACCCATTTAAAAAAAACACACTGAAGAGAGGAGAGTTTACTGGCTAAAATAAAACTGTATATAGCTTGTAATAAAACGAGAATCAACTTTGGCATTGCTTTTCGGAGATAGCGAGAACTGATGGATTTGAAATGTTGTAAAAGTGACGTAAAGATGGCTAAACTTCAGCTAATCAGCTTGAGATCATTTAATCTAAACTGCTTCTATCTCTTAAGCCTAGTAGTGAATCTTTTATGAGCAGTAAAGGATAACATTATTCAGCACAGCATTGTTTATTCACAAAATGCATGTAGTTTTGTTTTTTAACCACTAAAAGATATATAGTGTACCTTAAAACACCATTCCACCCCTAAACTTGATCAAGTTTATGGTGACGCTCCACTTCAAGAATGCATGCTTCAACCACCTTTATTCGGGTCATATCACACGTAATTAAATTACTTAGATATATTTTTTTTAAATAAAATAGTTTGTATCCCTTGCAAAGCAGTGCGCTTAATTGTATTTAATGTGAACTTGTAGTGTACTTCAAATCTTAAAAGTATACTTGCAGATAATATAATATCAATGAAATAAAATGCTACTTAAGTGTAATTAAAGTTAATATTTAATTATTTTTTTTATTTTATTTGTAAATAACATGCTATTAAGTGTCTGAAAATATTACATTTAGGCTACACTAAGTATATTCTTTTAAAGTATTTTTTTTTCTGTAATGCGTGCTAAACTTATGCTAAAGTGTACATCTTTTTCACAAAAGCATGAAACATAATGCAATGTTTAAGAACTCCAAAACCAACCTTTTTGCATCATTTCAGTCCGATCTTAAAGGTTTATGTGCCACATTTCAGCACTGGTTGTTTTGTGATTAAAAAGTTAGTCTCAATGCAATGCTTCCTGATGCAAAGAGACCTGTGCACTGCTGAAACTAAATGTAGGAGTGTGCTGAGTAAACTTTTAGTTGCAGATTTAACAATTTGATTTGCACTTAACATTTAGAGGTAAATTAACATTTCAAATGCCAACTTCATGGGTTCAATTCCCAGGGAATGTACTGTATTGTACAGATAAATGTACTTTTAATGAAATGTAAGTCACTTTGGTTAAAAGCATCTACCAAATGCATAAATGTCAATTTACACTAAGATTTACATTTTGCTAAATAATTACAAATTGCAAAACATCAACCATAAAGTTTTTTTATCCTCCTGTACATAAACTATATTGAATATACCGTAATATATGGCATAAATGTGAAATAATTCATGGCCATATCCATCATGATGACTAAAATAGCATCTTTATGTCAGAGTTCATGGTGTAATCCCCTTCCTGCTACACATCAGTGCTGTTAAAGCAGATAGAGTGTGTGTATATGACACCACAGCCAAGGGTGTATATGTTTGTTTGCAGCTGGGCTTATGATTCTAGTGGGAATATGCTAATTACCTAAACACAGATTGCAGGTTGCAGATGTTCAGGTCCCAGCTGGGAATCCTTCATTTGTATACTAGCAATATGGTATTTCAAGTGATATAAGAGGATGTCTTTATATTAATGAATAGTTGTTGAATGAGAGACAGGCAAACAACTTTTTCTGTAGATGACTGTGAAGCCGGTTCTATACGGGCAATGACTTTTAAGTTGGTGTGGGTTACACTTTATAGATGTACAAAAAAATATTTAAAGTTAGCTTACCCTTTAGCAGTTGTTACGGAAATTATATACTTTAAAAGAATACTTAAGTGTGAACTAAATGTAATGTTTTGGACACTTAATTGCATGTTATTTAAATCTAAATATTAAAAATATAAAACTTCTATTGTCTTTGAAATATGGTTAAAGTGTAGCCTACTGACATTTATGTACATTAATATACTATAAGAAAAATATACTTTAATGGAATTTCTATTTAAAATTTGTATGTCATGTATTGAAATATATTTGTAATAACGTATTTTTAATAGTGAATAAAAAATTAATACATTTTTTTTTTGCTAAACTGATACGCAATCATAGAAGTGGACGTTTACTTGAGTCTTGAATGCGACACGTCCATCAAAACGGAGTGTTCGAAAGAGAGGGTCAAAAAGAGGATAGAAAATAGCTTATTTCATCTAAATTAGTTTTTTTTTTTTTAAATGTATAAATCTTGATCACATTATAAGTGAACCTCAGAGAACATTATAAAAAAAATGCAGTTCATGACCCCTTTAAATCTAATATTAATTATCTGAACACAGTTAAATTCAAGCACTTTACATGCGCTTTAGTATGTTAGTTAACACATACTTATATAACGCACAACTAAAGATTATTTAACCGTAATGATATAAAATGTACTTTAAAGAAAAACTTTCAATGTGACATAATTACAAAGTGCACTTTTGTACTAAACATTGACATGAAAGTGTGCTCTCTTTAAGTACACTTAATATTATATATCTGCAAGTACAGAAAACCCAATTGGAGGACTGAAACCATTGTCCAAAACAATGACATGTAATATGCGCTTCAGCGATGATGCCACATCTTTGACCGTGTCATTGTCTATTTTGGTGCTCACAACATATGTCAGCAGTGACAACGTTTTTCACTGTGCCCAAAAAGGATCCTGAAGTAGAACTATGTAAAATTTGTAAAATAGAGTTGTTGCTGGTTCCCGAAGAACTTAACTACGACTAGTTTAATTTTTCACCAGAAAACACAACACCCTGACCAGCATACAATTATCCAATTACCTGAAAGTTATTACCCAAAATGTATGTTTGGTTTTCAGTTTTGGTGTTTCAGTGAAAAATGTATTTCAGGGCATCACTACTTATGCTATGAAGCAACAATAAATGTCAGAAGACGTTTCAGAGTTCAGACTACAAGCCGACAGAACTGTCCAGTCAACTCTTTCATAAGTTCACTTGGGTTTTGTTTGTCTGTGCACTTTCGTCAAGCCCTGGTGTCTTCACCCCATGGGTAGTGGCATAGATGACAGAGGCATCGATCAAAGCATGACATTGAAGCCAATCAACATACCGATCCGCCTCTATGGATTCAATGTAGTCTCTGTCTCAGATGCTGACCCTGCGCACGGTACATTTCACAATTTACACTGAAGCGATTTCCTTTAGAATGTAGAATGAGGAAAACTTGGTATTGCTTTGGTACAAAGTTTTGTTTTGGGAATGACAAACACATTTAATCACCATAGTGAACCTGCTATATTATATGTATGGAATACCCTTGATTCAGTGATAAACTGTTTTCCTTACCTTAATCATTAGTTTTTTAAACATGCTTTTTAAATATGTTTTTCAGTGTAAAAAGTTGTCCCCCCCCCCTACAAATAAAATTATTTAATAATTCATAAAGATCATTAAAGTTTTTGGGCATGGGATTAACAACCTGATGTTCTGTATGTCATTAAGACAAAACTGCTTACTTGACTATGAAATAAAATATTTTTTTATTCAAAACTACTTAAAAAGAATGTTTTAAGAGTTGCATTCTTTTTCTTCATCATGATATCAGAACATTTGTGTTCCTGATATTTTAATTTTATTAACAAAAATATAACAATACATTTTTACTCAAAAATGAAAAACATTCTCTTTATATAAGTGGTATATTCAAGCCGTTATTTTTTTTATTTCATTTGTGATATATTTTTGAATAAATGAATGGAAAGTGATACAGTAAACCACTGTTAGAGTTGTTGTTAAGTACACTATATGGACAAAAGTATTGTGACACCTGACCATTAAGTCAAGTCAACTTTATTTTCTATAGTGCTTTATACAATATGATTGTTTCAAAGCAGCTTTACAGTGATAACAGGAAAATGATTCAATGATGCAAACTGTTTATTTTGGCTGTAGAGCAGCTCTAAAAGAAAATAATGTCATTGTTCAGCTGAAGGCAGTTCAGTGTTGATTCAGTTCCGTTGTGAAGATCATCAATTATTCAATTAGTTCATTTAATCTATAAAGCAGTTCTGCAGAAAAAAGTGATGTCATCGTCTAGCTCAGTTCCGTTGTCATAGTGTCAGTGCAAATGAACACTGTGTGATTATGATTCAGGCCGTGAGTCATAAGTCATAATTAGATTGTGGATTGGTAGCATTCAAATATTTCATCCAGTTCCTTTGGTTGAAGGTCATGGAACCTGGTAATAGGTTCAGAGGACTTGTCTGGTTCTCATGGTCTTCCCTGAGGATCTGTGCCGATGGTTGTCATGTAAAATTACAGCTACAGGGACTTCAATGACATTGCATTCTGTTGGTCCCCCTTTGCAGCTATAACAGCTTCAACTCTTCTAGGAAGGCTTTCCACAAGATTTTTGAGTGTTTCTGTGGGATTTGTTTGCCCTTTCATCCAGTAGAGCATTTGTGACTTGCTTTGTGCTCAGTCATGCTGGAATAGAAAAGAGCCTTCTCCAAACTGTGCCCACAAAGTTGGAAGCATAGCATTGTCCAAAATATCTAGGTACGTTGAAGCATTCATATTTTCCTTCACAGGAAGTAAGGGACTTAGATCAACCCCTTTAAAAAAATCTCATATTATCCCTCCTCCACCAAACTTTACAGTTGGCACAATGCAGTCAAGATACTGTAGGTGTTTTCCTGGCATCTGCCAAACCCAGACTCTCCCATCAGACTGCCAAACAGAGAAGCGTGACTCATCACAACACAGAACACGTTTCCACTTCTCCAGAGTCCAGTGGTGCCGTGCTTTACACCACTTCATCTGATGCTTGGCATTGTACTTGTGATGTGAGGGTTGCATGCAGCTGGTCGGCAATAGAAACCCATTCCATGAAGCTCCCGCCTCACAGCTTTTGTGCTGATATTAATGCCAGTGGAAGTTTAGAACTCTTCATCTATAGAATCAGCAGAGTGTTAATGAAGTTTACGCACCATGCACCTCAGCACTCGGTGACCCTACTCTGTGACTTTACATGGTCTTCTGCTTCATGGCTGAGTGGCTGCTGTTCCTAAATACCACTTACAGTTGACCATGGAATATCTAGCAGGGATGAAATTTCATGAACTGACTTATCGCAAAAGTTCGATCAGCCTATTACCGTACCGCAGATTGAAACTCCTGAATTCAAAAATATTGTGCTCGCTGTCTAATTACTGAGTTCATTTCTAATTGCTAAATTAAACACTATTTGATCAGTTCATTTATAGTATGAACGTATTTAGCTGACATGTACGTTGGGTTTTAATGCTTTATGGGGACATTCCATAGACATAATGATTTTTATACTGTACAAACTGTATATCCTATCCCCTAAAACCTACCCATAAACCTACACCTTTTCAAATTTTCAGTTGATTTACAAGCTGTTTTCCAAAAAAAAACATAAGCTGTTTGTGACCAAAAAAAGAAAATGATTTTTGGATATTACATTTTGTCCCCATAACTTAGGGTGTACCTGAAACACACACACACACACACACACACACACACACACACACACACACACACACACACACACACACACACGCACACACGCACACACGCAAACTCAGGTGACATAATAAAAATGTAAATAGCAAACCATAAATAGATATCTATATAATGGTAATGCACAATAATAGTTTATTTTTGCTGTTCTTGCTTTCATGTGTCCAATAGGAGAAATAAACCCATTTAGTACTAAATAGAAAAGATAGTGACTATGAATAATAATGCAATGAATGTTCAAATGGAAGCTCTCAGACAGAATGGTCTTTTTGTTTCAGTAAGCCGTGCTATTTCAGAAGTCTTGTTTTCTCTTCATTGGTGTTTTAGGTGGTTCGCTTGGGGCGAGCAGTGCCCCCGTCCCCACTTCATCCCCCAGCCAATCACGAAACTCAAGTGGAGGAGACGGCAGTGCCTTGGAGAATGGGCTCGGACCTCGTAGAGGAGCACGGGTGACAGGGTCGGAAAACTGGGAGATGATGTACAGCGACTCAGGGAATGCCTATTACAAAGAGTAAGAAGATAAATGATCACTATGAATGATTTATACCGTGTTAATCTCTATAGACCACAAGATTTAGAGCACTAAAACACAGCTGGTTTTACTTCAGGACCCTGATTTTACAATAGAATCAAGGGATAGTTCATCCAAAAATGCAAAATATAAAAGAAGATATTTTGAAGATTTTTTTCTTCTGTTTTTGTCTATACAATGGGGTCCAAAACAGTTTTTGCAGTGTGGACAAGTGGCCCCAAAATTGGGCTCTACTTCATATTACACTAGTGACCCTTCCCTTATCTCTTAAACCACCCTAAACCTAACCATACCACAAAACCTGTCCCGAACTTTACCTGTAACCCAGCTCAAAAGCAGAAAAAGTGTTTTGCAATACAACATGAACACACGCAGTATTGTAACAATAGTAGTAAGTGTACAGTAGTTAAAGACACCTAATATTAAGTGTGACCCAAATGTGTTTGTTGATATTACTAAAAGTGTCTTAAATGTAAATCTCTTTGTTTTAATGCAGTTTGGGTCATATTCTACTGACCTTGCATATCTTTGATCTTTGTTTTGAGGATGAGAGAATGTCACACAACCTGTGCTGCTTGACACATATATTTTGCACAAATACAAATAAAATACAAATACAAATAATTTTGTTTATTATGCAGTCCATAAAACAAGGTCATAATTAGAAACCTGCCATACATTTATTAGCAACACAATTATTTTAAGTGTGATATTTTAATTGTGTAGAACTGCTTCCAGTCATGCACTGTGGTGTTTTAAATGACAACACTGACATCTTGTGTTATGTGTTTGTCCTGCAGCCATCATCTAAAGCCATCCTCCTGGCTTAATCGCCGAACGCACAGCAGAGAGAATGTCTGTATGTCAGAATGTAAGATTCTATTCTATTCTATTCTTTTCTATTCTTTTCTATTCTATTCTATTCAATTCTATTCTATTCTATTCTATTGCATTGTTTCCATTAGGGTTTAAGTCATGTAACAGTTTTAGATGTAAATAACAATTAATATTTAGTATATATGCACTGTATAAAAGTTTTAGCCCACACTTCTTTTTATCTAGAGTTTTTATTATCTTGTAAATACACTACTTCCTGTGGTGCTGGGGGGCAACTGGCCGATATACCTGATTGAAAGACAGATGTTCATGTAGCTACATTAGGATATTTGCTTGACAGTTTGATGAAAAAAGAACAGAGGTTGCACCACTCTTTTGGATGGGTATATACAATCTATATAGGCTATATCAGTGTGATTTTTATGCCAAAATGGTTTTTTAAAAAAAAGTGCACTTTTAATCATCATTGAGGCATAACATGCATGAAATATCACCCATGAGCAAAACATCTTTCCATTCTAAAAAAGCTGTTAAAAAATGTTTGTAAGTTAGGCCCATTCTGGTTATTTCTTCAGTTGATCATATGATTGATAGTTATTTGCAAGATATGATACTTTTTAGCAAGTAAAATGTCTTTTAGTATATTTCTAAAAATGCCCTTCTTTAGGCCGTAGTACACGTGTCCTTCTGCTGTAAAATCTATACTGATATTATGAAGTAAATTTAAGAATAAATTCCTAACTATATTGCTTGTAGTATCTCAAGATGATAATTTACTAGACTGAAACAACTTAGGTTTACTTGATTATTAATACAACATTTTTAATGTAAAAATGTGATTATCAAATATGATGCATCAGGCTTTTGAGGAATGTTAATTTGTTCATCTCTCAATCATCATTGTATTGCATTGCACCCCCCCCCCCCACACACACACAATAAAAACTGCTGAACTTTGATCAAAACTGAGCATTTAAAAATAATCTTATTAAAACATATTATCAGGAGTTATAGAATGATGTAAGTAATCTGCTATTCTGTTATACAGAAAATCTTATTACAAGCTATCAGAATTTCATTGTACTTTTTGGCCATATAAATATCAACAAATGAACCAAATTGCATATTTTTGCTCAGTTTGGGTCACTGAATAAGACTGAGTTTTTTCTTTGTGAGTATAAGATCCAAATTCTCCAATATCATACTATATGAGTCATAAAGGCCTGATGTATCAAATATGATACTTAACAAAAAAACGCATATGCAAACTTTTTAAAATATATTATATATTATTATATAATATAATATATAAGTATTTAAGGTTAAGTATCTGTTTATCTATGCTTGTATAACATGATGTGTGATTACAAATGAGATTTTGAAGAATGTACTGTTCATTATTTCCATGAAATTACAAAGAACTGAAGACTTAAGACACAACCCCTTTTTAGATTGGATTAGAAATAACTTTGGAAATAAGTAACATTGTTTACTTTTATGTTATTTTTTCATTAATTGAATTCTTATGTCATGACAAGCAAATGATAACCTGCTGACCAGATAAATAATTTTAGACATTTATTTTATAAACTGTATATTTATGAACTCAAAGATCTAAGACTTTTTCTATGTACACAAAAGGCCCATTTTTCTCAAATATCGTTCACAAATCTGTCTAAATCTGTGTTAGTGAGCACTTCTCCTTTGCCGACATAATCCATCCACCTCACGGGATCCGAAAACCAGTCAGTATCTGGTATGACCACCATTTGTCTCACACAGTGCAACACATCTCCTTCGCATATAGTTGATAGGTTGTTGATTGTGGCCTGTGGAATGTTGGTCCACTCCTCTTCAATGGCTGTGTGAAGTTTCTGGATATTGACAGGACCTGGAACAAACGCTGCCGTAAACGCTGATTCAGAACATCCCAAACATGCTCAACGGGTGACATGTCCGGTGAGTATGCTGGCCATGCAAGAACTGGAATGTTTTCAGCTTTCAGAAATTGTGTACAGATCTTTGCAACATGGAGGCGTTCATTATCATGCTGCAACATGAGGTAAAGGTTGTGGATGAATGGCACAAAAATGGGCCTCAGGATCTCGTCACAGTATCTCTGTGCATTCAAAATGCCATCAATAAAATGCACCTGTGTTCGTTGTCCATAACATATGCCCGCCCATACCATAACCCCACTGCCACCATGGGCCACTCGATCCACAACGCTGGCATCAGCAAGAGAACACCTCTCCAAAGTCCCAGACGCCATCGAATGTGAGCATTTGCCCTCTCAAGTCGGTTACGACGACGAACTGCAGTCAGGTCGAGACCCTAATGAGGACGACGAGCATGCAGATGAGATGTACTGCCAAATTCTCTGAAACTCCTTTGGAGGCGGCTCATGGTAGAGAAATGAACTTTCAATTCACGGGCAACAGCTCTGGTGGACATTCCTGCAGTCAGCATGCCAATTGCACCCTCCCTCAAAACTTGCAACATCTGTGGCATTGTGCTGTGTGATAAAACTGCACATTTTAGAGTGACCTTTTATTGTAGCCAGCCTAAGGCACACATGTGCAATAATCATGGTGTCTATCAGCATCTTGATATGCCACACCTGTGAGGTGGATGGATTATCTCGGCAAAGGAGAAGTGCTCACTAACACAGATTTAGACATATTTGTTAGCAATATTTGAGAGAAAATAGGCCTTTTGTGTACATAGAAAAAGTCTAAGATCTTTGAGTTCAGCTTATGGAAAATGGGAGGGGGGGATTATATATATGAACTTAAAATAATAATAAATAAAATAAAATGCCTATAAACTTCTTAAATACCAGTATTATACTCTTCAGTGCTTTAGTACTCTTTAATAAGAAAAGAATACTAAAAGTTTACAAAGTTATTTCTTTGAAGTCTGTTTATAAGATGCAGTACATATTGCTAACTGTAGAGGGTAGTATAAATGTAATACTTTAGGTTATAAGAACAAGATATCATTAAAGCTTCAAAATTCCATGCTTGCTTTAGGTGGTTATGTTTTTACATTTTGTGCTGTAAAGTGCTGCATGCAAATCTGCTGTTTAACATACGCTTGAACAGTATGTGCTCAAACATGCAAATGCTTACCTCTGTCTGTACTTCTACCTCTCTTTTCCTTCAGACATTTCAAATTCATGCATTTGGCAGACACTTACAGACTTACAAAGCTACTTACAGTGCATTCAAGGTATACATTTTTGTCAGTTTGTGTGTTCCCTTGGATTTGATTCCATGATCTTAGCAGTGCTAGCATCATGTTGAGCTAGCGGGACAGAATTTAGATTCACTTGTCTCTGGAAAAATTTCCTATTTGTCTTTACCTTTCACCTTCCATCTTTTGTAATGTTAATCATTGCTTCTTTTCGTTACTCTTAATGGGTTAATTTCCTAAATAATCTGTCCATCATCATATTTAAACCTCTCACCATCTTCTATCTCTGGTTTTGTGCTCTGTAGTGGCAGAGTTTACAGACCAGCCGGGTGAATTGAGAGGCTTTTCGGTTCACACTCGATTGGTGAAGGGTCCACGGGGCTTCGGCTTCAACATAGTGGGAGGCAGCAGGCGGAGGGAGTTCCTGCAGATTTACAGCATCACCCCCGGAGGACCTTCAACACTTAACACAGGTAACACCTCATCTCTCTTCAGCCGCCCACTGCGGTAGAGGACTATGTTTTATCTTTAGGTTGCTGCTCTCTTTCTCTCTTCTTCTATATTACACTTTCTGTCCTACTGTGGATTAGTGTTGTGATTGTGTGATCCTGTAGAACGAGAGTCTCGATCTCCCTCTAATCCTAATGGCCTGCATGGAGTAATCCAGCTATCACTTACTGACATACACGTTTACAAGTAAAATGTGAAATTATGAACACGCTCTCTCGCTTCGCTATTACACACAGACAGAGAAATATATGTATATGTTCAATCTTAAATTAGTCCTGCACATCCCACAGATGCTCAATTGGATGGAGATCTGTGGAATTTGGTGTCCAGAACAACACCTTAAACTCTTTATTATGTTCCTCAAGCCATTCCTAACAATGTTTGCAGTGTGGCAGGGTGCATTATCCTTGCTGAAAGAGGCCAGTTCCACCAGGGAACACCATTGTCATGAAGGGGTGTACCTGGTCTACAACAATGTTTAGGTAGGTGGCACATGTCAAATTTACGCCCACATGAATGGCCGGACCCGGGGTTTCCCATCAAAACATTGCCCAGAGGATCACACTCCCTCCAATGGCTTGCCGCCATAGCACAGTTCATCCTGGCGCCATTACTTCCCCAAGTAAATGGCACATACGTACACGGCCATCCACCTGATATAAAAGAAAACATGACTTATCGGACCAGGCGACTTTCTTCCATCCACTGCTCCAAGGTCCAGTTACGAGGCTCGTGTGCCCATTGTAGATACTTTGGTTGGTGGACAGGAGTCATCATAGGCACTCTGATTGGTCTTCGGCTACGCAGCCCCATATGCAGCAGAGTGTGTTGTGACACATTCCTCCCATTACCATCATGAAAATTTTTGCCATAGTAGACCTTCTGTTGGCTCGGACCAGATGGGATAGGCTTCGTTGCCCTTTTGCATCGATGAGCCTTGGGCTCCCAACTCTGTCTTATTTAGTTAAATAGTTTTGAAATCAGGTTGAACTTTCAACCTTATTATGAATTGCATGCAATTTAACACGTTCCATCTCTTGCCTTTTTTCCAGCGGACATTCTGGTGTACATCAATGATACCTGTGTGCTCGGCTTCTTTCACAAAGAGGTAGTGGAAATGTTGAAAGCCATACCGGTGGGTCATACTGTTGATGTTGTAGTCCGAAGGGGCTACCCTATGCTTTATAACTCTGACGGCTGCCCGAAGATGCCCAATTCTAGGCTAACCGCTTCCCAAGACCAGTCACTACATCTACATCTACCTCCACCAACCACCACCCAACCCCAGGCCCAGGCTTCTCTCCCATACGCACAGCTACACCTCAACCACAACGGTCCCATGTGGTCTGAATTTGAGAGGGGATCCTCAAGGAATCTCAGAGTACGGGCATCAAGGTTCAGTCTGGATGCTAATGGTAATTCACCTCCGATTGCTTCACCTCAAAGACCTCCCTCATCATACCAGTACTCTAACGGGTATGGGAGTGGATTCCTGAGACCGCCACGCACTGCAAGAAGCATAAGGAGGTTACAGAGTGCAGAACTAGCCAGCCAGAGTGACAGTGAGGTGGTGTCCGCGATTGGATCACATAGGTGAAAGGATTTTATGTTATATTGTCAATGCTATGATCAGGGTTAGATTATGGAATGCATGCTGTAAAATGTAATGGTAACATATTTTGTTAGATTGCTTATTTGACATGTTTTAAGTATAAACAAGTGAAACAAATCGGCCACTGTTTCTTATCTGTACATTTATTTTCTTTTAAGGTTTTTTTCTGATCAAGAATTTTAGGAATATTACTTGTATCAAATCATCATACATTACTGTTCAAAAGGTTGGGGTGGATATTTTTAAAAATGTTTTCTTTTATGCTCACCAAAGCTAAAAAACAATGTAATGTAAACAAAAATACATTAAAACGGTAAAATAGTGAAATAATTGTAGAAATTAAGATGACTTTTTTAGTTGTTTTGTTTTAAGATATGTAATGTAATACTGTGATGTTAAAACTGAATTTTCAGCATCATTTGTATTCAGCGTCACGGGATCCTTCAGAAAACTTTCTGATATGCTGATTTGGGTCTCAAGATTTTTTAAATAATTATCAATCTATATATGATCTGAAATTGATTTTTTCTTGACAGACTTAATCATGTAATAGTGCCTGGTATCAGGTGCATGTAAGGACTAGAAATAGCACTTTAGCTTAGCATAAAGCTAAATGAAAACATGACCATTTACACTATTTTAACTTATTTCTGCTTCTCAAAATTTACTGAAAACCCCAATGAGTGTATAAAGCAACTTTTTTTTTTTTTTTACTGATCATAGGTGGATTCTTTTCATGGAATGAGGTAGAAAATTCATTATTTGTAGCAGTCTTTGCAATGCTAAATCTTAAAGCATTTCTTATATTTCTCATTTTTCTTGTAACAATGCATAAAAACACAGACAAACCAAATATTGCCGTAATCCTGTTTCATCTGTCAAAGCCTTTTGAACAGAACGATATTATAATTCACAAAATTGAAGTTTCAATTTTTGTTCTTGACAACGCCCTCTGTCTACTAGGAGGAATGTAACACACATCATAAGAGTGTTTCAATGCTGTTAAATCTAAATACTGTTTGAATCTAACTGATTACCAGCATTTCAGTTGTAACTTACATGTATTCTGTTCCTACCAACCCTGATTATGATACAGTATGTCTACAGTGATTTGCTTTGCCTGACCACATGGTCTTTCTCTTTTTATCTTCACAGGGCCTCGTTTATCCGTAACCACAACAACAACTCTCTCTCCACTCCGCCACCTCTCCGCCTGCACTACTTCAAATCTTCTGAGAGTGACCTTTCCTCAAGTACTCCACCGCCCATATCTCGATTGCCCCTACCCCACACAGAACTAAGTCCGGGTCCCGTCCCTTACTCTCCTGGAGGAGGAAGGCGCTACTCCCATCTCCATAAACCACAAAATACACTGCTAACCCCACCTAGCAGCACCCATTCAGACGGGCCTTACTTCACCTTCAACGGCACAGCTAGTGCCAGTAGTGGCAGCCCGAACAGCATTCCTTCACCTGGAGCCATGAGCGCTGTGATTGGAAGTGGAATTGGAGGAATGGCGGGAAGTGGGGAATTGGTCCCTGTTGCCTTGGCTAAATGCGAGAGAGGCAGCAATATGGGGTTCAGTGTGACGGCAGGAGGTCATGGAGGCAGACAGACCCTTGTGAAGAAAGTCTGGGACCACAGACAGTGTAATGGGCTGCAGTCTGGAGATGCCATTGTGAAGATCAATGGAGCAGATGTACAAAGTCTCAGCTTTACACAGGTAGAAAAAGAGCTGATGATATTCAGCTTTTTTTATGGTGTACAATTATTATATATATTATATAATATATATATATATATATATATATATATATATATATATATATATAAATATATATTATTTTTTTAATTATTATTCAAGGTCCAAAGGATTTTGCAAGAACACAGTAAAAAAGGGGAGGTTATTCTGCTGGTTTACAGAGGGGGTAAGCTATATGTTCATTTATACTTTCAAAATAAACAAAGCTTTAGGATTTAGAATGATGTAAAATGTCTAAGAAATATTTTAGATTCTGCACTATTTATAGGTCACTAATCATCCGATAAATTTGGAATATTTTCAAATAATTCTCCATAACATTATCCTCAGTAAGGTGTGATATAGAAATTGTTGCCATTAACATAGTTATTTATATTTTGAATATATATTGGCTGAATACAGGCTCTGTTATTTTATTTTATTTTATAATGAAGAAACACAAAGTTTGTCTGCAATAGATCAAGTACATTTACCTTTATTTTATTTAAGAGCCACATTTATCGGCCAATACTGATATATCATGCATAGCTGATCATCAGGTTTTGCTCAAATGTTTGGATTTCATGCAGTCATGCTGTCAGGATGCAATTCAACTTTCACACTTTAAACCTTACTATATATACTTTTTTAAATTTTTTTAAATAAAGTGGCATTTTTAGATCCATAACATTTGTGTAGTCTTCATCCCCGTTCATCAAATATTAATAATTCTGTCCTTTCCTTGTAGGCGCCTCACATTTCTCAAATTCTCCTAATTCTGTGCGGCGACTAACTCCTCCCCCTCCTCGGTCCGCCTCTGACTCTGAAGTCCCTCTTATCGACTCCGTGCCATTATCGCGCAACTCTCTCACTCCGCCCTCTCCAGCGCTGGTGCGCTCCTCATTAGTCCAGAGCACCAGCTTCCTGGATTCTGTACCTGTCACTCTCACGCTTGAGCCACGTGATTGGATGAGTTTGGAAGAAGGAGGGACGGTGCTCAGTCCCAGAGTAAGAACAGAGCATAAAGAACAGCCTGTGCTACGGGGGTATGAGGTGGAGCTGAAGAGGAAGCCAGGTGAAGGCTTTGGATTTGTTATCGCCTCTCAGGATGTGGAAAATGTCAAAGGTGAGTATTTGAAATGCACCAACACCATGCAATATCCTGCAAGTGCACCAAGATCACCATTTAATGCCGATATATATATTTGATGCAAGTTTTATATCGAACAACTAAGTTAGGATTAGCTTAGTTTAAAAGAGTGTCGTGCTCATACTGGTGATGCAGGTTCGAGTCCAGACTGATCACTTTGTCCTCCTGAATAACTGTCCTCTCTAATTAAGTCAAGACAAGTGAGATATAGGGCCCTATCATACACGAGCGCACAAGCAAATATGTTTCCTCGCTGGAGAAGCTTTCAGTTTTTCCGCTTGCAAATTCCGCTATGTAAATAGCGAATCCTCCATGGTGCGAGCGCAACTGATTTGAAAGGGAATGGGAGATGAGACTCTGATTGGTTTCTTTCACGTTACGCCCAAAACACACCCATTACATTGAGAGAATAGGGACAACCCTTTTAGACCATGCGCTGGGCGCACCGACCATATGTCCTGTGGTTTAAATAAGTGGATTTGGACCACCAAAAATGAATTTTGACACGCCCTAAGTGCACTTGCGCCGTGCGCTTTAGACCTATTTTAGATTGTTATAATAGGGCCCTTATTGTCTTTCTGCTATATGTAAAAACTTACAGTGGAACGAAATGTCGGTCCTCGCGGTGCTACATATTTAAACATAAATATAAACATATAAAAAATTGAAGTATAAACAAGTATAAACCTACACATAGATAATGTATTGAAAAACGTCATTTTACTATATATATAATCTAACTAGACACAAATACTAACTATACATATACATAATCAAAATCTATACAAATACCTAGCATAAACTGTACATATACCCTGGGCATGTCATTTGAACTTCATGTCATCATGAACGACATGTAGTGCAGACGCAGTGGTGCAAAAAGAGACATTCAGGGCAAACAGCGCAACTTGGAGACAGTGCAAGGTGAGTCTGTAGTAGTATATGTACACATGTAGACATATGTATTATCCTGGTGAGTCTGGGTAGCAGTGAGGATGTTAAAGTGTCCAGGGCACATAGAGAGATGAGAGAGTTATACCACAGATTGATGGTTTGTAACGCCTGTGTGTAGCCTACTCGCACACTCACTATAGACCTCATTCGCAGCAGCACCATCTTTGGCTGTGAGTAATAGACATTCTTCTCTTCAGTGGGTTGTACTGTTATTTAATGTGTCTTTTGGATTGTTCTGTTGACAAAACACTGCACAAGCAACAGAAGACATCTCCATACTGAGTTACTCATACAAAGAAAATCAACAACTGCTGACAAGTTCCACTCAAGATGTCATACTAATTGGTTAAAAGGTTAATGATCAAAATGAAACAATCACCCAATCAGAAACATCCTCATCAAATTGCCATTATCATTGGCATGTTTTAGCCATTTCTACATCATAAAGAAGACAGTGATGCAGCTGGTCAGCAAACTCTGAATGGTCGCCCTGTAGAATGTGGTGAGGATGGGTGGGGGAGACTTGCTCTTTTCAGCCAGCGCAGGAAGTGATGTGGTGTTGGAGGTCCAGGGGAGATGCTGTGATGTGTCACCCCCAAAGTGTTAACATGTTCAATAATAATGAACAAAGACTTTAAAGCTAGAGTGTGTAGCTTCATAGAGGCTAGCAATAGCAAGGAAGCTAGCTTTGAAAGCATGAGATCCCACCCTAATATTTCTATTTCAAATATAATTAAAAAATATTAAGCAGCAGAACTATTTTCCTGAGGTAATGGATCCTGAGTAATGATGCTGAAAATTCAGCTTTGCCATCACAGGAATAAATTACATTTTAAAATATAAACAGAAAAAAAGCTATTTTAAATTGTAATAATATGTTTAAAATATCTACTGAACAGTATTTTTAATTGGGAATTCACAAGCTTTCTATATGAATGAAGCTCCATGGAGTTTCATGCTATTTTGTTTTTTTTTTTGGTTAAAAGTACTTTACAGTACGAATGTTATTCATTTAAAGCAGCCACAAACTGTGTTATGTGCATAATTGGGCTTATTTAGTGGCAGCTGTATTAAGTTGACTGACTGACAGTGAGACAGAGGCCTGCCAACAATCAGGCCCAGATACACGCACCCCTCCTTCACCCTCCCACTCTCCCCTACCTAAGCCCACAATGACCTCATTTTACTCAGTGTTCCTTTGGTTTTTATTGAGGCCATGGCATCACTAAAGCATGAGCATCTAAAAAAGTGCCTGTCCCCAATGTCACAGCTGTTTCCATGTATATCAATATCTTCTCTTCTGTATGACTTGATTTCATAATTCGTAAAGAGTCTAAGTTAGAGTCAAAGTTAATATTTGAGATTATGACATTATGAATGAGATTTTATATGATAATATACAAATGACAATGTTTTACATTTTATAATTCTATAGTTTGATTGCAGTGCCATTTACATTCACTAGCCTATTGGTTAGTTTGTGTCTGTAGTTATGTTAAGCTATTGTTCTCAAATTGGCAATGCTAGATCAAGTCTGGCTCATATAATTGATCCTGTTCCTTCTCCCAGGCATTTGGAAAATAGCCTAAAATTCAAAAAAAATGAGTTGCTTATTTGTGTTCCTACACACGTACACGTACGTACATTAATGATTGGCAATTAAAGGCCCAGTATGGAGATAAAAGAGAGTAGTTCGCCTTGAGACTGATGCCTGATGAAACACTGGTGTGTGTGTTTGTGTGTACAGCTGATGACTGTAGAGCTATATAAAAATTCAGGGATGGTGTCGATACAATAAATGTCAGGGAAGGCAAATTATAAAGAGAGAAAGAATGATGTTAGCAAGCAAACCATGGGATTTACAGATCAATGAATCAATACGAGCGATTTTCCTAGTTTTGCATCTGCCAGTGGATCTCTTAAAGGGACAGTTCACCCAAAAATTGTTATTCACTTTTATGCTTTTTCCAAACCCATTTTTCGGAGGTGAAACATGAAAAGTTCAAGTGTTGTGGCCATACAAAAGCTTTTGTATTTTAAACAGATTTTAGATTTTGAAGTTTAGTTATTCATTAAGTGTTTCCCTTAGCTGAATCTCTCTTTGTGAGTGAATGACGAAATAAAATGTTGTTGTATTTGTCACATAAATTATAATATGGCTTCGGAAGATTTGCAACATGGAATACACTTTTAAATATCAAGTTTACACTAAAACCGGCACCTGTGGCTGCCAGAAACATAAAAAACTACAGTGACAGTGTTTCAGGTTTATGGGATATATTGGTACCTGTATATACTTCAATTTGAGAAAGTATATTTCATTAAATGATATGACAATTTAATCTACTGCATCAAATGTACTGTACACAACACTATACTAATGCAATAAACATGTACTAAATAACAAATGTAACACAAAACTCTCTAATGTACGTTACTGATAACCAAAATATAAAGAAACAAAATTATTTATAAAATATAATCATATGTATCATTTCACAGAGGTGCTGCTGAGAATGTCCTTTTACTGTTTACCGTAAATTGTCAGCCGAACTCCTTAGTTCCTTTGTAATAAAATATTTACTTAATATTTAATATTTACTTAATATTTAAATATTTAATAAAGTAACTGTAATACGAGAATAAAAAAAAAAACGTAATATAATCTAATTATAAGTAGGCTACTAATTATTATTATTTTTTACATGTAACCAGTTACAACCCAGCGCTGCATACTAAACAGTTATTACATTCAATTTAATATTTTCATTTGATGATCACACTGTATCTGCTGTATCACAATCATCATGCAGACCCATTTATTTATTTTAATTTTACATTTGGTATTAAATTAATTATTAGCTTTCCAGCAATTCATGAACCTCCTGTAGTTCCCATATATATATTTTTTTTTTTCCACAAAACTTCACCTCTTGTGTTCCACATAAGAAAAAAAGGCATGCAGGTTTGAAATGACCCAAGGATGGAATTTTTTTTGGCCGAATTAGCCCTATAATTACACAAACTATTTTCTATTTTATGGTGCACTGTTGTCATTTGCTCATTGCACTGATACAGCATTAATTTCAACCCCTTAAAAATTTGGCTCAAATGTTTTTTACTGGCTTGACCAGCATGTATAAGCAATCCCAAAGTCAGATTACACACATCCTGTATGTGCATGTAGGTCTCTCTCTCTCTCTCTCTCTCTCTCTCTCTCTTCCCCTGATCAGCACCCCCGCTCTGCAGTGGTCCAAGGATTAATTTGTTCATCTCGTTCGCTCTCTTATCGCCCCTCCTCTTATCTCCATCTCTCTGTCTTTATTCCCTCCTTTTCTCTGCCTGTCCACCTCCCTCCTTCCCGCTCATCTCATTCACCGACTCCAGATGCCAAAGGAAAATGAACCCGCTACAGTAAGCAGTTCGCTCGCACAGCGATACAGAGGCTCGTTCTGTTTTGTTCTCTTCAGTTGTTTGTTTATGCCCTCCATTAGTTTTCTCATTATGATCCTTCCGCGTGATCGCTCTCACATGTGTGGGGATTTAAATGGAGTGTGATCCGGGATCGGGACCCTGCCTCCACATACACACATTAACACACACACACACCCACTCACAAACCAAGCCATGCTGGAGAGACTGCAGTCTGCCTTGAAAAGTGTGAAGGACTCCAAACGTAAATATTTTTTTTTCTCTTCCGTGATTTCATCCCTTATTTCTTAAAAAGACAAGCTGTCATATTACTGTTGGGAGAATGTTAGTGCTGATGCAGAGTGTTTAAAATGGGAGAGATAGGTAGTGCTTTACTATTATGTGGTTTAATAGGCTCTATGGCCTGCTAATTTGAATTATGACAGGTGATATCTGCAGTGCGTTTATATATGTTTTGGTATAGATATGCGGATATATGCTGAGGAATAATTTATACAGTTTGTTACTGTATACAAATATCTTTCGCTCAGTAAACACAATTCAAATCATGGGAAACCACCATAATATAAAAACAATGTTGTGTGTGTATTTTGTGTATGTAAAAATCAGATCTTTATGCATAGAAAAACTAATTACGCAAAATATTTTATTGTTGTTTTGTAACGTGTGTTTTTGACCTGTCAAAATTAGTTTGGGGGGCTTTTGCTGTCAGAAAACTGTTCTTATTGCACAAAGTCTGAGTGAAACATTCCCCTAGACCACAAAATACACACACACACACACACACACACACACACACACACACACACACACACACACACACACACACACACACACACACACACACACACACACACCTATTATTGTGACAGTGCAAAAGCCCACTGCGTTCTATGCTCTTGGCTTCAGATACAGCAGTACTGCATTGTACCTAAATCAATTGCACATCTGCAGAACATCCTCTATTCATTAACTAGCGAGATATTATCTTCATCTCATTCATACCGGTTCGTATTCATACATCTGCTTCAGTTGTGATATATTTTAGACAATCATTGCAGTAACTGAATGCTGAGGCTTGTCAGCTTTAATTATGTTTTGTAATGATTGGCTCATTCCTCATATGAATTTGATAAGCAATGTATTTTCTTGACAGACTTGTTTCCAATCAGTTGAAGCTGCTGTTTGCTAACTCTTTCAGAAGTGTTTGTGTGTTTCTTACAAGTTGTGCACATATTCTATTAGATTTTAGTGCTTAAGTGGTTGTTAAATGAGTTGTTAACATATTGTTGCACTCAAATTCCAAATATTATGGAAGTAAAATGAATTACTAAAATAGCGTTTTATGCCATTGAAAACACCCATAGCTATTTACAGCACTGTTAGTTATTTTTATTAAAGTGTTGTCACTATTTATAGTCATAACTAGTATATTTGATACTGTACTAGGAAAAGCTTCTGCTGCAGTGCAACACAGGTTCATAATGAGCATCACACACTCTCTCTGTGTCTTTCTCTTGTCACGCTCAGTCTCTCTCTTGTATTTTAGTATGCAGCGCTGGTCTTCTGAAGTGAATGGTGTTACAGTGCCAGCCAGTGCATTTCAGCAGCTGTGGAGCACTTTTATTTTTGAGATGAAGACTGTACAAAGACTGCTATTATATTACAAACTTTCATCATCATGTTACTTAAAAGACGAACTGTTTGTATCACTGTGCTCATCTATTTGTTCTAGAAAGACTGTCAGTCTGTGGATTTTACAGCAACTCTTTCTGCAGGTTACATCATTATACCAGTAGGTGGCAACAAGTGACTGTCTTTATGAGTAAGTGAGTCACTGAATCATTCATTCAACGGATTCATTCAAAACAGTGGTTCATTCAGGAACTAAGTAACTGTATTATGAGTGAATCATTAGCCCCTTTCACACAGTAATCCCAGTAAATTACCGTAAAATTGCTGGTCTTCAGGCTTTTTACAGTTAAGAGACCATTCACACGTCAGCACCAAAATAGCATTAACTAAATTCAGTGATGGCAGATTGGAAATGATCTTTAAACGCTGTGCCATTGTCTTCATCCACCCGCATGAGGAGAAGCCCCACTATCTGTTCAATTTGACCATTTTTTTTTTTACTTCTGAGTGACAGGCTTAAGTGGATGATCACACAGGATGCGTTTTTTGCTCTTAAAAACATGAGACACACATAATAAAATTCAAATGCAGAGCCGCAGCGCTGATGAATGGAAAAGAAGGCTTTGTCTTGACACTGAAAAAGCTGCACAACGGTCAAAGTTGTTCATCTAGTGCATCTTTACAAAACTATTAAAAAGCAGCAGAGCTTACTTTAAACAGCAATTCATTGTGTAATTTCCATAATAACTTTAGGATTTGCCCAAAGCACACTTCTTACGTCAGCGCATTCTGATTTTGTACATGCTCATACCGGTAATCTTCATTATTTGTTCACACACAGCAATCATACCGGTAATTTACTGATAATGTTATAACTTCTCATTCTATAAAATGCTCGAACCGATTTACCTGTATTTTTTTTTTAAATGCCTTGGTCACACATGATCTCTTCTCAGTAATTTATCGGTAATTTTACCAGTAAAGACTGTATGTGTGAAAGGGGCTATTGAATTATTCACTAATATAGTCGATTTGTTCAAAAGCACAAATTCGCTAAATGCAAGTATACTTTAGGTACACTATATTTCATTTAAAGACTGATATTATACAGAATATCCTCACTAATAGTGATATTAAACTCACTTTAGGCTTAATATTAAGACATGTGCATTGTACAATAAAGAGGTACTCCAAATAAAGTTCCGCTTAGTATGAATTAAATGTATTTTAAATGCTTTTTGGTATAGGTTTTTTTCACTAGGGTATAGCAATATCTAAGTTGTTCTACAGTTGCCTAAATATTGTGTCTACATTTGCTCATAATTAACTTTTTGTTGTTTAACTGTGTATAAAAGTACACTTACAATCATGCTGTTGGTCTGAATTTCAGCACGGCTATGTTTGCCTACGGCCTTGTGTCTACAGCCAAATCAAACATTTGATTTAACAGAAATCTGTTTAGTGCAGAAAGAATAATCAATATTTTTGCTCTATTTTCCTGGAACATTATAGATTTCACATATGTATATTTGCTAAAAGTGAATTTTACCTCTGTTTTGGAGCACATTAGCATATATGCAGATGGCTTCAACGCTTACAGTCAGGTCTGTTAAAAAATAAGAAGTGTCTTGTGCTGTTCACATGGTTCAGCTTAACTCCATAACTTACTGCCTGTATGAAGGTGGTCCAGTGTTTTCCAGGGTATCAACTTAGTGCACGTGTCTATGTGTCTTACATTGTGGCCCATTTGTCGGCATTAGTGTGGGAAAGAATATGACTTAGAATATGAGAAAATTCTTCAAGCCCAATATTGTTAAACAGTTTTCAGCTAGCAAAGCAGATCTTGACAGAGCATTATTCATATTTCATCCAAAACAAAATGACGTCATCATTTACTCACCCTCATGTAATTTCAAACCTGTATGGCTTTCTTTCTTCTGTGGAACATGAAAACATATATTTTGAAGAATGTTGGTGATCAAACAGTTTTGGTTACTATTGACTCCCATTGTGTGGACAGAAAAAGAGATACAATTTTCATAATATATTTATGTTTCACTGAAGAAAGAATGTCATATAGATTTGACATGAGGGTGAGTACTTTTTTTTTTTTTTTTAAAGAATTTTCCTTTTTCTTAAAATCACTTTAAGCTGACCTGTGTAATGTTTTCAATGATAAAACACTTTCTCCTATCCAAGCTTAACGTGCTAAGACATGTATAAGTATGGAGTTTAGGATGATTTCATTTTGGTTTGGGACAGGACAGTCTGTTTGTACGAGTAATGGCTGGAGTGTTTGAGCAGTCTGTTTGAAAGCAGTTTTGTTTGCAATTCAGAAATTACACACTTCACATTCAGTCAAGAAGTCTCATCATAACAAATACACCCTTCACCTTTAAAATGCTATAAAACCAACAATTACCTGATGCATGAATTATTGATTAGTCATAAATGCAACATAATACATGATTTAAATGTAATTACTGTATATGAATGATAGTTTGACCCTCACAGATGCAAACGATGTGCACAATTTAAATCTACTTAAAAAAACATCTGTTGCAATTTGTGCATCGTCTGATAATTTTACCATCAACAGGTGATCCTGAATAACTTTTATCAAATTTTTAGTTTTTTTGTGTTCCCGAGCTCCATGTGGTGAGCCAAATTACCAAATATGAGTAACAATGAATCACAATGTCTTTTTTTGTGGCTGGTGTCATTTTGCTGAGAGACGACGACTTGCGCTTTTTATCATAACATATTTACTGAAAAGCAGCTAAATAAACCGATTGTCATGAGGACACAAAATGCAGCCTATATATGTTATTTGAAATACTTAAAAACACAGTTCCCTTTCAAGGGAACTTCGAGCTGCGTCAAACGCTGTGGGAACGCCCCTGCGTTGTGCGTCCTGAAGCACGTATGGAATCAGTCCAATAGAGAGATGAAACGTCATAGGCGGGTGACGTCATCGACCAGGAACTATAAAAGCACCCCAAAACACAAGCGCATTAGCTTCTGTGCCTTCAGTCGCGCTACATGTGAATCTGTCCCTGTCTGCGCTGTGGTTTCTTCTGCTCGGGTTGAGGCACCAACACTGCAGCTATCCAGTTCTGAGGAGCTGGATGTTGTCAGTGTTGAGGGAGAGGTGGAGGATTCGCCACCCCACAATCCCGAAAGTGATGAATTAATGGAGGTATTGACTAGGGCTGTTGATAAACTCAGTATTGAGTCTGTTATCTAGTCTAGTTATCTAGTTATATAGTCTGTTTCTAGATCTAAATTAGATGAAAAAATGTTGCCGTCACGTGTGCAGCCTCCACGCCGGTGTCTGCCGTTCTTTAACGATCTTCACACTGAGGTGTCGAGATCGTGGAAAAAAACGGTTTCATATAGAATATTCAGTCCCCAGTCATCTACATATTCTAATATAATGGGGTCTAAATTTTATAGTTATGGCGCTTTGCCTCGCGTGGAAGAGCCATCTCTCTCCCGAGGCAGCGTCATCTTTTAAAACACCGGTATTACCCACCAAGCCCCTCAGAAATACATCTGCTTTGGTGGGTAAAGCGTATTCGGCTGCAGGTCAGGCTGCGTCATGCCTGCATACAATGTCAATCTTGCAGGCATAACAGGCTGACCTGCTAAAGGACATGAGTGAGAGTGAGGAAGTCAGTGCTGACGTAGTTCGAGAACTGCGTCAGGCTGCTGATTTATCCCTGCGCGCCACCAGAGAATCGGCCAAGCTAGTGGGTCGATCTATGGCAGCTCTGGTGGCCGCAGAAAGACATCTTTGGTTAAATCAAACTAATATGAAAGAGAAAGGAAAAACTTTTCTTTTAGATGCTCCTCTCTCTCCTTCGGGGTTATTTGGCGAAGCTGTTAATTCTGTTATGGACAAATTCCAGGAAGAGAAAAAATAAGCTGCAGCTTTCCAAAAATTTCTCCCATTAAAAATTCACGTCTCTGGGGCTGCTGGGGGGGAGCAGCCCCGGCCGTTTACAAGCTCATCCCATAGAGCGCAGCAGAACCAGAGTGTCGCGTCTCGTGCTCCCCCTGCTGGACAGTGGGCTCAGGTGCGGCACTCTCAGCCGAAGCCTTCTAGCAATAGGCCTGATCTGAGGACAGTGTTATTGTCTAAGAAGGCTTCGGCTAAGAAGAAGTCCTGACGCCGAGGCGTTCAGGATGTTGAGGGTGGTCCCCACCGAGGCGGAAAGGAGTTCACCTCTCTTTACGGTGCCCATTCTTCCTCGGTGCCCTCAGGGGGCCGTTCTGACAACCCCGCCTTTATGCCGGGGCGTAGACGGTCACAGCGAGCACTTTCCCGAGGGACGCTCGCTCCCTCTGAGGACGGTTTCAGAGCAGTCAAACCAGTCGTTCCCTGCCGGTGCGCCGTTACAGGGCGCTGTGTTTGCTGCTCAAGTTACACCAGAGGCCAGTCTCGAGAGGCTGGTACCCTTAGTAGATTTTCTGGCAGAGTGGAAAAGCCTTCCAAGAATATCTCATTGGGTCCTGCAGACAGTAGAAAAGGGTTATGCTATCCAGTTCAGGTGTCGTCCACCGAAATTCAGAGGGGTTCTGCACACAGTGGTGGGCCCCGAGCAGGCTCTGGTATTGGAACAAGAGGTGAAAACGCTCCTTCAAAAGGAGGCTATAGAACGGGTTCCTCCTCCCAGTTTGGAGTCAGGTTATTACAGCCGATATTTCATCTTTCCGAAGAAGGATGGGGGGTTGCGTCCAATTTTAGACCTGCGCCTATTGAATCGCTCGGTAGGGAAGCTAAAATTCAAGATGCTCACTATCAAGCAGATCGTGTCTCAAATCAGATCCGAGGACTGGTTTGTCACGATAGATCTAAAGGACGCGTACTTCCACATTTCCATCCTTCCACAACACAGGAAGTTCCTGAGGTTCGCCTTCGGGGGCGAGGCGTACCAATACAGGGTTCTTCCATTTGGCCTAGCCTTATCTCCCCGCACTTTCACGAAATACATGGATGCAGCACTAGTGCCTCTGAGGCTTCAGGGCATTCGTATTCCCAACTATATCGATGATTGGTTGATTTTAGCTCAGACGGAGCAGATGGCGGTTCGGCATCGAGATGTCGTCCTTGCTCATATCAGAAAGTTGGGGTTGAGGCTGAACGCAAAGAAAGTGTATTATCTCCTTCCCAGAAGACCACTTTTCTGGGTGTCGTTTGGGATTCGGTCTCGATGCGGGCGCGACTCTCTCCGACCCGCATCGCTTCGATTCTCTCAGCCGTGAAACAAGTAAGGCTAGGCCAGCTACTCACTGTGAAGCAGTTTCAGAGGCTGTTGGGTCTGATGGCAGCAGCGTCCAACGTTTTACCTTGCGGCCTGTTGTACATGAGACCATTGCAGTGGTGGCTCAGGACCAAGGGATTCTCCCCGAGGGGAAATCCGCTCCGCTTGATCAAAGTCACGCGGCGCTGCCTTCGTGCTCTGGTCATGTGGAAAGAAACTTGGTTCCTGTCCAAAGGTCCGGTGCTGGGGGCTCTTTGTCGTCGCGTAACGCTAATGAAGGATGCTTCCCTCACATGGTGGGGGGCGGTCATGAGTGGTCGTCCAGCCCAAGGTCTGTGGCAGGACCATCATCTTTCTTGGCACATAAACTGCCTGGAGATGTTGGCGGTGTTTCAGGCTCTGAAGCACTTCCTAGCAGACCTGAGAGGTCATCATATGTTAGTTCAGTCAGACAACACGTCGGTGGTCTCTTATATCAATCATCAGGGGGGCCTGCGGTCTCGGCGGCTTTACAAGTTGGCCCATCAGATCCTCCTGTGGTCCCAGGGGAAGCTACTATCACTGAGAGCAATGTATATTTCCGGGTATTTAAATGTGGTAGCGGACTCCCTGTCGAGGCAGGGGCCAAGGCCGGGGGAATGGAGACTCCACCCCGAGGTGGTGGAGCTCCTTTGGTTGAGTTTCGTTCGCGCCGAGGTGGACCTATTCGCTTCCAAGGAGACCACGCATTGTCATCTGTGGTTCTCCATCAGTCTTCCAGCCCCTCTGGGGTTGGACGCTATGGTACAGCCGTGGCCGAGGTCATGCCTGTACGCCTTTCCCCCGATTGCTCTGCTACCAGGAGTTCTGGAGAGGGTTCGCCGGGACGGGGTCAGCCTACTATTAGTAGCCCCGTTCTGGCCGGCCCGAGTATGGTTCACGGACCTGATTTCTCCTTTGGAGCTCCCGGTCAGGAGGGATCTACTCTCTCAGGCGGGCGGCACGATATTTCACCCCCGCCCAGAGCTGTGGAAATTGTGGGCTTGGCCTCTGAGGGGGCCCAGCTCATAGATTCTGGTCTCTCAACTGAGGTTGTTGAGACCATTCTTCACTCCAGACCTCCATCCACGAAGAAGCTTTATGCCTTGAAGTGGAAACTTTTCACTTCTTGGTGTGGAGAACACCTGCAGGACCCAGTTAACTGCCCAGTGGGTGCAGTGCTGGATTTCCTGCAGGAGCGCTTCTCCACAGGGTTATACCCCTCCACACTGAAGGTGTTTATGGCGGCACTAGCTGCTTACCACGTCCCTTTTAGTGGAGTTTCTCTTGGGAGACACCCACTTATAACTCGTTTCCTCCGTGGTACTTTGAGGCTGAGGCCAGCAGTTCGTACGAGGGTGCCGACCTGGGATCTGGCCGTTGTATTGGAAGGTCTTTCCCTAGCTCCTTTTGAGCCCATTGAGGAAGTTCCTGAGAAGTTTCTCACTTTTAAAACTATCTTTCTACTTGCTATCTCCTCTTTAAAAAGAATCGGAGATTTACAGGCTCTGTCGGTTTCACCCTCGTGCCTGGAATTTTCGCCTGGCATGGTTAAGGCTTTTCTGCATCCTAGACCAGGGTACGTTCCCAAGGTCCCTACTAATGTTGTTAGACCTACGGTTCTGCAGGCTTTCTGTCCTCCTCCATTTATGTCATCGGACCAGGAGAAATTTAATTTACTCTGCCCTGTTAGGGTGTTAGACGCCTATGTCCACAGAGCTGCCCTGTGGAGAAAATCAGAACAACTATTTGTGTGTTTCGGGCCACCCAGGAAAGGGTGTCCTGCGTATAAACAGAGAATGAGCAAGTGGGTGGTTGAGGCTATCTCAGTTGCTTATGAGTCGGCTGGCCAGCCTTCACCTTTGGCTGTTCGAGCCCACTCTACCAGGAGTATGGCTGCTTCTAAAGCTTTATTGTCAGGAGTTTCCCTGAGTAATGTTTGTGATGCGGCTTGATGGTCTTCACCGCATACTTTTATTAGGTTCTATGACCTAGACCTAAGCTCTACCCCTTGGGCACAGGTGCTCTCGTCCTCTGTGCGCTAGTCTCACATGGCGGTCATTTGGTCCTATGGCAACGTGGGTATTCGCGTTCCCACAGCGTTTGACGCAGCTCGAAGTTCCCTTGAAAGGGAACGTCTCGGTTACGTATGTAACCCTAGTTCCCCGATAGGGAACGAGACGGTGCGTCGTTCCGCCATACTCCCGGCACTCCCGTTAGCGCTCCTTCAGGCCTATCAGAAGCTAATGCGCTTGTGTTTTGGGGTGCTTTTATAGTTCCTGGTCGATGACGTCACCCGCCTATGACGTTTCATCTCTCTATTGGACTGATTCCATACGTGCTTCATGACGCACAACGCAGGGGCGTTCCCACAGCGTTTGACGCAGCGTCTCGTTCCCTATCAGGGAACTAGGGTTACATACGTAACCGAGACGTTTAATGGCTGGTAAGAAACATTTATAGTTGTTAAATTTTCCCAATTCACTCGCCATTAGCACTGACATCAAAGATGAACGGCAAGAAATAAAGATGCAGGAGAGGTCGACCAGATGAAAGATGAAAAAGTGTTAAGAGGTTAAAGGATGGCTTATGTTTCACGAACGTTGTCTTGGCAACAATGATTCCGAACTAATGTAAATCTGGTCTGCTCTTTATACACACTCACACACACACACACGTCAGTCGTCAGCACTCTCATTCAGCGCTCAAGTGTTTCCGGAGGCTGAATCTGTGTGACTCACACTGGATGCCGCATTGTGTGAAAACTAATGATTTTCAGTGACAGCCGTGATTACGACTCTCCTCGAATCCACTCATAACTCTACTTGTCTGTTTTTCTCAGCTTTACACTTTCTCGTATTGAAAGGACTTTATTCATTGCTATTTATTAATTTAGTGATTTGTCATAACAGATGTTTTAATAACAGTTGAATCCTGTCTAGTGGAGAACACAACAACTGAACTCTGCTTGCTGGTCAGACCATTAGTTTTGTACAGATTTGTACTTTCTCTGCAGAAGAAATACATACGTTTTATGGTAGAAACATATTTTTTTGTGTCATCAAAATATATTTACAAAGCAGTTTACAACAACTAAAGTCTTATTAATATCACATTAGGATATAACTCATTTATTTATAAATTTCTAGTCATTCTACATGAACTGAATATGTGATGACTGACTAATTTCTTGACAATAACATAATTCTTGAAAGTTGAAAGAGCGATTGTCTGAATCTCACTAATAAAAAGTCATGTAAAGTCAAGTCAATTCCGTATTTACAATCACAGGATGCTCTTTTTCTCTTGAATACATTTGTGGAATATTCCTAGCATTTTGCCCTAAAAAAAGGAAAATATGATATACAAAATTACAAAGGACAAAATTTTTTAGGACATATTTAAGTTTATTGTTTTTGAAAAAAAAAATGCTTTTATACTTGCCAAGCATGCATTTATTTAATCAAAAAGTAAAATCAGTAATATTGTGAAATAGTATTACTATTAATAAGATGATTTGATAATAACTGTTTTCTATTTTATTTTATTTTTTAAGTTAAGTTATTCCTGTGATGGTAAATCTGAATTTTCAGCATCATTACTCCAGTCTTCAGTCTCAAATTATTCAAAAATCATTCTAATATGCCTATTTGCTTCTCAATTTCTTACAATCTTTCTCAATTTCATTTCTTACAATCAATAATGAAAACAGTTGTGCTTGCTTAATATCTTAAGTAACATTATAAATGTCTTTACAGTCAATTTGTTCAATTTAACGTATCCTTACGGAATAAAAGTATTCATTTCTTTCCGAAAAATCTTACTGACTCCAAAATTTTGGACTGTACTACATTTTATCATTTATTTTACAATATCTGTGATTTTTATTCAAACATCTGATTGTAAGCTGTATTACAAGGCATTATGAATGCATTAGATATAGGCTCTCTATGTAACATACTGCTACCATCTTATCCAGAGTGACTTATTTTCATTACAGGAACAGTCCCTCCAGAGGAATCAGGAGTAAGTGCTTTACTCACAAGCAGATTAGTGATGGGAACTCCGAGCACTTTCCTCTTCTTATATTTCCCATTATGGGATATGAGCCTTTGGGTTTACCAGCCCAGACATTTAACCACTAAAAAGCCTGCCAACCCTCAAAAAGCAAGTTCAAACGTATTAATTATCGAACTTGAGCAACCATAATCACATAAACATAATTTACCAAACACATTTATCCACAATTAATCCACAAATGACCGCCCATGTCATGAACGTACAAATCGTAAATGTACGGGTGCACAAAGAGGGTGTAAAATGGTCACATAAGATTCAATTACAACCGCGTTTGTTTCATGAAATCTTAAGTAACATTATAATTTAATTATCATAGACACTTAATATGAAATCCAGACTGCCAATCAGGCAACATTAAAAGTCAAATGGTACTTGGATTGTCATTAACATTATGGTTTCAGTCAATTAATGTTTTGAGTAAAAGCAGAATCTGTAATGCATAACACCTCCTAGGCAGATCTTACACTGGCATCGGCCCAGAAACGTAATAGAAAGTCATGTTAATCCAAGACGCTAATGCTAGTTCTTACAGATATCCCCTCAGGCTGGGGAGAATGGAGGGAAAATCAAAAGACTTGGGATGAATTTTTCCCTTTGAGCTAAAGCGAGTCAGCATTAAACATAAATGAAGATTTCTGTTTCTCAGCACTCTGCTTACAGAGGTTCATCCCCGAGAAAATAGAGGCAGGACGAGAGATATGTGTGTGGGCATGTGAATATTTGTGTCTCCAACCGAGAATGTGTGTGAGTGTGTGTTTCTAAGTAGGTCGGCACAGGACAAGTTTCTGTTCTCGGTAATGGCGTACGCTAATAGAGACGGGCAGATTGACTTTAGGGACAAAGATGTGGACTTACAAGGTTATTTCCCTTTAGTGTCTGCATGTGACTTCTGGATTATTATTGCTCTATGTGTACACATCAGTCATAACCTTTACTAATTGATTTAAGAAACTTCCAGTTTAGACTCAACAGCTTGTACGGTTTTAATAAACAGCTGGTACGGTTTTAATAGAGAACATATTTAGCAAACTAACAACTGTAATACATGTAGGTGCATGTGTTCAGATCCACAGCGCTAGTCAGAATATTTGACTATTTATGTATTGGATGAGTTGGACCAGATGGTTGAGGAAAAGAACATAAATATGTAAAATACTGTTTAAAAGTATCCCATGATGCACTCGAATCGAAGAGCTCGAATTAACAATTTGTTGCCATGACTTAATACGCTAGCATGTTTTATTAATTCGTTCCCTAGTTTTAATTATTTGTTCCCTTATTTTACTAAAGCATGGCCACGTTGTAATTATTCGTTCCATTGATTTAGTTAAATCAAAATGAGGGAACAAAGTAGTTCAATGTGGATCTGTTTTAATAATACGATTTTTAAGTAAATTAGTGTTTCCATGTTTTGTTTTCTTTTGCTCTGCTTCTGCTATGCTTTGTTTTGCTTTCAAATGTTCAACATTGAATATTAAAAGCAGCGAATATAATTTTTTCAGCATTTTTGTAAAAAAAAAAAACAATGTGCCAAATTTCATAAGAACTAAAGTTATCCGTATTTTCTAATGTACAACATGTATTTAAAGCATGTAAAACATTTAGAGCTTTGAAAACAGTATAGATTTATAATAACCTCCACTATCTAGAATGTCAAGCACCATAAATTATAAAAAACAGTTATCAGTATTTGCCAAATTTATTCACATTTTTCTCATATGAATTGGATTAATACCTTGATGAAAAACTTCAAGTAAACCACTACGACGTTTAAAAAATAATAATAATAATAATCTGCAAAAGGTCTCATTTCTGAATTTTAGCTCCAGATCAGAAGTCTGTAATCTCGTATCTGTCTGTAATCCCTAACATCATATAAGCACCAATGATTTTAACGACTGTAAGGATTTGCGTTAAATCTACATTGGTAATCTGACTGCGAGCTGCGTCAGGTTTCTGTAGGTGACATTCAGTGTGATTTTCAGAGAGGATCTGCAGCAGCTACAGAATCAGACTTATATTAATGATGGATGCCTTTAAAAGCCACCCTGGAAAGAGTTTGACATTGAGTGAGAGAGAGTAACTTTTTTCCTGCCACACTGATGAATAATTTCCCTCTTATCATTCTCTCGTAATCTTTCTCACTGTCCCATTTGAATCCCTCCCACTTTACTCTTTCCACCCTCCATCCATCATCTCTCCTATCTCTATCCAGAGAGAGAAATCTCCACAGAGATGTCTTTATCTGCTTCCCCCTAGAGAATCCATCTTAATTCTTATCTGTGTGTTTTTCTGCAAGTCTTTGCTAACTGTCATTGTACACATGACACACATATAGGGGATAATTATTATAATAATGCAATCTTATTTTAGTTCAGTTTATTTATTTAACATATTTAATAACGGCAAAGCTGATTAAAGAGGTGCACTGGCAAGTAAATTACAATAATAGCATAAATGCCTAAACAGGTATTACACAAAACAATACAGTAACAAAATTACAGAGAAATTAAATTACACATAACAATAAATTATACAAACAATCGCTACACTCTCAACAGTGCCAGAACTGGTAACCCTAACTCATAAGCCATTGTAAAGAGATACGCCTTAAGCAAATATATATTAAAAAAAAACACTGAGGAAGAGGAAGATTTTTGGTACAAAGGCAAGCTATTCCACAACCGAGGTGCTGCCACCCAAAAAAAATGCATGATCCCCCTTAAGTTTTAATCACATCTGTCCAGACAGCAACAGAGTATTTGATGACCTTAAGTACCTATTGGTCTGATAAGAGAGATAAATACTGTGGTGCCAAACCGTTCAAGGACTTTGGAGCCAGAAACGGGTGTAATACTTTCCCTCTTTCTAGTGCCAATAAAAAGTCTGGCTGCAACATTTTGGACCAACTGGAGATTTGAAAGACAAGATTGAGAGACCCCTAAATGAAATTCTGTATTGTGACTCAGTGTTTGGCATGGTAATGGTTTTGAATGGTTTTAAAATGTTGATATATTTGGTCTTAACGGAATAGATCTGCTACGCTTCTGCTGGTGTTATTGCTGCGGCAGAGCAAGTACGGGACTTGCTACTGCCAATACATAGACGACACACTGCTATGAGCAAGTAAGACATGCTGCTGATGAACAATATAGCATACATGAATAACCCTTGTCTATACAGGTGGAGCTGGGGAAGGTGGAGGGTGTCTGAAAGCATGCTGCACTGCTGAGTCAAATGCCAACCATGTATTTGAAGGTTGAGCATACAAGCTCATTGACTACTGATACAGGAGGAACCAATCTGCGGTTCCCTGTAGAGAATGATGTGATTGCAAGCAGGTTGAGTTGAGGGCCTATTAGCCTGCGCCATCTAGAGTTTCATGACAGAACTTTTGTATTGAGTTGCAATAGAAACTATTATTCAAGCATTTATTTAACTGAGATTGGACTAAGTCATTGAGTGGGAGGAAAGGTTTAATTTTACAATCATAAGCTGAAAAAAATGCTGATTTGACAGCTGAATGTATCTGTTATCTGAAATAATTTGAGTGTGGGGTCAAAAATGACCCGATAAAAATAAAGGATTTTGGAGTAGTTCAGTTGAAGAAAATGTTCCGCCATCCAGCTTTTAACATCACAACACCAAAACAATTTTTTTTCAGTTCCTGCTTGTTCTTTTCTCTCTCTTCTGTCTGTCTCATTCATACTCTGCTTTGCCCAACGAAATTACAGTCTATCAGATGTATAATTGAAGACTTTAGATGCAAAAAGTCCGTCTGACATTTATCTTTTAAATGAGCATTTTTATGTTTTTCATTTTACTCTTATCAGTGGCCTTTTTGAAAAATGAGACATTTCAATAACTGACAAATAACCTTTTCATTGCCATGAAAGTGAAATTACTGAACCTAAACATAGGAGCCTCATAACAATGCTTATTTAAAAGAAAAATGTCAGACAGACTTCAATTATTGATTCTCTCTGATAAGTGTCAGTAAGAAACTACTAAGCAGTGCCCTAGCAACCATATAGAACACCTGCTTAAAACACAAAAGCAACAAATAACAATGTTCTACAGCCTGATGTTGTGTTGTAAGGTTTTGCAGAGGCAAGCATCACTCTTAATGTTAAATGAACATTTCTCTGTTTCTTCTGCAGCAGCGTCTCTGCTGCCTCACAGGTTTGTGACGGTACGCAGAGGCAGCCCGGCGGCTCGCAGCGGTCAGATCAGGCCTGGGGATCGTCTGGAAGCTGTGGACGGGAGATCAGTGGTGAATTTACCTCACAGAGAGCTGTCTCAGATCCTGAGGAGAGCTGGAAACACACTCCGCTTGACCATCGTACCCCGCGCCACAGCTCGTAAGTGGAGTACTTCATACACCTGGGCTGATCGTTTTAACTTTATTAAATAGTGTCAATTTTTTTGTTTTTTGTTTTTTGCCATAGATAATATTATAACAATCAAATACAACAATATATATTATAACTTATCCTAATACCTATCTTCCCTCAGATTGGTGGAGGACAAATAGGCAACAAGTATAATATAAGTATAAAATATAATAGCATAAAGCCATACAAAGCCATAGCCATATTAACTTCAATACTGTTTAAATGTATCCCAGAATGCAGCTCATTAAGTTGGTTGCTGGTTGAATGTCCAGAGCTTAAATCTAGACAAAGGACAGCTACATTTGAGAAAGCTCAAATATGAGACAGATAAATATTTATTTATTGTTTTTGTTCACTACTGATCTTTTTTACTTTATATATATATATAGATATATATAGATATGATTTAAATAAACATTGTAACATAATTGTATCCTAATACATTTTTCCCATCAGATTCCTCAGAGCGAGCAGAAAATGACTCTGATTATAAGAGCAGGAAATCTCACAGGTCAAAACCAAAGGTGAGCAATACCTTTACCTCACAATGCCTTCACATAAGCTGTGTGGCAAAAAGTGGCAAATAAGAAAGTCTCGGTACGTATGTAACCCTCGTTCCCTGAGCAGGGAACGGAGACGTTACGTCGGATGACAACGAATGGGGTTTCGCTTAGAACACCTATCGACTTCGAGTATACAAAAACGAGCCAATGGCAAAGAAATGCCATGGGTCTGCGGAATTTGCATGGCGTAACTCCGCCCCACCTCGTGGGTATAAAAGGAGGACGCCGGCAACATGCAGTTATGTTTCTTCGCTGAGGAGCCAAGACTGAACTCAGGCGATCCCCGCGGTACAGCGGAAGTGGCAGGAAGACGTAACGTCTCCGTTCCCTGCTCAGGGAACGAGGGTTACATACGTAGCCGAGACGTTCCCTTTCGTTGTCACTCCGAGTTACGTCGGATGATGACGAATGGGGTTACCAGTCTAATCACGCCACCTTCACAGCTGTCTTCCAGTGCCCTGCGTAAATCTGAGCCCTCGAGAGACTTTGGACGAAGGACTCCTATTTATCACAGGAATACCAAGGTACACTGGGAAACATATCCCATAGCTTTAGAGGAAATATGCAATTAACACCAACCCAGATGGGGGGGGGGGGGGCATTTGGAAATACACATATGACCCGAAGAAAACATATGGAGAAACTCTGAGGTGTCCAGCCGCAGGTGGAATATTTCAACCTCAGGGGTGGCAAGGTGGCTTGCCAAGGGAAAGACACATGCTCAGAGAGGCTTACAGTGAAAATACACGTGTGGGGGTAGCTCCGGGGAGGGACCATGCACACGGGAGGCACCTAGCCGACGCCCAGGCAATAGACACTGGCGCTAGCATCAGGGGTGCTGGAGGAACTCAGGGCTTGCGGAGAAGCTCACCTGAGAAGAATATCGCACGTATCCAGTCCGTGGAGTGGAATGGCGAGCAAGCGAAGACACCTGAGCGGGTCCGGTACTAGCTAGTTGAAGCGAGTACATGAGAGGACACTGGCTCCACTCGGAGATTGTAGAATCTGGCGAATGTGTTCGGTGTCGCCCAGCCTGCAGCTCTGCAGCTGTCTGGTAGCGAGGCGCCAAACGCTAGAGCCCAAGAGGTTGCCACACTCCGGGTGGAGTGGGCAGTCACACCAAGGGGGCACGGTCGACCTTGCTGCTGGTATGCCAAAGCAATGGTGTCCACTATCCAGTGAGACAACCTCTGCTTTGAGAGAGCCTTTCCCTTCAGCTTCCCACCATAACAGACAAAGAGCTGGTCTGAGGTCCTGAAACACTGTGTCCTGTCTACATAGGCGCGGAGAGCGTGTACTGGACAGAGCAGTGCCAAGGCTGGGTCTTCCTCCTCCAAGGGCAGCGCTTGCAGGTTCACCACCTGGTCCCGGAAGGGAGTGGTAGGAACCTTGGGCACATATCCAAGCCGGGGTCTCAGGATCACATGAGAGTAAGCCGGCCCGAATTCCAGGCACGCTTCGTCAACGGAGAATGCGTGCAGGTCCCCGACCCTCTTGAGAGAGGCCAATGCAACCAGGAGCGCTGTCTTCATTGACAGGAACTTAAGCTCCACTGATTGCAGAGGCTCAAAGGGAGCACTCTGCAGGGCACTTAAGACCACTGAGAGGTCCCAAGAGGGAACGAGAGGAGAACGAGGAGGATTCAGCCTCCTCGCCCCCCTCAGGAACCTGACGATCAGGTCGTGCCTCCCTATGGACTTACCTTCCACTAAGTCGTGGTGTGCGGCAATAGCGGCAACATAAACTTTGAGGGTGGAGGGAGACAGCCTTCGCTCCAACCCATCTTGAAGGAAGGAAAGCACGAATCTGATCGAACACCTCCGGGGGTCTTCTCGGCGAGAAGAGCACCAGTTGACGAAGAGGTTCCACTTCAACGCGTAGGCGTGCCTAGTGGACGACGCTCTAGCGGAAGTGATGGTAGCCACCACCGTAGGTGGTAGGGTACTCAAACCTGCCTCGTCCCGTCCAGGAGCCACACGTGGAGGTTCCAGAGATCGGGACGAGGGTGCCACAGGGTGCCCCGTCCCTGAGAAAGGAGGTCCTTCCTCAGAGGAATTGGCCAAGGAGGTGCTGTCGCGAGGAGCACTAGTTCGGAGAACCAAGTCCGGGTGGGCCAGTACGGCGCAACCAGAAGGACCTGCTCCTCGTCCTCCCTGACCTTGCGCAAGACCTGCGCAAGAAGGCTCACTGGGGGAAACGCATATTTGCGGCCCCGCGGCCAGCTGTGCGCCAGAGCATCCGTGCCGAGCGTGCCCTCGGTCAGAGAATAATACTGGGCGCAATGGTTCAAGTCGTGGGAGGCAAACAGATCTATCTGTGCGTCCCCGAACTGGTCCCAAATCAGCTGGACCGACTGGGGATGGAGTCGCCATTCTCCAGGGAGGGGCTGAAGCCGTGACCGCTCGTCGGCAGCACGGTTCAGGGCTCCGGGAATGTAAATGGCTCGAAGGGACCTCCGATGCCTCTGACTCCATAAGAGGAGGTGGCGAGCGAGTTGCGACATACGGCGGGAGCGTAGACCACCTTGATGGTTGATGTACGCTACAGTGGCGGTATTGTCTGATCGGACTAGTACGTGTTGACCCATGAGCAGCGCTCGGAAGCGGTGCAGGGCAAGGCGTACTGCCAGCAACTCGAGGCAATTGACATGCCATAGGCGCTGGGGTCCTGTCCTGTCGATTGCACATGGAGCCCCAGCCCATGGTGGAGGCATCTGTTGAGACAACAACATGCCTGTAAACTCGTTCCAGGGGGACACCAGCCCTGAGAAAACTGAGGTTCAACCACGGGGTGAAGGTCTGACGGCAGGTCGGAATAACTGGTACTCGGAGCGTGCCTTGTTGCCATGCCCACCTCGGGACTCGGTCGCGAAGCCAAAGCTGAAGCGGTCTCATATGAAGCAATCCGAGCGGCGTCACCGCGGCTGCAGATGCCATATGCCCCAGGAGCCTCTGAAAATGTTTCAGTGGAACCGCACTCTTGCCCTGAATTTGTCTCAGACAAGTCAGCAGTGACTGCGCGCGCTCGCTCGTAAGCTGCGCGGACATGGCGACCGAGTCGATGTCCATACCGAGAAAAGAGATCCTCTGCACGGGGCAAAGTTTGCTCTTCTCCCAGTTGACCCGAAGGCCCAGACGAGCTAGGTGCGGAGCACAAGGTCCCTGTGTTCGCAAACCTGATCTCGAGAGTGAGCTAGGATCAGCCAGTCGTCGAGATAGTTCAGGATGCGAACCCCGTGAACCCGAAGGGGAACAAGGGCTGCCTCGACGACCTTCGTGAAGACGCGAGGAGACAGGGCTAGCCCGAAAGGGAGAACCGCGTACTAGTATGCCTGCCCCTCGAAAGCAAGCCGGACGAACGGTCTGTGTCGAGGAAGAATGGAGACATGAAAGTAGGCGTCCTTCAGGTCGATCGCTGCAAACCAATCCTGGGGCCGAACACATTCGAAAATGCGTTTGGCGGTGAGCATCTTGAACGGCATCCTGTGAAGGGAGCGATTCAGTATGCGCAGGTCCAAGAATGGTCTTAACCCACCGGTTTTCTTGGGGACAATGAAGTAAGGGCTGTAGAAGCCGGACCTCATCTCGGCTGGAGGGACAGTCTCGATTGCACCCTTCGCCAGCAGGGTGGCAATCTCTGCTCTCATGATGGGGGCATTGCCACCGACCAAAGTGGAGCGGACTCCCCAGTAGCGGGGAGGAAACCGTGCGAACTGTATCGCATAGCCGAACCTGATGGTGCGGGCGACCCAGCGGGACAGATGGGGAAGCTCTAGCCAGGCTCCCAAGAACTGTACCAGCGGGGTCATGCGGACCACAGGCGTCCCCCCGGAGGGGCAGCGAAGCGGAGTAACTGGCCCGGACGTGGACGGCATAGCGATCCGGTGTGGGGGCGCAGTTAACATCCGCGCCCTGACAGAGGAGGCCAGGGAAGGACCAGCGTTCCACGGGGGCCTGCTCTGCCAGGGGTCTGGCGACAGAGTGGGACAGGGACGAAACGGTCCGTGGACTGCCCGCCGTGTCAACCAACTCTGGGACAGAGGGGGACGAGGAGAACACGGCTTGTGGGCGGCGCTCTGTGTCGTCCGAGAACTCTGTGTGCTCAGAGACGAGAGAGTCAGTTCTTTCTGAATAAGGATTCTTCCCCAGCCCTCCACCGGGGAAAGGAGTGGCCCTGCTACCAACTCCTGGAAAGAACTGAGTCCCATCTCTGAGCAGCCCATCTCAAAAGCGCCGCTTAACCCGGCGTTTAGCGGGGGCCGGGGCTGGAGAGGGCTGAGGCATCCCCCCACGGTCTTCCAAGCCAGCCCGGGTGAACGGGCGGGGTTGGAACCGTGGGAGGGCGCCTTCGGCGGTTGGCAGACTGAGGGACCTGAGCGGACGGCGGGGCCGTCGGCAGAATAACCTCAATCTGCTCCCGGGCGGTTAAGAACTATTGGGCAGAAGAACTCAACCGCACCGCCGAAGAGGCCGACCTGGGATGTGGGGGTGTCGAGCAGACGAGTCTGCCGACATCCAGCACATCAGACCGGTCAGCCCCAGAGTGGTAAACATCACCTGACTCGGAGAGCGCACGGCCACCTTCATCGCTCGGAGAGCAAGGTCAGTGGCGGCGCGCTTTTTGGTAGCTCATTAAAGAGCCTCGAGTCAGTCCCGCCCTCATTCATAACCATGAGCATCTGGGCCAGGTAGACCACAGAATGGTCACGGGATGCAGTGAGGCGTCTGCCTGTCCTGTGGCACTATAGGATTTCGCAACAGATTAGTGTAGACGAAAAGAACTACAAGCTTCGGACGGGTGCTTAGGATTGCGCCGGGAAGTACTCTGAGGACACAGTAGCATCGCAACAGAGCGTTCAACCGGGGGGACCCCAGTGTACCCATGGGCAGCGGCCCCGTGAGGGGGGAAAGGCGGATGAGACCAACGAGCGGTCCTGAGAAGACACGGGGGTCTTTCAGGACATCGAAATCTCATCATGCACGTCCGGGAAGAAAGATACTGGGGTTTGCCGTGGACGCGGGTCGGCGGCCTTACCCAAAAACCAATCGTCCCAGGAAAGCATGGCCGTCATCTCCGGATCAGACTCAGGCACAGCATAACACACCAGAAGGTGGCAGCTGTGAGGAGTCGTCACTTCAAAAAGAACCAAGCCCACCTTGTGATGCTGCTACAGACATAGCATCTTCCTCTGTAGCTTCAACCGAAACTCGCGGGCCACCCGAAGGTCGACTCGCGGGAATCGGAGGTTCACTAGCGGGCACCGTCACACAGGAGGGGGCTGGGGTCGCGGACAGATAGTCGGCGCCTTGTTCCAGACTATAACCCTCAGGTCACCCTGGCCACCAGCCGAAGTAGCACCCCTCGGTGGAGCGCTAGATCGGGGTGTGGATGAGGGGACTCTCACTCTTGCGAGTTCATTGAGTCTCGACCTAAATGACGCGATGATCATGTTCCCAGAGAGAACATGAATCACCCACGAGCGCTGTACAAGCATGATCAAAGCCCTAACACACTAGACAGCGCTCGTGCCCATCAGAGTCCGATACCAATCTGCCGCCACTTTTTTTTTTTATTTATTTTTTTTTTATGCACGGGCGAGCCGTCTTTAAAAAGACGTGCCGCGTGCGAGCTCTTTTGTGAGAAGAGAAAAAAAAAACTCCGCGATGTCGAAGCGAGCGGGGAGAACACACTCACTGGTAGATCACTGCACAGATCAGCAGGCAATGTGAACTCGCCGCAGATCGCCGTCACACCAACACCGGAGAGAATGGCTCGTCTCGTAGAGTGAAGTCATAAATGGCTGTGGAGTGAAGAGATACTCTTGGCTCCGAAGCGAAAACATAACTGCATGTTGCCGTTACTGCCGATAACTGCGTCCTAATTTTATACCCACGAGGTGGGGCGGAGTTACGCCATGCAAATTTCGCAGACCCATGGCATTTCTTTGCCATTGGCTCGTTTTTGTATACTCGAAGTCGATAGGTGTTCTAAGCGAAACCCCATTCGTCGTCATCCGACGTAACTCGGAGTGACAACGAAAGGGAACTCCCTCTTCTTCATTTTTTTCCTCTTTAAAACACAAAGCAGGACGCCACACGGTACTACAGTGTGGAACTGGAGAGGGGGTCCACTGGATTCGGCTTTAGCCTGAGAGGAGGAAGTGAATATAACATGGGCCTCTATGTGCTGGGACTGATGGAGGGAGGACCGGCCTCACGCAGCCACAAAATACAGGTGCAGATGTGTGGCTTTGATCTATCGATAAAATAATTACTTTGGGGGATATAATTATGCCAAAAATGCCTGAAAAATTGTAAAGAGACTAAATAATGATAAAGGTTTCATTCTAAGTTTTATTTGGGGTGAGGGTTAGTCTCTAGTAGTAATTATAGTTACCTTAAGAACAATAGAAGTCAAGAGGTCATCCTTATTAAATGTACGTGAGCAGGTGTGTGTGTGTGTGTGTGTGTGTGTGTGTGTGTGTGTGTGTGTGTGTGTGTGTGTGTGTGTGTGTTAGTGTATGGTAGAGGCAAAATGTTGCTTTTTGGGGAGAGCGTGTGATACAGTATACATTTTCATTTTATAAAACACTACTATCTTATAATACCCTAGCATTTAAAAGATTGGGGTCGGTAAGATGTTTTAATGTTGTTTTTTTTGTTTTTTTAAAGTCTCTTATATATATATTGTAATGTGAGTTATTATTAAAATTTGAAATAACTGTTCGTTTTTTGGTTAAAATATGTTTAAAATTTTAATTTATTCCTGTGACGACAAAGCGGAATTTTCAGCATCATTACTCCAGTCTTTAGTGTCACATGATCCTTCAGAAATGATTTTAATATTTTGATTTGATGCTCAAGAAATATTACTTATTATCAATGTTGAAAACAGCTTAATCTAAGTTTGATCGCTTTGAAAAGCGCCTTAGCAAACACCACAAATTAGAAAATATTGTCATAATAATTTCCTAATTGTATTTAATTGCACTTATGTTGGTCCAAAAATAAATGCTCTTAATTGTATAAATGTTGATGTTTATTTACTGTAAAAAGAATAATAATTGTGTCTAAAACACAATTGTGGCTCATATCTGTTGTAATTGTGTTTGCTGTAGGTGAGCGATCAGCTGGTGGAGATCAATGGAGACAGTACAACAGGAATGACTCACAGTCAGGCTGTGGAGCAGATCAGGACCGGAGGAACCAGGATACACCTCGTGTTCAAAAGAGGAAATGGATACGTCCCTGACTACGGTAAGACAACATGTCAGAAGTGAGCTAAACATCACCCGAATGTTATCATACATCATCTAAACCATGATAGTCATATTCACATTGCTATTAGGATCATGTTGTCACCAGATAACAAATAATAACATAACATGATTATGTAAAAAAGCAATAAGCCACGAGAGGCTGAATGTAACAGTGGTTTAACTGTGGTAAAGGGCCATTGTTTGCGTAAAATGCCCTTAACCATTGTAAAATCACTATCTCAAAGCGTCCTGTGGCTTCTTTGTTGCTTTTTCAAACAACTAAAGCAAAATAATAAAATAGACCAATGTTCAATAAACAATAATAAAAAAAGATAAATAAAAATTATTTTGTGGATGTAGACTTGCATATAGATTGTATAGAATGCAATAGGGCTTTTCACACTGTGCTTAACCCTGGGTTATCGTTGTTTGAAATCCTGCTTTTAACCCCGGGTAAAGGAATATTTTACACTTGTAATTTAGAAGCAGGGTTAGCACAGCTTTTTTTTCTCTGCATTGCTGTGTCAAACTTGTACAGTGTGAAACAATGTGGTGTTAGAATTGTACAGCCAATTGTAGGGCTCATATTCACACGCTTTGGACGGTCAGTGAATCACCACATGTTACTTATAAACAGGGTATCAAGATAACCCAGGATTACATTTACCCGGAGTTTAGAATGACCCAGGGTTAACTGTTTCAAAAGTTAAAAGCTCATCAAGTCAAAAGTCAATAGTCTTTATACAACAGTCTTTGTCTTCTTATGAAAATCTCTGTATCTATTAGCTTACTAACAGCTGTTCTCTGCTTTTGTATTTGGACTCTTTTTCTATTCTCCTTGGTTTGATTTTTTAATAATTCATTACTATCCCCTTTCATTATTTATGTCTTTTTAACAAATTACACTCGCTTCTAATAATTTGCTTTTAATTTTGGGTCATCTCGTCTGATTTGCCCTTCATCCTTATTTGGATCTTTGATCTTTCATTGCCTTTATTTCCTATGAACCATTTTTTTATATTTCACTCTCCTCCTCCCTTAACTCCTTGTTTTCATTCTTTCGGCTTTTCCTCTTTCTTTTCCTCCTCCTTTAGTGGAGCTCTCCAGTCTCTCTCTCTGTATGACCAACTCCAAGCTGGGCGAACCGTGTTTCTATGTGATTGGAAGGACAGAAAATACGCGGTTGGTAGCTGTTCCTGTTAGTCCTCCATTTTACTGTTTCTCTACATCTGTCTCATATTTCTCTGTCGTCTAAACGTCTTTGATCGTGTTTCCTGGTCTCCCTGTCATATGTTAATAATAGACCAAGAGTCACTGTGATGTCAACCTGTTTGTGATTCAGTATGACTGAAGAGGTAATGATTTAAAAACAGCTGTAATGTTTGTTGGTAATTCCAGATGAAGCTAATTAGCTTGCAGTTTATTTATTTATATTATTTTAAGGTTGTCAGTAGATTTTTTTTTTTTAAATGCAATTGATTGCATGATTTTTTTTGCATGAATTTTTTTAGCATATGGCTGTCAATCATTTAAAATTCAATGATCAAATTAATGATATGCTTATAAACTAACCAAATGAACATAATTAAGATACATTGCATTATTTTGACAGCCAATTAGGCTAAAGCATGCAAAACATGCATAGCATTTAGAGGGTTCTTCAAGCTTCAGTTGCTCCAATGGGAGGAAAATTCCTCATTACAGAATTTATGGGTCAGGGATCATGATTAAAATGTTGTTCATTCATTCCCAGTGCATTCAGATCCTTGTTTAATTAGAGAAAACAAAATATGTTACAGAGATGTCTTTTGACTCTGCAGAAGCCCTTAGTTGGCCCTCTCATTACCATTTCAACCATCAATGGTGTGTTGCGCTTTTATTTCATACCTTTTTTTTTAAATGATAATTCAGTTCTGCCACACAAAGACTGCAAATGGCTCCGCGATTGTTAAATCATCTAATTTGGAACAGCCATTAAAATTTATTTAGCTCTTATATATTCTATTAGCCAATTATATTAGACATTTTGGTTATGAAATTGTCGGAGTGTTGAGAAAGTCAAGTCATCTTCATTTATATAGCGCTTTTAAAAATGTAGATTGTTTCAAAGCAGCTTTACAGAGATAAACATGTAATTTAAGGTAACAGAGATTGTTTTGGCTTTATAGCGGTTCTTGAATAATGTTATTTTCCAGCTAAAGTTAGTTTTGATTGATTCACTTCCATTGAAATGATCATTTGTTATTCAATTAGGGGCCGCTAAGACGACACCGTTCTCTCTAAACAGACTTTAAATGTGAACCTGTGATATACGCTGATGGCGTTCACATGCGCATTAAGAATTGTTCCCTATCGGTCAGTCACTACAACGTAGGTCATGACTGACCAATAGGAATCTCGCTAGAGAGGCCAATCTACTTCGAGTGAAAGTAAAACAGGCCAATGCACATTGGTGTGCAATCATTTGCATCACCAAATGCAAATTCGCCCCGCCCGTCCAGGCCCCCGCCAAGAAGGGCGGCAAAGCCAAGGGTAAACAGCCCTAGGACGGGCGACCCGGAGATGGAAGGGACTGCTCTCAAGGAGACGGTGACCGCATTGCTCCTCCGCTGGCCTTAAAACCAGCGGTACCCAAATTTTCAATAAAAGAGCAGTTTCTACCATCTCTGGGTCCGAAGGGGACCCGGAGAGCAGTGGGGGGACAGAATCCTCACCACTCTCATCCGCCGCCTCTGTCGCCAGTGAGCAGCAGTGTGCAGTTCGAGAACGCCACCGAGCTGCCTCCTGCTCCTCCTGCCCTGTGGAACCAGGTAAGTGCTGCACAGCACACACAGACCCCGCTACGGGCCCCCTCCCAGAGAGAACCCCCCGAGCCGCGTCCCTGTGTTCCACCTCGCTGCCCCACTCCGGGTACTCCTGTGGTCCTGTGGCTTGCTCGGTCTCTGAGAGCCTGGTTAGCGCTCCCCAGTCCGTCTCGCTGGCTCATTTGGACCATCAGGCTCGGCTATGCGATTCAGTTCGCCTGGCGTCCCCCCAAGTTTCGGGCCATCCACTCCACTACAGTGAGAGCAGCCGATGCCCATGTCTTAAGTGCGGAGATCGCAGTCCTGCTGGTGAAGGACGCGATAGAGCCGGTCCCTCCAGCCGGTATGAGGTACTTCATTGTACCCAAGAAAGCTGGTGGGTTACGACCGATCTTGGATCTGCGAGTTCTGAATCGGAGCCTCCACAAGCTACCTTTCAAAATGCTCATGCAGAGACGCATTTTCGAATGCATCCGTCCCCAAGATTAGTTTGCAGCGATCGACCTGAAGGACGCGTACTTTCATGTCTCGATTCTTCCTCGACACAGGCCGTTCCTGCGCTTTGCGTTCGAGGGTCGAGCATATCAGTACAAAGTCCTACCCTTCGGGCTGTGCCTTTCCCCCCGTCTTCACGAAAGTCACGGAGGGGGCCCTTGTTCCCATGAGAGAACAGGGTGTTCGCATCCTCAACTATCTCGACGACTGGCTCATACTAGCACACTCTCGGGATCAGCTATGCGAACACAGGGACCTCGTGCTCAGGCACCTCAGCCAGTTGGGTCTTCAGGTCAACTGGGAAAAGAGCAAACTCTCCCCTGTGCAGAGGATCTCTTTTCTCGGTATGGAGTTGGATTCGGTCGCTCAGACAGCGCGCCTCACAGAGCAGCGTGCTCAGTCGGTGCTGAACTGCTTGAACACGTTCAAAGGCAGGACGGCGGTCCAACTGAAATTTTTTCAGAGGCTCCTGGGGCATATGGCAGCGGCAGCAGCGGTAACCCCGCTCGGATTGCTTCATATGAGACCGCTTCAGCACTAGCTTCACGGCCGAGTCCCGAGATGGGCGTGGCATCACGGCACTCACCGGGTGGCAATCACTCCGGCCTGCCGTCAGACCTTCAGCCCGTGGTCAGACCTTTCGTTCCTTCGGGCAGGAGTCCCTTGGAACAGGTCTCCAGGCATGCTGTGGTATTCACAGATGCCTCTGCCACCGGCTGGGGTGCCACGTACAACGGGCATGCAGTGTCAGGGGTGTGGACGGTTCCCCAACTGCATTGGCACATCAATTGCCTCGAGTTGCTGGCCGTTTCCTCTTGCTCTGAGCCGCTTGAAAAGGCCGCTACGGGGCAGGGACGTACTGGTCCGCACGGACAACACTGCGACCGTTGCGTACATCAACCGACAAGGTGGTCTACGCTCCAGTCGCATGTCGCAACTCGCCCGCTTAGGGGGGCGAGACGATTAAATCCTCCTCGACCCCCCTCCATACCCTCTTGGGATCTTTCCCTGGTGCTTCGAGCACTTCAGGATGTTCCCTTTGAGCCTCTGCAGTCAGTAGACTTAAAGCTTCTTTCCATGAAGACTTTGCTGCTAGTTGCTCTGGCCTCTGTCAAGAGGGTAGGAGACCTGCACGCATTTTCGGTCGACGAATCGTGCCTAGAGTTCGGGCCGGGTGACAGCCACTTGGTCCTAAGACCCCGGCCTGGCTATGTGCCCAAGGTTCCTACCACTCCCTTCAAAGACCAGGTAGTGAACCTGCAAGCGCTGCCTTTGGAGGAGGCAGACCCAGCCCTGGCTTTGCTCTGTCCCGTTCGCGCTCTGCGTATGTACGTGGACAGAACTCAAAGCATCAGGACCTCGGACCAGCTCTTTGTCTGTTACGGAGGCCAGCAGAAGGGAAAGGCTGTCTCCGAGCAGAGGTTGGCCCACTGGATAGTGGATGCCATCGCCTTGGCTTACCAAGCACAAGGCGTGCCCTGCCCGCTCAGGTTGCATGCACACTCCACGAGAGGCGTTGCATCTTCCTGGGCGCTGGCACGTGGCTCCTCGCTAACAGATATCTGTAGAGCTGCGGGCTGGGCGACACCTAACATGTTCGCTAGATATTATAGCCTACGTGTAGAGCCGGTCTCCTCCCGTGTTCTCACCCTAAACGGGTAGAAGCACTGAGAGGTCTGGCTCTGTCGGCTTGCTGCACCCTACTGTGCACCCTTATTGCTCCAGAGTAAAAACCTGTCGAGTCCTCCAAAACCCCTCGGCCAGGACTTGGCGGAGCGTCTGGCGCCAGGCCCATATCCGCTGAATCTTTGAGAACCGGATCTGGGCTGGGTTCCATATGTGTGACCCTACGGGGATCCCATATGTGTATATATTCCACGGCTGCTCCTATCGGAAGCCCGTATCTTTCCCTTGGGCTAAGTCACCCATTATTTCATGTGCAGTACAGCCTTCGGGCTATTCCATATGTATTTCCACATAACTCTATGAAGAAGTGGTTCCATAGCGTTCCTTCCTAAACAGTTATCACGGAACAGCAGTGTCAACTCACTCTGTGTAAGTCTCCTCCTGTCATCCTTCAAGGCAAGAAGGTGTAGAGGCTTGCTCGGGGGCGCTGGATGGGGTGCAGCAGCTGTGGCGCTTTGGTAGGGATTCCTATTGGTCCGTCATGACCTACGTTGTAGTGACTGACCGATAGGGAACGTCTCGGTTACATATGGTAACCCTCATTCCCTGAGGGAGGGAACGGAGACGTAGGTCCCGTCGTCACATCTGCTGCCGCCCGCTGGGGCGGCCAGCTTCTCAGGCTTGGCTCCTCAGCAAAAAACTAACTGTGCAATCGCTCAGCTGTTCGTTAAATACCCGCGCTGCGAGGCTGCGCAGCTGATGCAAATGATTGCACACCAATGTGCATTGGCCTGTTTTAGTTTCACTCAAAGTAGATTGGCCTCTCTAGCGAGATTCCTATTGGTCAGTCATGACCTACGTCTCCATTCCCTCCCTCAGGGAACGAGGGTTACCATATGTAACCGGACGATTCTATAGTTGAATATATGTGCGCAGGTTTGTAATTCCTACAAACCATGCCTAAACAAACTACTTGTCTTGCCTATATATTTGATACAGAATTTTATTTTATTTTATCACTTCAGGTTAGGTACGCAAACCGAATTTCCCCACAACGCTTTATCTGTAGAGTGGTTAAGGGGTCCTCCATAGGGAGAGGCTAGTTGACTTCAGCACTGCATTGTCATCGGGTCCAGGCGAAGGTCCTAGTAAGATCTGGATACGGCCTGGATCCAGCAGGCTGCGGGAAAACCTTGGAATAAACAAAGACATTAAAATTATCGTAGATGCCATTCTTCTTATGATGTAATGAGTACATCAGGATTTAAGGGAAGTGTTCCCAGTTCCGGCTGACCTATAAACATTTAGTGCTTTGTAAGTAATCAGCAATAAACAATGCATACAATGTTTAATAGGGAGCTAATGCAGTGTTGACAGAACCAGGCTAATATGGTCATACTTCTTGGTTCTGGTAAGAACTCGAGCTGCTGCGTTTTGAACTAGCTGTAATTTGTTTATTAAGCGTGCAGGGCTACCACCCAGAGCATTACAAAAATCTAGCCTTGATGTCATGAATGCATAAACTAATTGTTCCGCATTTGTCAATGAGAACATATGGCGTAGATATATTTTTAAGATGCAAAAATGTGGTTTTACAGATACTAGACACGTGACTTTCAAATGAAAGATTGGGATCAAAGAGCACAACCAGGTTCATAACTGTTGACGAAGACTTAACAGAGCAGCCATCAAGTGTTAGACAGTATTCTAGGTTATTACTTGTGGAAGTTTTTTGTCCAATAATTAGAATCTCTGTTTTTTTTTCATAATTTAGTAGTAGGAAATTACTAGTCATCCAATTTTTTATATCAGCTATGCATTTCGTTAATTTTGTGAATTGGTAAGTTTCGTCAGGGCGTGAAGAAATACACAGCTGAGTATCATCGGCATAACAGTGAAAACTAATTCCATGTTTCCTAATGATGTCTCCTAATGGTAGCATGTACAGAGTGAACAGCAGCGGTCCTAGTACTGAGCCTTGTGGTACGCCATACTGAACTTGTGATCGAGAAGACATCTCTTCATTTACTGCTATAAACTGATAACGGTCTGATAAGTATGATGAAAAGCAAATCATTTGTAACTCTGATGAGAGCTTTCTCAGTACTATGGTACGGTCTAAATCCGGACTGAAAATCCTCGCAGATATAATTTCTTTCAAGAAAGGAACACAGTTGTGAGGATACTGCTTTTTCTAGTATCTTTGACAGAAAAGGTAGATTTGAGATCGGCCTGCAATTGACTAATTCTGTAGGATCAAGTTGCGTTTTTTAACAAGCGGTTTAATCGTAGCCAGCTTAAAGGTTTTTGGTACGTATCCTAGAGACAAAGACGAATTAATGATATTTAGAAGTGGATCTATGACATCTGGAAGCATGAATTAACGAGTTAGCAAAATTCTTCCTCTCCTATAGCAACAAATTAATCAAATTTTTCCTCAGGGAGACTACAATGCACTCCCTGATGTGATACTAAAGTGAACTAAACTGCAGGAAACCAAATGAATATCAGCCTATATATTTATTGTTATACATATAAAAATGTTTCTTTATTTGCATTGATAATTCCGTCAACCTTTAAAAATCCATGGAATCTTTCCACTGCGGAAAAGTTTCTTTATTTTTTTTTTATTTTTTTTTTTTTAAAGTTGTTCTTCACACAAAAGGTGTGGTGAAAGTTTGAAAGGTTCCTTGTGTCCTTTGGAATCTGTATTTTTAAGAATGGTGTTAACTTCGGCAATTATTTTGTTACTTGATTTTATTGTAATTTTTGACATTATTTAGGTATTGTTGTATTATTTAATAGTAAAGTTATGTCATGCAATAATAGAGTTAATGCATATAATTAAGCGGGTCGTTATTAGCATATCAAACAGACTCTTTTGCATTTCAAAAGCTTCTTAGCTTTTAGTTTTAATGAGTCAGCCACAGATTTAAAAGTGAAGCACACGGCACATTCAGAATGACCTCAAAGTCCTTGCTGAAGAGGGTGACAAAAGACCCGAGTGAAACACTTGAAGTGTTCCGGAACATTGGTGGTGATTGGTTTTCATAACCATCTAAACCATAATTCACTTTCCATTTTACTTGAACAAGAGTTGCTGAAATATTTCCCCAAATAAATATCTTGCCTGCAACAGAATCACTGAACTCTTTTTAACAATGTTTGTTGCATTAATGTAATAATGTTACATAATGAGATGAGTAAATGCTTACAATGTTAATTTTTGCTCTTTTCTCTCCACCATTACGTCTCACTCTCAGACCCTGATGACGTCACAGTCGTCTCCTCCTCACCCCAGGCCCTGCAGTCGGGTTTGGCTTCAGTAACCTGTCACCGTGCTCAACAGGATGCCAAATCCAGCGTTCAAAAACCAGGGAAGACCAAACGACGGCGGAGAGTGCAAAGGGAAGGTGACGGAGGAGACCGCAAAAGCCCTGACAGTCTCGAGGGCGGGGGGCGAAGGTCGAGAGACAAAAGGTCACAGAGCTTGCCTAGAAACACACTTAGAGGGCATATTGAAGAACACTTGGAGAGAAGTGTTGAAAGAAATGGGAGAAAGAAGGAAAAAGTTAACGAGAGAAGGGAGGACTGGTCAGGACGGAGCAAGAGCGAAGAGAGGGTGAGACGGGTAGAGAGAAAGAGTGAAGGGGACAAGAGCAAGAACAAACAAACCATCAATAACCAGAGACTTCCTGAGCCTAAACTGCAGTGTGAGGAAGATGAGGAGGACAACGAGTGGGAGAGAGAGAGAGAACGAAAGTGGACGAGAGAGAGAGAAAGGCTGAAAGACAAAGAATGGGAGAAGGAGGAGGAGAGGAAATCAGAGAGCGACAGGGATTGGGAAAGAGAAAAGGAGAGAATGGCGAATAAGGAAGCACTTGAGTGGGAGCTGAACAAAAAAACTGAACGAGGGATTCCAGGCGAATTGAGCGGAGAGCAAGAAATTAGTTTTCATAAGCGCCTGCGTTATTTGGGTGTCCGTGTGCTACCTTCAGACATTCAGCCCCACACACTTCGACCCTTACCTGACGTCTCATCGGAAGGGCCAGCAGGGGACACTGAGTTCAATTGGACCCCGTTCTCTTTCCTCACGTCTGCGCCGTCCGACTACGCAGAGTCCGAGTCAGGAGCCAGTGTGTCTGAGTGTAGCATGTCTGCGGCCAGTATCTCTGGTCTCTCTGTGTATCTGAATAACTCAAAAACCCCACAAAGGGCACCGGGCCCCCCACTTCCAGGCCCCTGGCTAAAACCCAACTCAAAGAGAATCATTAGAGATGCCGAGAGGAACTGAAACATGATTTATGATCTCTTTTACTGTTGCTCATACTTAGTTTAAAGTCGCGATGAAACGGAACGGATTTTTTTTTCTTACATATTGTGACGTACATCTGAGTGAAACAGATTATGGAAAAAAACTAAACAAATGAAGGCCGGAGACTTAGTTCTCCGATTTTTTATTTTTATTGGATGGAGGCAGATCTGAGAGGTTTAAGTAAACTAAATGATTGAAGAAATCCATACGTTACATGAGAGAAGTCTATTGTTTCACCGGAAGAGCAAGTTAGGACATTTTAATAAAAAAAATGACGAGGTGTAAAAAATGTAAAACAATAAACATGCATGGATGAATGGTTCGCAATAAATTTAGTAGAGCTGTTCTGTTCTTTTTCTAAGTAATAGAAAATCTCTTTCGATCTGGCCATTAAGCAGTTTACATAGATTTTAATTTATTCATTTAGCAGGTGCTTTTATCCAAGGTGACGGAAAAATAAGGAAAAAGTCATTTGTGCCATGCAGCAATATTCATCGTACACAATAGCAAGTTGTCAAGTTTAAAAGATAAGGACGTTTTTGAGCATCTTAGTAACCACCTAGGAACCATCTATAACAACCTAGCATCATGGTGATGAGTTTTGCCCAGGCAAATACCACTTACAGGAAATTATCAATTTTATTATTATATTTTTATACTCGTTTAAGCAATTTTTGAACACTCCCACTCCAGTTCGCTCTCTCAAGCCTTTCTCTCTTCCTCTCTTTCACTTTGTCCTCCATAAAGAAGGCCTGCCGTGATCAACACAACATCTTTTACTTTTCTGCCAGACTGTTACAGTATGTTGACTTCGTATACAACAAGATGATCATGCTTAGGGCCAAATATTCTTCTTATCTTTAATGGTAGCTTGAGTCCTGTTCTTACCTTTGCACAGCTGTTTTTCCTCTTCTGTACCACTGTGTGAACTTGCTTTAATCTTTAACAATGCTCCATATAAACCATGGAAAGATTATACTGTATGCTCGCTTTTCATTAGCTAGAGAGCAAATATTGAATGATATTTGTACACTACCTTTCAAAAGTTTAGGGTCAGTATGTTTTTTTTAATAATACTTTTAAAGTGACAGTAAAGACTTTTACATACGAAAGATGTCTTTTTTTAAGTAAAGGCTTTCTATTCATTAAATAATAAGTGGGGGGGGGGGGGGGGGGCATGTTGTTGTTTTCCTCAAAAATATTAAGCAGCTCAACTGGTTTCAACATTGATAATAATAAGAAATGTTTCTTGAGCAGCAAATCAGCATATTATAAAGATTTCTGAAGGATCATGTGACTTTGACGAGTGGAGTAATGATGCTGGAAATTCAGCTTTGCCATTTCAGAAATAAATTACATTTTATAATATATTAAAATAGAGAAAATGTTAATATTACAATTTTAAATTGTAATAATATGTCTGTTTTCACTGTACTTTTGATCATAGGAGACTTTAACATCAAAAACTTTTAAAAAAATCTTACAGACCCCAAACATTTGAATGGTTGTATAGGCTGAGATTTCATGTTCGAAACATTAACTTTGAACAATTTGTGCAACGCTGTTATGCTTTCTCCTCTTGAAATAATGAAATAATCTCTGCTAAGTATGACTGCATAATTTAGCGTTCTTGTGAATGGTGTGTAAACATGTAAACTTACACAAGAGGCCATATATTTGTCGTACTCCCAAGAGTTTCCCCTGAAACATGTTTTGTATCTTGTGCCCTCTGGGTTTCTGACATCTCAGGAAGCATATATATATATATAAACTTTTTTTATTTATTAATCCCCCTATACACCCTCAACATGGCCCTTATTGCCTTTACAATAACAAAAGACTCTTCTGCTGACCTTGGTCTCTGTGACCTCGGATATCTCAATTGAGTTCAAATGAAATGTCATGATTCATTTATTTTTTAAAGATTTTCATTTCTGAGTTTTTCGTTTCGTTTATGCCATTTACCAGAAAAATTGCCATGCTTGACACATTTTCTACAGCTATTAAAGTATGATTCACACAAATACAAAGATTAACTCTCAGTCCAACTTCCATAAAGACAATATACAGTATATATGAAAATCATTTGAAGAATCTATTTATTTTAAATATAAACAGTAATTGATAAAGGACAAAGATATGCTTTATGAAACGTCCTCTAACTGCTCTTGGCCATTTTGCCCCAGTCAACCAAAAAGGACTATTGTGCTGAACATTTGTATTGAAAATATACTATAAGTTGGATGCAATACTGAGTGGTGTTGTGCCAAGCCTGCAAAACCTCTTTAGTTTAATGCACCAAGGTCTTTCTCTTTATTGGTGAAAGCGTGCTAGTAAAAGTGAGAGAGAGGATGACTGTATTATGCTCTTGTGAACTGTAGCTTGCTAACTGTAGATATACTGATGATATTTTAGCATTTAACCTAAGAACTGTGCCTACTACTTATCAGTTATTTTCCTTGATTAATTTTTTTGTGTCATCAAATCCAAATATCACCCACTATTGTTCATTCTGTGTGTCACACTGTCTACAGAACCTGTACGCACATTTAAACTATGCATAAGATGTTGCCATTTTAGATCATTGGGACAGCAGTGTATTCTGTGCAGCCCAGCAGGTCTGGGATCAAGTTGAAGTCAGTCTGGGTGTCCGTGCATCATTAAACATATCATAATATTCAAAGTATGAGCCAATGCCACATAAGCTTTCACTAACGAGTCCTACGCCTCTATATTTATTACATGTTAAATCTGAAGGGTCCATTTTAGAGTCTCACATTGTCTTTATGTCCATACTAATGTCTATGGCCATATGTACCGATTGTAAATAGATATAAATATAAATATATTATTATAATTATATATATATACATATACATATAATATTATGTTTCTATTATGATTATATTGTTATAATCTATTGTAATCCAAATGCAGGTATAAACTATATAAGAGTTATAATAAACATTATATTTACCTGAGATCAATTCTGGACTGGAGTGTTTATTTCTCTCTCTCTCTCTCTCTCTCTCTCTCTCTCTCTCTCTCTCTCTCTCTCTCTCTCTCTCTCTCTCTCTCTCTCTCTCTCTCTCTCTCTCTCTCTCTCTCTCTCTCTGTGTGTGTATCTAGTGCTCCATGTGGATGTAATTTCTACCTTGAGCGGTAGATGACAGCAAAGTGTATTGAAAAGCACTTCATAAGTTGAATATAAAAATAACTATGGTAATTACTTGACTTTAATATTTGAGATAACATCCATAACTGTAATAATAATGTTTTATTATTTATTCATTTCTCAGGCACTCTATTAGACACTTATTTTACAGCATCCTTGTTATATGTGCTTACTGTAGTAACAACAGTAACTTATGCATAATTACTGTACATGCAAATAACCCTATTCCTAACCATGTTATAAATACATGTTGTTAATTAATATTACTGAGTACTTAAATGGATAATTACAAGGACAGCTCAAAAATAAAGTGTAAACAAACATTTTTTTAAATTCTTTACTACTGTACAATATTACCATGCTTAATACAGTTCTATTCATTTTGTAGCACAATTTTTGCTTAAATTAAAGCCAACAAAAACTGAAATCTTCAATTTTATTGGTTTGATTTATACAGCATATTTTCCCCGATAACATTTTTTTATCATTTCTAAGTATTCGTTTTTATTTATTCCTGTTGGAAGATGGTAGCTGCTCTGATTTAGAACATGATTTAGCTGGTCTAAACCAGGTCATAGTATCTTGTGGTGAAACTGGCTTTGGAAAATTGTAGCTGGTCAACCAGCTAATGAATGACCATTGAGCCAGAAACTACCATGTTCCAAAAAAAGAAAAGAAAAAGGCAGCTAGCCTACAAGTTTGAATGAACTGGATATCCCAACAAGGAATCGATTTTGTTCCATTAAACAAAGTAATTCTCTTCCTTTAAATGTATTTTATGTCTTGACAATAATTGTTGTAACTATGATATTTTTATATAGATGTTGTTAGTATGGCAATTTTTGAAAGAATATTCAAATTAATACGTTATGTAGCCTAACATGTATGATTCAAGCTTCATTTGTTGAAATCTCTCTCTCTCCCTCTCTCTCTCTCTCTGTTCTACTGAAAAGATCTTGCGTGGGTTGACTGTGTGACGAGCGCAGGAAAGACTAGTTTAACGCTTCTCTGCTTTTCAGTTGCTACTGTATCTGTCAGGTGAGAAGCGCGCTCACGAACCTGAGCATCCGCGAGATCATCTTCAAAAGCATCAGCGCGCGTCAAGTGACCAAGTGTCGGTTACAACAGGAGAACGCGGAACTTTAGCGCAGGTGGTCCTCGGTCACCTCTTAGATTTACATTTTGGAAAAGTCTTTTATGAGAGAAAATACAAATGCCTTAAGTCTTAAACGACGTTGTTATTCACACTCGACGGACGTCGAGGTCAAAATAAACTAACAAGACGCGAAGATAACGGAGAAAACGGAGCAAAGAAAACGGAGAGCTCGAGATGTCCTGAAAGCTTCCCTTAAAATGGGTTGAAGAAAAGAAAACGCCGATAAAGAGAGGTGTAAGTAGTTTTTTTTTTTACATGTGGAACCATATATGTAAATTTTATTTTGAAATACTTGACATTATATTGGAGAAGAAGAGGAACGCGCGCTCAGCGCGTGCAAGTGTTTCATAGACTTTTATTATCTCAAATTCTTCTTCTGCTGCTTTGTATAAAATTGGACTTCACATTTATTATTCAGTTTTAGAATGTCACTTGTCTGTTAATGAAGAAAGCCGTTTCTCCACTTATATAGAATATGTTTTCTATCTCAAGCTATACAGATCGTAGTGGATTTCAGGGATTAAATTGGTATATTTTTGCTGCTGTTCCCTATTTTCCACTGTGCTACCTCAGCATGTGGGAGTTGTGTGTTGCACAGCAAATCTCAAGATGATTGGATTTCGGAATGACTGGGTTTGTGGAAACAGTAGAAAAGATCTACAGATTTCTTTTGACTGTAATATAAGCATTGATTTACAAAACTTATGTTCATGAGTTCATGTCGTCACGTGGACTCAAATGGATCTTTTTGTCTGGAACAGCTACAAGCTGATGCTCAGAACTGTCCATGCCATACCTTTTTTTAGACTTCATCTTTGTTTACAAACTTTTTGAAGTAAAGGATGCCAATCATTGACCTTTGAACTCATTTGCTGAGAGCTGCAGTTACAGGCCATACCTTTTTTTTTTTTTTTTTACAAATGAAAGATTCATGGATGAACATTAAGATGCAATCGCTGCAAATAACATTGGAGCTGTAAATGTCCATTGCTGGTGTTTTTCATTTGTTGATACTCGTTGCAACTTATAGGATAAAAGACAGATCTATCAAGCTTCTACATTCGGGCTCTTTGGTTTTATCTCCCCCCCACTGAACTTATCAGGTGGGGGGGGGGGGGAGAGGGTAAGGCCCAAACTATGGAGTCTAACCCAGACAGCCCAAGTCGGGCTGTGGAGTACCTTTTGGAACTCAATAACATCATCGAGAACCAGGCCAAACTTCTAGAAACTCAACGTAAACGCATCGAGGAGCTCGAGACGCAGCTAGACCGGGTCAACCAGGAGAACCAGGACCTGCGGCAGGACCGGAACCCAGGAACCGAGAACTCGCAGCAGATCCACAACTACAACCAGAGCTCAAAGCCCAGCCAGCCATCATCACTACCAAACCACAATGCCGGAGGTGTCATTCAGAACAGCAGCAGTAATATACCCTCATCCACGGTGCCTGGTCCAGCTCGACGGACACACACGAGGCTGACCCGAGGCCTGTCATGTGGGTCAGCTCCTGTTGAGAAAGAGAGAAGCCGACTGGAGCGCAATGACAGCTCTGGAACCAACAACACCTCGACTCTACGGAAACAGTAAGGGCCTCATTCCCTTGTGTTATAAACCTCATGTTATAAGGGTTGATCTGGGTTATTGGATGTTTGGGCCTTTGTGTTGCCATATGGTCTTTGTCCTCTTTTTGTGGTATGAGAAGTTAATTTAGTGTTGATATGAATTACAAAGTCTGGTCAACAAAAGTGTGCGCTTTTGTGCGAGAGATGAAAACTGAAGTCTAAGACTCAATTAATTCACAAATATGAATTAATGGCCTGTTCACACACCAAGAGCGATAAGTAGTGTCCACACCAGCGACAATATATTCTGTTTGTGTTAGTTTTGTCGTCTTCCTCATTAAAAACGTAGGTTCTTTAAAGCAGGATCGATTGTAATTGGCTATCAATGTTTTTATCATTCATCAGCAGGGAAAAAAAAATGTCTGAAAGTGATTCTAACAATATTGTTTCTCTTAGACTTGAACATAATTGAACCTAGACTAGTATTATTATATTATATTATATTATTCTTTCCTGTTTTCCACAGATATAGATAGTATGATTGGTAATACATCATAGCTGGGGGTGTACTGTGTGACTTAGTGTGAGCAAAAACAAATAGTTTACCACAATTATTGATTAATACCATTTATTTACAATGGGGAAACATTCATTTTCTTTCTTCCTAATGGATGAGAAAAAATATATAAAATAGTGATATTTTTCCTATGACAGGATTTATAAACTTAACCTGAAGCAGGAAAATATTTAAACTTGATCTTGAAGTTTTGAGATTCAATGGCAGAGACGTGAACATGTTGAGAACATGTTTCTTCTGTTTTTGCTAGGTTCTGGGTTTATTTCTGTATATGGATGCAATCTGAAATATTGTAAAACACTTGATTTAGAAGTGAGGTCTACATTTTTGTGTGAAGGGATGTGCTCTGTGTGTGTATGTATGCGTTTGACAAAAGCACAATCTGGGTTTACTTTGGGGTCGAAACATTATGGGGTTCTCTGGAATTGAAATGAAACCAAGTTCTCCCACTTCTGCTTATTTTGTGTGCTTATTCTCCTCAGGCTTTATGCTTCCGTGTTTTTCCATTTTGAAATAAGCAAACACATGGAGTTTGTTGTTGGTGGGGGAAAGGTTAAGTATTCTGCAGATGTTTTTCCTGCATCCTTGGGTGATCAGAAGCAGCAGCTACAGAGCGTCAGTCTCAGCGTGTGTCTTCTTCTCTGCCTCATTGAGCTCAACCCTCTATACTCGGCTCATATAATTATGTTTGCCTGCTCATCGCCAGCAGCTGCACAACCCCTGTATTCTCTACTCAAGTATCTTGAGAGCTCTTAGAACAATCCATCACTCTCCTTCCACAATGTTGAATCATCGAGTTCAGAACAAGCCAAAATAAAAAAAACACTAAAATAAACCAGGCTGATGGGGAACACAGATTTAATTTTTGTCATAAGTGTTCAGTGTGGAGTTCATTGAGATTTGGTCAGATAATTCTCTTCCACTGCCGTCTCTAATTGGAAGCATTTCTACTGGGTTGAAGATGCCACTAGAAATGTTTTCCAGACAGAATTTCTCATTGAACTGTCTGTATACATCTACATTTTTGACATAGGCCTATCGAGGATACACGTCATAAGATGAAATACTCTGACAGTATGAAAAACATAAAAAATGTCTGACAGTCTAACTTCTTTTGTTGAAATTGAAATTTTAAACAGTTTGTGTCAGTCAACAAAATAAAAAAAAAACATTCACTGATTATTTTAATTCATCTCTCAAAATCTTTCCCAGAGGTCCCTGTGTTGACTTTTCTCTTTTCTTGTTTTATAGAGAAAAAAACCCCACCTGATAACACTGATGTTTATCACTGATGTTTTTTTATTAAGTTTTGTAGATTACATCAAATTTTATGTTGCTTTTGGCTCCATTATGTAGTCCACCCCATTGAACATTACAAAGTCATCATACTCTTGCAAATCGAATCAACTGAATCATTAAAAAAGAACCGTTAAAGAAAAATGTGTTAAAAAAAATCAGACAATATAAGTGAATGCTAATTTTTAATGGGCTAAATACAATTAGCACTTATTGTTTGGTCGATTCCCAAACACATACAATTTCCACCCGTTTTCACTTGTTAGTTAGGCCTATTTATTCTTACTTTTTAAAAACCAAGGATTTGTTAGCAGTCAGCAGTAGAGGATTCATTTGGTTGGAATTACAGGGAAATCATATTCATTGACTGACTCTCTCTCTCTCTCTCTCTCTCTCTCTCTCTGCATCCTCCTCTTTTTTGTCTCCCTCCCATGGGGCTGTTAGTCATTAGTAAAGAACACATATTAGTTATTTATGTGGGTGTTAGACTGTGCTGATTGGCTGGGCAGTTTGTTCCAGTACTACAGAGATCATAGCGGAGGCAGCAAATGAAACGCTTCCATTTTTGTCTAGATTTATCCTCTAATTACCTCCTTCAATATGATTTTAATTTGCTTGTGCTCCAGGGTTTAGCACAATGACCTCTGATTTATGACCTCACGGGCACTTTTAAACTTTTAATATCTGTGCAGACTTAAAGATACAATTTTGGGATGCTACTTAACAATATTGTAAAATCAGATACAGATAAATGCGTAATGTGGCATTTTTATCTAGATTATCTTGAGTGCCATGAGAGCAATTTAAGGGTTGATAGGAACACTGTTATTTTGGTATTATTTATATACCATTATAGTATTTATTAATATTTCAAATTATAGCTTTTATTTTTTTTTTCAAGTTTAGTCTTCATTTTAATTTTAGTTAAGTAGTAGTAATTATGTTATTCTAATTTTAAGGTTAAGTTTTAATCTTATATTTATATTTTTTACTTTATTTCAGCTTTATTTAAATTACTGAAAATAATTTTTAATAGTTTTAGTTTTAGTAAACACTCTTTGGAAGCCTCTCTTAATTCTCTGGGGAAATATAAAAGTGCCCCTATGCATTACCTTTCATGCAATACAGCTGTTTGTGAATGTAAAATGTCTGCAAAGTTTTAAAGATCAAAGTGCACAACAAATTAAGTTAGTCTCCTAAAAAAAAATCGATTCTGAATTGCTGAAACGAGTCATCAGCAACTCCCGACTCACTTCCTGTAACATGCCTAAGCAACAATGTAACACATTTGCATAATGCCAGCCTATATGGTCTGCCCACGAACAACATCTACTTTGACCATCCCTCAAACACTTTATAGCTGAGGCCTGGAAGAGTTTTGTTCGTGTTGTTGACATGACGCTGTTTTCAGCACTGCAAATCCACTTTACATGCATTTAAAAAAAACAAGGACTCACGCTGGAACTGATACAGAAACACAGACACATTCGTTACTGTGTATCAATCGCTGAGGAAGTCTCCAGAGTTGAAATTCAGATATGATAATGGGCGTTTCATTTCCGACACACGCTTTATGCTGTGGACCAATCACAACAGACTGGGCTGTCTGACCAATCAGAGCAGAGTAAATTTGTGGAAGGGAGGGGTTTTGAGAGATTAAATCTTCAAACTAACCATTTTCAGACTGATAAATTAAGTAATGTGTAATGTATATTATGAGAAAACGAAAGTGTTTTTGACCTTGGATGCATGCAAAAATATAGTAGGAGAGCTTCAAAACAAAATTAGGAAACATCAAAATAGCATAATAGAGGAACTTTAAAAAGAAAGAACGATTTTTTTTGTGACAAACAGACATTTAGGTAACTATTCACATAATCATCCTCTCCAGTGTCATTTTAACCTCTGCAACCTTTTCCTGAAATATCAGTCATATCAAGCTCTAATTTTATCTTTTGTTTTTTTTAATGCTTTTTTTAATGCTTTTTTTTAGCTTGACAGCCTTGATTTTCACTCCATTATATTGAAAATAAGTTTTTTTTTTTAATATATATACAGAAGGAATTTATACAGGTTTGAAGGGTAAGTATATGATGACAGAAGAATATTATGTCCCTTTAATGCATTCAACATCCACTCCAGTTTATTGAGTTATTTTTAAGTGCACTTTTTTCGTCCATTAAAGTTTTTTTTTTTTTTTTTTGCGCCAAAGCATGAAGCATGTTATTCCGGACATAATTCTGCTTTCTGAGTCTTGTCTCATCCTCTTTTCACACTCATCTCTCACAATCCCAGCATCCTCTTTTCACTGCTTCAGGTCAGAGGTCATTCTTTATTCATATCTTATCTCCGCTTTTCCCCCTTCCGTGCTCTTTCTCTTATTCTTTGACTCAATCTATCCATTTATGAGTTTCATTCGCCTTTGCTTTTTTAAACTCTCTCTCCTGATGTTTTTAGGTGTCCCTCTCTCTCTTTTCATGTGTGCCGCCCTCTCCACCCTCTCTGTGGCCAACAGATGGAGAATCAGTGTGTGTATTCCACCACTTCTCTTTTAGAGTCAAACATGCTGAGAGAAGGTCTTTCTCTCTCTCTCTCTCTCTCTCTCTCTCTCTCTCTCTCTCTCTCTCTCTCTCTCTCTCTCTCTCTCTCTCTGCTGATCTTTCTTTCCTCCTACATCTCCTTCATTTTAGCTCATCTCCATATAGTCTTAGAGTAAAACCTGTATCAGATCACATCTCCATCTTTTCATTGTCATCTCCCTCTATATCTGTGTGTTGATGATATGGCATGAGGTCAGGGTTATCCATCGGGTGTTAATTATTGACCCATGTTGTGCTTTTAGAGTGCTTCTGATGCTCCGTCTGTGTGCCAGCAGTCTGAACTCTGCGGTTTATGCCCTTTGGAATAGCCTTGAGCATTTGCAGTTAGACAACAAGAAAATAAATTTGACCATGTTTATTTAATAAATATCCCTGCTCTTATTGTAGATGATTCATCATCATTGTTTTCAAAATTATTTATTAACTGTCTCAACCTTTGAAAGGCATACCTATGGTGAGAAAGGGAAAAGTAATGTGAGCTTATGGCATTGCTAGGAATTCATTTAGCTGCAGTTCCCTCAAGAACCCCCGTTTTGGAAACCCTGCCATATCTGATTCCTGAGTTTTCCCCTCAGAATGCATGATCAAAGTAGTCTCTGTGTCCAGGAATTTTTTTCATTATTGTATGAAATGCATTTTTTTTTCTGAATTGAAGTAGTCAAACTAGGTCTATTGGAGTCATGATAGATTTTCATTAATTTGGGCTTCCCTCTCCTCATTTGGCTTTCACTCATGTGTCTGGATGGTTGGAGACATATTACATTAAGTTACTGCTGGTCCCACTTTATGTTAGGTGTCTTTAACTACCATGTGCTTACGTAAAACAATTATTGTTAAAAAGGAAAGGTTTAAGGTTGGTTTAAGGGGAAGGGGTGGACGTATAGTCAACGGTGTAATTATAGATGTAATAACAGAAATTAATTAGGCCTACAGATTAAATGAAGTACAATGTACAAATGTGAATGTACACAATTAGTGCATTGTATTAAATTATTAATTGAAATGTTAGTACTTAGAAGTTAAAGACAATTAATATAAAGTGGGTCCCAATGTTAAACCATGTGACTCACATCAGGGCTTCAGTGCACTGCTTAAAGCAAACATCTCACTCTGTGCTTTGCTTTGACCTGTACAGAAGAGTGAAGAGTGACAACAAACAATAAGTGATAAATATTCAAAATGGTATAAAACAATACAGTAATTAGAATAAAATAAATTTATGATTCAGGATCATAACTGATTTCTTAAATCTCCATTTAATTTACATTAATGCACTTTGCAGATGATTTTACCCAGAAAAAGTGCATTTTTGCCAGATCATTTTTGATAGATCTATCTATAACAAATTTTCAAAGCTACACATTGCATACGTAATGGAAATGATACATTGGCTGCGCTTCAAAGGTCAGTGGAAACCAGGGCCAGGGTCATGTTGAAATTGTTTGAATTTTAAGTGGCATGTTACAACGCATGGTACAGTGTGCAGTGTGGCGCTCTGGGTAATGCTTCATTTCATGTAGTTCAGTGAATGTTGACGTGAGTCATGTGACATTTGCACAACTCAAATGCTATTGTGAACAGAACATCAGAGCTTCCAGTTGCAGCAAATGCTGACATTTAGTAAACAATGTTAATTTATTAAAATCATAATTTAGTGTTATTTAATTTAATTTGTTTAAATATTGCACCTGAGCCACTTGATCACACATTAAGAGGAGCATGTTCACATAATTATGCCTATCACGGTGTTTCAGGTGTATAAATAGCTGATTATCTCACGTCTACTGCCAGGTCTTGGTGCCAACTTCCTATTCAGTCCAACCTCCTGATGCCTTGTTCAGTATTCAACAACAAACCACCTTGACGAACCAGTGTGATCTACTCCAGTTTGCTGAGCTAAGCAAAAATGAAAATTCTGTCAGTATTTACTCACCCTCATGTTGTTCCAACCCCGTAAGACCTTCGTTCATCTTCGGAACACGAATTAAGATATTTTTGATGAAATCTGAGAGCTGGATCACTCCTCCATACTAGTCCATAGGCTTCTTCAAGGATTGAAACTTGCTGGCCTCGAAAAGTTTTTTAAGCGACGAGAATACTTTTTGTGCGCAAAAAAAAACAAAAATAACGACTTTATTTCAACTATTCATTTCCTTCTCGTGGGCCTCTAGTCAGTTAAACTAGTATGTTTGCGTAGAGCTACGTCAAACGTAGGCTCACTATTGGCCGACGCTGCTCGTGTGTGATGCGTGTGACATACAACAACAGAAGCTTACGCTATTATACTAGTTTAACTGACTCAGAAGGAAATGAATAGTTTAAATAAAGTCGTTATTTTTGTTTTTTTTTGCGCACAAATTCGTGTTCCGAAGATGAACGAAGGTCTTACAGGGTTGGAACAACATGAGGGTGAGTAAATACTGACGGAATTTTCATTTTTGGGTGAACTATCCCTTTAACAGAGCTTATTTACAAAAGGTTTACAGTTTTTTTTTAAGGTGTCCTTGTTACAGTGCAGTTATACATTTAAGTTCTGAGTACAATTAATTAACAACATGTACTTACTATCGGGTTAGGCTTACCTGCAAGTAATTATGCATCATTTACTGTTTTTATTAGTACGTACGTATATGTAACGTATAAGAAGGATGTAATGTAACTGTGCTCAATTGTATTGAATATGCACTTTTAGTGTACTTCAAACTGTATGTTAAAAAACTACTTATAGATAATATTAAATTAAATATAAGACTACTTTAGTGTACATACAGATAGTGCACTTCCATGTCTGTTACTTAACACAATTAAGTACACTTTTAAAAAGTGCACTGTAATAATGTCAAATTAAAAGTTTTTCAAAAGTACATTTTGAACCATTATGTTTTAATCATCGTTTGTCAAGCTTTAATGAAGTACACCTATTTTGGTGTGTTGAATAACATACAAAAGAACAAGTAAAATTCTTGATTATAAATCTAACTCTAATGTGTTATTTGAAAATTTTAAATGAACTTAATTGCAACTTCATCATTCCAAATGTGCTTTTACAAATATATATTAAATACATGACATATAAGTTCCCTATCAGTTCCCTCTCGGCATACGCTGTGACCGAAGAATAGGAATCTACTTCGAGTGAAACTAAACGAGCCCATGCACATTGGCATGCAATCATTTGCATCAGCTGTTCAGCCACGCAGCGCGGGTATATAATGAGCAGTAGGTGTGATTGCACTTCAGCTTTTTGCTCCGGAGCCGAGCATTTCGATGGTGTTTTCTCTACTAAGAGTGTTACGAGCGAGCTTTCAACGGTACCTCTCCAGTCTGGTGCGGGCGATACAGCACGGCAGTGTGGGCGATCTCTCTCTCTTTCTCTTTCTGTCTCTTTTGTTTTCCAATTTGAGCAAAACAAAAAAGCTGTTTTTACAGCTGGTAAGGTGGGCCGTGAGAGTGCTGAAATGCTATTCTTACGGCTGGTAAGATCGACAGCGAGAGGGACATTCTCCATTCTCCCAGGCCGTATCCAGATCTGACGAAGGACCTTTGCCTGGACCCGTTGACAATGCAGTGCTGAAGTCAACTAGCCTCTCCCTATGAAAGATCCCTTTACCACTTTGCAGATAAAGCGTTATGGGGAAATTCGGTTCGCCTACCTAACCCGAAGTGATAAAATTAAATAAAATTCTGTATCAAATTTATAGGCAAGACAAGTAGTTTGTTTAGGCATGGTTTTTAGGGAATTACAAACCTGCGCACATATTCAAACGCACATAACTATAGAATCAATTCTTAATGTGCATGTGAACGCCATCAGCATTTATCACATGTTCGTGTTTAAATTCTGTTTAGAGAGAACGGTGTCGTCTTAGCGGCCCCTAATTTAATAACAAATGATCATTTCAACTGAAGTGAATCAATCAAAACTAACTTTAGCTGGAAAATAACATTATTTAAGAACCGCTATAAAGCCAAAACAATCTCTGTTACCTTAAATTATATGTTTATCTCTGTAAAGCTGCTTTGAAACAATCTACATTGTTAAAAGCGCTATATAAATGAAGATGACTTGACTTGACATCCCTGTCCATGTTTGCTGTGACCGTTCCCCTGCATGCTTCAGCACCAAGGAGAGCAGTCACTAAAAGAGCTTACACTCTACCTGTGTGTTTCAGGATGCGGTCGTTACCTGGGATCACGGGATGGTCACGAGCGCTGTATCGTGTGTCTGGGCATTGAACACGCTGAGGCAGAGTTTGTGGATGAGTCATGCACCCATTGTGGGAAGATGACCATCTCGGAGCTACGGTCGAGACTCTCGATCCTGCAAAGGGGCAGAGTCTCTGCGTCTCTGTCACGATCTAACCCTCCACAGAGGGTTACTTCAGGTACCAACTTCAGGGAACCAATGTCAACCAATGAACAGATGTCAATTGCTGCTGCATCGGAGGGTGGGTCAGACTTGTGTGGATGACGATTCGGCGCAGCTGCCCCCTTCAGGTGTGACAGCGGTGCCAGAGTCGGGCCCGGAGATGATGGCCATGCTTTCCCAGGCTGCCAACAGGATCGGGCTCGTGTGGAACCCTTCACTGGGTCCCGAGCCCTCGAGGCTGGACGATTGGTATCTCTGGGTGGCACTGGTTCTCAGTAACCCACCCCGGGGCCTTTCTTCTCGGAGGTGCATGATGAGCTCACTGGGGTTGTGGACGCCACTTTACTGCCAGAAACCATCCCGGTGGCTCCTCCTCCCTCACCATCCTTGATGGCGTGGCAGCTAAGGGTTACACGCGTATCCCACCAGTGGAGCTGGCCATGGCTATGCAAATGTGCCCTAACTCCACTTGGCGCGGAGAACCGTGTCTCCCTTCCCAGCCTGTTAGTACTTGTCGGACTTAACTGACAAGGCTTACAAGGCCTGTGTAGAAGCCGCCTCTGCCATACACGCCATGGCGTTGTTGCAGGTCCATCAGGCCAAGGCACTGAAGGACCTGCACGAGGGTGGTCATGATCCCCAAGTTCTCCAAGAATTTCGTGGTGCGACTGACCTCGCGCTACGCGCTCAGCTGACCGCGCGGTCGGTGGGTTGTGCAATGTCCACTGTGGTGGTCCAGCCATCTACGCCATCTCTGTCTGTGTCTGGCTGACATCAGGGAGACCGACAAAGTCAGGTTCCTTAACTCCCTGGTCGAGAACTTCGCCCAGCAGTTCTTGGCTGTACAAAATCAGACTGAGGCGATTAAACGCATCCTGCCGTGACGGTCAGCTGCTGCCTTCACCCCATCGCCTGCTGCCCCCCAGCCTGCTCGTCGCCAGGGGCACCCTGCTGCATCTGCCCTCTCTCCCGCGCAGCAGCCTCCACCTAAGTGGCGCAGAAGAGCTAGTCGCAGGCAGGCCACCCCGCCCGTCCAGGCCCCAACAAGATGGGCGGCAAAGGCATGGGTAAGCAGCCCAACGACGGGTGACCCGTCGATGGATGGGACTGCTCTCCAGGAGATGGTGACCGCACCGCTCCCTCCCCCGGAAGAGGGCCGGGTGGAAAATCTTTTGTTCCCTTTTATTTGTGTACCGCCGCTGGCCTTAAAACCAGCAGTACCCAAATTCTCAAGAAAAGAGCAATTTCTTCCATCTCTGGGTCCAAAGAGGGCCCGGAGAGCAGTGGGAGTAGAGAATCCTCACCACTCTCATCCGCCTCTTCTTCTATCCCCAGCAGCAGCGTGCAGTTCGAGAACGCATCCAAACTGCCTCCCTGCCCCATGGAACCAGGTAAGTGTTGCACAGCACACTCAGATACCGCTAGGGGCCGTCTCCCAGAGAGAGCCTCCCGAGCCGCGTCCCTGCGTTGCACCTCCCTGCCCCACTGCGGGTACGTCTACAGTCCCTTTGGTCCCGCTTGTACGGTCTCTGCAAGCCTGGTTAGCGCTCCCCAGTCCGTGCGATTCAGTTCACCAGGCATCCCCCCCTAAGTTTTGGGCCATCCATTTCACTACAATGAGAGCAGCCGATGCCCATGTCTTGCGGGCGGAGATCGCAGTCCTACTGGCGAAGGACACACACACCGGTCCCTCCAGCCGATAAGAGGTCAGGGTACTACAGTCCCTACTTCATTGTTCTAAAAAAGGCGGTGGGTTACGACTGATCTTGGACCAGCGATCGACCTGAAGGACGCATACTTTCATATCTCGATTCTTCCTCGACAGAATTTTAGCTAACCATAAATGCTTGTCTGTACATTTGTCAGTACAATTTAACCATATTTCAAAGGCAATATATATATAATTAGGAAATTACATAAAAAAGATGTACTGAAGTCCAACTTAAGTGGATATAAAGCACTCTTAAATTCAACTAATTGCATTAAACAGACATTTTATGTATAATACATTTTCATTTAATTGTGCATAACATGCGACAAAGTGTCAGAAAACATTACATTCAGTTCACATTTAAAGTCCCCCTGTAGTCAATCATTTCATCCCTTAAAAATCATATTTGATCATCAAAATTACATATTTAAAAGTTGTTTCCTTGAAAAAAAAAAAGTCTTCATGCCTTAAAGTAGCTTGAATGTAACTCTATATCATTGCCTCATATAGTATACGGGGTTCTATGAATATGTAAATTAGCTCTGCCTCCACTCACTCATACCAGCTCAGAGATCCACTCGTTGATGATCACTTGTTGATGTTATTGGTTACAAGGTTGTTTGTGGCGTCAGAATTACCAGCGATTTCAGTATTTCCTGTTTTTGAGACTGTGTTTGGTTCACTGCAGTTTTAAGGAGAAAATACTCATTTGCACATGGTTTGTCTTAAATCATATAAAAAAACACCATAAACAACATTAATAGCTTTATTTTCACTACAGGGGGACTTTAAGAATATTCTTTTAGAGTATATTATTTCCATTATTGCTGTTTTTAAAATATGCTAACATGTAATTCACAAGGGTTAGAAGCAACATTATCTGGTTAAATTATGAGGATCAAGATGGACAAAACTACATATATTACTAAAAAACAATGTTTTGGAGCCAGAAACCATCCCTAAGGGCCATTTGTGAATATCTTTGGGGCAAGGAGCATTTGTGTTTAGCATTTTAAATGCACTACATAATTTACTCTCAGGAAGGGTTTGGCACCACAGGTAACTCATCACAGCTGGTGTGAATATTTCTGATACTCTACATTTAAGCTCACTTTTATTATTTATTTAATACCACATGAACACTAGCGTGAGCAATTATCACCTTTTTTTCACTTGCACATGTACTATTAATGGCAACCAATTTTCTACAGTCACATTTATATTCTACTATGTAATTCATCTAAATCCTGCACGTGGGTAGTTATAATGTGTCCATGGACCATGCATTTATCTTGCGTCTTGTCTCAATTTTTTTCAGAGCAACCTTTTTCTTCACTGGTTCATTTTAAATGGTCTGACGGTGTCACATATGAATTTCACAAATATGTCATGTGTACTCTCAAAATGAGTTCATTAAAGTTCATTTTATAATTAAAAATTATTAAAAAAAATAGTGAATTGTTGTTTAAAATAATGTCACACCGTGTCTTCTCAACTTCTCAAAAGTCTGTCAAGTCAACTGGCTCAGTAAATGGAAAGAATGAGTGAAGGATGTAAAAGTGTTCGACTCACCTGTTTGTCAGACAGCCTTTTTAGGGAGTCTGACACACACACTATGAGAGTGTTTAATTATTGTGACCTGAGTGTAATTACAATGAGCCAAGATTACCGCTGTGATCTTTCTATATGTAACTCTCCTGTGCTCGAAATGAAACTCCGCTAAACATTTATTTACTTTGACCTATCAGGGGTAGACAAACAAGACTTTAGACTTTTGTTTTATATCAAAATATTATCCTGAATGATGAATATTTATGCATTTAGCTCATCCTTTTATCCAAAACGACAACATTTATGAATACAAGCAATTAATCCTAAGGCAGTAACATGACAAGTGCTACGCTTGAAAGCATAATCTGTTTATTTGTTAAAACTTATACTATTTTTACATTATGTGAAATTGTGGTTTTTGTTTTTTGCCACTGAACAACTTGCTATCTAGTGTTGTGGGTGGTTGCCAGAGCATTGTTATGTGGTTGGTAAAGTGTTCTGAGTGGTTGCTAGTGTGTTGCTAGGGCATTCTGAATGGTTGCAAAGGTGTTGCTATGGTTGTAAATGTGTTAAGGGTTACCCAATTCAAAAGAGGCCCTTTGGTCCCTCTGGGATCTTTGCCTTTTTTATCATCTGCCAGGTAAAAATGATTAGTCCGCTCTATTAGAAAAGTTATAACGCGTCGCAAGTGGCACAGTGTCGATGTTGTCGTACAAAGAGTGCTGGAGGATTAATACACACAAGATGAATACTTAAGGTTAATGACTATTACATGTGCATATCAAGTAACAGTGTAAACGTGCCCACAACACAGAATTTGTGCTGAAGGCATTGCTCTATTGTTATTTTCCAACTCTTCTAAAAAGAAGCCTAATTACCCAACACTGTTTTCATTTCATACATTTGCATAATTGTGGTTTATTTTTCATTCTGGTATTACTATTTCCTAATGCTGTGCTCACAGCAGGTCAGTTATGCAATATTCTAACATGGAGCTTACAATCACCAGCAAAAACTCTTACAATCCACCAGGGAGGACAAGTTGACAGGATTTGCTTTTTAGGCTTGAATCTGTCTACAATTTTGCTATTTTTATGATAGTTTCCCCCATCTGTCTCTGTCCCTCTCACACATATACACAAACACACACCTGTCCTTTCCCATCTCATGTGCATGGGCAATTCAATTATTAAATGAATTATCAGATTGGAATAGGCTTTGTTTAATTGCAGTATCAAATAATAGCTCTGTCTTTTTTCCCCATCTCTTCTCGTGTGTGTGTGTGTGTGTGTGTGTGTGTGTGTTTGTGTGTGTGTGTGTGTGTGTGTGTGTGTGTGTGTGTGTGTATGTGTGTGTTGAAGCGATGACTCAGAAAATAAAATCACGTTTTCTTTTTTTTCCTACTGTCCTCCTTCCTTTATCTCTCCTCCATCTATGCCTCATCTTCCTCTCTCTATGCTTCAGTTCAGTGTACATAAATATATTTTTACCTTTTCTAAAGGAAATGTAAGTTGTGTATGCTTGTGCAAAACTCACTGCCACAATGATGCTGTGGCTGTTTCTGGGTGCTAGCTAGGGTATTGCAAGTCAGTTGCTAATGTGTTCTGCGTGGCTTTTAGTGTTTGGATATAGGGGGCCCTATCATACACCCGGCGACTCATTTGTGCGACCATGAGCATGCCGGTCTGAAAACGAGGTGTATTCAGGCGCATTGTTGGCGCGTTGCTATTTTGAGGCAACTGAAATAGACTGTACCATTAACCAACTGAAACCTGGTCTAAAGTCAATGGCGCAATATTTTGCTTTGTTATTTAAAGGGTGCATTAGTAATATGAGCCTATAGGCGGGTCCACAACCCGCGTACACTCTTCTTATTAAACACACAGGGATGCAGCAGCACACAAACTAGCCAAATTTTACAATTAAAAGGATAACAATGTAAAAGATTAATATTGTGTACATAAAGATATGGTGAAATCCGGCTTGTCCCGTAGATGATCTGCTTGCACGCTTTAACCTCGCGCAACGAGCTGATGAAGAGAACGCTTCTCTGGAGAAGCGTTTCTTTATCCGCTTGCAAATTCCACCATGTAAATAGCAACCCGAGATGAGACTCTGATTGGTTTATTTCACGTTACGCCCAAAACACACCCATTACTCATTAAGAAAATAGGGACAACCCCTTTAGACCATGCGCTTAGATCATTAAAATATGGGCCCATGGTGTCTGGGTGATATCCTCTGGTTTTATTATATTACATTCCCTAAAAAGGGCTTTGGTCCAACCTTGATTGTAAGTATTTGTTTTTGTTTTTTGCCTGTTTTTACATCTCTCCAAAACCTCACAGTTTTGAGGTGTCATTTATGTCAAGTGCAAACAGTGTGAGATGCATTCATAGCTACTGCATGGCTTTAGTGTGGTGCTGAGGGACACAATACAACACTCTTAAAAATAAAGGTTCCAAAAGGTTTTTTTTTGCTGAGATGCTTTAAAAGAACCATGCTTGGTTCCCCAAATAACCTTTCAGTGAACAGTTTTTAAAGAGCCATTGTTTTATTTGTGAAGAACATTTTAATAATCGAAAGAACCTTCGTTCCACTATAAAGAACTTTTGTTGAATGGAAAAATGAGATTACATGTATGTTAAAAGTTTTTCATGGAACCATATTATGCCAATAAAGAACCATTCTTTTTAAGAATGTAAGATAAAGACAGCTCTCTCTTTGTTCAGTTGGTATGTGTATGTGCCTTAAATGAGAAAAGTTCAAGATCAAGTTTAGTCAGTGTGAGCAGTATACTGAGTGAACTATTTTAGAGCAGTTTATATAAACTGGTGCTGTTGCAGTGAGGCAGCTCTTGGTTGTGTTGTGTGATGTCTAGACTTCGGTCCAAAACTATTGGTAATAATATGCTTTACTGGGGAACACATTAAGACACGGGTTATTTTTGTTCCTACTGTATTTCCCTGCTGTGAGGAACAGAAGTACAACGTGTTCATTATGTCACACCAAGGTGTAGGCCTACTTGTGTACTGTCAATCAAGATCATTCAAGATTTTTTGTCATGAATATATGCAAACATTCTTGTTAATGATCATCAGAAAATATCCTATTTGATTTAAGCTTCTAATAAAGACAGCGTTTTGGATAGATAAGGTCATAAATTGGTCTACATAACATGAATAATATTTATATTTATTAAAATCATACACTATTGTTCAAATTTTTTGGGGGGTTATTTACAATTAAACTAATACATTTTAACATGTAATTTATTCATGTGATGGCAAAGCTGAATTTGCAGCAGTCTTTAGTGTCACATGATCTTTTAGAAATTATTATAATATGCTGATTTGATGCTCAAGAAACATTTCTTATTATTATCAGTGCTAAAAAGACTGAAACTGAAATTTTTTTCTTCAAAAATCTTTGATTGAAAGTTCAAACAAACAGCATTTATTTGAAATAGAAATCATTTCACCGTATTTTTTTATTAATTCAATGCATCCATACTTAATAAAAGTATTAATTTCTAAGAAAAAAAATCTTACTAAGCTAAAACATTTAAACAATAGTGCATATTTGTTATTAAATTATAGTACAATGCAGCAATCATTTGCGTAGTATTTATTTGCACTGTATGATAAACCATAAACAGCTTGTTTCAACTAAGATAATTAACAGAGATAATTACAAACGAAAAAGTTAAATTTATCCATATTGTTACCAGATTGAGCTTATGAAATGGCAATATTAAAGTCCCCCTGTGGTGAAAATAAAGCTTTTAATGTTGTTTATATGTCTATGTGGTGTTTTTAATGTGGTTTAAGACAAACCATGTGCAAATTCATAAGTCATCACCATTGCCGAGTATTTTCTCTTTAAAACTGCAGTGAACCAAAGACAAAAAGTTTGAAATCGCTGGTGTTTCTAACGTCACAAACTACGTTGTAACCAATCACGTCAATGTGCTGGCGGGGTTTAGCATTTCATTAACATCGAACTAGCAGAGGATTCTCGAGAGATTGCCAGGTTATCCCGGTATATTTTTCTGTTGATATGAAAAATCGGGTAGATTTAGCAATATAGCAGGTGTATGACGTAGATTACGATGTTATGATGAACTATATGCCTTTCTCCATTGAAGTTCTGAGTTGTTCAAAGTGTTTCTGATGATTGTTTGAAGGCAGAAAGAGATGGCGAACGGGAACAGGGTTAACATTAGCAACACATTATTAGCTGTTTGATATCATAGTCAAGCAATTGGCTAATAATATTAATAACCGTTATGTGTCCGACATTGTAAAGAGCGATACCATTGTGCAACGTTTACCTCAGTAAGTTGGCCAAGTAAATCTGTGTACTGATGTGAGTGGAGACGGGGCTAATTAGCATATTCATGGTTCAGTTCATACTAAATGAAGCAAGGGTGTAGAGTGGCATTCAAGATATTTTATCATAGATGAGTTTTAAGGGATAAAATGATTGTCTGCAGGGAGACTTTAAGTAATTACAGTATAGTGTTTATTATTCACATTAACATAAGGTTTGATTATGAGTCAGACCATATAGATTATGAAGACAGGGTGGAGACTGTAAAAATAAGTGGACAGTGTTGTGAATATATCCTCCCTGCTACACAATGGTATTCTCATATAAAACAACAATTATTTTGTAGAAAACTCCAAAATAAAGTTTTCATGGCAGACAGGATGAAGATGTAGCAGTCAGGCACTCCCACACAAAAGCTGTTTATTGAGCTTCTTAATTGACTTCCTTTCAAACAGGTCTCATGGTTCAGGTTTGCAGATGACAGGTGTGTTTAATAAGGGCTGGAACTGTTCTCCCCTGGACAGCCAAAATCTAGGACCTTAAAACAATATGACACTTCTGTGTGAAATTAAAAACATCATTTAATCTAATTAAGACATGCAGAGTTGAATTCACTCATAATATTATTAGGGGACATACAGTGAGATGGGGAGGTGTTGTTAAAGGGGTCATGACATGAGAAATCAAATTTGCCATGATCTTTTGACATGTAAGAGGTCTTTATTACATTAAAACATCCTGCAAGTTTCATAGCTGAAATTCAACATTTGCCTACACTAGATGTGAGCGTTGCGTCACGTCAAAAGCAAATAGAACACATTATAATCACTGGATACAGTATACAGATGCGCATTCAGTTTCTGACATACTTCACACACTTAAATCTGTCAACAACAGGACAAATGGAAGAGTGAATGAAGGTTTGTTTTAATGCGTCCAGTTTAAACAGTTTGTTTGTGTCTCTGTACAGACTACAAACCATAAGTATATTATTTCATTATGCTGTTTCTATAAATGCAGGTTTTATATTGATAATGTTTTCAAAACACTTTTTACGTGTAATAGCAAGTGGGCATTGATACTTTTTCCTATGCAATGACGTTAGCCAATCACAACATTGCCACTTTACTGACAAGCCTTAAAGGAGCTGCCCCTAAAACTGATCATTTAAGACAGAGGGTCAGAATGAAGGTTGAAAACAATTGGTTTTTTTTGTTTTTTTGTCATTATAAGTTAACTTCAAGAAACTTATTAAATTAATTTAAAAAAATCCATGTCAACACCCCTTTAAAGAGTGCATTATACATAAATCCATGCCCCACGGTCAAACTTTTGTCTTCTGTTCATTTCTTTCTTTCTTTTTTTTCTTGAAGAGTATCTTTAGACCGCGTCCCTGAAGAGCGACCCTGCTGTGTGTTCAGGTTTTTGTTGGCTGTGATGATGTAATTCCGTGCTCCGAGCGATGCGATCGTGTCAGGCCTGTGTGGCTCCTTTTACCTCATGGCAAGTAGACAAGAGCATTTACCAAGGACTGAACCAATGGAGAGAGTGAGGGTGAACTGGACTGTCACACAATAGTTTGTCCCGTACTAACTTACGGCTGAGCGGCTGTTAAAACGAGAGAAAGAGAAAGGGGCTATGACTATTAAACATGGTACCGTCCCTCCTGGTTATTTGAGTGCACTCTCACCTTGCATATTATATAAGCCCTGCATTTATTTATTAATTTATTTATCTATTTTTTGCAAACTGCCTTTTCCTCACACGCACTTGCACACACAGGCTTCTGCGCATTACACAAATAGCCCAAAATGGCATTTCTTGCTAGAGATGTCCAACTAAAACCAAGTTTCTGCACGTATGCATTATCTGTGTGGGTGTGTGTGATCCGTTCTGTGTGTTCGGTGTGCTGCTTATTTATATACAGCAGTGGTGCTCATTTAAATGTACAAGAGGTCTCTAAAATGTCCTTCCCACCAGTTTCAGTTAAACAGTTTCAGGAGTCAGTATGTTATATTTCTGTGATGTTAAATAATCAATAAGCCATAATATTCTGTAAAAGTAAGAATTAATGTGTTAAGAATTAAGAATTAATTAATGCATACTTGTCCAGGATAGAATAATTAATTAAATTCAAAATTATTTCTATAGAAATATAGATTTCTAAATTTCTATATTTCTATTCAAAACGAGTCCTAAACTCTTGTGAAAACAAAACAGTGTGCTATTGATTGTGCATGTGTAGTGTACTTCAAATCTTAAAAGTATGTTTCAAAAATACTAAACAAAAAAGATAATTATGAAATAAAATAAAATTTCACTTAAGTGTACTTAAAGAGGTTCAATTTCACTTTCATTTTATTAACACACTCAAGTACAATTTTTAAAGTAGCTACAAAGCTACACTTTGTAATCATTTAAAAAATATATTTTTTCATAATTTTCTTTTAATGATCTTTTATCATTCTTTATAGAAGTACAATTATTTTGATGGGATGACTGACTATACTGACTATGAAATACTAAAGCACATGCAAAGTACTTGATTATAATTTTGTATGCTCATAATTTCAAATGTGTAATTAATTACAAGGTTATCCTTTACTTAATGGTAAATACTAGATTATCATGTTGTCTCCTTTCACCCGAATGGTAACATTCCAGCTGTTGTATTGTCCTAGTTATTGGACAAACAGAAGTAGATGACTCTAAAAGCTCTTTACTGTAATGTCATTCAGTGTGCATGTTTTCTGTCCGCTGTGCAAGAGAATCTATAAGCAGCAGATACATTGAACTGATAATTTCTTGATTACGGTGTACTGTACTGTACACATCTTTCCACAACCCTTGATGCTCCAATTCTCCGTCAGGAGAAAAACCTGCTGTTAATAGTTTTATGTATTTATGATATGTGATTCAGTATTCACAGTCGGGGAGAAACCATTCTTGCATCCGGAACTGTGATATACAGTGTGTATAGGCTCACGTGCATTTGTAAAGGACTTCACATAATGTCAATACTACATAACTTGGTCATTATTTTTGTGTGTTTTATTTTTTGTGTTCTAATTGCCTGTATCTTGGTTAGAATGTATAAAATCAATTCCATTTCCTGTTTAAGCATGCTTGTTTTTTGGAACATCAGAGTTTACAAAGTCAAGCCAGAGTTTGTGTGTTCACAAGTGTTTGTGTGTTTTCCCATTCACACGGTTTAGCAAAGCAGTTATTAATTTAGTCTATTCTAATTCCATAAAAGCAGTTTTTCACACATGAAAAGCAGATCGTTGTATGAATAATATGGTTGCTGTGGAAACTGAAGATTCCCGCAGGCTGTTCATAGGGTTCGAGCCACCCTTCCGCCTCCTGCCTCCTACCCACAGACGCATCTCAAGAGTGAGTGAGTGTGTATGTGTGTGTTTGTGGATGTGCGTGCGAGAGCATCCTCTTCACCTCCGTTCGGAGATGGATTACTCATTCACATCTTTCAAACGGTTCTTGTGTAACCAGCGATGACAACCTTGCTTTACAGAATGACTTGCAAAAGGTGCACTCCAAAGCCAGATGTTCCTGTCTACAAAAAAAAAAAGAAAAAAAAAAATATAGATACTCCGCTTTGAAATGGTCCACCAGATTGTTAGCAAAAGCAAGAATTTTTTAAAGTTCTCTTAGGACTATAAATCTTTTTAATTTTTATATTCTTTTTAAGACACTGGAATTAGAAATTAAGCTTTCAGAAGCACTTTCAGAAGCAAAAAGAACAATATGATTATTTAACCCTTTTGAAAATATTCAGTCATGTCAGTACTGTAAGCTAATGTGCCTCCGTTTCTTGTACAGCTTGTTGAAAAGTTCCTTCAAACTTAATTTTATGAAGGAAATTGAAGTTTGTGTTTGCAGGCAATATTAAAGTTTTAGGTGAGCTTAGGTTCTATGATTTGGTTTTGTGTAAAGTAAATGCCGCACCTGAATCTTCTACAATATCACTGTTGTCTTGGCTTTACTTTTCTACTGCCTTATTTTCTGTCAGCTGTGCATGAGAATCAACATATTTACTTTGAGATATGAAACATATAATGCGAAATAGGTTGTAGATGGTTAGATACTATATTTGGTTAACTACTAAACGTCAAACAATACAGTATTAAGTATTTCTTACAGTTCAGTGCATGAAAAATGTACTCAGTATGCAATATAAAAAGGACATATCAGGACTTTCCACGCTTAAACCATGGTTCTAAACCCCGCTTTTAAACCCGGGTAAAGGTTGAATTAGCAGAGCAATAGCACAGTTGTACAGTACATGAAATATTGCAATCCACACAACATAATGGGAGACATATCAGAGATCAAAACAGGACAAATTGTTTGTGCATGTCTTGCTGGCCCATCTGTGATCTGGGCAGCAAGTCTTTGTGGTGTATCGAGAGCTATGGTATCCAGGGTAATGTCGGCCTACCACCACGTGGGACGAACCAAATCCAAAAGCAGTAACCGTTGGCGCAAGAGGAAGCTGTCTGAAAGGGATGTCCAGGTACTAACCTGGATTTTATCCAAATAACATAAAACCACAGATTCCCAACTCACTTCAGAATTAAATGCACACCTCGACTCTCCTGTTTCCACCAAAACTGTTTGAAGGGAGCTCCACAGAGTCACTATTCATGGTTGGGCTGCTATAGACAAACCTTTGGTTACATGTGCCAATGCCAAATGTTGGTTTCATTTGTGCCAACAGTGCAAATCTTGGGGTGTGGACAATGTGAAACATGTATTGTTCTCTGATGAGTTGACCTTCACTGTCTTTCCCACATCCGTGGGAGTTACGGTGTGGAGAAGACACAAAGAGGCTTGACCCCTTGGACTGTTACGTGCCCAGAGTGAAGCACAGGATGGATTATTGATGGCTTGGACTGCAATATCATGGCATTCCATACTGTTCTTGATGGGCATGTCGGGGGGTGGTGCCACCCCTCTAGACACGCCCCTGTCTGAGGAGGGACAGCATGCTTATGCTGTGTTAATACTTGGTATTACTTGGCCTGGGTATACTTCCTTTTCCACGTTCTTCTCCATCTCGCGCACACTGTGCACTTTGAGTGTGCAAGCCTTTTAAAGTATAGTCCTCTGGCTGTGAGTGTGGAAAGATGCATTTAGCGAACTTTGTTTTCATCGTTTTATGATGCGTATGATCATATGATGGTGTGCTCAGATGTCCGCTGACCTTCCTGATGACAAAAATTGCCACAAGCTGTCAGTGCGCGGACCATAGCGGAACACAGACAGCAGAAGTATACTTTGGGCAAACCAAAGCAGTGTTAAGGCCAGGGTATACATCATTTATACTTATACTTCATCATATCCGTGGACCGTCCTTATGACAGAAATTTCATCACTCGGACCATTGCGGAATGTAGACGGCCAATGTAAATTTTGGGCTTTAGGGCCAGTTCACACAGAACGCATTTTGCTGTTAAGACTCAGATCAGTGGAATGCAAAAAAGCGCAAGGTCTAGAGATGCATTTTTTAAAAGTTGAACTTCTTTTAACTTGAGCGCCGCTTTTTAGAACGCCGTATCATGCGCGAGACGCTGCAAAAGCTGCGAGACGTGAGCTCAGCGGTTAAAGACATCTGTCTGGTACGTGTTTACGCTGATAAACAATGGGAAAGTACCACAGATGTGAATGCAACAGTTAAAGACATCTGTCTAGCACGTTTACATTGAAAAACAATGAAAAGCACGTTCTGTGTGAACTGCCCCTTAGAATATTACCGCTAGATGCTTAGCAACATACAGCCGATCACGTACCTCACACATGCTTTAGTAAAGAAAACACAACGTGTTATATAAACAGTAGGCTATGTTTCAGCGTTTGAGGGGACAAATGTCAAATGATGACAGACAACGGAACAATTGGATTGAAGAAGAGACTGTTTGATTCTTACCTTTATAGTCCATTCAGAATAAACTTGATAGTACAGACAGGAATATATATGATGAGGATGTGCAATGCTAGATCCTTTATGTATCGAATGGAGTTCGTCCAATCAATGACTCTGTCACCGCAAATATGTTATCCCTGGGTTTAGGAATATACAGTGTAAAAATGGCAGTCTATAAATACCCATTATTATTTGTTAACCCAGTGTAAATCATAAGTAGTGTGAAATGTGAAGAAAGATAACCCAAAATTCAGTTTCCCTGGGCAGTGTTGCCAGATGAAGCGGTTTTGAATTTGGTTGCGAGGGTACAAATTGGTTTGGGTGGGTGGACAAATTTTGGGATGGTTTGTGATCAGTTTGGTGCTTTTCAAACATTTAAATTGAATAGGCTAATTGATTAACAAACAAAATCCAAGTGTGCATGTACTTCATCTAATCAGTCATCATGATGTTACTAGACACACCCACTGCAGAGTCAGCTGGTGTTGACGCTGCCGACGCACTTTTAGCCAATCAAGAGCGATAGAAGGCAGACGTGATGACTAACGAATGACAGGTTTTTAGAGCGATAAGGGATCATATTTTGAAGTTGTAGCTGTATATTCAAGTAATCGCTATGCCAAAGTAGCAAAAATATAAGTTGTAGCTACAGTAAAAAGTGAGACAGTCAAAACAGGATTACACCTGTGGTGGGAGATGATTTGAAGGCTCTTTGTAAATATAACTAACTCTGAGAGACCAGGACACACTGACGTGACCAGGACATCTGCAACTTTCAAACCGTTCAGTCTGCTCTCTGGTATATTCGTCCCTTACAGTTGCTGAAAGAGGTTTGAATAATCGATTAATCAGTTTTGACTGTGCAAAGTTCTCCTTTATGTTCTATAATGTGTACTTTAAGAAAGGGATACTGTAGTTCTGTTTTGAAGTTAAAGTGCAACACAAAGGTAAGCGCATTTATTATTATTGTCGTTTTTGAAAACGAATGACACCTTTTCGGCTTTTATGGTGTATGCAAGGGTTAAAGTCTGTTAATTTCTTGACTGCCGTTTGCAAATATTTGACATAATAGTTTCTAGCTGTTTGTCATATTTGCTCTTTTTCTTTTGATGTATTTGCCATGTTTGTATCAGTTTTCCTGTTGTATTGTTCACCAGACAGGGACATTGATTCATATTTATCATTTTATTTTGTCATCATTATTTAGTTTCAAGGAGGTAAATGGTCCATATAAATCTTAGTTGTCATGACAATGGAGTTGTATAAACCTATTTAATGATATAAATATAAATAGCATCTTGCAAGCATGGCAAAAATCTAAAATCAAATTAAATATGTTCTATCTGTTGACCTACATACTCTACACTTTTCATTACTTATGTTTAGTTTACTTAATATTTTTGGATGTTGTGAACACACTGAAAGTAAACGAACTGAAATTGGAATTTCAGGGTAAATATCGTTAAAGAACATTAATACATGGCCCATTGTCAATGTTTCTCTATTTGATTAATTAATGAATTTATTTTCTTGAAGAGTATAACTCTCTTGGAAATGGGGTCATGGGGTATCACGTAAAAGAAGTTTTACCTTGTATATTTTTTTTAATGCACATACCTGGTCTTCTTGTGCACAATCATCAGTGCACATGGAATACATCCCATTACAGAAGTCAAATGGGTTGTGATAGCATTGTATTGTGACTTTAATATGCAGATCTCTCCCTCATGAGAGTATTGGTTGATGCCAGTAATCACTTCAGTTTCTGGTTATGGCTGCTATGTAGGACCTTGTTGAAAGTTTCAAAAACACTAAAGAAAGCTGTTAATGGAGTGGACTAATGACTAAGCTCTTTACCTCTCTAAAAGCTAATCCATATCCCAGTGTTATATCCATATAACAGGTGGGTGTTAGCAGCTAAAAGTTATGATGAAATATGCCTTCTGGCAGTAACCAATAATTCCCATACTGCACACATTATCTTCCCTAAAATACACACTTATGTGTAAAAGCCTTTAATTACCAGAGCTAATATTAAATGTTACATCACATCTTGAACTAGTCCCATGCATGTTCATTTATTGAGATGGATTTTAATTGTCAAGTGTTGGTTCCAACCATGTTTACTAAACATACCTAACTTTAGTTATTTCTAAGTACTGCCCTTTACAAGATATAAACCATAACTGATTTTAAAACGAAGTTCAAATTTTATTGCCCTGTTCAATTAACCCTGTGTGACACAGAAAATAAAATAATTTGTATTTAGAATGAAATAAGGGTGAGTAAATGAGAAAAAGAAATGAGTTGGACTAACTCTTTTACATGTATTGGGATTTTCTTGTAAACAGCAGTACAAAAGATAAATTAGAAATAGTTCCATGCTGAGGAGGCTGTTTTTCCCGCAGCTTCAGGAACACATAGTCACATAGAGAGAGAAAAAAGCCATTCCTATATAGAGCCGAAAGCTCAATAATTTTCATGCATGCATGAATAAATGCTTCTCTCACCTAATAATGTGACATGCTTTTACACTGAAAAATGTCATAAGAGTCCTTGACTCTAGCAACAGCTGTCAGATGCTCTACTGAGGATCTGCATTGCAGTAATGCACGATAATGACAGTCTTCTCATTCTGTAATCTGTAAGCTGTTTTTTGTCATTTGCCGTTTGATTGATTGTTCCATTCTGCATGTACAGAACTCAAGCAATCAAATTTTTGCATTTTCCAGCTGCTAGTTTCCTTTCAGTTGCTCTCATTTCATTTGAGTTCACATGTGTAGCTAGAATTCAATTTGGCATGGAATAAAAATCCATCCTATATCTATTTTCTAGATGCATGTTATTGATCTTATTGTGAACTTTTAATCTATGCATACACTCTTAAAATAAAGGTTCCAAACTATTTTTTTTTGCAGCAATGCCATAGAAGAAGAGCCTTTCAGTGGTTACACTTTGGTGCATAGTTACATTGTACTTACTCAAATAAGTGGTGAGTAATATTAATTGTACTTACTATAGAGTTACGGTTTGGGTTTGATTTACAGTTAGTTACTTGTAATTTACTGCTAATTTACCTTACAATAAAGTGTTACCAACAGTTTTTAAAAGAATCATCTTTGTGTTATCATACGGGTGGTTGCTGGCAAACAGGCGAAGAAGACAAATATAATCCAACACAAAGTTTATTAACAATAATTCAACAGAAGGGCGAACTGGAAGCAATACACATACTTAACTTAGACGATATACCGGACAATGAACAGAACACAGGCAGGAACTTAAATACACATAAATTATGACTAAAAATATGTAAATATATGACTTTACCCTCGTAGTTTTTAGTAAAATGTCATAACTTGATCTTCTGGGGAAATGACAGACTTCTCTCTGGTCTGGTATGGCGGACTTCTCCAAACATTTAGTCCACTTAACATCTCAAAATCCAATCAGCAATGGCAGAAAGTCTGGACTCCATAGCTTTCTTGGCCAAGGACCACCTACTAGGATGTCTGATTGACATGTAAAGCAACCAGTCACAGTTCATTTTGTTCAGCATCATGTTTAGGGGCTTGAAAATGTTAGGAAATGCTAGGTTTTAATTCTAGTAAGGAAGTAATCATTTAGAACTATTTGCAAATAGCATTTTAAAATACGCATTCACTTTTATGCCTAATGTGTTGAAGAAACTAAATACGTTTCACATTCAGTTAGGAATGACATTGACATGAAGGGGTACTTTTAAGTGTTCGGGGGGGGGGGGGGGGGGGGACTTGTTCCCCCCTCAGTGTATTTGGTGGTTACGACCCTGCGTTTGAGAGCGTGACACACGTCACCCGATCAGATGATGACTTCGACCCCCCCGAAGTATTTCCCATTTTGTCTGCCATATGCATCAGATGCTCAGCCAATGGTCCGTGGGTGTGCCATCTGAGGCTGAGACTAACCCATGAATAGATCCAAATTCCAGCCTTAAAATTGTTTTTTCCATTAATATGCAAGAAAAGATGTTGCCATTTATGTTTAATCATGGCTTTAACTAATCTTGTCCTCCCCTTGGCAAACTGGGGTTAAATGCTTTACTCAAGAGATGTGGAGTGATTATGGCTCACAAATGTTTAGCTTCAAAACAGCAACTTTTCAGTTATCAGCTCTGAGCTTTAGCCACTATACTCTATCATGTATGTTGGAAGTATTTCAATTGGCCATATTTCCTGACTATTTACAATCACGCTAGGAAAAAGTGTAGATTTAGTGTACTGACAACCTCTCGCTACGTCAATTATAGTATCTGGAACCTGCTAATTACAGTATGTGGGCTCTGTTCATTATTGAGAGTCATGCCGATGGTGACAGAGTATGATTTCTCATGTTGTAGTAACTGTCTTGCAGCTGGTCTAATCGGATGGGATTGAATGTTAGATTTAATTACACATGTGTCCAGTAGGGTTGGAGAAGCACTTTGGGAAAAATGTTGCATTCCCTCTTCATTTAAATTTAAATCAACAACATTTTAAGTACACACTTAGCACCGCCTTATAGCAGTTCTGCTGTGATTTGGGGAAACCCCTCTTTCAAATCTATTGAATATGAAATGCAGCACTCTTTTTTGATTTCTTGAAGTTGATTCATCAGCCTCATATGAAAACTTGTCCGTCTTTTACATGATAGCTCATAAGCAACTGAGTGGATTCTCCGTGTGTTTGGATTGATGACGTTCTCCAGCCTCGGGAGCTATTGAATATGTAATGTGTGATAAGCCATAACTAGCACTCTCGCGGGTCTCCTTAATAAACATGGCTCTTGAGTGGAGGAGATCTGTTGCCAAGGGAACCGTATGAGCTCAGATCAACTCAGTGGGCGAAACACAACAGTGAAAGAAACATGGGTGGGAGGAAGAAGAGAGAGAGAGAGACTGTAATATGGAGAACAGTAGAGTTGGGGAAAAGACCTGTTGGGAAAAATGTGTGGAATCAGTTTTTTTTTTTTTTTTTTACATAAGTGACACAGCGTTTGTTATTGAGGAGGCATGATTACCCATTGCTATTTGCGTCAAACGGGACATTAGTTGCCAGCTAATTTATTCCTTCTTGTGAATTAGTTTAACCTTAGATTGTTTGTGAAAGTACTGTATTTTAATTCTTAGACTCTTTGTTAATTTGTAATAATAACATATTCATTTTGTCATTATTTATTAACCATCAAGTTGTTCCAAAACTGCATTACTTTCTTGTGGAACTAAATTTTTAATTCCGAAGGAAGGAATGAGTTTTCCATCACTGTTTTCCATTCAATAACACTAAAGGACACAAAAGGAGATTGGCTGAATGGATTCGAAACCGGTAAAAGTGTTCCTTTAAGCAAAATAAGCAAGCTGGCATTCATGAAAATTTATATATTTCATTTCTAATACATATAAATGTAATTTACGTATTTTAGTTTGTCGAGAGATTTAAAGCAGCGTTTTTAATGAGTGTGCATGTGCGTACATGCTCTAGTACGTAAGAACGAGCCTGATTGAATCTGGAAATAAAGCAAAATAACTGTGAAAAATGAGAATTAGTCCTCAGATGCCATGTCCATGTAGCCTGGCTCCGCCCACCTACGTACTTCCACTCAATTTTCATTTTCCTTCAGTACTCCATCTGGGTTTGCCGTATTTTCTTGGGTTTTCTCCGGTCAATTTTTTACCGGTCCAATCAGCGAACAGATGGAGTGGCTGAGAACGATGACATGTGGGTGCGCTAGTTTTAGTTGTAGACATACATCACGACCAAACGTTAGCGACTGGTTATGGCAGATCCAGAGTGACTCTGGGCAGATCCAATAGTTTTAAACTTCAACAGAGTACCCGCCTTCAAGGAGGTTAGTGCTTGTCAATGGAGAGTGGCCAGACTCTCTGTACAAATGAAATGTACGAGAATCTGGTAGGACTAGGCTAATGTCCATGATTTACAGTAGAAAAATTGTGATTATTTATTACGATTATCCCAATTTACATTGAATGATGTTTTGAATAGCTTAATACCATGGTTTGAAGCAACTGCATACCATATTTTTATACAAAAATAAAGAACAAGCTGAAAACACTCTTTCTGAAAAACTTGTATTGTTTTTCTATAGCATTAAGCCTCAAATGTCAACTATATATGTTTTATTAAATACATAAATAAAAAAGTAAAAAATAAGTCTAAAAATAATAATAGAGGCTTTTGCACTGGGTAGTTCTAGGAACTTTTAGGAACTAGCCACCAGGGTGGTTCCCTAGAACTAATGTTCCCCTATGGCCGTTTTCTTGGTTTCGAATTACACCGGCAGTAGGAACTCTGAAGTGACGTAAACCACGTTTGTTGTTGTGAGTTATTTTGACGGCGCTGCAGAATTTTATTTTGACGGCGCTGAGAACACCAGAGCCTGAGCACACAGCGCTCCCATTCTCCGTCTTCATTAGTTTACGATCTGTCTAACAGTCCTGCCTATTACGTTATTAGATTGAACTGTTATACAAAGTAGACAGCATATGAAAACGTATTAGCGTTTGCCTAGCTGAGCATAAATACATAATCGCTTGGTCTCCTCAAAGTTGCGTTTTATTTTCTCCTCAGCGTAAAGGTTAAGAAGTCCATCTATCACTGTTTTTCATGTTTGTAGAGTTAGTTTGTGGAGTAAATATATAAAAAAATTATAAAAATGGCGGATGCTGGTGTTTCACGTGTGTTCGACCAATCATCGTACACTTAAATGATTCGCCTATCACAACGTAACATGCTCTAAACACACCTCTTATTAAGCATGCAGAATAATGTAAGTGGACTTTTTATTGTAATCACGGCTTTGAACAATTAAGTAATCGTGGCATCCGTACTCGTAATTGTGATTAGAAATTCGATGAATTGTGCAGCCCTAATTTATAGCAAAACATCTAGCATTAATTTCAACTCAAAACAGATTAATTAAAATAAGTTATAACTCCACCATCTGCGTGACATCATTGACCAACGTGGTTGAACGACAAATGTACAACAATACGGTTTCGGGAAACTGTCGTGACAAGCTAGTTGATTTCTTCAACGATGCATCGTACAATGGTAGTTAAGCTGCAAAACGTTATATGGTAAACGCAGCCCTGAAGGATTTGTTCAGGAATCTGACTGAATCTGATCTCGAGTTCGACTCACTGACTCAGTGATTTGGTATTGGCCAGTTGGAGTTTCCATCAGTGATTATCAGCGCATAAAGACTTAAACTTTAGTCTGTTGATCAAAAAACTGTATAATATGGCTTCAGAATATAGCACACCAAAGTCATATGGATTACTTTTAGAATATCGTGTTTTTGTGTCCTTGTTAAAGCACAAAAGTTTCAGTACCGATTAACTGTAATTGCACGGAAAATCTTTAGACAAAGAGTCATACAGGTTTGAAATAACATGAAGGTGATCATTTTTCAGGTGAAATATTCATTTGATGAGTCATGTTATATTTGTATTCCACATCTAATTTCCTTTGTATCTGATAAGTGTAGCTAATATCAAATTTACCTAGAAGTAATTTAATCTTTAATATTAGAAGTCATTGCGTCATGTGCTACTTAGACCTTCTTAAGATTTTGAAGTAGTGATTTAGCAGAAGCTTTTATTCTATAGTGCACGTATTACAGGGACAACTGGAGCATCCTGGAGTTAAGGGCATAATGGTGAAAGCTCATGGCTCCTCTAACAAGGAGCAAAGCAGCAGCCTTCCAATTACCAGGCATGAACTTTAGCCTCTACTACTAGCCTCTACTACTAGCCTCTGGTTGTCAACCGTTTTATTAATACTGAACCCCCGGCACATTTCAAACCAATTTCAGAATATGCTCACTGATTAATGTCTTTTTTAAATGAAGATTTTACGCACATCTTTTTAGTATTCGGATAATGTATTTTGTATAGCATATTTATATTCACTGCAGATAAACAGACATGGTAGGATGGCAACATACAGCATTTTTCTACTTCAAACTACCTCAGGAATGAGAATTTCTAGCATTCAAGTTGTAGAAGTTTGTACATGTTGCCCTGAGGAGACTTCTTGTGCTTGCTTGTTTGGTTATGTGAGTAATTTTCATTTTACATTATATTGTGTAATGTTTGTGTTCTGAGTTGCTACTAGTGTTTATAGCTCATTGTATGTGCGCAACCGAGCAGATTCACCCAGTGTTGAACCAGTGATGTAGTGCCACTAGTTATTACTAGAGAGCTTAAGTGGAACTCCCAAAAACACTGCAAAACGAAAAAAGTGTTGCAGGTGCTGGCAGTCAGAATGTAATAATCCTTCATCTCGGTCTCTGAACACTGGAATTCATCTCTTGGCACTCTTCATACCACACCCACACACACACACACACAGCCGCTGGGTTGCCAGGCAGCAGGAGTGTGTGGTAACCGGGGGACGAAGCAATGCCAGTGCAGTGCTGTACTATTCCTGCCACAGCCAGAAGCCTCACGTTCAGAGCCATGCATCTATAGAATCAAATGATAACCTCCAAATATGGTTGTAATATAATGATTGCCGCTACAACCATGCAGAAATTCGTTTTAACTGTTTTACTAAAACTACAAGTTTGTAAATGTTTTTTTTTCTTTATTAAATATTTTTCTTCTGTTTTTAAAACAGATGCTTGACGGCTTAACAACGGGGTTAATTCATTATATTTTTGCCAGTTTTTTTGAAAGTTATTTACCATTAAAAATCTAAGCTTTACTCACCACCCACAATGGAGTTTAACCATGTGCTAAATGTACCAAAATAGTGCTGTACTGTATTTGAATAGAATAAGTGTCATTGTTTCAGGATTATATTTGATTACATCCCCAGAATATGCTTGTTGATATTGAAGTGTTTGTGAAGAACATATGCAACAAAATATGATTCACTTCTAATGTCAGCTGATTCGTCCAATTCTGCCGCAAATAATGTAGGCCTTGTTAACCAGACAACGATTATATCAAAGGGGCAAAATAGACCTATGCTTTCTTGACATAATATCCCAATCTGATATTTTGATTCTGGGAATTGCTTGCAATTGTATTCTGTGCCACTGCTTAATGTGACAAAATGATTTTTAGTTGTGAAACTGCAGTCTAAATTGACTTTGATAAGATGTTATGACTGACTGTGTGCATCCCCCCCCCCCCCAAAAAAAGAAATAAATAAAAAAAGACAGCACATCTTTCTATTGTACAATGCTGTTTTAGTGCCATGTTAAAGTCTAAGATTTTGAGAATTAAGTTAACACGTTATGAGAATAAAGTTTGAGAATAAAGAGATTGAAGCATTAATATTGCAAAATCTAAAACAAGGGATGTTCACTGATAATATTCTCAAATTATTATGACTTTATTCTAGTACAGATGAGTAGAAATTGTTTCTCAGCCTCAATTTGCTACAGATCAGTGTCTCTCTTCTTGTCCATGTTTGTCTACGTAGTCCTGTCTATTTCTAGATCATGGTCACTTAATCTGTAATTGGAGAGGATTTGTCTTTCTTCACATTACAATTAAAATTAATAGATAATTGGCCAATTTAGTGTTTCTAATTAGGATTGAATAACATTGGAGTTTATTGTAGAGGTCAAAATGTGCTTTCAGTGATTCATCATGAGTGTCTTTTAGATTATTGTCAATTTATTTAATAATAGTTTTTGGGTTGTAGCTAGTCAAACGGGAGTTGAGTTTCGCGGACAAATTGAAGAGCGAGTGTGTTTAGAGTGTGTTTGTTTCAGTGGCTTTTCCTCTTTCTAACTAGAGTTCTTGTTTGTGCATCTGTTAGTGTGTCAATATAAATGAATTCTGATAAAGATAAGCACAACAATTTGTCAAACTGGCAGCTTTGTTTGGATAAAAAGAGAGTTGTTATGTGAAGAAGTTTGTTATCTGTCTTGCCAGTCCATTTTTGGTACCCGTGATAGATATGAGTTCAACATAAAACCTGCAACGTTGTAACAGCGCAGCTTAGCTGATAACATCAAGGACATTTCAGGAAAGTATTTCTCTGTTTGAAAGAAGGATTGAGTCAGCCGGAGCGGGGCTATAGCCGCTGCTGGAAAACAAGAATGTCATCCCCTTGATACATTTACTGAAACTCTGCCTATATTACAGAACCTAGAAGAGCTTTTACTGTAAAAATTACACATTACATAAACTTTATCAAACTGATTGGAGGGGTCATTTATGTGGGAGTATTCCAGCGGCTCAATAAGAGTGTGCTATATTATCTTGAAACATTAATACATCACTTGCATACAGAATTACAGATTGTATTGAAAACAATTTATTTACAGGGACACTGTTCTAAGCTGATATTGGTAGAGTTTGGAATAAAAATAAATAACATTAAAAATAAACCTCAGATGTGCTGTTTATATGTTATTGTTGTCTATATGAGATGTGAGGACCGTATTCTGACTGACTGTTTCAAGTGCAATAACACTCTTCCTTTCGTTCTTCATTCTTTTGTCCCTCTGTTGGTTTTCTCTGCTGTTATTTTTGTCCTCCTCCTCTCGCTCTTATTTCACTCTCTAATAGGCACAGATGCTCCCACACGTTGACACTGATCTTTAAACATCTACCGTTTTACGAATCAAGAGAAATATATCCTCTTCCCTCTCTTTCCCTGCCCTCAGCCACCTCCATAGTAAGCCTTTTCGCATACTTTTTTTTAATTGTATTTTCTGTCTTTCTCCTCCCACCCTCCGCTCCCACTCTATGTGAAGTCCTAGTTCTGTCCTTCAGCCACCTCTGTGTCTTCATGTGAGCTTCCAAACTTCCATCCCATGGCCTCCTCAAAATGTTGGATCGACCATTCGCTGTGTAGGTGTTTCTGCAGTTATCCTGCTGCTCATCCCTTGATGTCTCCCTCTCTCCTCACTCACTCTCTGGCTGTGTCTCAAATCCTAGTGAGCCCCCTACCTAGACAGCATTTTTTATTTAGTTCAGTTTATTTAATTTTCAAAAAATCTGTTTAGGTTGGATTTTCTCTGGATTTTGAGTCTTAATTTTGACATTTTCACATGGATGGTCAAAAAAATGCTGTCTTGATTGACAGTTCAGTAGGTTTTGAGTTATGAAATATATACAGCGCTCATAAATTGCTGTGTTGGAATGTAGCTCAGTAGATTTTGAGTTTGAATGCTTAAATATAATGTTAAAACATGCTTGAAATACCCAAAACTGCTGTGTTGATTATAGCGGCTCACTAGCGGTTTTTCACAGCCTAGTTTTGAGATTGAATGTGCAATATCAACGTTTATGTGAATAAAAACCTAAATTCAATCGATTCATCATATAAAGCGACCGTGTCTCTTCAGAAAATTAGGACTAAACCACTCAATTCGTGGGTAGTTGCGGAGACTGTCAATGGAGGGACAGAAATCTCTCAGATTTCATTAAAAATACCTTCATTTGTCTTCCGAAAATTACAGAACATCTTACGGGTTTAGAAGGGCATGAGGGTGTGTGACTGATTGACAGAATTTTTATTTTTAGGGTGAACTAACCCTTTAATTTTATAATCAAATGTGTTACCAATGCTTATGATACCTACCATCTTGTCTAGGGATGCAGCCCACTTGGTTTTGAGTTTAAATGCTTGATTCAAACAATTAAACACTCATATTGTACTGAGTGTTGAGTTTGCATAATCAATTTGAAATATTAAAATTGAATGCTCGACTATACTCATGATGTCTATAAATGTTATCTTTTGAGTTGCAGCTCGCTAAGGTTTGAGTTGTGACATTCAAATCAAACGTTCCTACAGGATGCCGAAAAATGCTGTCTAGGCAGCTCAACAGATTTTTAATTCAAAGTCTAATACTTAGATGTGTAAATGCAGTCTAGCTAGGCATCTCAATAGGATTTGAGACACGATCTCTCTCTTTAACTCTCTCTCACTACGAGACCAATTTCCTGACCCTACAGCGTGCCAAAGTAAAAGCAGGCGGACAAGCGCTAGAACGATTGAGGAACAGAAAAGATAAACGGAGGTGTGAGGGAATTGGAGAATATAAATAGAGAACTCTGCAGAAAAGAGGATTGAGTCTTTCTTTAATTACAGTTAAGTGTGATAGGAATGAGATGGAAATCGAGTCTTATCTTTTAGAAAAAGCAATGACTTTGCGCATAAATGTGTGTGTGAAATGGAAAGCGAGACCCCTCAGGTGAGCCTATTACTCGTGCTTTAGCAGATAGGCACAGGTTGCGGCGTAGGGGTAATAAATGTGGCTCTGTTGAAAAGCTCTTACTGTCTGTGTTGCGTAATCTTCCCACTGGGAGCTCTTGCTCCAGGGACCCACTCTCTCTCTCCCTGTCTTTAGTTCAGTTTCTGTCACAAAATATTTAGAGAGGTAAAATGCTGTTTAATCTCATGTCTATAATGATCTGTAGTGACAATCCGCATGATTTGCATATACACTGTACATTATCAACACTGCATTGACTTTGAAGCAGGTTTTCTGTGCTTTTTAATTACTTGCTAGCATCTTGCAAAGAAAAGAAATTAACTAACCACATAAAATAATCAAGCTGAAGCCTTATTCACTTTTCATTCCTACACCCCAGTGTATCACCCTAACTATCTAAACACTATAGTGTATAACATTTGAGGAGCAGTTCATCTTTTAATTCATGGGCTTATTTACCTCATGATGGGGGTTTTTGCATAGTTTCTCAATAGGCAAATATTATGAAAGTATTTTTCCCACATTTTCCAAGGCTGTTATAAACAGGTTCGTTCATGAAACCAATTAAAGAAAAAGCATTGAAGTTTTGTGACAGTGTGTGGCTGAATTTAGCTACTAATTAATATACAAGTCACATGGTTTCATGGTTTTGTTTTGGTTTGTTTCTCTCAAATCATTTTATATATTGTTCTTGGATTTCCATACTTAAACCCTTGTCTGATTTTTTTCTTTTTGTAACTTCATGTGATGACAAAACTGCATTTTCATCAGGCATTACTCAAGTCTTCAGTTTCACAAGAGACAAGGTCAGAGGAATATCACTGGGAAAATAAAGGTCATCATAATACATTTTTCCCAGGCATCTTTGATGCATAGATAGTTCAAAAGAACAAAATGTATTTGAAATAGAAATTATTTTTAACATTGTAAATGTCTTTACAGTCACTTTAACTAATTAAATGCATCCTTGATGAAAAAATTCTTTGCTTTTAAACAACAAAAATCGTACTGACTCCAAACTTGGAATAAACACACACAATAAAAGTTACATTTGGTTGAAGAACAGACTAGATAATATCTTGATAACTCGATAATATACTGTATATTATATTATGACTAGACTGAGAAAAATGCTTGTGTAAGACAAAACAATACACATTTACTTACTTTCTTGTAATACAAGCATTTCAATTTATGCATTTTGCAGACACTTTTATCCGAAAGTGACTTACATTGCATTCAAGGTAAAAAAAAAAATATATATATTGCTAGCATGTGCTCTACTGTTTGAACTACAGATACGCTGTATTGTTGTAGAACCCAACTAGTACATTGTAACATCGTTTACATGCATATTTAACACCCCTGAAGGAAATATACAGATTTTGAATCACATTGTGTTGTTGCCATGGTAAAATTAAAACGTGGTTTGGATCTGCATGTTTGACTGCTGTGGCTAGTTCTAAAGCCCATTCCAACAGCTAAATGCTAACATGCTACAGATTGAGTGACTCACGCAGCACAGCTGGGTTATTGAAGTGCATGTAGTTATTCAGTGAAGACCACTTCACTGATTTCTTCATTCTTCCTTGAAGAAGCTGTAGCATTAGACTGGAAATCTTCCCAAACAGAACTTGTGAGTGGCTGTTTGCTGTGGAAGTACACAGAAGTGCTTAATACTGCATGTGGAGCGGTTTTGAATGTCAGCTGAATAGCAAATCTCATGAGTGCATTTTGTATGAAAAGGAATGAATAAAAGATTCAAGGGGGAAATACCACACACATAAAGAGCAGACTTTCACAATATGAAGATTTCAGTCATTGTATTGGTTTATGTAAGCCACTGGGGTGGTGGGAGACTGGGAGTCTTTAGTTCCCCTCTCAGAGCTCAAGAGTGCTGTTTCTCCATCTCTCTTTCTCTCTCTACTTCTCATTCACACACTAAACAATGTCACTTTTTACAGTACAGCAGGGTGGCCATTATTGCAAAATATGATTCATATCATTTGAATGGTTTTCTTACATCGTGACTTATGGTGCACTCATTCAAATGTGCATTTAATTGGAATACTTTTGAAAAATACGTTGAAACTTGAAAATATGAAATCACACTAGGTATGCACAATATGTTGGTAACATTAGTTCCCTTTCGTTGTCACTCCGAGTTACGTCGGATGACGACGAATGGGGTTTCGCTTAGAAAGCCTATCAGCTTCGAGTATTACAAAACGAGCCAATGGCAAAGAAATGCCATGGGTCTGCGGAATTTGCATAACGTAACTCCGCCCCACCTCGTGGGTATAAAAGGAGGACGCTGGCAACATGCAGTTATGTTTTCGCTTCGGAGCCAAGAGTACCTCTTCACTCCTCAAGCCATCTCTGAATTTGTCAGCTTTTACAAACGAGTTCCTCTGGTGTTGGTGTTTGTGGGCGATTCCAGCGAGCGCGCGCTTCCTGCTGATCTGTGCAGTGATTTTGCCAGAGAGTGCGTGTCTCCCCGGCCGCCTCGACATCAGAGTGTTTCTCTCTCACAAAAAGAGCTTGCACGCGGCACGTCTTTTTAAAGATGCCTCGCCCGTGCACTTCTGGTTGCGGCAGATATGTGTCTGACTCTGATGGGCACGAGCGTTGCCTAGTGTGTTTGGGCATGGATCACGCTAGAGCAGCGCTCGTGGATGAGTCATGTTCTCTCTGTGGGAACATGACCATCGCGTCACTAAGGTCGAGACTCAGTGAACTCGCAAGAGTGAGAGTCCCCTCATCCACACCCCGATCTAATGCTCCCCCGAGGAGTACTACTTCGGCTGGTGGCCAGGGTGACCTGAGGGTAACGGTCTGGAACCAGGCGCCGACTATGTGTCCGCGACCCCAGCCCCCCTCTTCAGTGACGGTGCCCGCTAGTGAGCCTCCGTTTCCCGCGGGACCTTCGGGCGCCCCGCGGGCTTCGGTTGAAGCTACAGAGGAAGACGCCATGTCTGTAGCAGCATCACAAGGTGGGCTTGATTCTTCCGGAAGTGAAGATTCAGCGCAGCTGCCACCTTCCGGTGTGCATACGGCTGTGCCTGAATCGGATCCGGAGATGACGGCCATGCTTTCCCGGGCAGCCGCGAGCATCGGTTTAGAGTGGAGGCCTCCACCCTGTCCCGAGCGCTCGCGGCTGGACGATTGGTTTTTGGGTAAGGCTGCCGACCCCCGTGGTCCACGGCAAACCCCAATACCTTTCTTCCCGGATGTGCATGATGAGATCTCGAAGTCCTGGAAGACCCCCCTGTCTTCCCGGGACCGCTCGCTGATCCCATCCGCCTTTCCTCCCCTCGATGAGGCGGCCGCCCGTGGGTACACTGGGCTTCCCTCGGTTGAACGCTCTGTTGCGATGCAACTGTGTCCTCAGAGTGCTTCTTCTCGGGGCGAGCCTAAGCACCCATCCAAGGCCTGTAGATTTTCGTCTACCCTGGTGGCGAAGTCTTACAGAGCGGCGGGACAGGCGGCTACCTCTCTGCATGCTATGGCCACTCTGCAGGTCTACCAGGCCCAGATGCTCAGAAACATGCACGAGGGCAGGGCAGACCCAGGGCTCTTCAATGAGCTGCGTGCCGCAACCGACCTCGCTCTCCGGGCGACGAAGGTAGCCTCACGCTCCCTGGGTCTGGTGATGTCCACCGCGGTGGTCCAGGAGAGACACCTGTGGCTGAACCTGGCCGACATGCGGGATTCCGAGCGGACTCGTCTGCTCGATGCGCCCCTGTCCCAGGCCGGCCTCTTCGGCGGCGCAGTTGAAGATTTTGCCCAACAGTTTTCAACTGCACAGAAGCAGACTGAGGCCATTAAACACATTCTGCCCCGCCGACCCGCTGCTGCCTCGTCGTCGGTCGGGCAGACGCCTCAGCCTGCTTCCCGCCGAGGGCGCCCTCCTAAAGCTCCCGCCCCTCCCGCTAGGCCCAAGCAGCAGCCTCCACCCGGGCCGACGCGCGGAGGAAGCCGCAGGAAGGCGCCCCAGCCCTCTCCAGCCCCGCCCCCCGCCAAGCGCCGGGCCAAGCGGCGCTCCTGAGACGGGCTGCTCAGGGATGATGTTTGTTTCCCAGGAGATGGTAGCAGGGCCACTCCTTCCCCCGGTGGAGGGCCGGGGGAGAATCCTTTGTTCTCCACTCCCCGCTGCTCACCCACGGGTGGGCAGCACCCTAATGTGGTTAAAGACAGAAACAAACCTCTCACCCCTGAGCACACAGAGTTCTCGGACGACCCAGAGCGCCGCCCACCAGCCGTGCTCTCCTCGTCCCCCTCTGTCCCAGAGTCGGTTGACACGGCGTGCCGCCCACGGGCCGTTTCGTCCCTGTCCCACTCTGTCGCCAGACCCCTGGCAGAGCAGGCCCCCGTGGAACGCTGGTCCTTCCCTGGCCTCCTCTGTCAGGGCGCGGAGCTTAACTGCGCCCCCACACCGGATCGCTATGCCGTCCACGTCCGGGCCAGTTACTCCGCTTCGCTGCCCCTCCGGGGGGACGCCGGTGGTCCGCATGACCCCGCTGGTACAGTTCCTGGAAGCCTGGCTAGAGCTTCCCCTACTGTCCCGCTGGGTCGCCCGCACCGTCCGGTTCGGCTATGCGATTCAGTTCGCACGGTCTCCTCCCCGATACAGGGGAGTCCGCTCCACTTTGGTCGGTGGCAACGCCCCGATCATGCGAGCAGAGATTGCCACTCTGCTGGCGAAGGGTGCAATCGAGACTGTCCCTCCAGCCGAGATGAGGTCCGGCTTCTACAGCCCTTACTTCATTGTCCCCAAGAAAACCGGTGGGTTACGACCGATCCTGGACCTGCGAGTATTGAATCGCTCCCTTTACAGGATGCCGTTCAAAATGCTCACCGCCAAACGCATTTTCGAGTGTGTGCGGCCCCAGGATTGGTTTGCAGCGATCGACCTGAAGGACGCCTACTTTCATGTCTCCATTCTCCCTCGTCACAGACCGTTCCTCCGGTTTGCTTTCGAGGGACAGGCATATCAGTACGTGGTTCTCCCGTTCGGGCTGGCCCTGTCCCCTCGCGTCTTCACGAAGGTCGTCGAGGCAGCCCTTGTTCCCCTTCGGGTTCACGGGGTCCGCATCCTGAACTATCTCGACGACTGGCTCATTATAGCTCACTCTCGAGACCAGGTTTGCGAACACAGGGACCTTGTGCTCCGGCACTTAGCCCGTCTGGGCCTTCGGGTCAACTGGGAGAAGAGCAAACTTTGCCCCGTGCAGAGGATCTCTTTTCTCGGTATGGACATCGACTCGGTCGCCATGTCCGCGCAGCTTACGAGCGAGCGCGCGCAGTCACTGCTGACTTGTCTGAGACAAATACAGGGCAAGAAAGCGGTTCCACTGAAACATTTTCAGAGGCTCCTGGGGCATATGGCATCTGCAGCCGCGGTCACGCCGCTCGGATTGCTTCATATGAGACCGCTTCAGCTTTGGCTTCGCGACCGAGTCCCGAGGTGGGCATGGCAACAAGGCAAGCTCCGAGTTCCAGTGACTTCGAGCTGCCGTCAGACCTTCACCCCGTGGTTGAACCTCAGTTTTCTCAGGGCTGGTGTCCCCCTGGAACGAGCGTCGAGGCATGTTGTTGTCTCAACAGATGCCTCCACCACGGGCTGGGGCGCCATGTGCAATGGTCATGCTGCCGCGGGCTCCTGGACAGGACCCCAGCGCCTATGGCATGTGAATTGCCTCGAGTTGCTGGCAGTACGCCTTGCTCTGCACCGCTTCCGAGCGCTGCTCATGGGTCAACACGTACTAGTCCGATCAGACAATACCGCCACAGTAGCGTACATCAACCATCAAGGTGGTCTACGCTCCCGCCGTATGTCGCAACTCGCTCGCCACCTCCTCCTATGGAGTCAGAAGCATCTGAGGTCCCTTCGTGCTATTTACATTCCCGGAGCCCTGAACCGTGCTGCCGACGAGCTGTCACGGCTTCAGCCCCTCCCTGGAGAATGGCGACTCCATCCCCAGTCGGTCCAGCTGATTTGGGACCAGTTTGGCGACGCACAGATAGATCTGTTTGCCTCCCGCGACTCATCCCATTGCGCCCAGTTTTATTCTCTGACCGAGGGCACGCTCGGCACGGATGCACTGGCGCACAGCTGGCCGCGGGGGCCGCAAGTATGCGTTTCCCCCAGTGAGCCTTCTTGCGCAGCTCCTGCGCAAGGTCAGGGAGGACGAGGAGCAAGTCCTTCTGGTTGCGCCGTACTGGCCCACCCGGACTTGGTTCTCCGAACTAGTGCTCCTCGCGACAGCCCCTCCTTGGCCAATTCCTCTGAGGAAGGACCTCCTTTCTCAGGGACGGGGCATTCTATGGCACCCTCGTCCCGATCTGTGGAACCTCCACGTGTGGCTCCTCGACGGGACGAGACAGGTTTGAGTACCCTACCACCTGCGGTGGTGGCTACCATCACTTCCGCTAGAGCGTCGTCCACGAGACATGCCTACGCGTTGAAGTGGAACCTATTCGTCAATTGGTGCTCTTCTCGCCGAGAAGATCCCCGGAGTTGTTCGATCAGTCTCGTGCTTTCCTTCCTTCAAGATGGGTTGGAGCGAAGGCTGTCTCCCTCCACCCTCAAAGTTTATGTTGCCGCTATCGCCGCTCACCACGACTTAGTGGAAGGTAAGTCCATAGGGAAGCACGACCTGATCGTCAGGTTCCTGAGGGGGGCGAGGAGATTGAATCCTCCTCGCTCTCCTCTCGTTCCCTCTTGGGACCTCTCAGTGGTTCTAAGTGCCCTGCGGAGTGCTCCCTTTGAGCCTTTGCAATCAGTGGAGCTTAAGTTCCTGTCAATGAAGACAGCGCTCCTGATTGCATTGGCCTCTCTCAAGAGGGTCGGGGACCTGCACGCATTCTCCGTTGACGAAGCGTGCCTAGAGTTCGGGCCGGCCGGTTCTCACGTGATCCTGAGACCCCGGCCTGGATATGTGCCCAAGGTTCCTACCACTCCCTTCCGGGACCAGGTGGTGAACCTGCAAGCGCTGCCCTCGGAGGAGGCAGACCCAGCCTTGGCACTGCTCTGTCCAGTACGCGCTCTCCGCGCTTATGTAGACAGGACGCAGTGTTTCAGGACCTCAGACCAGCTCTTTGTCTGTTATGGTGGGAAGCTGAAGGGAAAGGCTCTCTCAAAGCAGAGGTTGTCTCACTGGATCGTGGACACCATTGCTTTGGCTTACCAGCAGCAAGGTCGACCGTGCCCCCTTGGTGTGACCGCCCACTCCACCCGGAGTGTGGCATCCTCCTGGGCGCTGGCGCATGGCGCCTCGCTGGCAGACATCTGCAGAGCTGCAGGCTGGGCGACACCTAACACATTCGCCAGATTCTATAATCTCCGAGTGGAGCCAGTGTCCTCTCGTGTTCTCGCTTCAAACAGCTAGTTCCGGACCCGCTCAGGTGTCTTCGCTTGCTCGCCATTCCACTCCGCGGACTGGATACGTGCGATATTCTGCTCAGGTGAGCTTCTCCGAAAGCCCTGAGTTCCTCCAGCACCCCTGATGCTAGCGCCAGTGTCTATTGCCTGGGCGTCGGCTAGGTGCCTCCGTGTGCATGGTCCCTCCCATGAGCTACCCCCACACGTGTATTTCCACTGTAAGCCTCTTTGAGCATGTGTCTTTCCCTCGGCAAGCCACCTTGCCACCCCTGAGGTTGAAATATTCCACCTGCGGCTGGACACCTCAGAGTTTCTCCATATGTTACTATCAGGTCATATGTGTATTTTCAAATGCCCCCCCCACTGGGTTGGTGATAATTGCATATTTCCCCTTAAAGCTTGGGATATGCTTCCCAGTGTACCTTGGTATTCCTGTGTTAAATAGGAGTCCTTCGTCCTAAGATCTCGAGGGCTCAGATTTTTCGCAGGGCGCTGGAAGACAGCTGTGAAGGTGGCGTGATTTGACTGGTAACCCCATTCGTCGTCATCCGACGTAACTCGGAGTGACAACGAAAGGGAACGTCTCGGTTACGTATGTAACCCTCGTTCCCTGAGTAGGGAACGGAGACGTTACGTCTTCCTGCCACTTCCGCTGTTCGCGGGGATCGCCCGAGTTCAGTCTTGGCTCCTCAGCGATAAAACATAACTGCATGTTGCCAGCGTCCTCCTTTTATACCCACGAGGTGGGGCGGAGTTACGTTATGCAAATTCCGCAGACCCATGGCATTTCTTTGCCATTGGCTCGTTTTGTAATACTCGAAGCTGATAGGCTTTCTAAGCGAAACCCCATTCGTCGTCATCCGACGTAACGTCTCCGTTCCCTACTCAGGGAACGAGGGTTACATACGTAACCGAGACGTTATTAGCTAATATTACTTATTTATGAAATTACTGGTATCAGACAGCCATATATTCCTGCTCATTTCCTCTATTTTTAGATTTAGATTACCTTTGTTATAATTTAACACTAACTTAAAGTTAAATATTAATCATTAATAACACTGTCAAATCTTTTTTTTAGCAGATCTTAAAATGATTATAAATTTTTTCATAATCATAATCATTCGTTATCATGCAATTCACTTTGTATTTCTATAGTGTTTTTCTTTAATGATTTTTAATGTCAGCCATTTATTGGCTGAGACACATATGCATTAGCCAAATTAATGATGGCAGACTGTGAATATAGCATTGGCATCTTTAACCAAAACTATTGATTTTTACATAATGCTGCATCCATGACACTATGGGCCCTATTTTAACGATCTGAAACGCAAGTATCAAACGCGAAACGCAAGTAACTTTGTGGGCGGATCTTGGGCGCTGATGATAAATGACTCAAATCTAAAATGGGTTGGTCTGAAGTAGCTACATTACTCATAGGTGTGGTTTGGGCGTAACGTGCAATAAAACAATCAGAGCGACATCTCACATTCCCTTTAAAAGCAGTCGCGCTTGTTCCGTGGTGGACTGCTATTATAACAGCGGATTTGCCAGGCGCACGCCAGGAGCGGTTCACAATTGTTTTCTGGAACTGCAAAATAGCACCAGGGAACATTTGCCCCGGAACACGCCTCCTCTTTTCGTTGAACCACCCCCGGTAGCGCAAGTTCATTCCCTAATTTACCGACGTGCCTCTGTTGAGGGAAAAATCCCCTGTGCGTTGGGTGCAAAATAGGAATGATACATGCGTCGGTGTACAAAGTCAATTGCTCTGGGTGCAAGATAGGGCCCTATATGTCAGTATATGTTCAAAATGAACTTATGCCATATCAGACACAGACAGTACATCATAAAACATTACTAAGTGCATAATATTCGTGCATATATTTTATTTCATTTTGTTTGCACTGAAAATATTATTTTTTTCAGCTTGGCTAAAAGCAAACAACACTCCCCATGAAAAAATGTATAACGATGTGATTCCAAGCAGATTGAGTTAAGGACCTCTCAGCCTGCACCATCTTGAGTTTCAGGACAGAACTTTGTATTTGTAATTGCTGCTAACAATCATTTTTAAGTTGATCTCACATTACTTATTAACATTTTACTATCTCATTACAGTGTCTGATCAACTCTCTAACTTTTCTTTGTATTGTATGAACTGCTTTTGCTTGTTTGTTTGTTTCTGCTATCATCTGCTTATCTGCTTCTTTCTCTTTCCATCTCTGTCCCTTTATTTGCTCTACACTCGTCCTTCCATCCCTGTTTGTGTGTTTCTCTGTCTCTCTCAGAGGTGTCAGACTACACTCATCCTCCAGCTGCTCCACACTCACTCATCTCTCCTCAACCTCCACCTTCAGTTCCCACCAGCCTGCTAAAAGCAGTCACCATCAGTTCTGCTGTCCTTCCAGGTTGGGCAGACCAGAGCCACCCTTCAGCGGGCCCTCAGAGCGGGCCAGGTAAGGGCCAGCAGAGGGCCGACAGATCCAAAATCCCCTAGTCCACTGTTTCTGTACCCACAACACCAGCCTATTTCCCCCGTCAGATTCCCACATCACCCTGAAGAGCCATTCACAATGACAGACATTTGCAGTGACACAGCGACCTGAGTCATTCATTCTAAATAAGTGCAATTTCCGCCGACAAAAGCAGCAGACAATTAGAGCACAACTTTATGCAAATGAGCAGCAACGCAATGCAGAGACTACCATTGTGAATGCAGAAGATGATCCACCTCCCAATACTGTAATTTTATTGGTGATTGAATTTGCGTCACTGCTCATTTGTATAAAGTTAAACATGCTCAGAACATAGGAGAGCTGTTGGTTTTTGGGGACCCAGGTTTGGATCTGACCTGGTTCATGTCCTGATCCCACTCCTCCTCTCTCACCCTTACTGCAAGGTAAAAAAAAAAGGCCTTCCACAAATCACCAGCTCTGATTGAAATCGAAATGTTTTGCTGCAAAATGCTGTCATTGTGAACATCCATTTACACCATGTGTTTTATACAACAAGTTTCCAGGGTCAAGTATTTTTTTTTCTCTTCAATGAATGTGAAATAATGCACAAAGCGGCAAAATCACAGCCAGTCTTTAATATATATATATATATATATATATATATATACACACACACACTGCCATTAAAAAGGTTGGATTCGGTACGATTTTTAATGTTTTAATATATATATATATATATATATATATATATATATATATATATATATACACACACACACACACTGCCATTAAAAAGGTTGGATTCGGTACGATTTTTAGTGTTTTTAAATAAAATAAGTCAATAGTTTTATTCAGCATGGATAGATTAAATTTATCAAATGTTACAGTAAAGACATTTACAATGTTACAAAAGATTCAATAGATTTCAAATACATTATAATAATAATGATTGTTTTTTGAGCAGCAAATTAGCGTATTAGAATGGTTTCTGAAGGATCATGTGACACTGAAGACTGGAGTAATGATGCTGAAAATTCAGCTTTATATCGCAGAAATAAATTATGTTTTAAAATACATTCAAATAGAAAACTTCTCGGTTACGTACTGTATGTAACGTCTCGGTTACGTATGTAACGTCTCGGGTTATGACTATAACCCTTGTTCCCTGAGAAGGGAACGAGACACTGCGTCGAGATCGACACTTTGGGGACGCTCCCTAAGCGTGCGCCTCTGAAGTATGAATAAAACTAATCCAATCCTGATTGGTGTTGCGTCGTGACGTAACATGTGACGGCATACCCGGAAGTATAAAAGTGACGCTGTCACAACACACACTAGCCTCGCGATGAAGCAAGACGCTCAAAGGCCTCGAGGGGCGTGGCAGAACGACGCAGTGTCTCGTTCCCTTCTCAGGGAACAAGGGTTATAGTCATAACCCGAGACGTTCCCTTTCGAGGGAACTCAACACTGCGTCGAGATCGACACTTTGGGGAACGAGTGCCCACTAGGCCACGCACCGAATAGGCCTGTCCCGGAGTGAAACTGTCTAGGCACTCAGCAAGGACTGAGCACGTGTGCGCCAGGCGTACTTGGAAGGTGGAGACTGTAGAACCTGATAAAAGTATGCGGAGTAGCCCAACCGGCTGCCTCGCAGATCTCCTGTAGAGGTACTCCCGAAAGAAGGGCCCTAGAAGAAGCCATGCTTCTAGTTGAATGGGCCCTGACGGCTAAAGGTGAAGGCAAACCGCGCACCTTGTAAGCCGCAGTAATAGCCTGGACTATCCAATTACTAATAGTCTGCTTAGATGCCGGGAGCCCCTTCTTAGGTGACCCAAAACATACTAATAACTGGTCCGACCTTCTCCAAGAAGAGGACCTCTCAAGGTACACGCTCAAAGCTCTGACGGGGCAGAGCAAATGAAGCTTCTCTTCTTCTGCCGACACATGAGGTGGAGGATGGAATGCCTGAAGGACTACAGACCGAGCCGTGTTCGAAGGAACCTTAGGCACGTAGCCCGGACTCGGGTGCAAAAAGGCCTTTACTCTGCCAGGGGCAAACTCCAAGCAAGCTGGTGTTACTGCCAGGGCTTGGAGATCTCCCACCCTCTTAAGTGAGGTAATGGCCAAGAGAAAAACCATTTTCTGCGTTAAATCCCTAGGCGAAGCCGACTCTAGAGGTTCGAAAGGGGCCAGGGATAACCCTTCCAGAACTATAGCCAGGTCCCAAGCAGGAACTCTAGACCTGGTTGCCGGCCTCATCCTCCAAGTACCGCGGAGAAACCGAATGACCAACTGGTGCCTCCCCAGGGGCCCATCACTTAACGGAGCGTGGAAAGCTGCAATGGCTGCCACGTACACCTTAAGCGTGGAAGGGGAGAGACCCGCAGAGAACCGATCTTGAAGAAATTCCAGAACTGAAGCCACCGGGCAGTTTACTGGATCCAACTCATGTTCTCTACACCAAGTGGCAAAAACATTCCACTTGAGGCCATATAATCTCCTAGTAGACGGAGCTCTGGAGCTAAGTATAGTTTCAACCACTCCAGCTGATAGACCAGCATTCAGGTACTGAACCCCCTCAGAGGCCAGACCCACAATTTCCACAGCTCTGGCTGAGGGTGGAGAATTGTGCCCCCCGCCTGAGACAACAGATCCCTCCTCAGAGGAATCTGCCATGGCGGAGCTATCAGGAGTGATACTATGTCCGAAAACCACACCCGGGTCGGCCACATTGGGGCAACCAGCAGAAGACTGATGCCCTCCTGACGGACCCTCTCCAGGACTCCCGGGAGCAGAGCGATCGGGGGAAAAGCGTACAGGCGAAGCCTCGGCCAGGCCTGTACCATGGCATCCAACCCCAGAGGGGCTGGAAGTGAGAGGGAGAACCAAAGTGGACAGTGGGACGTCTCTCGAGACGCAAACAGATCCACTTCCATTGGTCCAAACCTCTCCCATATCAACTTCACCACGTCTGGATGAAGTCTCCATTCCCCGGGCCTCAGCCCCTGCCTCGACAGGATGTCTGCTCCCTGATTCTGAACCCCCGGAATATACATTGCCTTGATAGACAGTATTTTCCCCTGGGACCAAAGAATAATCTGATGCGCCAGTCTGCACAGAGGGCGCGATCTGAGTCCCCCTTGTCGGTTCAGATAGGCTACCACCGACGTATTGTCGGATCGTACTAAGACATGGTAACCCTTGATGTCTGGGAGGAAGCTCCTCAAAGCCCTGAACACAGCCATCATCTCTAGGCAGTTTATATGCCAAGAACGATGATGGTCCTGCCACAGACCCCTGGCAAAGCGGCCGTCCATGACCGCGCCCCAGCCAGTGAGGGAAGCGTCTGTCGAAACGGATTTCCGGCGACATGACACTCCCAACACCGGCCCTTGGGATAGGAACCCAGGTTTCTTCCATATTTGCAGAGAACGAAGGCATCTGCGCGTCACTCTGATTAAACGAAACGGATTCCCCTTGGGAGAAAACCCTTTGGTTTTCAACCACCACTGAAGGGGCCTCATGTGCAGAAGGCCCAAAGGAATAACGTTGGATGCCGCTGCCATGAGACCCAGCATTCTTTGAAATTGCTTTACAGTGATGGCCTGGCCCAGCCTTAACCCAGATACCATCGCCAGAATTGACTCGACACGTGCGGGAGACATTCGTGCCTGCATCGTAATCGAGCTCCACACGATTCCCAAAAATATCGTGGACTGGGATGGTTCTAGCACACTCTTTTTTACATTGAGTCTCAACCCTAATTTCTGAATGTGGCCAAGGACGACATCTCGATGCCGAACTGCCATTTCTCGAGACTGGGCCAGAATGAGCCAGTCGTCGAGATAATTCAATATACGGATGCCTTGAAGTCTCAGTGGAGCAAGGGCTACATCCATACACTTGGTGAATGTGCGGGGAGAGAGTGCTAGGCCGAACGGAAGAACCCGATATTGGTAAGCTTCGCCCCCGAAAGCGAACCTCAGGTATTTCCTGTGACATGGAAGGATGGAGATGTGAAAATAGGCGTCTTTTAGATCTATCGTGACAAACCAGTCCTCGGATCTGATTTGACTCACGATTGCAGGAATGCTTAACATCTTGAACCTGAACCTCCTCAGAGATCGGTTCAACACCCTGAGATCTAGAATTGGCCTTAACCCCCCATCCTTCTTTGGAACTATAAAGTACCGGCTGTAAAACCCGGACTCCCTGTCTAAAGGATGAACACGTTCTATGGCTTCCTTTAGCAGCAAAGTCTGCACTTCCTGTTCCATCACCTGAGCCTGCTCTGGAAGTACTGCAGTTTGCACCACCCCAGAAAACTTGGGGGGGCGGCACGCAAACTGTAGTCTGTATCCTGATTTTATTATATGCAGGACCCATGCAGATATGTTGGGAAGATGATACCATGCCTCTACAAAATCTACTAGGGGTACCAGCCTCTCGAGACTGGCCTCTGGTGTTCTTCGAGCATCTTTCTCGACTGCCTGAAGCGGAATACCGGCAGGCGGTAGTCGATACGGTTCTTTTAACCATAACTGATGCTTTACTAGACAATTTTCGCTGGAAAGAGATGCGGCCCGAAGCGTCGTTGACGGCGGGCAACCTACATCGTTTCCTAAAGGGCTCCACTGCGAGAACAACCTCGGTTGCCCTGCAGTGGAGGGGACCGCCCTCAGAGGTCCTACCATTCCGGTCAGGACCTCTTCCCCGAAGTCCTCCTAGCCTGAATGACTTCCCTCAGGTCACCCCTCTGGCTGGAGGACTTCGATTTCTGAGAGCGCTTCCTCTGTTGCCAAGCTCCAGGAGGAGGGGCTCTAGAGGAAACGCTCTCTTTCTGCTCTGCCCGGTGAGAGTAGCTGGCTGCTGGCTGGGGCTGATCGCTCGGCCCCACCCTACTCGATTTGGACTTAGCCTTACGGGGGAGGTACTGCTGGAACGCCGCAGATTGTTTCTTCGCCTCCTGAAACCTGTCGACGACCGAAGTAACGGCGTCGCCAAACAGGCCAGAAGGCGAGAGCGGCGCATCCAGCAGAAAAGACCTATCCTTATCTTTTAATCCAGATAGGTTCAGCCACAGATGCCTCTCCGTAGCCACCATAGCTGCCATAGAGCGGCCAATGGCACGGGCCGTCTCTTTTGTGGCCCGGAGAGACAAATCTGTGGCCTTTCTCAACTCCGCAATATCCTCAGGAGTTGGCCCCTCCCCCTCATCCAAATCTTTCAGGAGGTCGGCCTGGTATGCCTGCAAGACAGCCATAGTGTGCAGACATGAACCAGCCCGACCTGCCGCCATGTAAGCCCTGCCTATTAAAGCTGATGTATCTCTGCAGGGCTTACTAGGCAGCGCCGGGGTTTTTAGGGAAGACGCCGATTCAGGGGAAAGATAACCCGCTAAAGCTTCTTCTACTTTCGGCATCTTCCCATAACCCTTGTCCCGTGCCCCCAAAATATTGCTATAATCAACCACACTGGGACTGGAGACACGAGACGAGTGCGGTTTATCCCACGATCTCGAGATTTCAGAATGGAGATCGGGGAAAAACGGCAAACCCCGGCGCTGAGGTTGTGCTCTCTGCTGCAGGAAACGCTCATCAAGCTTGCTTTTCGCCTGCGTTCCCTGCTCATGATGTGGCCAGCTAATATTGAGTCTGGCCACTGCACGAGTCACAACCTCAACCAGCTCCTCATAAGCTTGGCCGTGAACTGGCGCGCCAAAATCACGGTCATCCGCATCAATACTCAGCACATCTACTTCCTCAGAAGCAGAGAGCTGAAGCATTGGGACCTGATCGTGGGCAGGAGAAGCCGCGATGCGGGCTCCTGGACCACTCTCAGGGGCTACGGGATCCTCAGACGAAGAATGAGAAGGTGCCTCAGCAGCCTCATTCTCATCTAAAAGATCCCGCTGCGAGCCCCACGATCTCAATCGCCGCGCCGCCTCAACAGACGCGGGACCAGAACCGCGGGGAGCGCGAGCCTGACCGTGCTCATCAAAGCACGCCAGCCGGGAGCGCAGCACTCTAATGGGTAGTGCTTCACAGTGAACACAAGCAGCTCCCTCGAGAGCTGCCCGTGCGTGCTGCGCTCCCAAACAATTCACACACAAGGAGTGTGTATCCCCACCCGTAATAAAGCGAGGGCAAGGATGCACACACTTCTTGAATTGTTCGCTGGCCATCATATATATATATAGATATGATATAAGGACAAACAACACCAAATAAGACAGACAGTTTTTCAACACAGAGCGCTTGCTGAAGAGCGAAAGCTAGTGTGTGTTGTGACAGCGTCACTTTTATACTTCCGGGTATGCCGTCACATGACGTCACGACGCAACACCAATCAGGATTGGATTAGTTTTATTCATACTTCAGAGGCGCACGCTTAGGGAGCGTCCCCAAAGTGTCGATCTCGACGCAGTGTTGAGTTCCCTCGAAAGGGAACCCTCGTTCCCTGAGTAGGTAACGGAGGCGTTACGTCGGATGACGACGAATGGGGTTTCGCTTAGAAAGCCTATCAACTTCGAGTATTTAAAAACGAGCCAATGGCAAAGAAATGCCATGGGTCTGCGGAATTTGCATGACGTAACTCCGCCCCACCTCGTGGGTATAAAAGGAGGACGCCGGCAACATGCAGTTATGTTTCTTCACTGAGGAGACAAAACTGAACTCAGGCGATCCCCGCGGTACAGCGGAAGTGGCAGGAAGACGTAATGTCTCCGTTCCCTACTCAGGGAACGAGGGTTACATACGTAACCGAGACGTTCCCTTTCGTTGTCACTCCGAGTTACGTCGGATGACGAGGAATGGGGTTATCAGTCTAATCACGCCACCTTCACAGCTGTCTTCCAGTGCCTTGCGTAAATCTGAGCCCTTGAGAGACTTTGGACGAAGGACTCCTATTTAACACAGGAATACCAAGGTACACTGGAAAGCATATCCCATAGTTTAGAGGAAATATGCAATTAACACCAACCCGGGGGGGGGGGGGGGGGGGGGGGCATTTGGGAATACACATATGACCCGAAGGAAACATATGGAGAATACTGAGGTGTCCAGCCGCAGGTGGAATATTTCAACCTCAGGGGTGGCAAGGTGGCTTGCCAAGGGAAAGACAGATGCTCAGAGAGGCTTACAGTGGAAATACACATGTGGGGGTAGCTCCGGGGAGGGACCATGCACACGGGAGGCACCTAGCCGACGCCCAGGCAATAGACACTGGCGCTAGCATCAGGGGTGCTGGAGGAACTCAGGGCTTGCGGAGAAGCTCACCTGAGGAGAATATCGCACTGATCCAGTCCGTGGAGTGGAATGCCGAGCAAGCGAAGACACCTGAGCGGGTCCAGTACTAGCTAGTTGAAGCGAGTACATGAGAGGATACTGGCTCCACTCAGAGATTGTAGAATCTGGCGAATGTGTTCGGTGTCGCCCAGCCTGCAGCTCTGCGGATGTCTGTTAGCGAGGCGCCATGCGCTAGAGCCCAAGAGGATGCCGCACTCCGGGTAGAGTGGGCAGTCACACCAAGGGGGCACGGTCGACCTAGCTGCTGGTATGCCAAAGCAATGGTGTCCACTATCCAGTGAGACAACCTCTGCTTGGAGAGAGCCTTTCCCTTCAGCTTCCCACCACAACAGACAAAGAGCTGGTCTGAGGTCCTGAAACACTGCGTCCTGTCTACATAGGCGCGGAGAGCGCGTACTGGACAGAGCAGTGCCAAGGCTGGGTCTGCCTCCTCCAAGGGCAGCACTTGCAGGTTCACCACCTGGTCCCGGAAGGGAGTGGTAGGAACCTTGGGCACATATCCAAGCCGGGGTCTCAGGATCACGTGAGAGTAAGCCGGCCCGAATTCCAGGCACGCTTCGTCAACGGAGAATGCGTGCAGGTCCCCGACCCTCTTGAGAGAGGCCAATGCAACCAGGAGTGCTGTCTTCATTGACAGGAACTTAAGCTCCACTGATTGCAGAGGCTCAAAGGGAGCACTCTGCAGGGCAGTTAGAACCACTGCGAGGTCCCAAGAGGGAACGAGAGGAGAGCGAGGAGGATTCAGTCTCCTCGCCCCCCTCAGGAACCTGACGATCAGGTCGTGCTTCCCTAAGAATTTACCTTCCACTAAGTCGTGGTGTGCGGCAATAGCGGGAACATAAACTTTGAGGGTGGAGGGAGACAGCCTTCGCTCCAACCCATCTTGAAGGAAGGAAAGCACGAAACTGATCGAACACCTCCGGGGGTCTTCTCAGCGAGAAGAGCACCAGTTGACGAAGAGGTTCCACTTCAACGCATAGGCGTGCCTAATGGACGACGCTCTAGCGGAAGTGATGGTAGCCACCACCGCTGGTGGTAGGGTACTCAAACCTGCCTCGTCCCGTCCAGGAGCCACACGTGGAGGTTCCAAAGATCAGGACGAGGGTGCCATAGGGTGCCCCATCCCTGAGAAAGGAGGTCCTTCCTCAGAGGAATTGGCCAGGGAGGTGCTGTCGCGAGGAGCACCAGTTCGGAGAACCAAGTCCGGGTGGGCCAGTACGGCGCAACCAGAAGGACCTGCTCCTCGTCCTCCCTGACCTTGGGCAAGACCTGCGCGAGAAGGCTCACTGGGGGAAACGTATATTTGCGGCCCCGCGCCCAGCTGTGCGCCAGAGCATCCGTGCCGAGCGTGCCCTCGGTCAGAGAATAATACTGGTCGCAATGGGTCGATTCGTGGGAGGCAAACAGATCTATCTGTGCGTCCCCGAACTGGTCCCAAATCAGCTGGACCGACTGGGGATGGAGTCGCCATTCTCCGGGGAGGGGCTGAAGCCGTGAGAGCTCGTGGGCTGAAGCCGTGAGAGCTCGTCGGCTGCACAGTTCAGGGCTCCGGGAATGTAAATGGCTCGAACGGACCTCAGATGCTTCTGACTACATAAGAGGAGGTGGCGAGCGAGTTGCGACATACGGCGAGAGCGTAGACCACCTTGATGGTTGATGTACGCTACAGTGGCGGTATTGTCTGATCGGACTAGTACGTGTTGACCCTTGAGCAACGCCCGGAAGCGGTGCAGGGCAAGGCGTACTGCCAGCAACTCGAGGCAATTGACATGCCATAGGCGCTGGGGTCCTGTCCAGGAGCCCGCGGCAGCATGTCCATTGCACATGGCGCCCCAGCCCGTGGTGGAGGCATCTGTTGAGACAACAACATGCCGGGAAACTCGTTCCAGGGGGACACCAGCCCTGAGAAAACTGAGGTTCGACCACGGGGTGAAGGTCTGACGGCAGGTCGGAGTGACTGATACTCGGAGCGTGCCTTGTTGCCATGCCCACCTCGGGACTCGGTCGCGAAGCCAAAGCTGAAGCGGCCTCATATGAAGCAAACCGAGCGGCGTCACCGCGGCTTTAGGTGCCATATGCCCCAGGAGCCTCTGAAAATATTTCAGTGGAACCGCACTCTTGCCCTGATTTTGTCTCAGACAAGTCAGCAGTGACTGCGCGCGCGCGCTCGTAAGCTGCGCGGACATGGCGACCGAGTCGATGTCCATACCGAGAAAAGAGATCCTCTGCACGGGGCAAAGTTTGCTCTTCTCCCAGTTGACCCAAAGGCCCAGACGAGCTAGGTGCCGGAGCACAAGGTCCCTGTGTTGGCAAACCTGATCTCGAGAGTGAGCTAGGATCAGCCAGTCGTCGAGATAGTTCAGGATGCGAACCCCGTGAACCCCGAAGGGGAACAAGGGCTGCCTCGACGACCTTCGTGAGGACGCGAGGAGACAGGGCTAGCCCGAAAGAGAGGACCGCGTACTGGTATGCCTGCCCCTCGAAAGCAAACCAGAGGAATGAATCGAGAAAGAATGTAGGCGTCCTTCAGGTCGATCTCTGCAAACCAATCCTGGGGCCGAACACATTCGAAAATGCGTTTGGCGGTGAGCATCTTGAACGGCATCCTGTGAAGGGAGCGGTTCAGCACGCGCAAGTCCAGGATCGGTCGTAACCCACCGGTTTTCTTGGGGACAACGAAGTAAGGGCTGTAGAAGCCGGACCTCATCTCGGCTGGAGGGACAGTCTCGATTGCACCCTTCGCCAGCAGGGTGGCAATCTCTGCTCTCATGATGGGGGTATTGCCACCGACCAATGTGGAGCGGACTCCCCTGTAGCGGGGAGGAGACCGTGCGAACTGAATCGCACAGCCGAGCCTGATGGTTCAGGCGACCCAGCGGGACAGACGGGGAAGCTCTAGCCAGGCTCCCAGGAACTGAACCAGCGGGGTCATGCGAACCACAGGCGTCCCCCCGGAGGGGCAGCGAAGCGGAGTAACTGGCCCAGACGTGGACGGCATAGCGGCCCGGTGTGGGGGCACAGTTAACACCCGCGCCCTGACAGAGGAGGCCAGGGAAGGACCAGCGTTCCGCGGCGGCCTGCTCTGCCAGGGGTCTGGCGACAGAGTGGGACAGGGACGAAACAGTCCGTGGACGGCACGCCGTGTCAACCGACTCTGGGACAGAGGGGGACGAGGAGAGCACGGCTTGTGGGCGGCGCTCTGTGTCGTCCGAGAACTCTGTGTGCTCAGGGATGAGAGGGTTGTTTCTTTCTTTAACCACATTAGGGTGCTGCCCACCCGTGGGTGAGCAGCGGGGAGTGGAGAACAAAAGATTCTCCCCCGACCCTCCACCGGGGGAAGGAGTGGTCCTGCTAACATCTCCTGGGAAACAACCATCATCCCTGAGCAGCCCTTCTCAGGAGCGCCGCTTGGCCCGGCGCTTGGCGGGGGGCGGGGCTGGAGAGGGCTGTGGCGCCTTCCTTCGGCTTCCTCCGTGGCTGGGCCTGGGTGAAGGCTGCTGCTTTGGCCGAGCGGGAGGGGCGGGAGCCTTAGGAGGGCGCCCTCGGCGGGAAACAGGCTGAGGCGTCTGCCCGGCCGACGTCGAGGCAGCAGCGGATCGGCGGGGCAGAATGTGCCTGATTGCCTCGGTCTGTTTCTGTGCAGTTGAGAACTGTTGGGCAAAATCCTCAACTGCGCCGCCGAAGAGGCCGGCCTGGGACAGGGGTGCATCGAGCAGACGAGTCCGCTCGATATCCCGCATCCCGTCGGCCAGGTTCAGCCAGAGGTGTCTCTCCTGGACCACCGCAGTGGACATCACCAGACCCAGGGAGCGCGCGGCTACCTTCGTCGCCCGGAGAGCAAGGTCGGTGGCAGCTCATCGAAGAGCCCTGGGTCTGTCCTACCCTCGTGCATGTCTCTGAGCATCTGGGCCTGGTAGACCTGCAGAGTGGCCATAGCATGCAGAGAAGCAGCCGCCTGTCCCGCCGCTCTGTAAGACTTCGCCACCATGGAAGACGAAAATCTACAGGCTTTGGATGGGTGCTTAGGCTCGCCCCGAGAAGAAGCACTCTGAGGACACAGTTGCATCGCAACAGAGCGTTCAACCGGGGAAGCCCACTGTACCCACGGGCAGCTGCCCCATCGAGGGGAGGAAAGGCGGATGAGACCAGCGAGCGGTCCTGAGAAGACAGGGGGGTCTTCCAGGACTTCGAGATCTCATCATGCACGTCCGGGAAGAAAGGTATTGGGGTTTGCCGTGGACGCGGGTCGGTGGCCTTACCCAAAAACCAATCGTCCAGCCGCGAGCGCTCAGGACAGGGTGGAGGCCTCCACTCTAGACCGATGCTCGCGGCTGCACGGGAAAGCATGGCCGTCATTTCCGGATCCGACTCAGGCACAACCGTATGCACACCGGAAGGTGGCAGCTGCGCTGAGTCTTCACTTCCGGAAGAATCAAGCCCACCTTGTGATGCTGCTACAGACATAGCATCTTCCTCTGTAGCTTCAACCGAAACTCGCGGGCCACCCGAAGGTCGACTCGCGGGAATCGGAGGTTCACTAGCGGGCACCGTCACGCAGGAGGGGGGCTGGGGTCATGGACAGATAGACGGCGCCTTGTTTCAGACCGTAACCCTCAGGTCACCCTGGCCACCAGCCGAAGTAGCACCCCTCGGGGGAGCGCTAGATCGGGGTGTGGATGAGGGGACTCTCACTCTTGCGAGTTCATTGAGTCTCGACCTAAGTGACACGATGGTCATGTTCCCGCAGAGAGAACATGACTCATCCACGAGCGCTGCTCTAGCGTGATCCATGCCCAAACACACTAGACAGCGCTCGTGCCCATCAGAGTCAGACACTAGTCTGCCGCAACCAGAAGTGCACGGGCGAGGCATCTTTAAAAAGACGTGCCGCGTGCAAGCTCTTTTATGAGAGAAACACTCTGAGTCTTGAAGCGCCCGGGGAGACACGCACTCTCTGGCAAACCACTGCACAGATAAGCAGGAAGCGCGCGCTCGCTGGAGATCGCCGTCACACCAACACCAGAGGAACTCGTTTGTGAAGCTGACAATTCAGAGATGGCTTGTGGAGTGAAGAGAAACCCTTGGCTCCGAAGCGAAAACATAACTGCATGTTGCCGGCGTCCTCCTTTTATACCCACGAGGTGGGGCGGAGTTACGTCTTGCAAATTCCCCAGACCCATGGCATTTCTTTGCCATTGGCTCGTTTTTAAATACTCGAAGTTGATAGGCTTTCTAAGCGAAACCCCATTCGTCGTCATCCGGCGTAACTCGGAGGGATGAACGAAAGGGAACCCTCGTTCCCTGAGTAGGGAATGGAGACGTTACATCGTGACGACGAATGGGGTTTCGCTTAGAAATTCGCCTTCATATTACAAAACGAGCCAATGGCAAGGAAATGCCATGGTTCTGCGGAATTTGCATAGCGTAACTCCGCCCTACCTTGTGGGTATTTAAGGAAGTACTCTGGCAATATGCAGATATGTTTCCTGCTGAGGAGCCGAGACTGAACTTTTGTTTCCAGCGCTACAGTGGAAGTGGCAGGGAGACGTAACGTCTCCGTTCCCTACTCAGGGAACGAGGGTTACATATGTAACCGAGAGGTTCCCTTTCGTTGTCACTACGAGTTATGTTGTGACGACGAATGGGGTTCCCAGTCTAATCACGCCACCTTCTCGGCTGTCTTCCAGTGCCCTGCGTAAGTGTGAGCTCCCTGTCGTGAGACTAGTACAGACAAAGGACTCCTTAACACAGGAATACCAAGGTACACTGGGAAGCATATCTCAGTGGAAATATGCAACATAATGCCCGCCCGAAGGGAGGTCATATAGAATACACATATGACCAGGAGGAATGCATATGGAAGAACACTGGGGTGTCCAGCCCGCAGGGTGGAATCTTCCAACCCCAGGCGTAACCAGGTGGCTGGCCAAGGGAAAGACACATGCTCAGAGAGGCTTACAGTGGAAATACACTGGTGGGGGTCAGGCATAGACTCTGGCGTTGACGTCAACAGTGCTGTAGGAACTCAGGGCTTCTCAGGGAAACTCACCTGAGGAGAATGTCGCACTGATCCAGTCTGTGGAGTGGAATGGCGAGCAAGCGAAGACACCTGAGTGGATCATAGTTACCAGCTAGTTGAAGCGAGTACACGGGAGGATACTGGCTCCACTCAGAGATTATAGAATCTGGCTAATGTGTTAGGTGTCGCCCAGCCTGCAGCTCTGCAGCTGTCTGGTAGCGAGGCGCCAAACGCTAGAGCCCAAAAGGAGGCCACACTCCGAGTGGAGTGGGCCTTCACACCAAGGGGGCACGGTTGACCTTGCTGCTGGTAAGCCAAAGCAGTGGCGTCCACTATCCAGTGAAACAACCTTTGCTTTGAGAGAGCCTTTCCCTTCAGCTTCCCACCATAACAGACAAAGAGCTGGTCAGAGGTCCTGAAACACTGCGTCCTGTCTACGTAAGCGCGGAGAGCGCGTACTGGACAGAGCAATGCCAAGGCTGGGTCTGCCTCCTCCAGGGGCAGCACTTGCAGGTTCACCACCTGATCTCGAAAGGGGGTGGTAGGAACCTTGGGCACATATCCAGGCCGGGGTCTCAGGATCACGTGAGTTAGCCTGCCCGAATTCCAGGCATGCTTGCAGGTCAGAAACGGAAAATGCCTGCAGGTCCCCTACCCTCTTGATGGAGGCCAGTGCAGTCAGGAGCGCTGTCTTAAGTGACAGGAACTTAAGCTCGACTGATTGCAGGGGCTTAAAGGGAGCACTCCTCAGGGCAGTTAAGACCACTGAGAAGTCCCAAGAGGGCACGAGAGGAGGGCGATGAGGATTCAGTCTACTGGCTCCTCTCAAGAACCTGATGACCAGGTCGTGCTTCCAAATGGACGTACCCTCAACTGCAACATGATGTGCAGCGATGGCGGCAACATAAACTAACATAAACATAAAAGACAGCCTTCGCTCCAACCCATCTTGCAGGAAGGAAAGCACAACGCTGATAGGAAATTTACTAGGGTCTTCTCAGCGAGAAGAGAACCAGGTGACGAAGAGGTTCCACTTCAACGCATAGAGGTGTCTCGTGGACGAAGCTCTAGTGGAAGTGATGGTAGCCACAACTGCTGGTGGTAGGGTATTTAAACCTACCTCGTCCCGTCCAGGAGCCACACGTGGAGGTTCTAAAGATCAGGACGAGGGTGGCAAAGGGTGCCCCGTCTCTGAGAAAGGAGGTCCTTCCTCAGAGGGATTGACCAGGGAGGGACTGTCGCGAGGAGCATGAGTTTGGAGAACCAAGTCCGGGTGGGCCTTTAGGGCGCAACGGGAATGTACATAGAGTGAAGCGACCTCAGATGCTTCTGACACCATAGAAGGAGGTGGTGTGTGAGTTGCGACATACGGCGAGAGCGTAGACCACCTTGGCGGTTGATTACACCACAGTCGCGGCATTTTCCGAGGAGACCAGTACATGTTGATTTCTGAGCAAGGCCCGAAAACGATGCAGAGCCAAACGGACTGCCAGCAACTCGAGGCAATTGACATGCCAAAGGCGCTGGGTTCCTGTCCAGAAGCCCGCGGCAGCATGTCCATTTCACATGGCACCCCAACCTGTGGCGTAGGCATCTGTTGAGACAACAACATTCCTGGAAACTCGAACTAGGGACACACCGGCCCGAAGACAGCTGAGGTTTGACCACGGGGAGAAGGTTTTACGGCAGGTCGGAGTAACTGGTACTCGGAACGTGCCCAGATGCCATGCCCACCTCGGGACTTGATCACGGAGCCAGTGCTGAAGCGGTCTCATATGAAGCAATCCGAGCGGAGTGGCTGCCACTGGGGATGCCATATGTCCCAGGAGCCTCTTAAATAGTTTCAGTGGAACCGCACTCTTGCTCTGGATTTGACGCAGGCAAGTCAGCAGTGACTGCGCCCGCTTGCTCGAAAGCTGAGCGGACATGGCGACAAAGACCCCTTGGTCAGCTCTGCCCTCGTGCATGTCCTTGAGCATCCTGGCCTGGTAGACCTGGCGGATGGCCATGGCGTGCAGCGAGGTGGCGGCCTGTCCCACAGCTCTGAAGGATTTCACCACCAAAGTAGACAAAAACCTACAGGCTTTGGAGGGGTGCTTTGGGTCGCCACGCCACGTTGAAGCACTCTGAGGACACAGTTGCATCGCAACAGAGCGTTCAACAGCGGGAACCCCAGTGTACCCTTTGAACGTGACCTCATCAAGGGCAGAGAACGCGGAGGAGGCCACCAAATGATCACGGGAAGACAACGGGGACTTCCAGGATCTCGTGACCTCCTCATGCACCTCCGGGAAGAAGGGAACTGTGGGTTGCGCTGACGGGTGTTTTGCGCTGACGGATCTTTAAAAAGACGTGCCACGTGTAAGCTCTTTTGTGAAAGGACGCTCAGCAGCCCGTGCTGAAGCGGCCAGGGAGAGACACACACGCTGGATGCAGACCACTGCACAGATCAGCAGGCAGGAATGTGAAACTCGCTGGTAAATCGCCTTTGCACCAACACAGACTGGAGAGCTGCTCGTCTCGAAGAATACTCGATGACACTCAGAGAGAATTCAGGCTGCAGGAGTGAAGAGGACCTCTTGGCTCTAAAGCAAAAACATATCTGCATGTTGCCAGTGTACTTCCTTATATCCCCACGAGGTAGGGCGTAGTTACGCTATGTAAATTCCGCAGACCCATGGCATTTCCTTGCCATTGGATCGTTTTGTAATACTCAAAGGTGATAGGCTTCTAAGCGAAACCCCATTCATCGTCACGATGGAACTCGTAGTTACAACAAAAGGGAACTGTCAATATACTGTCATAATTTAACAATATTACAGTTTTTTGGGGGGATTTTTAATCAAATAAATGCTGCCTTGGTGAGCATAAAATACTTTTTTAAAAATATATTAACAATCTTACCGATCCCAAACTTGAACTGGCAGAGTATCTTTTTTCTGCTGGCCCTATTTTAAGAAAAAAAAAAAAAAAAAAAAAAAAAAAAAAAAAAAAAAAAAAAAAATATATATATATATATATATATATATATATATAGGCCTATTTATTGATTAAATGTTGTATTTTCATTCTTTTTTTTAAGTTCACTGAAATTATTTACAAAAAGAAAACATGCAATAAGCTGGAAATTTTACAGCTGTAATGTTACTCTATAAATTCATGTTTGCTATACAATGGTATATGGTGCTTTTGCATTACTCATCAATGATTGGCTGATTCTTATGAATGCTCTCAAGACGATTACAATTATTTTTGCAGTTTTGAAAAAGAAAAAAAAAACTCATCTATTTTAGCCTGCTAGATAAAATCCCCCTAGTGACAAATCAGCACATTTTGCAACAGTGGATGTACAAGATCAATATCGCTCAAGCAAGAGTGCTTTTGTTCTGAACATCAGCAGGAATTAACAGCTCAATATTAATATAATCTTAAATACACACTACTGTTTAACAGGTTGGGGTCTGTAAGAAAGGAATACTTGTATTATTATACACTCTGACATGGAAGAGAGGGGATTTATCACTTGTTACTTTATATCATCCTGCTTTAGGATGTTACATGGTGTAATGCTCTCCACTGTGTCTTGCATATCTGTGGATTCACCAACACTCATCAGACACAGATGTGCTTCCACCAGCCTTTCACCAACCTGCCCCTCACTTTTTGACCTTTGACCTCCTGCACTCATCCAAACTGTTGCCCTCACCTATAGCCTCATTTATAACCGTTGCGTACACACAAAACAGGCCCTGAAAGAGGCGTACCCCACTTCCGACGCATAAGTTGTGATTTATAAAAACAAACTTGACAGGAAAATTTGTGCACCTACACGCAAACTCTGACCCATGCGTCCAAACGTTTTGGAGATAGAGCAGTTTGGCTACACCGATGGTGAGCTGTAGTTAAATGTCTTTTTGGTCACTTTTAGACAGAAAATCTATAGAAAATTATACACATACATTAAGATGATACAAATATAATTTAAATATAAATATAGATATAAAACTATGTTTTACTTCTGATATAAACATTTAGATTAAATATGCCATTCTCATTAATGGAGTTAAACACTTAAACACTTACATGAAATCCTTACTGAGAAGTTACAACATTTTTTATATTCAATAAATATAAATATGTATTGTGGATGCAATGCTTTTGAACACTTATCCTCCTGCATGCTGTGTTTTAATGTTTTAACTACAGAGATAATTGCTTATCATGATAATAGCAGATTGTCTGAGAAAAGAGTTTTGTGCAAATAATGCACAACAAGGTCTATCTGTTTCCATTAAAAATATAAATAAATTAAAAATACTATTTGGCCAGTGGAAAAGATTGAGAAAAACTTTCTCTGAAATGTAAGGGTAGGATAGGCTACTAAAATTTTTTTTATTAATGTAATGTGACGGCACATCCGTATTTTATATTTTCCTAATGCGTTAAACATGTTATCACGTGGATGAATAATCATATGCAAATGATATGCAGATGAGGATATACATAGTAAAACTAGGCGTTGTAAGCTCCTTACATGGTTATTTCGGGGAGGAGACGCATGTGCGCACAATCTTCCGCTGACTGAAATTTATAAAGTGAATTCTGCGCAGGTTCTGGCATACGCACGGTTTTATAAGTCTGAATATTTTTTTGCTTACGCCATTTTTGGCTTTCAGGCGCACGTACACTTTTAATAAGGATCCTACGCACAGTTTTATAAATGAGAGCCCTGGTGTGTCACATTTTGTTGGTTCCACCGTGTCCTTCCTCTTGCCCTCGCTGCAAAGTGCTGAGAAAAGGACACTTCAGGGACGGCGGAGGAGGAAGTGATCACTTTAGCACTGTGTCAGAGAAGATGCTAGATGAAGCATGTCAGACAGACGCTTGAGGAAGTGAGAGCTAGCAATTAATGTCTTACGGTTTGACAGATGCCTGTCATACGCAGTTGCTATCATTTCACCATCAGTTCGTCATTTATTTCTCTGTCCTTGTCCACCAGTGTCCCTCATTCGCTCTCTCACTCTCATTAAGGTTATGTTTACACAACAACGATTCACTTAAAACTGAAACGTTTTTCCTTTGTGTTTTTCACGTACAGAAAACAACGTTGTCAAAATGATCCCTGTTTACACGGATCCGCGAAAAACGAGTTAAAACACTGTATTATTCATGTCAGGCCAGTAGTTGGCGATGTCACTTTTTAAAGAAACGCTACGCTCTTAGACTGAAAACGTAGGCTAATATGCATGCACATGACGTCCCCGTTTTCACAAAATTGCGTTTTTGTAGTTTACACAATAACAACATTTTTTTCAAAAATGAAACCCATTTTCAAACGCTTGTGTTTTTAAGGCCCCCAAAATGCCGCTGTCGTGTAAATGAACGGCCAAAACGCATCAAAAGTTTTCTGTTTTTAGTTGAAACCGGTGTCATGTAAATGGCACCTAAGTCTCTGTAAATGAGCTCTGCATGATCAAACATGGCTGGCTCAGTTCAAACCTCACAGAACAGCCACGATTGAGAGAGAGAGTAAAAGAAGAGACAGACACAGAGTGTGTGAACTTGATCTGTCGCTCTCTATCCTCTTTTCCTTAACTGTGCCATTTAAAGCCTAGTGCGCACGTCTGTTTGCAAAATGCCTCCCGAAATAAAAGCATCCTCATTACTCACTTTCCTATTTTCTTTACTCTAATATCATGTTTTGCTCTTTATTTTAACTTAGCATCACTCTGCAAGTGATTCATTCAATGTTACGTCATATTTAATTTAGTGCGAATGAAAAAGAACACAGGCAGAATTATTTTTAAAAACAAATGCTTATAAAGATGATCTGATGTACATTTTCTGATTCATGAATGTTCATATTTTTGTGCTTAATATAAATACCCTGCAATTGTACTTTTGGTAATTGTACTAATGCACTTTAAAGGTGCAGTGTGTGATTTTTAGCGACATCTAGCGGTTCGGTTGCGAGTTGCACTAATGGCTCCGCCCACTACTCACCCCTCCCTTTCGAAGAAGCTACGGTGGCTAAAAAGGGACAAACATATCGTCGACCGAGACAGCAGAGAATAGCCAGAGTAAGCCGAGAGTGTGTAACATTGTCACTGTTTCTGTACCACAGTCCATTATAAACCACATCATGGATAAAGTTTACAAAGCCATAGTCAGGTGAGGGTCTTAATATGTAATATAATAATAGTAATCAGCTGATTGTCTCACAAATGTAACCAGTACATTTCTCCCCACATAGCAAACCCATAATACAGCGAGGGAGAAGAACCACATGAAACTATGCAACTATATTTTTTTCTAACAGGGTAGTAAAAGTTTACCTGGCTAATATGAGCTTACTGTGGCTGAGCTGGTTAAAGCGTAAAGCCTTCGACGCGTCCGCATGAGCCCAGAGGTGCGCGCGGCAAAAATGACATGATTGTAACAGCGCACGCGCCTCCGCATCCCTTAGACACCATTTACTACACACAATAGGCTTTTTTTTCTCTGATTTTGAAAACTCTTCGCGAACGACTTAAAATGCTTCCAAGATCGACTTGTCGTGATCGACGAGTTGGTGATTCCTGTAACATACTGTTTTACGGTCAATGAAAAGAGTACTAATCAGAGGTCTCACGAACGTAACCAGCACATTTATCCCCACATAGCAAAGCCATAACACAGCGAGGGAGAAGAACTAAGTTACATGAAACAATCCAACTACATATTTTACACCACTGACAAGGGAAAGTCACTACTCACGGTGTCTATCTGGCTTCTAGCTTTCTGCGGCTTCCCTTTCAAGGTAGTGACGAAACACGCTCTGTAGCGCTGTGTGTTCGCTGTCGGCTACGGTAGAAACATGACGTCACAATATGGCAACCTTCATAGAAGGGGATTCCCGCGTCTATGTAGATATAAATGACTCATTCTAAGGTAATAGAAACTTAACAGTTCATTAAGTAAGGTCTTTATACACCACTATACACATAGTTATGGATCTTATATTGCATTTCTGTCAATAGATCCACAGAAATATTACACATTGGACCTTTAATTGTGCGGAAGTAGTGCTGAGGACAAACTAAAGATAAAATTAAGTATACTTGACTGTGCTAAAGTGGAACTATTGCAAGTATACTTGTACTTTAGGTACATTTTAAATGTCTTGCTGAAAGACTGAAATTATACAGAGAACATACAGTCCTTATTAATAGTGATATTGAAACACATTTTAGACGAAAAATTAAGAAATGTGCAGTGTACATTAAAGAAATACTCTAGATAAAGTTTAGTTATAATTGTATATAAGTCTTAAGTTATATGTCAATAAATATGTTAATGATTGAAGTATACTTAATATGAATTAAATGTATTTTTAATATATTTTGGTATAGTTTTTCCACACTATTGTTAAATACTTTTTTTTATTTTAATAGTCTCTTCTCAATATAATTTTCAATCCTACAATTAAACATGAAAGGGACTCTCGAAGACACAATAGCTTTTTTGAATCCAGAGGAGAGTTTCTGGAAAGTTCCATTCCATTTTACACACAGGTTAGCTACTCCGAAAATGGTTAATAAAGTTTCATGATTGAGGCCCAATGTATTATTTGATGTAGATTATTAAAGGTAATGTGTAATTTTTCAGTGTTAAAATATTTTCTTCTATCCCAGTTTAATATGGAGACAAGTAAACCATTCATTTATTGGTTTCTCCTAAAAGTGTATATACTCTCAGTGATGCTATCAATACATTACTCTGCTTTGCTTGAGAGTCTGACCAGCTCCGCACAGCAACAGCTCAACTGAGATAGAGAGTTCGGGAAACCGGTTTGATAACAATATTTGTTTTTGCAGTTCTGTTTGGCGATGCTAGGGCATAGAGATTACAGCCTTCAGCTTCAATGAAAATGAAACGTTAAAATATTTTCAGTGGACCAAAACAAACGAAACATATAGCTTCTAAAAATACACGTGACCTAGTACAATAAGACAGTATGAACAGCCCTCACAGCCTCATTTTCATTCGCAATAAATTAAATATGGCGCTTATACACTTTAGCTAAACAGTAGGAAGTACTGTAATTAGATGTTTATACTTATTCAGAAAAACCATGTACATATTTTCCAATTAGGCTAAAAGTTGTAGTTTTGTGGTGCTGCAGTCTATAGATGACACAAATCTGTGATAAAGCAACTAGTGGAATGTGTTGAGTCTGCCATCTAGTGGACATATTTGAGCAAAGCAGTTTGAGTGTTCTGAATCTAACATCAATAGTTTATCCTACTTGAGCTCATTTCAGGTAGAAATAATTCAACTCAATAATTTTGTGTGTATTTTTCAATGTTCTCTATGTGTTTTCATCCCTCTTTTTCTGACTTTCTGTCCCTGTATCTCTGTCTTTCAACTCTCGGACCCTCTTGTCCCTCATCATTAGTGAGGAGGAGGAGGAGGAGGCTGGGAGTGATTCTGTGCATCAGTTCTGTTGCACCGCCTCCGGGTGCAGTAGCCCCTCCTCTCGCTAACCTGCAACCAATCAGCAGGAGTGGAGCTGCTTGATTGACATTTGTTAGTTAAACTGATTACAGACACTACAATTGTTTTGGTACAGTTTTTGTAATTGCATGTTGGATAGCTTGAATAGTCTCGATTAACTACTGTTACATGTATTTTCTGATAACTTATTGAATTAATTTACACAATCAAATCAGTCAATGAATGCATTCAGTTGGGGGACTATCATAGCTATACTAAAAAACAGTGTTTTGTGTTGCTATCTTACTATTACTGTACTTCTATATTCTCTGTACAGAGATATTATATACAGTCAGTAATATGAGCTTTTTGTGATTTTTGTTTGTTTGAATGAACTCTGCACAGTGCACAGAGGTACAATGACTTTGCAGCCGTTTAAGATGTCTTTAAAGTTGCTTAAAGAATACATAAAATGTACATAAAAAAATCAGAACAGTTGCTGGATAATCTTTCCTTTCTATGCTGACATTTTAATATAATTTAATCCTCATTTCAGACACTGTTTATTAAGAACCTTATTTTGTAAATTAATAGTATGCCAAATGTCACTGTGCTTGTTGAATTTGTGTACACCATGTCAACCTATTGTTCATAATTCATGTTTACACTTCTTTGTTTTCTCTAGTAGGAGGCATATATTATAGCTCAATGTGTCACTATGAATAGAGTAGATCATTATCAGGACACGCTGCTATTTTTTCCCCCTGAATTTTTTTAATTTATTTTATATATAACTTCAAATTTATACTGAATTTTCAGGACATCAGAATCAGGAAAAATGAGGAAACACTGAACAGACTTTGACATGACATAATTTCAGTAAAAGTGAATTTCAGGTAGAATTCAGTTAGCTGATATTCAGATTACAAAAATCATATTAAAACTTATTTCGGCATTAAACATTGAAGACGACCTATATATTATGCCTTTTTTCCCCCAATTACTTTAGCGTGTAATGTTGCTGTTTGGACATGAAAAAAGTTACTAAGCACAAAGTCACTCCAAAGGGAGTTATTCTCTCAGTAAGCACCGTTTCTAAACTCCCTGAAAGGACTTGTTTGAAGTCTTGAGTTTTTTTTTTTCCGGGAACAAACACATCACAGTATTCCCCATTTAAATAATTCATTTAACTCAAGGCATACTAAAGGGGATGAGGCCTGGTTGAATTTCGTTGGTAGTGTTTTGACACCATGTCCAAGAGACACATACTCGTCTCTTGACTTTATTCTTATTTGTTCATGTTTAGCATGACCGCTAAAAATGTATGTTCTAAATAGTATGAATGTGTGTAGTATGAACGTAATCTTGATGTATTAGCCATGTTGTCATTATCAGATGATCTACTTATGTCGCTTCAATGCCATTCACAAATCCTCTCCCGTAGCCTTTTGGGATAGTAAAATGTCTATCGTATGCACACTTCAGAGCTTTTTGCCTACTCTTTTATGAGTACTGTGATTACTTCTTTTGTCACATACTGTTTTTCACTTACTATATAGTAGGGAAGTATGCAATTTCGAATGCAGACACTGTTTTTTTCCCACCCAGATTTAATGTGATTAGGGTAAGGGGTGTGACATTCCCGAAATATGCTCGACGCGGTTGACCAATCACAACACACTGATCCAGCCGACCAATCAGAGCACATTGAACTTTTCGTAAGGAGGGGGTTCCTAGAAACAGGAACTAAACAAAGCGTTACTGGCTGTATCCCAATTCAAAGGCTGCATCTTTCGAAGGACTCTGACTTCCAAAGCCGCGAAGGACGGACTGAGCGTTGTTAAATGTGACGGTCTAGCCTACGGAGGACTGTTCTTGTCGCCTAGCAACTGTGACAGCTGCCATTGATGAGTGACAGGAACATTTGTGCTAGACTTTTTTGAAAGTTATATTAATCTGTCTAAAACAAAACAGGGTTCACAAACTGTTAAAATATGTTCATCACGGACCCTTTCTGTAATAAAGAGTATAAACTATATATTATCGTATTTTACCGCAATATATTAGTCAACATTTGAACTGCTTTATATATAGTTTTTTTGTATCATTTAGATATTTGAGTAAGCTGAAACCCAATACTTATGTTTAAAAGTTTAATTTGTCAATTTCTCTTCAAAAATCCTGTCCTCACTGGCGCACAATGAATTCGGGGGTCAGGCCGCGAAGAATTCCTCTGTTGTATATCCTTTATTTCACGGGATACGTAGGATGC